>OX457088.1:22766911-23417658 GCA_949752835.1 Empis stercorea
AACAAAAATGCGAAAAATTAACGATGCCGGCATGGCAAAAAAATTCAAAAAATGAAAAATGCCGGACCTGGCCAAAAATGCGAAAAATTAACGATGCGGCAATGGCAAAAAAATTCAAAAAATGAAAAATGTCCTGACCTGGCCAAAAATGCGAAAAATTACAAAATGCGAAAAATTAACGATGCCAGGCATGGCAAAAAAATTCAAAAAATGAAAAATGCCTGACCTGGCCAAAAATGCGAAAAATTAACGATGCCGGCATGGCAAAAAAATTCAAAAAATGAAAAATGCCGGACCTGGCCAAAAATGCGAAAAATTAACGATGCCGGCATTGGCAAAAAAATTCAAAAAATGACAAATGCCGGACCTGGCCAAAAAATGCGAAAAATTAACGATGCCGGCATGGCAAAAAAAATCCAAAAAATGAACAATGGCGGACCTAGGCCAAAAATGCGAAAAATTAACGATGCCGGCATGGCAAAAAAATTCAAAAAATGAAAAATGCCTGACCTGGCGAAAAATGCGAAAAATTAACGATGCCGGCATGGCAAAAAAATCCAAAAAATGATCGATGCCGGACCTGGCCAAAAATGCGAAAAATTAACGATGCCGGCATGGCAAAAAAATCCAAAAAATGATCGATGCCGGACCTGGCCAAAAATGCGAAAAATTAACGATGCCGGCATGGCAAAAAAAATCCAAAAAATTAAAAATAGCCGGACCTGGCCAAAAAATGCGAAAAATTAACGATGCCGGCATGGCAAAAAAATCCAAAAAATGAAAAATGCCTGACCTGGCCAAAAATGCGAAAAATTAACGATGCCGGCATGGCAAAAAAATTCAAAAAATTAAAAATGCCTGACCTGGCGAAAAATGCGAAAAATTAACGATGCCGGCATGGCAAAAAAATCCAAAAAATGATCGATGCCGGACCTGGCCAAAAATGCGAAAAATTAACGATGCCGGCATGGCAAAAAAATCCAAAAAATGATCGATGCCGGACCTGGCCAAAAATGCGAAAAATTAACGATGCCGGCATGGCAAAAAAATTCAAAAAATGAAAAATGCCTGACCTGGCGAAAAATGCGAAAAATTAACGATGCCGGCATGGCAAAAAAATCCAAAAAATGATCGATGCCGGACCTGGCCAAAAATGCGAAAAATTAACGATGCCGGCATGGCAAAAAAATCCAAAAAATGATCGATGCCGGACCTGGCCAAAAATGCGAAAAATTAACGATGCCGGCATGGCAAAAAAATCCAAAAAATGATCGATGCCGGACCTGGCCAAAAATGCGAAAAATTAACGATGCCGGCATGGCAAAAAAATCCAAAAAATGAACAATGGCGGACCTGGCCAAAAATGCGAAAAATTAACGATGCCGGCATGGCAAAAAAATCCAAAAAATGAAAAATGCCTGACCTGGCCAAAAATGCGAAAAATTAACGATGCCGGCATGGCAAAAAAATTCAAAAAATGAAAAATGCCTGACCTGGCGAAAAATGCGAAAAATTAACGATGCCGGCATGGCAAAAAAATCCAAAAAATGATCGATGCCGGACCTGGCCAAAAATGCGAAAAATTAACGATGCCGGCATGGCAAAAAAATCCAAAAAATGATCGATGCCGGACCTGGCCAAAAATGCGAAAAATTAACGATGCCGGCATGGCAAAAAAATTCAAAAAATGAAAAATGCCTGACCTGGCCAAAAATGCGAAAAATTAACGATGCCGGCATGGCAAAAAAATCCAAAAAATGAACAATGGCGGACCTGGCCAAAAATGCGAAAAATTAACGATGCCGGCATGGCAAAAAAATCCAAAAAATGAAAAATGCCGGACCTGGCCAAAAATGCGAAAAATTAACGATGCCGGCATGGCAAAAAAATTCAAAAAATGAAAAATGCCTGACCTGGCCAAAAATGCGAAAAATTAACGATGCCGGCATGGCAAAAAAATTCAAAAAATGAAAAATGCCGGACCTGGCCAAAAATGCGAAAAATTAACGATGCCGGCATGGCAAAAAAATTCAAAAAATGAAAAATGCCTGACCTGGCCAAAAATGCGAAAAATTAACAAAAATGCGAAAAATTAACGATGCCGGCATGGCAAAAAAATTCAAAAAATGAAAAATGCCTGACCTGGCGAAAAATGCGAAAAATTAACGATGCCGGCATGGCAAAAAAATTCAAAAAATGAAAAATGCCTGACCTGGCCAAAAATGCGAAAAATTAACGATGCCGGCATGGCAAAAAAATTCAAAAAATGAAAAATGCCTGACCTGGCCAAAAATGCGAAAAATTAACGATGCCGGCATGGCAAAAAAATCCAAAAAATGAACAATGGCGGACCTGGCCAAAAATGCGAAAAATTAACGATGCCGGCATGGCAAAAAAATCCAAAAAATGATCGATGCCGGACCTGGCCAAAAATGCGAAAAATTAACGATGCCGGCATGGCAAAAAAATCCAAAAAATGATCGATGCCGGACCTGGCCAAAAATGCGAAAAATTAACGATGCCGGCATGGCAAAAAAATTCAAAAAATGAAAAATGCCTGACCTGGCCAAAAATGCGAAAAATTAACGATGCCGGCATGGCAAAAAAATCCAAAAAATGAACAATGGCGGACCTGGCGAAAAATGCGAAAAATTAACGATGCCGGCATGGCAAAAAAATTCAAAAAATGAAAAATGCCTGACCTGGCCAAAAATGCGAAAAATTAACGATGCCGGCATGGCAAAAAAATTCAAAAAATGAAAAATGCCGGACCTGGCCAAAAATGCGAAAAATTAACGATGCCGGCATGGCAAAAAAATTCAAAAAATGAAAAATGCCTGACCTGGCCAAAAATGCGAAAAATTAACAAAAATGCGAAAAATTAACGATGCCGGCATGGCAAAAAAATCCAAAAAATGAACAATGGCGGACCTGGCCAAAAATGCGAAAAATTAACGATGCCGGCATGGCAAAAAAATCCAAAAAATTAAAAATGCCGGACCTGGCCAAAAATGCGAAAAATTAACGATGCCGGCATGGCAAAAAAATCCAAAAAATGATCGATGCCGGACCTGGCCAAAAATGCGAAAAATTAACGATGCCGGCATGGCAAAAAAATTCAAAAAATGAAAAATGCCTGACCTGGCCAAAAATGCGAAAAATTAACGATGCCGGCATGGCAAAAAAATCCAAAAAATGAACAATGGCGGACCTGGCCAAAAATGCGAAAAATTAACGATGCCGGCATGGCAAAAAAATCCAAAAAATGAAAAATGCCTGACCTGGCCAAAAATGCGAAAAATTAACGATGCCGGCATGGCAAAAAAATCCAAAAAATGAACAATGGCGGACCTGGCCAAAAATGCGAAAAATTAACGATGCCGGCATGGCAAAAAAATTCAAAAAATGAAAAATGCCTGACCTGGCCAAAAATGCGAAAAATTAACAAAAATGCGAAAAATTAACGATGCCGGCATGGCAAAAAAATTCAAAAAATGAAAAATGCCTGACCTGGCCAAAAATGCGAAAAATGAACGATGCCGGCATGGCAAAAAAATTCAAAAAATGAAAAATGCCTGACCTGGCCAAAAATGCGAAAAATTAACAAAAATGCGAAAAATTAACGATGCCGGCATGGCAAAAAAATCCAAAAAATGAAAAATGCCTGACCTGGCCAAAAATGCGAAAAATTAACGATGCCGGCATGGCAAAAAAATCCAAAAAATGAAAAATGCCTGACCTGGCCAAAAATGCGAAAAATTAACGAAAAATGCGAAAAATTAACGATGCCGGCATGGCAAAAAAATCCAAAAAATGAACAATGGCGGACCTGGCCAAAAATGCGAAAAATTAACGATGCCGGCATGGCAAAAAAATCCAAAAAATTAAAAATGCCGGACCTGGCCAAAAATGCGAAAAATTAACGATGCCGGCATGGCAAAAAAATCCAAAAAATGAAAAATGCCTGACCTGGCCAAAAATGCGAAAAATTAACGATGCCGGCATGGCAAAAAAATCCAAAAAATGAAAAATGCCTGACCTGGCCAAAAATGCGAAAAATTAACGATGCCGGCATGGCAAAAAAATCCAAAAAATGATCGATGCCGGCCCTGGCCAAAAATGCGAAAAATTAACGATGCCGGCATGGCAAAAAAATCCAAAAAATGAAAAATGCCTGACCTGGCCAAAAATGCGAAAAATGAACGATGCCGGCATGGCAAAAAAATCCAAAAAATGAAAAATGCCTGACCTGGCCAAAAATGCGAAAAATGAACGATGCCGGCATGGCAAAAAAATCCAAAAAATGAACAATGGCGGACCTGGCGAAAAATGCGAAAAATTAACGATGCCGGCATGGCAAAAAAATCCAAAAAATGATCGATGCCGGACCTGGCCAAAAATGCGAAAAATTAACGATGCCGGCATGGCAAAAAAATTCAAAAAATGAAAAATGCCTGACCTGGCCAAAAATGCGAAAAATTAACAAAAATGCGAAAAATTAACGATGCCGGCATGGCAAAAAAATCCAAAAAATGATCGATGCCGGACCTGGCCAAAAATGCGAAAAATTAACGATGCCGGCATGGCAAAAAAATTCAAAAAATGATCGATGCCGGACCTGGCCAAAAATGCGAAAAATTAACGATGCCGGCATGGCAAAAAAATCCAAAAAATGAACAATGCCGGACCTGGCCAAAAATGCGAAAAATTAACGATGCCGGCATGGCAAAAAAATCCAAAAAATGATCGATGCCGGACCTGGCCAAAAATGCGAAAAATTAACGATGCCGGCATGGCAAAAAAATCCAAAAAATGATCGATGCCGGACCTGGCCAAAAATGCGAAAAATTAACGATGCCGGCATGGCAAAAAAATCCAAAAAATTAAAAATGCCGGACCTGGCCAAAAATGCGAAAAATTAACGATGCCGGCATGGCAAAAAAATCCAAAAAATGAAAAATGCCTGACCTGGCCAAAAATGCGAAAAATTAACGATGCCGGCATGGCAAAAAAATCCAAAAAATGAAAAATGCCTGACCTGGCCAAAAATGCGAAAAATTAACGATGCCGGTATGGCAAAAAAATTCAAAAAATGAAAAATGCCGGACCTGGCGAAAAATGCGAAAAATTAACGATGCCGGCATGGCAAAAAAATCCAAAAAATGATCGATGCCGGACCTGGCCAAAAATGCGAAAAATTAACGATGCCGGCATGGCAAAAAAATTCAAAAAATGAAAAACGCCGGACCTGGCCAAAAATGCGAAAAATTAACGATGCCGGCATGGCAAAAAAATTCAAAAAATGAAAAATGCCGGACCTGGCCAAAAATGCGAAAAATTAACGATGCCGGCATGGCAAAAAAATTCAAAAAATGAAAAATGCCTGACCTGGCCAAAAATGCGAAAAATTAACAAAAATGCGAAAAATTAACGATGCCGGCATGGCAAAAAAATTCAAAAAATGAAAAATGCCTGACCTGGCCAAAAATGCGAAAAATTAACGATGCCGGCATGGCAAAAAAATTCAAAAAATGAAAAATGCCGGACCTGGCCAAAAATGCGAAAAATTAACGATGCCGGCATGGCAAAAAAATTCAAAAAATGAAAAATGCCGGACCTGGCCAAAAATGCGAAAAATTAACGATGCCGGCATGGCAAAAAAATCCAAAAAATGAACAATGGCGGACCTGGCGAAAAATGCGAAAAATTAACGATGCCGGCATGGCAAAAAAATCCAAAAAATGAACAATGGCGGACCTGGCGAAAAATGCGAAAAATTAACGATGCCGGCATGGCAAAAAAATCCAAAAAATGAACAATGGCGGACCTGGCCAAAAATGCGAAAAATTAACGATGCCGGCATGGCAAAAAAATCCAAAAAATGAAAAATGCCGGACCTGGCCAAAAATGCGAAAAATTAACGATGCCGGCATGGCAAAAAAATCCAAAAAATGAACAATGGCGGACCTGGCGAAAAATGCGAAAAATTAACGATGCCGGCATGGCAAAAAAATCCAAAAAATGATCGATGCCGGACCTGGCCAAAAATGCGAAAAATTAACGATGCCGGCATGGCAAAAAAATTCAAAAAATGAAAAATGCCTGACCTGGCCAAAAATGCGAAAAATTAACAAAAATGCGAAAAATTAACGATGCCGGCATGGCAAAAAAATTCAAAAAATGAAAAATGCCTGACCTGGCCAAAAATGCGAACAATTAACGATGCCGGCATGGCAAAAAAATCCAAAAAATGAACAATGGCGGACCTGGCGAAAAATGCGAAAAATTAACGATGCCGGCATGGCAAAAAAATTCAAAAAATGAAAAATGCCTGACCTGGCCAAAAATGCGAAAAATTAACGATGCCGGCATGGCAAAAAAATTCAAAAAATGAAAAATGCCTGACCTGGCGAAAAATGCGAAAAATTAACGATGCCGGCATGGCAAAAAAATTCAAAAAATGAAAAATGCCTGACCTGGCGAAAAATGCGAAAAATTAACGATGCCGGCATGGCAAAAAAATCCAAAAAATGATCGATGCCGGACCTGGCCAAAAATGCGAAAAATTAACGATGCCGGCATGGCAAAAAAATCCAAAAAATGATCGATGCCGGACCTGGCCAAAAATGCGAAAAATTAACGATGCCGGCATGGCAAAAAAATCCAAAAAATGATCGATGCCGGACCTGGCCAAAAATGCGAAAAATTAACGATGCCGGCATGGCAAAAAAATTCAAAAAATGAAAAATGCCTGACCTGGCCAAAAATGCGAAAAATTAACAAAAATGCGAAAAATTAACGATGCCGGCATGGCAAAAAAATTCAAAAAATGAAAAATGCCTGACCTGGCCAAAAATGCGAAAAATTAACGATGCCGGCATGGCAAAAAAATCCAAAAAATGAACAATGGCGGACCTGGCGAAAAATGCGAAAAATTAACGATGCCGGCATGGCAAAAAAATTCAAAAAATGAAAAATGCCTGACCTGGCGAAAAATGCGAAAAATTAACGATGCCGGCATGGCAAAAAAATCCAAATAATGAAAAATGCCTGACCTGGCCAAAAATGCGAAAAATTAACGATGCCGGCATGGCAAAAAAATTCAAAAAATGAAAAATGCCTGACCTGGCGAAAAATGCGAAAAATTAACGATGCCGGCATGGCAAAAAAATTCAAAAAATGAAAAATGCCGGACCTGGCCAAAAATGCGAAAAATTAACGATGCCGGCATGGCAAAAAAATCCAAAAAATGAACAATGGCGGACCTGGCGAAAAATGCGAAAAATTAACGATGCCGGCATGGCAAAAAAATCCAAAAAATGAACAATGGCGGACCTGGCCAAAAATGCGAAAAATTAACGATGCCGGCATGGCAAAAAAATCCAAAAAATGAAAAATGCCGGACCTGGCCAAAAATGCGAAAAATTAACGATGCCGGCATGGCAAAAAAATCCAAAAAATGAACAATGGCGGACCTGGCGAAAAATGCGAAAAATTAACGATGCCGGCATGGCAAAAAAATCCAAAAAATGATCGATGCCGGACCTGGCCAAAAATGCGAAAAATTAACGATGCCGGCATGGCAAAAAAATTCAAAAAATGAAAAATGCCTGACCTGGCGAAAAATGCGAAAAATTAACGATGCCGGCATGGCAAAAAAATTCAAAAAATGAAAAATGCCTGACCTGGCCAAAAATGCGAAAAATTAACGATGCCGGCATGGCAAAAAAATTCAAAAAATGAAAAATGCCTGACCTGGCCAAAAATGCGAAAAATTAACAAAAATGCGAAAAATTAACGATGCCGGCATGGCAAAAAAATTCAAAAAATGAAAAATGCCTGACCTGGCCAAAAATGCGAACAATTAACGATGCCGGCATGGCAAAAAAATCCAAAAAATGAACAATGGCGGACCTGGCGAAAAATGCGAAAAATTAACGATGCCGGCATGGCAAAAAAATTCAAAAAATGAAAAATGCCTGACCTGGCCAAAAATGCGAAAAATTAACGATGCCGGCATGGCAAAAAAATTCAAAAAATGAAAAATGCCTGACCTGGCGAAAAATGCGAAAAATTAACGATGCCGGCATGGCAAAAAAATTCAAAAAATGAAAAATGCCTGACCTGGCGAAAAATGCGAAAAATTAACGATGCCGGCATGGCAAAAAAATCCAAAAAATGATCGATGCCGGACCTGGCCAAAAATGCGAAAAATTAACGATGCCGGCATGGCAAAAAAATCCAAAAAATGATCGATGCCGGACCTGGCCAAAAATGCGAAAAATTAACGATGCCGGCATGGCAAAAAAATCCAAAAAATGATCGATGCCGGACCTGGCCAAAAATGCGAAAAATTAACGATGCCGGCATGGCAAAAAAATTCAAAAAATGAAAAATGCCTGACCTGGCCAAAAATGCGAAAAATTAACGATGCCGGCATGGCAAAAAAATCCAAAAAATGAACAATGGCGGACCTGGCGAAAAATGCGAAAAATTAACGATGCCGGCATGGCAAAAAAATTCAAAAAATGAAAAATGCCTGACCTGGCGAAAAATGCGAAAAATTAACGATGCCGGCATGGCAAAAAAATCCAAAAAATGAAAAATGCCTGACCTGGCCAAAAATGCGAAAAATTAACGATGCCGGCATGGCAAAAAAATTCAAAAAATGAAAAATGCCTGACCTGGCGAAAAATGCGAAAAATTAACGATGCCGGCATGGCAAAAAAATTCAAAAAATGAAAAATGCCTGACCTGGCCAAAAATGCGAAAAATTAACGATGCCGGCATGGCAAAAAAATCCAAAAAATGAACAATGGCGGACCTGGCGAAAAATGCGAAAAATTAACGATGCCGGCATGGCAAAAAAATTCAAAAAATGAAAAATGCCTGACCTGGCCAAAAATGCGAAAAATTAACGATGCCGGCATGGCAAAAAAATCCAAAAAATGATCGATGCCGGACCTGGCCAAAAATGCGAAAAATTAACGATGCCGGCATGGCAAAAAAATCCAAAAAATGATCGATGCCGGACCTGGCCAAAAATGCGAAAAATTAACGATGCCGGCATGGCAAAAAAATCCAAAAAATGATCGATGCCGGACCTGGCCAAAAATGCGAAAAATTAACGATGCCGGCATGGCAAAAAAATTCAAAAAATGAAAAATGCCTGACCTGGCCAAAAATGCGAAAAATTAACGATGCCGGCATGGCAAAAAAATCCAAAAAATGAACAATGGCGGACCTGGCGAAAAATGCGAAAAATTAACGATGCCGGCATGGCAAAAAAATTCAAAAAATGAAAAATGCCTGACCTGGCGAAAAATGCGAAAAATTAACGATGCCGGCATGGCAAAAAAATCCAAAAAATGAAAAATGCCTGACCTGGCCAAAAATGCGAAAAATTAACGATGCCGGCATGGCAAAAAAATTCAAAAAATGAAAAATGCCTGACCTGGCGAAAAATGCGAAAAATTAACGATGCCGGCATGGCAAAAAAATTCAAAAAATGAAAAATGCCTGACCTGGCCAAAAATGCGAAAAATTAACGATGCCGGCATGGCAAAAAAATCCAAAAAATGAACAATGGCGGACCTGGCGAAAAATGCGAAAAATTAACGATGCCGGCATGGCAAAAAAATTCAAAAAATGAAAAATGCCTGACCTGGCCAAAAATGCGAAAAATTAACGATGCCGGCATGGCAAAAAAATTCAAAAAATGAAAAATGCCTGACCTGGCGAAAAATGCGAAAAATTAACGATGCCGGCATGGCAAAAAAATTCAAAAAATGAAAAATGCCTGACCTGGCGAAAAATGCGAAAAATTAACGATGCCGGCATGGCAAAAAAATCCAAAAAATGATCGATGCCGGACCTGGCCAAAAATGCGAAAAATTAACGATGCCGGCATGGCAAAAAAATCCAAAAAATGATCGATGCCGGACCTGGCCAAAAATGCGAAAAATTAACGATGCCGGCATGGCAAAAAAATCCAAAAAATGATCGATGCCGGACCTGGCCAAAAATGCGAAAAATTAACGATGCCGGCATGGCAAAAAAATTCAAAAAATGAAAAATGCCTGACCTGGCCAAAAATGCGAAAAATTAACGATGCCAGCATGGCAAAAAAATCCAAAAAATGAACAATGGCGGACCTGGCCAAAAATGCGAAAAATTAACGATGCCGGCATGGCAAAAAAATCCAAAAAATGATCGATGCCGGACCTGGCCAAAAATGCGAAAAATTAACGATGCCGGCATGGCAAAAAAATCCAAAAAATGATCGATGCCGGACCTGGCCAAAAATGCGAAAAATTAACGATGCCGGCATGGCAAAAAAATCCAAAAAATGATCGATGCCGGACCTGGCCAAAAATGCGAAAAATTAACGATGCCGGCATGGCAAAAAAATTCAAAAAATGAAAAATGCCTGACCTGGCGAAAAATGCGAAAAATTAACGATGCCGGCATGGCAAAAAAATCCAAAAAATGATCGATGCCGGACCTGGCCAAAAATGCGAAAAATTAACGATGCCGGCATGGCAAAAAAATCCAAAAAATGATCGATGCCGGACCTGGCCAAAAATGCGAAAAATTAACGATGCCGGCATGGCAAAAAAATCCAAAAAATGATCGATGCCGGACCTGGCCAAAAATGCGAAAAATTAACGATGCCGGCATGGCAAAAAAATCCAAAAAATGATCGATGCCGGACCTGGCCAAAAATGCGAAAAATTAACGATGCCGGCATGGCAAAAAAATCCAAAAAATGATCGATGCCGGACCTGGCCAAAAATGCGAAAAATTAACGATGCCGGCATGGCAAAAAAATCCAAAAAATGATCGATGCCGGACCTGGCCAAAAATGCGAAAAATTAACGATGCCGGCATGGCAAAAAAATCCAAAAAATGATCGATGCCGGACCTGGCCAAAAATGCGAAAAATTAACGATGCCGGCATGGCAAAAAAATCCAAAAAATGATCGATGCCGGACCTGGCCAAAAATGCGAAAAATTAACGATGCCGGCATGGCAAAAAAATTCAAAAAATGAAAAATGCCTGACCTGGCCAAAAATGCGAAAAATTAACAAAAATGCGAAAAATTAACGATGCCGGCATGGCAAAAAAATTCAAAAAATGAAAAATGCCTGACCTGGCCAAAAATGCGAACAATTAACGATGCCGGCATGGCAAAAAAATCCAAAAAATGAACAATGGCGGACCTGGCGAAAAATGCGAAAAATTAACGATGCCGGCATGGCAAAAAAATTCAAAAAATGAAAAATGCCTGACCTGGCCAAAAATGCGAAAAATTAACGATGCCGGCATGGCAAAAAAATTCAAAAAATGAAAAATGCCTGACCTGGCGAAAAATGCGAAAAATTAACGATGCCGGCATGGCAAAAAAATTCAAAAAATGAAAAATGCCTGACCTGGCGAAAAATGCGAAAAATTAACGATGCCGGCATGGCAAAAAAATCCAAAAAATGATCGATGCCGGACCTGGCCAAAAATGCGAAAAATTAACGATGCCGGCATGGCAAAAAAATCCAAAAAATGATCGATGCCGGACCTGGCCAAAAATGCGAAAAATTAACGATGCCGGCATGGCAAAAAAATCCAAAAAATGATCGATGCCGGACCTGGCCAAAAATGCGAAAAATTAACGATGCCGGCATGGCAAAAAAATTCAAAAAATGAAAAATGCCTGACCTGGCCAAAAATGCGAAAAATTAACGATGCCGGCATGGCAAAAAAATCCAAAAAATGAACAATGGCGGACCTGGCGAAAAATGCGAAAAATTAACGATGCCGGCATGGCAAAAAAATTCAAAAAATGAAAAATGCCTGACCTGGCGAAAAATGCGAAAAATTAACGATGCCGGCATGGCAAAAAAATCCAAAAAATGAAAAATGCCTGACCTGGCCAAAAATGCGAAAAATTAACGATGCCGGCATGGCAAAAAAATTCAAAAAATGAAAAATGCCTGACCTGGCGAAAAATGCGAAAAATTAACGATGCCGGCATGGCAAAAAAATTCAAAAAATGAAAAATGCCGGACCTGGCCAAAAATGCGAAAAATTAACGATGCCGGCATGGCAAAAAAATCCAAAAAATGAACAATGGCGGACCTGGCGAAAAATGCGAAAAATTAACGATGCCGGCATGGCAAAAAAATCCAAAAAATGAACAATGGCGGACCTGGCCAAAAATGCGAAAAATTAACGATGCCGGCATGGCAAAAAAATCCAAAAAATGAAAAATGCCGGACCTGGCCAAAAATGCGAAAAATTAACGATGCCGGCATGGCAAAAAAATCCAAAAAATGAACAATGGCGGACCTGGCGAAAAATGCGAAAAATTAACGATGCCGGCATGGCAAAAAAATCCAAAAAATGATCGATGCCGGACCTGGCCAAAAATGCGAAAAATTAACGATGCCGGCATGGCAAAAAAATTCAAAAAATGAAAAATGCCTGACCTGGCCAAAAATGCGAAAAATTAACAAAAATGCGAAAAATTAACGATGCCGGCATGGCAAAAAAATTCAAAAAATGAAAAATGCCTGACCTGGCCAAAAATGCGAACAATTAACGATGCCGGCATGGCAAAAAAATCCAAAAAATGAACAATGGCGGACCTGGCGAAAAATGCGAAAAATTAACGATGCCGGCATGGCAAAAAAATTCAAAAAATGAAAAATGCCTGACCTGGCCAAAAATGCGAAAAATTAACGATGCCGGCATGGCAAAAAAATTCAAAAAATGAAAAATGCCTGACCTGGCGAAAAATGCGAAAAATTAACGATGCCGGCATGGCAAAAAAATTCAAAAAATGAAAAATGCCTGACCTGGCGAAAAATGCGAAAAATTAACGATGCCGGCATGGCAAAAAAATCCAAAAAATGATCGATGCCGGACCTGGCCAAAAATGCGAAAAATTAACGATGCCGGCATGGCAAAAAAATCCAAAAAATGATCGATGCCGGACCTGGCCAAAAATGCGAAAAATTAACGATGCCGGCATGGCAAAAAAATCCAAAAAATGATCGATGCCGGACCTGGCCAAAAATGCGAAAAATTAACGATGCCGGCATGGCAAAAAAATTCAAAAAATGAAAAATGCCTGACCTGGCCAAAAATGCGAAAAATTAACGATGCCGGCATGGCAAAAAAATCCAAAAAATGAACAATGGCGGACCTGGCGAAAAATGCGAAAAATTAACGATGCCGGCATGGCAAAAAAATTCAAAAAATGAAAAATGCCTGACCTGGCGAAAAATGCGAAAAATTAACGATGCCGGCATGGCAAAAAAATCCAAAAAATGAAAAATGCCTGACCTGGCCAAAAATGCGAAAAATTAACGATGCCGGCATGGCAAAAAAATTCAAAAAATGAAAAATGCCTGACCTGGCGAAAAATGCGAAAAATTAACGATGCCGGCATGGCAAAAAAATTCAAAAAATGAAAAATGCCTGACCTGGCCAAAAATGCGAAAAATTAACGATGCCGGCATGGCAAAAAAATCCAAAAAATGAACAATGGCGGACCTGGCGAAAAATGCGAAAAATTAACGATGCCGGCATGGCAAAAAAATTCAAAAAATGAAAAATGCCTGACCTGGCCAAAAATGCGAAAAATTAACGATGCCGGCATGGCAAAAAAATTCAAAAAATGAAAAATGCCTGACCTGGCGAAAAATGCGAAAAATTAACGATGCCGGCATGGCAAAAAAATTCAAAAAATGAAAAATGCCTGACCTGGCGAAAAATGCGAAAAATTAACGATGCCGGCATGGCAAAAAAATCCAAAAAATGATCGATGCCGGACCTGGCCAAAAATGCGAAAAATTAACGATGCCGGCATGGCAAAAAAATCCAAAAAATGATCGATGCCGGACCTGGCCAAAAATGCGAAAAATTAACGATGCCGGCATGGCAAAAAAATCCAAAAAATGATCGATGCCGGACCTGGCCAAAAATGCGAAAAATTAACGATGCCGGCATGGCAAAAAAATTCAAAAAATGAAAAATGCCTGACCTGGCCAAAAATGCGAAAAATTAACGATGCCGGCATGGCAAAAAAATCCAAAAAATGAACAATGGCGGACCTGGCCAAAAATGCGAAAAATTAACGATGCCGGCATGGCAAAAAAATCCAAAAAATGATCGATGCCGGACCTGGCCAAAAATGCGAAAAATTAACGATGCCGGCATGGCAAAAAAATCCAAAAAATGAAAAATGCCGGACCTGGCCAAAAATGCGAAAAATTAACGATGCCGGCATGGCAAAAAAATCCAAAAAATGATCGATGCCGGACCTGGCCAAAAATGCGAAAAATTAACGATGCCGGCATGGCAAAAAAATTCAAAAAATGAAAAATGCCTGACCTGGCGAAAAATGCGAAAAATTAACGATGCCGGCATGGCAAAAAAATCCAAAAAATGATCGATGCCGGACCTGGCCAAAAATGCGAAAAATTAACGATGCCGGCATGGCAAAAAAATCCAAAAAATGATCGATGCCGGACCTGGCCAAAAATGCGAAAAATTAACGATGCCGGCATGGCAAAAAAATCCAAAAAATGATCGATGCCGGACCTGGCCAAAAATGCGAAAAATTAACGATGCCGGCATGGCAAAAAAATCCAAAAAATGATCGATGCCGGACCTGGCCAAAAATGCGAAAAATTAACGATGCCGGCATGGCAAAAAAATCCAAAAAATGAAAAATGCCGGACCTGGCGAAAAATGCGAAAAATTAACGATGCCGGCATGGCAAAAAAATCCAAAAAATTAAAAAAAGCCGGACCTGGCCAAAAATGCGAAAAATTAACGATGCCGGCATGGCAAAAAAATCCAAAAAATGATCGATGCCGGACCTGGCCAAAAATGCGAAAAATTAACGATGCCGGCATGGCAAAAAAATCCAAAAAATGATCGATGCCGGACCTGGCCAAAAATGCGAAAAATTAACGATGCCGGCATGGCAAAAAAATCCAAAAAATGATCGATGCCGGACCTGGCCAAAAATGCGAAAAATTAACGATGCCGGCATGGCAAAAAAATCCAAAAAATGATCGATGCCGGACCTGGCCAAAAATGCGAAAAATTAACGATGCCGGCATGGCAAAAAAATCCAAAAAATGAAAAATGCCGGACCTGGCGAAAAATGCGAAAAATTAACGATGCCGGCATGGCAAAAAAATCCAAAAAATTAAAAAAAGCCGGACCTGGCCAAAAATGCGAAAAATTAACGATGCCGGCATGGCAAAAAAATCCAAAAAATGATCGATGCCGGACCTGGCCAAAAATGCGAAAAATTAACGATGCCGGCATGGCAAAAAAATCCAAAAAATGATCGATGCCGGACCTGGCCAAAAATGCGAAAAATTAACGATGCCGGCATGGCAAAAAAATCCAAAAAATGATCGATGCCGGACCTGGCCAAAAATGCGAAAAATTAACGATGCCGGCATGGCAAAAAAATCCAAAAAATGATCGATGCCGGACCTGGCCAAAAATGCGAAAAATTAACGATGCCGGCATGGCAAAAAAATCCAAAAAATGAAAAATGCCTGACCTGGCCAAAAATGCGAAAAATTAACGATGCCGGTATGGCAAAAAAATTCAAAAAATGAAAAATGCCGGACCTGGCGAAAAATGCGAAAAATTAACGATGCTGGCATGGCAAAAAAATCCAAAAAATGATCGATGCCGGACCTGGCCAAAAATGCGAAAAATTAACGATGCCGGCATGGCAAAAAAATCCAAAAAATGATCGATGCCGGACCTGGCCAAAAATGCGAAAAATTAACGATGCCGGCATGGCAAAAAAATTCAAAAAATGAAAAATGCCGGACCTGGCCAAAAATGCGAAAAATTAACGATGCCGGCATGGCAAAAAAATTCAAAAAATGAAAAATGCCTGACCTGGCCAAAAATGCGAAAAATTAACAAAAATGCGAAAAATTAACGATGCCGGCATGGCAAAAAAATTCAAAAAATGAAAAATGCCTGACCTGGCCAAAAATGCGAAAAATTAACGATGCCGGCATGGCAAAAAAATTCAAAAAATGAAAAATGCCTGACCTGGCCAAAAATGCGAAAAATTAACGATGCCGGCATGGCAAAAAAATCCAAAAAATGAACAATGGCGGACCTGGCCAAAAATGCGAAAAATTAACGATGCCGGCATGGCAAAAAAATCCAAAAAATGATCGATGCCGGACCTGGCCAAAAATGCGAAAAATTAACGATGCCGGCATGGCAAAAAAATTCAAAAAATGAAAAATGCCTGACCTGGCCAAAAATGCGAAAAATTAACGATGCCGGCATGGCAAAAAAATCCAAAAAATGAACAATGGCGGACCTGGCGAAAAATGCGAAAAATTAACGATGCCGGCATGGCAAAAAAATTCAAAAAATGAAAAATGCCTGACCTGGCCAAAAATGCGAAAAATTAACGATGCCGGCATGGCAAAAAAATCCAAAAAATGAACAATGGCGGACCTGGCGAAAAATGCGAAAAATTAACGATGCCGGCATGGCAAAAAAATCCAAAAAATGAAAAATGCCTGACCTGGCCAAAAATGCGAAAAATTAACGATGCCGGCATGGCAAAAAAATTCAAAAAATGAAAAATGCCTGACCTGGCCAAAAATGCGAAAAATTAACGATGCCGGCATGGCAAAAAAATCCAAAAAATGAAAAATGCCGGACCTGGCCAAAAATGCGAAAAATTAACGATGCCGGTATGGCAAAAAAATTCAAAAAATGAAAAATGCCTGACCTGGCCAAAAATGCGAAAAATTAACGATGCCGGCATGGCAAAAAAATCCAAAAAATGAAAAATGCCTGACCTGGCCAAAAATGCGAAAAATTAACGATGCCGGCATGGCAAAAAAATCCAAAAAATGAAAAATGCCTGACCTGGCCAAAAATGCGAAAAATTAACGATGCCGGTATGGCAAAAAAATTCAAAAAATGAAAAATGCCGGACCTGGCGAAAAATGCGAAAAATTAACGATGCCGGCATGGCAAAAAAATCCAAAAAATGATCGATGCCGGACCTGGCCAAAAATGCGAAAAATTAACGATGCCGGCATGGCAAAAAAATCCAAAAAATGATCGATGCCGGACCTGGCCAAAAATGCGAAAAATTAACGATGCCGGCATGGCAAAAAAATCCAAAAAATGATCGATGCCGGACCTGGCCAAAAATGCGAAAAATTAACGATGCCGGCATGGCAAAAAAATTCAAAAAATGAAAAATGCCTGACCTGGCGAAAAATGCGAAAAATTAACGATGCCGGCATGGCAAAAAAATCCAAAAAATGAAAAATGCCTGACCTGGCCAAAAATGCGAAAAATTAACGATGCCGGCATGGCAAAAAAATCCAAAAAATGAAAAATGCCTGACCTGGCCAAAAATGCGAAAAATTAACGATGCCGGCATGGCAAAAAAATTCAAAAAATGAAAAATGCCTGACCTGGCCAAAAATGCGAAAAATTAACGATGCCGGCATGGCAAAAAAATCCAAAAAATGAAAAATGCCTGACCTGGCCAAAAATGCGAAAAATTAACGATGCCGGCATGGCAAAAAAATTCAAAAAATGAAAAATGCCTGACCTGGCGAAAAATGCGAAAAATTAACGATGCCGGCATGGCAAAAAAATTCAAAAAATGAAAAATGCCTGACCTGGCGAAAAATGCGAAAAATTAACGATGCCGGCATGGCAAAAAAATCCAAAAAATGAAAAATGCCGGACCTGGCCAAAAATGCGAAAAATTAACGATGCCGGCATGGCAAAAAAATTCAAAAAATGAAAAATGCCGGACCTGGCCAAAAATGCGAAAAATTAACGATGCCGGCATGGCAAAAAAATTCAAAAAATGAAAAATGCCTGACCTGGCCAAAAATGCGAAAAATTAACAAAAATGCGAAAAATTAACGATGCCGGCATGGCAAAAAAATTCAAAAAATGAAAAATGCCTGACCTGGCCAAAAATGCGAAAAATTAACGATGCCGGCATGGCAAAAAAATCCAAAAAATGAAAAATGCCGGACCTGGCCAAAAATGCGAAAAATTAACGATGCCGGCATGGCAAAAAAATCCAAAAAATGAACAATGGCGGACCTGGCGAAAAATGCGAAAAATTAACGATGCCGGCATGGCAAAAAAATCCAAAAAATGATCGATGCCGGACCTGGCCAAAAATGCGAAAAATTAACGATGCCGGCATGGCAAAAAAATCCAAAAAATGAACAATGCCGGACCTGGCCAAAAATGCGAAAAATTAACGATGCCGGCATGGCAAAAAAATTCAAAAAATGAAAAATGCCGGACCTGGCCAAAAATGCGAAAAATTAACGATGCCGGCATGGCAAAAAAATTCAAAAAATGAAAAATGCCTGACCTGGCCAAAAATGCGAAAAATTAACAAAAATGCGAAAAATTAACGATGCCGGCATGGCAAAAAAATTCAAAAAATGAAAAATGCCTGACCTGGCCAAAAATGCGAAAAATTAACGATGCCGGCATGGCAAAAAAATCCAAAAAATGAAAAATGCCGGACCTGGCCAAAAATGCGAAAAATTAACGATGCCGGCATGGCAAAAAAATCCAAAAAATGAACAATGGCGGACCTGGCGAAAAATGCGAAAAATTAACGATGCCGGCATGGCAAAAAAATCCAAAAAATGATCGATGCCGGACCTGGCCAAAAATGCGAAAAATTAACGATGCCGGCATGGCAAAAAAATTCAAAAAATGAAAAATGCCTGACCTGGCCAAAAATGCGAAAAATTAACAAAAATGCGAAAAATTAACGATGCCGGCATGGCAAAAAAATTCAAAAAATGAAAAATGCCTGACCTGGCCAAAAATGCGAAAAATTAACGATGCCGGCATGGCAAAAAAATTCAAAAAATGAAAAATGCCTGACCTGGCCAAAAATGCGAAAAATTAACAAAAATGCGAAAAATTAACGATGCCGGCATGGCAAAAAAATCCAAAAAATTAAAAATGCCGGACCTGGCCAAAAATGCGAAAAATTAACGATGCCGGCATGGCAAAAAAATCCAAAAAATGATCGATGCCGGACCTGGCCAAAAATGCGAAAAATTAACGATGCCGGCATGGCAAAAAAATCCAAAAAATGAAAAATGCCGGACCTGGCCAAAAATGCGAAAAATTAACGATGCCGGCATGGCAAAAAAATTCAAAAAATGAAAAATGCCGGACCTGGCCAAAAATGCGAAAAATTAACGATGCCGGCATGGCAAAAAAATTCAAAAAATGAAAAATGCCTGACCTGGCCAAAAATGCGAAAAATTAACAAAAATGCGAAAAATTAACGATGCCGGCATGGCAAAAAAATTCAAAAAATGAAAAATGCCTGACCTGGCCAAAAATGCGAAAAATTAACGATGCCGGCATGGCAAAAAAATCCAAAAAATGAAAAATGCCGGACCTGGCCAAAAATGCGAAAAATTAACGATGCCGGCATGGCAAAAAAATCCAAAAAATGAACAATGGCGGACCTGGCGAAAAATGCGAAAAATTAACGATGCCGGCATGGCAAAAAAATCCAAAAAATGATCGATGCCGGACCTGGCCAAAAATGCGAAAAATTAACGATGCCGGCATGGCAAAAAAATTCAAAAAATGAAAAATGCCGGACCTGGCCAAAAATGCGAAAAATTAACGATGCCGGCATGGCAAAAAAATTCAAAAAATGAAAAATGCCTGACCTGGCCAAAAATGCGAAAAATTAACAAAAATGCGAAAAATTAACGATGCCGGCATGGCAAAAAAATTCAAAAAATGAAAAATGCCTGACCTGGCCAAAAATGCGAAAAATTAACGATGCCGGCATGGCAAAAAAATCCAAAAAATGAAAAATGCCGGACCTGGCCAAAAATGCGAAAAATTAACGATGCCGGCATGGCAAAAAAATCCAAAAAATGAACAATGGCGGACCTGGCGAAAAATGCGAAAAATTAACGATGCCGGCATGGCAAAAAAATTCAAAAAATGAAAAATGCCGGACCTGGCCAAAAATGCGAAAAATTAACGATGCCGGCATGGCAAAAAAATTCAAAAAATGAAAAATGCCTGACCTGGCCAAAAATGCGAAAAATGCGAAAAATTAACGATGCCGGCATGGCAAAAAAATCCAAAAAATGAACAATGGCGGACCTGGCGAAAAATGCGAAAAATTAACGATGCCGGCATGGCAAAAAAATCCAAAAAATGATCGATGCCGGACCTGGCCAAAAATGCGAAAAATTAACGATGCCGGCATGGCAAAAAAATTCAAAAAATGATAAATGCCGGACCTGGCCAAAAATGCGAAAAATTAACGATGCCGGCATGGCAAAAAAATTCAAAAAATGAAAAATGCCTGACCTGGCCAAAAATGCGAAAAATTAACAAAAATGCGAAAAATTAACGATGCCGGCATGGCAAAAAAATTCAAAAAATGAAAAATGCCTGACCTGGCCAAAAATGCGAAAAATTAACGATGCCGGCATGGCAAAAAAATCCAAAAAATGAAAAATGCCGGACCTGGCCAAAAATGCGAAAAATTAACGATGCCGGCATGGCAAAAAAATCCAAAAAATGAACAATGGCGGACCTGGCGAAAAATGCGAAAAATTAACGATGCCGGCATGGCAAAAAAATCCAAAAAATGATCGATGCCGGACCTGGCCAAAAATGCGAAAAATTAACGATGCCGGCATGGCAAAAAAATTCAAAAAATGAAAAATGCCTGACCTGGCCAAAAATGCGAAAAATTAACAAAAATGCGAAAAATTAACGATGCCGGCATGGCAAAAAAATTCAAAAAATGAAAAATGCCTGACCTGGCCAAAAATGCGAAAAATTAACGATGCCGGCATGGCAAAAAAATTCAAAAAATGAAAAATGCCTGACCTGGCCAAAAATGCGAAAAATTAACAAAAATGCGAAAAATTAACGATGCCGGCATGGCAAAAAAATCCAAAAAATTAAAAATGCCGGACCTGGCCAAAAATGCGAAAAATTAACGATGCCGGCATGGCAAAAAAATCCAAAAAATGATCGATGCCGGACCTGGCCAAAAATGCGAAAAATTAACGATGCCGGCATGGCAAAAAAATTCAAAAAATGAAAAATGCCTGACCTGGCCAAAAATGCGAAAAATTAACGATGCCGGCATGGCAAAAAAATCCAAAAAATGATCGATGCCGGACCTGGCCAAAAATGCGAAAAATTAACGATGCCGGCATGGCAAAAAATTCAAAAAATGAAAAATGCCTGACCTGGCCAAAAATGCGAAAAATTAACGATGCCGGCATGGCAAAAAAATCCAAAAAATGAAAAATGCCTGACCTGGCCAAAAATGCGAAAAATTAACGATGCCGGCATGGCAAAAAAATCCAAAAAATGAAAAATACCTGACCTGGCCAAAAATGCGAAAAATTAACGATGCCGGCATGGCAAAAAAATTCAAAAAATGAAAAATGCCTGACCTGGCGAAAAATGCGAAAAATTAACGATGCCGGCATGGCAAAAAAATCCAAAAAATGAAAAATGCCGGACCTGGCCAAAAATGCGAAAAATTAACGATGCCGGCATGGCAAAAAAATCCAAAAAATGATCGATGCCGGACCTGGCCAAAAATGCGAAAAATTAACGATGCCGGCATGGCAAAAAAATTCAAAAAATGAAAAATGCCTGACCTGGCCAAAAATGCGAAAAATTAACGATGCCGGCATGGCAAAAAAATCCAAAAAATGATCGATGCCGGACCTGGCCAAAAATGCGAAAAATTAACGATGCCGGCATGGCAAAAAAATTCAAAAAATGAAAAATGCCTGACCTGGCCAAAAATGCGAAAAATTAACGATGCCGGCATGGCAAAAAAATCCAAAAAATGAAAAATGCCTGACCTGGCCAAAAATGCGAAAAATTAACGATGCCGACATGGCAAAAAAATTCAAAAAATGAAAAATGCCTGACCTGGCCAAAAATGCGAAAAATTAACGATGCCGGCATGGCAAAAAAATTCAAAAAATGAAAAATGCCTGACCTGGCGAAAAATGCGAAAAATTAACGATGCCGGCATGGCAAAAAAATCCAAAAAATGATCGATGCCGGACCTGGCCAAAAATGCGAAAAATTAACGATGCCGGCATGGCAAAAAAATCCAAAAAATGATCGATGCCGGACCTGGCCAAAAATGCGAAAAATTAACGATGCCGGCATGGCAAAAAAATTCAAAAAATGAAAAATGCCTGACCTGGCCAAAAATGCGAAAAATTAACGATGCCGGCATGGCAAAAAAATCCAAAAAATGAACAATGGCGGACCTGGCGAAAAATGCGAAAAATTAACGATGCCGGCATGGCAAAAAAATTCAAAAAATGAAAAATGCCTGACCTGGCCAAAAATGCGAAAAATTAACGATGCCGGCATGGCAAAAAAATCCAAAAAATGAACAATGGCGGACCTGGCGAAAAATGCGAAAAATTAACGATGCCGGCATGGCAAAAAAATTCAAAAAATGAAAAATGCCTGACCTGGCCAAAAATGCGAAAAATTAACGATGCCGGCATGGCAAAAAAATTCAAAAAATGAAAAATGCCTGACCTGGCCAAAAATGCGAAAAATTAACAAAAATGCGAAAAATTAACGATGCCGGCATGGCAAAAAAATTCAAAAAATGAAAAATGCCTGACCTGGCCAAAAATGCGAAAAATTAACGATGCCGGCATGGCAAAAAAATCCAAAAAATGAACAATGGCGGACCTGGCGAAAAATGCGAAAAATTAACGATGCCGGCATGGCAAAAAAATTCAAAAAATGAAAAATGCCTGACCTGGCCAAAAATGCGAAAAATTAACGATGCCGGCATGGCAAAAAAATTCAAAAAATGAAAAATGCCTGACCTGGCGAAAAATGCGAAAAATTAACGATGCCGGCATGGCAAAAAAATTCAAAAAATGAAAAATGCCTGACCTGGCGAAAAATGCGAAAAATTAACGATGCCGGCATGGCAAAAAAATCCAAAAAATGATCGATGCCGGACCTGGCCAAAAATGCGAAAAATTAACGATGCCGGCATGGCAAAAAAATCCAAAAAATGATCGATGCCGGACCTGGCCAAAAATGCGAAAAATTAACGATGCCGGCATGGCAAAAAAATCCAAAAAATGATCGATGCCGGACCTGGCCAAAAATGCGAAAAATTAACGATGCCGGCATGGCAAAAAAATTCAAAAAATGAAAAATGCCTGACCTGGCCAAAAATGCGAAAAATTAACGATGCCGGCATGGCAAAAAAATCCAAAAAATGAACAATGGCGGACCTGGCGAAAAATGCGAAAAATTAACGATGCCGGCATGGCAAAAAAATTCAAAAAATGAAAAATGCCTGACCTGGCGAAAAATGCGAAAAATTAACGATGCCGGCATGGCAAAAAAATCCAAAAAATGAAAAATGCCTGACCTGGCCAAAAATGCGAAAAATTAACGATGCCGGCATGGCAAAAAAATTCAAAAAATGAAAAATGCCTGACCTGGCGAAAAATGCGAAAAATTAACGATGCCGGCATGGCAAAAAAATTCAAAAAATGAAAAATGCCTGACCTGGCGAAAAATGCGAAAAATTAACGATGCCGGCATGGCAAAAAAATCCAAAAAATGAAAAATGCCTGACCTGGCCAAAAATGCGAAAAATTAACGATGCCGGCATGGCAAAAAAATTCAAAAAATGAAAAATGCCTGACCTGGCCAAAAATGCGAAAAATTAACGATGCCGGCATGGCAAAAAAATCCAAAAAATGATCGATGCCGGACCTGGCCAAAAATGCGAAAAATTAACGATGCCGGCATGGCAAAAAAATCCAAAAAATGAACAATGGCGGACCTGGCCAAAAATGCGAAAAATTAACGATGCCGGCATGGCAAAAAAATTCAAAAAATGAAAAATGCCTGACCTGGCCAAAAATGCGAAAAATTAACGATGCCGGCATGGCAAAAAAATCCAAAAAATGATCGATGCCGGCCCTGGCCAAAAATGCGAAAAATTAACGATGCCGGCATGGCAAAAAAATCCAAAAAATGAAAAATGCCTGACCTGGCCAAAAATGCGAAAAATGAACGATGCCGGCATGGCAAAAAAATTCAAAAAATGAAAAATGCCTGACCTGGCCAAAAATGCGAAAAATTAACAAAAATGCGAAAAATTAACGATGCCGGCATGGCAAAAAAATTCAAAAAATTAAAAATGCCTGACCTGGCCAAAAATGCGAAAAATTAACGATGCCGGCATGGCAAAAAAATTCAAAAAATGAAAAATGCCTGACCTGGCGAAAAATGCGAAAAATTAACGATGCCGGCATGGCACAAAAATCCAAAAAATGAAAAATGCCTGACCTGGCCAAAAATGCGAAAAATTAACGATGCCGGCATGGCAAAAAAATTCAAAAAATGAAAAATGCCGGACCTGGCCAAAAATGCGAAAAATTAACGATGCCGGCATGGCAAAAAAATCCAAAAAATGAACAATGGCGGACCTGGCGAAAAATGCGAAAAATTAACGATGCCGGCATGGCAAAAAAATCCAAAAAATGAACAATGGCGGACCTGGCCAAAAATGCGAAAAATTAACGATGCCGGCATGGCAAAAAAATCCAAAAAATGAAAAATGCCGGACCTGGCCAAAAATGCGAAAAATTAACGATGCCGGCATGGCAAAAAAATCCAAAAAATGAACAATGGCGGACCTGGCGAAAAATGCGAAAAATTAACGATGCCGGCATGGCAAAAAAATCCAAAAAATGATCGATGCCGGACCTGGCCAAAAATGCGAAAAATTAACGATGCCGGCATGGCAAAAAAATTCAAAAAATGAAAAATGCCTGACCTGGCCAAAAATGCGAAAAATTAACAAAAATGCGAAAAATTAACGATGCCGGCATGGCAAAAAAATTCAAAAAATGAAAAATGCCTGACCTGGCCAAAAATGCGAAAAATTAACGATGCCGGCATGGCAAAAAAATCCAAAAAATGAACAATGGCGGACCTGGCGAAAAATGCGAAAAATTAACGATGCCGGCATGGCAAAAAAATTCAAAAAATGAAAAATGCCTGACCTGGCCAAAAATGCGAAAAATTAACGATGCCGGCATGGCAAAAAAATTCAAAAAATGAAAAATGCCTGACCTGGCGAAAAATGCGAAAAATTAACGATGCCGGCATGGCAAAAAAATTCAAAAAATGAAAAATGCCTGACCTGGCGAAAAATGCGAAAAATTAACGATGCCGGCATGGCAAAAAAATTCAAAAAATGAAAAATGCCGGACCTGGCCAAAAATGCGAAAAATTAACGATGCCGGCATGGCAAAAAAATTCAAAAAATGAAAAATGCCGGACCTGGCCAAAAATGCGAAAAATTAACGATGCCGGCATGGCAAAAAAATCAAAAAAATGAACAATGGCGGACCTGGCGAAAAATGCGAAAAATTAACGATGCCGGCATGGCAAAAAAATCCAAAAAATGAACAATGGCGGACCTGGCCAAAAATGCGAAAAATTAACGATGCCGGCATGGCAAAAAAATCCAAAAAATGAAAAATGCCGGACCTGAAATGCGATGAAAAATGCGAAAAAAAAAAAAATCCAAAAAATGAACAATGGCGGACCTGGCGAAAAATGCGAAAAATTAACGATGCCGGCATGGCAAAAAAATCCAAAAAATGATCGATGCCGGACCTGGCCAAAAATGCGAAAAATTAACGATGCCGGCATGGCAAAAAAATTCAAAAAATGAAAAATGCCTGACCTGGCCAAAAATGCGAAAAATTAACAAAAATTCGAAAAATTAACGATGCCGGCATGGCAAAAAAATTCAAAAAATGAAAAATGCCTGACCTGGCCAAAAATGCGAAAAATTAACGATGCCGGCATGGCAAAAAAATCCAAAAAATGAACAATGGCGGACCTGGCGAAAAATGCGAAAAATTAACGATGCCGGCATGGCAAAAAAATTCAAAAAATGAAAAATGCCTGACCTGGCCAAAAATGCGAAAAATTAACGATGCCGGCATGGCAAAAAAATCCAAAAAATGAACAATGGCGGACCTGGCGAAAAATGCGAAAAATTAACGATGCCGGCATGGCAAAAAAATCCAAAAAATGAACAATGGCGGACCTGGCCAAAAATGCGAAAAATTAACGATGCCGGTATGGCAAAAAAATCCAAAAAATGAACAATGCCTGACCTGGCCAAAAATGCGAAAAATTAACGATGCCGGCATGGCAAAAAAATCCAAAAAATGAACAATGGCGGACCTGGCGAAAAATGCGAAAAATTAACGATGCCGGCATGGCAAAAAAATCCAAAAAATGAACAATGGCGGACCTGGCCAAAAATGCGAAAAATTAACGATGCCGGTATGGCAAAAAAATTCAAAAAATGAAAAATGCCTGACCTGGCCAAAAATGCGAAAAATTAACGATGCCGGCATGGCAAAAAAATCCAAAAAATGAAAAATGCCTGACCTGGCCAAAAATGCGAAAAATTAACGATGCCGGCATGGCAAAAAAATCCAAAAAATGAACAATGGCGGACCTGGCGAAAAATGCGAAAAATTAACGATGCCGGCATGGCAAAAAAATCCAAAAAATGAACAATGGCGGACCTGGCCAAAAATGCGAAAAATTAACGATGCCGGTATGGCAAAAAAATTCAAAAAATGAAAAATGCCTGACCTGGCCAAAAATGCGAAAAATTAACGATGCCGGCATGGCAAAAAAATCCAAAAAATGATCGATGCCGGACCTGGCCAAAAATGCGAAAAATTAACGATGCCGGCATGGCAAAAAAATCCAAAAAATGATCGATGCCGGACCTGGCCAAAAATGCGAAAAATTAACGATGCCGGCATGGCAAAAAAATTCAAAAAATGAAAAATGCCTGACCTGGCGAAAAATGCGAAAAATTAACGATGCCGGCATGGCAAAAAAATCCAAAAAATGAAAAATGCCTGACCTGGCCAAAAATGCGAAAAATTAACGATGCCGGCATGGCAAAAAAATCCAAAAAATGAAAAATGCCTGACCTGGCCAAAAATGCGAAAAATTAACGATGCCGGCATGGCAAAAAAATTCAAAAAATGAAAAATGCCTGACCTGGCCAAAAATGCGAAAAATTAACGATGCCGGCATGGCAAAAAAATCCAAAAAATGAAAAATGCCTGACCTGGCCAAAAATGCGAAAAATTAACGATGCCGGCATGGCAAAAAAATTCAAAAAATGAAAAATGCCTGACCTGGCGAAAAATGCGAAAAATTAACGATGCCGGCATGGCAAAAAAATTCAAAAAATGAAAAATGCCTGACCTGGCGAAAAATGCGAAAAATTAACGATGCCGGCATGGCAAAAAAATCCAAAAAATGAAAAATGCCGGACCTGGCCAAAAATGCGAAAAATTAACGATGCCGGCATGGCAAAAAAATTCAAAAAATGAAAAATGCCGGACCTGGCCAAAAATGCGAAAAATTAACGATGCCGGCATGGCAAAAAAATTCAAAAAATGAAAAATGCCTGACCTGGCCAAAAATGCGAAAAATTAACAAAAATGCGAAAAATTAACGATGCCGGCATGGCAAAAAAATTCAAAAAATGAAAAATGCCTGACCTGGCCAAAAATGCGAAAAATTAACGATGCCGGCATGGCAAAAAAATTCAAAAAATGAAAAATGCCTGACCTGGCCAAAAATGCGAAAAATTAACGATGCCGGCATGGCAAAAAAATCCAAAAAATGAACAATGGCGGACCTGGCCAAAAATGCGAAAAATTAACGATGCCGGCATGGCAAAAAAATCCAAAAAATGAAAAATGCCGGACCTGGCCAAAAATGCGAAAAATTAACGATGCCGGCATGGCAAAAAAATCCAAAAAATGAACAATGGCGGACCTGGCCAAAAATGCGAAAAATTAACGATGCCGGCATGGCAAAAAAATCCAAAAAATGAAAAATGCCTGACCTGGCCAAAAATGCGAAAAATTAACGATGCCGGCATGGCAAAAAAATCCAAAAAATGAAAAATGCCTGACCTGGCCAAAAATGCGAAAAATTAACGATGCCGGTATGGCAAAAAAATTCAAAAAATGAAAAATGCCGGACCTGGCGAAAAATGCGAAAAATTAACGATGCCGGCATGGCAAAAAAATCCAAAAAATGATCGATGCCGGACCTGGCCAAAAATGCGAAAAATTAACGATGCCGGCATGGCAAAAAAATCCTAAAAATGATCGATGCCGGACCTGGCCAAAAATGCGAAAAATTAACGATGCCGGCATGGCAAAAAAATTCAAAAAATGAAAAATGCCGGACCTGGCCAAAACTGCGAAAAATTAACGATGCCGGCATGGCAAAAAAATTCAAAAAATGAAAAATGCCTGACCTGGCCAAAAATGCGAAAAATTAACAAAAATGCGAAAAATTAACGATGCCGGCATGGCAAAAAAATTCAAAAAATGAAAAATGCCTGACCTGGCCAAAAATGCGAAAAATTAACGATGCCGGCATGGCAAAAAAATTCAAAAAATGAAAAATGCCTGACCTGGCCAAAAATGCGAAAAATTAACGATGCCGGCATGGCAAAAAAATTCAAAAAATGAAAAATGCCTGACCTGGCCAAAAATGCGAAAAATTAACGATGCCGGCATGGCAAAAAAATCCAAAAAATGAACAATGGCGGACCTGGCCAAAAATGCGAAAAATTAACGATGCCGGCATGGCAAAAAAATCCAAAAAATGATCGATGCCGGACCTGGCCAAAAATGCGAAAAATTAACGATGCCGGCATGGCAAAAAAATTCAAAAAATGAAAAATGCCTGACCTGGCCAAAAATGCGAAAAATTAACGATGCCGGCATGGCAAAAAAATCCAAAAAATGAACAATGGCGGACCTGGCGAAAAATGCGAAAAATTAACGATGCCGGCATGGCAAAAAAATTCAAAAAATGAAAAATGCCTGACCTGGCCAAAAATGCGAAAAATTAACGATGCCGGCATGGCAAAAAAATCCAAAAAATGAACAATGGCGGACCTGGCGAAAAATGCGAAAAATTAACGATGCCGGCATGGCAAAAAAATTCAAAAAATGATCGATGCCGGACCTGGCCAAAAATGCGAAAAATTAACGATGCCGGCATGGCAAAAAAATTCAAAAAATGAAAAATGCCTGACCTGGCGAAAAATGCGAAAAATTAACGATGCCGGCATGGCAAAAAAATTCAAAAAATGAAAAATGCCTGACCTGGCGAAAAATGCGAAAAATTAACGATGCCGGCATGGCAAAAAAATCCAAAAAATGATCGATGCCGGACCTGGCCAAAAATGCGAAAAATTAACGATGCCGGCATGGCAAAAAAATCCAAAAAATGATCGATGCCGGACCTGGCCAAAAATGCGAAAAATTAACGATGCCGGCATGGCAAAAAAATCCAAAAAATGATCGATGCCGGACCTGGCCAAAAATGCGAAAAATTAACGATGCCGGCATGGCAAAAAAATTCAAAAAATGAAAAATGCCTGACCTGGCCAAAAATGCGAAAAATTAACGATGCCGGCATGGCAAAAAAATCCAAAAAATGAACAATGGCGGACCTGGCGAAAAATGCGAAAAATTAACGATGCCGGCATGGCAAAAAAATTCAAAAAATGAAAAATGCCTGACCTGGCGAAAAATGCGAAAAATTAACGATGCCGGCATGGCAAAAAAATCCAAAAAATGAAAAATGCCTGACCTGGCCAAAAATGCGAAAAATTAACGATGCCGGCATGGCAAAAAAATTCAAAAAATGAAAAATGCCTGACCTGGCCAAAAATGCGAAAAATTAACAAAAATGCGAAAAATTAACGATGCCGGCATGGCAAAAAAATTCAAAAAATGAAAAATGGCGGACCTGGCGAAAAATGTGAAAAATTAACGATGCCGGCATGGCAAAAAAATCCAAAAAATGAACAATGGCGGACCTGGCGAAAAATGCGAAAAATTAACGATGCCGGCATGGCAAAAAAATCCAAAAAATGAACAATGGCGGACCTGGCCAAAAATGCGAAAAATTAACGATGCCGGCATGGCAAAAAAATCCAAAAAATGAAAAATGCCGGACCTGGCCAAAAATGCGAAAAATTAACGATGCAGGCATGGCAAAAAAATCCCAAAAATGAACAATGGCGGACCTGGCGAAAAATGCGAAAAATTAACGATGCCGGCATGGCAAAAAAATCCAAAAAATGAAAAATGCCTGACCTGGCCAAAAATGCGAAAAATTAACGATGCCGGCATGGCAAAAAAATTCAAAAAATGAAAAATGCCTGACCTGGCCAAAAATGCGAAAAATTAACAAAAATGCGAAAAATTAACGATGCCGGCATGGCAAAAAAATTCAAAAAATGAAAAATGCCTGACCTGGCCAAAAATGCGAAAAATTAACGATGCCGGCATGGCAAAAAAATTCAAAAAATGAAAAATGCCTGACCTGGCCAAAAATGCGAAAAATTAACGATGCCGGCATGGCAAAAAAATTCAAAAAATGAAAAATGCCTGACCTGGCCAAAAATGCGAAAAATTAACAAAAATGCGAAAAATTAACGATGCCGGCATGGCAAAAAAATTCAAAAAATGAAAAATGCCTGACCTGGCCAAAAATGCGAAAAATTAACGATGCCGGCATGGCAAAAAAATCCAAAAAATGAACAATGGCGGACCTGGCCAAAAATGCGAAAAATTAACGATGCCGGCATGGCAAAAAAATCCAAAAAATGACAAATGCCTGACCTGGCCAAAAATGCGAAAAATTAACGATGCCGGCATGGCAAAAAAATTCAAAAAATGAAAAATGCCTGACCTGGCCAAAAATGCGAAAAATTAACGATGCCGGCATGGCAAAAAAATCCAAAAAATGAACAATGGCGGACCTGGCGAAAAATGCGAAAAATTAACGATGCCGGCATGGCAAAAAAATCCAAAAAATGATCGATGCCGGACCTGGCCAAAAATGCGAAAAATTAACGATGCCGGCATGGCAAAAAAATCCAAAAAATGATCGATGCCGGACCTGGCCAAAAATGCGAAAAATTAACGATGCCGGCATGGCAAAAAAATTCAAAAAATGAAAAATGCCTGACCTGGCCAAAAATGCGAAAAAAAATGAAAAATGCCGGACCTGGCCAAAAATGCGAAAAATTAACGATGCCGGCATGGCAAAAAAATTCAAAAAATGAAAAATGCCGGACCTGGCCAAAAATGCGAAAAATTAACGATGCCGGCATGGCAAAAAAATCCAAAAAATGAACAATGGCGGACCTGGCCAAAAATGCGAAAAATTAACGATGCCGGCATGGCAAAAAAATTCAAAAAATGAAAAATGCCTGACCTGGCCAAAAATGCGAAAAATTAACAAAAATGCGAAAAATTAACGATGCCGGCATGGCAAAAAAATCCAAAAAATGAACAATGGCGGACCTGGCGAAAAATGCGAAAAATTAACGATGCCGGCATGGCAAAAAAATCCAAAAAATGATCGATGCCGGACCTGGCCAAAAATGCGAAAAATTAACGATGCCGGCATGGCAAAAAAATGAAAAATGCCGGACCTGGCCAAAAATGCGAAAAATTAACGATGCCGGCATGGCAAAAAAATTCAAAAAATGAAAAATGCCTGACCTGGCCAAAAATGCGAAAAATTAACAAAAATGCGAAAAATTAACGATGCCGGCATGGCAAAAAAATTCAAAAAATGAAAAATGCCTGACCTGGCGAAAAATGCGAAAAATTAACGATGCCGGCATGGCAAAAAAATCCAAAAAATGATCGATGCCGGACCTGGCCAAAAATGCGAAAAATTAACGATGCCGGCATGGCAAAAAAATCCAAAAAATGATCGATGCCGGACCTGGCCAAAAATGCGAAAAATTAACGATGCCGGCATGGCAAAAAAATTCAAAAAATGAAAAATGCCGGACCTGGCCAAAAATGCGAAAAATTAACGATGCCGGCATGGCAAAAAAATTCAAAAAATGAAAAATGCCTGACCTGGCGAAAAATGCGAAAAATTAACGATGCCGGCATGGCAAAAAAATCCAAAAAATGATCGATGCCGGACCTGGCCAAAAATGCGAAAAATTAACGATGCCGGCATGGCAAAAAAATCCAAAAAATGATCGATGCCGGACCTGGCCAAAAATGCGAAAAATTAACGATGCCGGCATGGCAAAAAAATTCAAAAAATGAAAAATGCCTGACCTGGCCAAAAATGCGAAAAATTAACGATGCCGGCATGGCAAAAAAATCCAAAAAATGAACAATGGCGGACCTGGCGAAAAATGCGAAAAATTAACGATGCCGGCATGGCAAAAAAATTCAAAAAATGAAAAATGCCTGACCTCCAAAAAATGATCGATGCCGGACCTGGCCAAAAATGCGAAAAATTAACGATGCCGGCATGGCAAAAAAATTCAAAAAATGAAAAATGCCTGACCTGGCCAAAAATGCGAAAAATTAACGATGCCGGCATGGCAAAAAAATCCAAAAAATGAACAATGGCGGACCTGGCGAAAAATGCGAAAAATTAACGATGCCGGCATGGCAAAAAAATTCAAAAAATGAAAAATGCCTGACCTGGCCAAAAATGCGAAAAATTAACGATGCCGGCATGGCAAAAAAATCCAAAAAATGAACAATGGCGGACCTGGCGAAAAATGCGAAAAATTAACGATGCCGGCATGGCAAAAAAATTCAAAAAATTATCGATGCCGGACCTGGCCAAAAATGCGAAAAATTAACGATGCCGGCATGGCAAAAAAATTCAAAAAATGAAAAATGCCTGACCTGGCGAAAAATGCGAAAAATTAACGATGCCGGCATGGCAAAAAAATTCAAAAAATGAAAAATGCCTGACCTGGCGAAAAATGCGAAAAATTAACGATGCCGGCATGGCAAAAAAATCCAAAAAATGAACAATGGCGGACCTGGCGAAAAATGCGAAAAATTAACGATGCCGGCATGGCAAAAAAATTCAAAAAATGAAAAATGCCTGACCTGGCCAAAAATGCGAAAAATTAACGATGCCGGCATGGCAAAAAAATCCAAAAAATGAACAATGGCGGACCTGGCGAAAAATGCGAAAAATTAACGATGCCGGCATGGCAAAAAAATTCAAAAAATGATCGATGCCGGACCTGGCCAAAAATGCGAAAAATTAACGATGCCGGCATGGCAAAAAAATTCAAAAATTAAAAATGCCTGACCTGGCCAAAAATGCGAAAAATTAACGATGCCGGCATGGCAAAAAAATTCAAAAAATGAAAATTCCTGACCTGGCGAAAAATGCGAAAAATTAACGATGCCGGCATGGCAAAAAAATCCAAAAAATGATCGATGCCGGACCTGGCCAAAAATGCGAAAAATTAACGATGCCGGCATGGCAAAAAAATCCAAAAAATGATCGATGCCGGACCTGGCCAAAAATGCGAAAAATTAACGATGCCGGCATGGCAAAAAAATCCAAAAAATGATCGATGCCGGACCTGGCCAAAAATGCGAAAAATTAACGATGCCGGCATGGCAAAAAAATTCAAAAAATGAAAAATGCCTGACCTGGCCAAAAATGCGAAAAATTAACGATGCCGGCATGGCAAAAAAATCCAAAAAATGAACAATGGCGGACCTGGCGAAAAATGCGAAAAATTAACGATGCCGGCATGGCAAAAAAATTCAAAAAATGAAAAATGCCTGACCTGGCCAAAAATGCGAAAAATTAACGATGCCGGCATGGCAAAAAAATCCAAAAAATGAACAATGGCGGACCTGGCGAAAAATGCGAAAAATTAACGATGCCGGCATGGCAAAAAAATTCAAAAAATGATCGATGCCGGACCTGGCCAAAAATGCGAAAAATTAACGATGCCGGCATGGCAAAAAAATCCAAAAAATGAACAATGGCGGACCTGGCCAAAAATGCGAAAAATTAACGATGCCGGCATGGCAAAAAAATCCAAAAAATGAAAAATGCCGGACCTGGCCAAAAATGCGAAAAATTAACGATGCCGGCATGGCAAAAAAATTCAAAAAATGAAAAATGCCTGACCTGGCCAAAAATGCGAAAAATTAACGATGCCGGCATGGCAAAAAAATCCAAAAAATGAACAATGGCGGACCTGGCCAAAAATGCGAAAAATTAACGATGCCGGCATGGCAAAAAAATCCAAAAAATGAACAATGGCGGACCTGGCGAAAAATGCGAAAAATTAACGATGCCGGCATGGCAAAAAAATCCAAAAAATGATCGATGCCGGACCTGGCCAAAAATGCGAAAAATTAACGATGCCGGCATGGCAAAAAAATTCAAAAAATGAAAAATGCCGGACCTGGCCAAAAATGCGAAAAATTAACGATGCCGGCATGGCAAAAAAATTCAAAAAATGAACAATGGCGGACCTGGCGAAAAATGCGAAAAATTAACGATGCCGGCATGGCAAAAAAATCCAAAAAATGAAAAATGCCTGACCTGGCCAAAAATGCGAAAAATTAACAAAAATGCGAAAAATTAACGATGCCGGCATGGCAAAAAAATTCAAAAAATGAAAAATGCCTGACCTGGCCAAAAATGCGAAAAATTAACGATGCCGGCATGGCAAAAAAATTCAAAAAATGAAAAATGCCTGACCTGGCCAAAAATGCGAAAAATTAACGATGCCGGCATGGCAAAAAAATTCAAAAAATGAAAAATGCCTGACCTGGCCAAAAATGCGAAAAATTAACGATGCCGGCATGGCAAAAAAATTCAAAAAATGAAAAATGCCTGACCTGGCCAAAAATGCGAAAAATTAACAAAAACGCGAAAAATTAACGATGCCGGCATGGCAAAAAAATTCAAAAAATGAAAAATGCCTGACCTGGCCAAAAATGCGAAAAATTAACGATGCCGGCATGGCAAAAAAATCCAAAAAATGAACAATGGCGGACCTGGCGAAAAATGCGAAAAATTAACGATGCCGGCATGGCAAAAAAATCCAAAAAATGATCGATGCCGGACCTGGCCAAAAATGCGAAAAATTAACGATGCCGGCATGGCAAAAAAATACAAAAAATGATCGATGCCGGACCTGGCCAAAAATGCGAAAAATTAACGATGCCGGCATGGCAAAAAAATTCAAAAAATGAAAAATGCCTGACCTGGCCAAAAATGCGAAAAATTAACGATGCCGGCATGGCAAAAAAATCCAAAAAATGAAAAATGCCGGACCTGGCCAAAAATGCGAAAAATTAACGATGCCGGCATGGCAAAAAAATTCAAAAAATGAAAAATGCCGGACCTGGCCAAAAATGCGAAAAATTAACGATGCCGGCATAGCAAAAAAATCCAAAAAATGAACAATGGCGGACCTGGCGAAAAATGCGAAAAATTAACGATGCCGGCATGGCAAAAAAATCCAAAAAATGAACAATGGCGGACCTGGCCAAAAATGCGAAAAATTAACGATGCCGGCATGGCAAAAAAATCCAAAAAATGAAAAATGCCGGACCTGGCCAAAAATGCGAAAAATTAACGATGCCGGCATGGCAAAAAAATCCAAAAAATGAACAATGGCGGACCTGGCGAAAAATGCGAAAAATTAACGATGCCGGCATGGCAAAAAAATCCAAAAAATGATCGATGCCGGACCTGGCCAAAAATGCGAAAAATTAACGATGCCGGCATGGCAAAAAAATCCAAAAAATGATCGATGCCGGACCTGGCCAAAAATGCGAAAAATTAACGATGCCGGCATGGCAAAAAAATTCAAAAAATGAAAAATGCCTGACCTGGCCAAAAATGCGAAAAATTAACGATGCCGGCATGGCAAAAAAATTCAAAAAATGAAAAATGCCTGACCTGGCGAAAAATGCGAAAAATTAACGATGCCGGCATGGCAAAAAAATCCAAAAAATGATCGATGCCGGACCTGGCCAAAAATGCGAAAAATTAACGATGCCGGCATGGCAAAAAAATCCAAAAAATGATCGATGCCGGACCTGGCCAAAAATGCGAAAAATTAACGATGCCGGCATGGCAAAAAAATCCAAAAAATGATCGATGCCGGACCTGGCCAAAAATGCGAAAAATTAACGATGCCGGCATGGCAAAAAAATTCAAAAAATGAAAAATGCCTGACCTGGCCAAAAATGCGAAAAATTAACGATGCCGGCATGGCAAAAAAATCCAAAAAATGAACAATGGCGGACCTGGCGAAAAATGCGAAAAATTAACGATGCCGGCATGGCAAAAAAATTCAAAAAATGATCGATGCCGGACCTGGCCAAAAATGCGAAAAATTAACGATGCCGGCATGGCAAAAAAATTCAAAAAATGAAAAATGCCTGACCTGGCCAAAAATGCGAAAAATTAACGATGCCGGCATGGCAAAAAAATTCAAAAAATGAAAAATGCCTGACCTGGCGAAAAATGCGAAAAATTAACGATGCCGGCATGGCAAAAAAATCCAAAAAATGAAAAATGCCTGACCTGGCCAAAAATGCGAAAAATTAACGATGCCGGCATGGCAAAAAAATTCAAAAAATGAAAAATGCCTGACCTGGCGAAAAATGCGAAAAATTAACGATGCCGGCATGGCAAAAAAATTCAAAAAATGAAAAATGCCTGACCTGGCGAAAAATGCGAAAAATTAACGATGCCGGCATGGCAAAAAAATCCAAAAAATGAAAAATGCCTGACCTGGCCAAAAATGCGAAAAATTAACGATGCCGGCATGGCAAAAAAATTCAAAAAATGAAAAATGCCTGACCTGGCCAAAAATGCGAAAAATTAACGATGCCGGCATGGCAAAAAAATTCAAAAAATGAAAAATGCCTGACCTGGCGAAAAATGCGAAAAATTATCATGGCAAAAAAATCCAAAAAATGATCGATGCCGGACCTGGCCAAAAATGCGAAAAATTAACGATGCCGGCATGGCAAAAAAATACAAAAAATTATCGATGCCGGACCTGGCCAAAAATGCGAAAAATTAACGATGCCGGCATGGCAAAAAAATCCAAAAAATGATCGATGCCGGACCTGGCCAAAAATGCGAAAAATTAACGATGCCGGCATGGCAAAAAAATTCAAAAAATGAAAAATGCCTGACCTGGCCAAAAATGCGAAAAATTAACGATGCCGGCATGGCAAAAAAATCCAAAAAATGAACAATGGCGGACCTGGCGAAAAATGCGAAAAATTAACGATGCCGGCATGGCAAAAAAATTCAAAAAATGAAAAATGCCTGACCTGGCCAAAAATGCGAAAAATTAACGATGCCGGCATGGCAAAAAAATCCAAAAAATGAACAATGGCGGACCTGGCGAAAAATGCGAAAAATTAACGATGCCGGCATGGCAAAAAAATTCAAAAATGATCGATGCCGGACCTGGCCAAAAATGCGAAAAATTAACGATGCCGGCATGGCAAAAAAATCCAAAAAATGAAAAATGCCGGACCTGGCCAAAAATGCGAAAAATTAACGATGCCGGCATGGCAAAAAAATTCAAAAAATGAAAAATGCCGGACCTGGCCAAAAATGCGAAAAATTAACGATGCCGGCATAGCAAAAAAATCCAAAAAATGAACAATGGCGGACCTGGCGAAAAATGCGAAAAATTAACGATGCCGGCATGGCAAAAAAATCCAAAAAATGAACAATGGCGGACCTGGCCAAAAATGCGAAAAATTAACGATGCCGGCATGGCAAAAAAATCCAAAAAATGAAAAATGCCGGACCTGGCCAAAAATGCGAAAAATTAACGATGCCGGCATGGCAAAAAAATCCAAAAAATGAACAATGGCGGACCTGGCGAAAAATGCGAAAAATTAACGATGCCGGCATGGCAAAAAAATCCAAAAAATGATCGATGCCGGACCTGGCCAAAAATGCGAAAAATTAACGATGCCGGCATGGCAAAAAAATCCAAAAAATGATCGATGCCGGACCTGGCCAAAAATGCGAAAAATTAACGATGCCGGCATGGCAAAAAAATTCAAAAAATGAAAAATGCCTGACCTGGCCAAAAATGCGAAAAATTAACGATGCCGGCATGGCAAAAAAATTCAAAAAATGAAAAATGCCTGACCTGGCGAAAAATGCGAAAAATTAACGATGCCGGCATGGCAAAAAAATCCAAAAAATGATCGATGCCGGACCTGGCCAAAAATGCGAAAAATTAACGATGCCGGCATGGCAAAAAAATCCAAAAAATGATCGATGCCGGACCTGGCCAAAAATGCGAAAAATTAACGATGCCGGCATGGCAAAAAAATCCAAAAAATGATCGATGCCGGACCTGGCCAAAAATGCGAAAAATTAACGATGCCGGCATGGCAAAAAAATTCAAAAAATGAAAAATGCCTGACCTGGCCAAAAATGCGAAAAATTAACGATGCCGGCATGGCAAAAAAATCCAAAAAATGAACAATGGCGGACCTGGCGAAAAATGCGAAAAATTAACGATGCCGGCATGGCAAAAAAATTCAAAAAATGATCGATGCCGGACCTGGCCAAAAATGCGAAAAATTAACCGATGCCGGCATGGCAAAAAAATTCAAAAAATGAAAAATGCCTGACCTGGCCAAAAATGCGAAAAATTAACGATGCCGGCATGGCAAAAAAATTCAAAAAATGAAAAATGCCTGACCTGGCGAAAAATGCGAAAAATTAACGATGCCGGCATGGCAAAAAAATCCAAAAAATGAAAAATGCCTGACCTGGCCAAAAATGCGAAAAATTAACGATGCCGGCATGGCAAAAAAATTCAAAAAATGAAAAATGCCTGACCTGGCGAAAAATGCGAAAAATTAACGATGCCGGCATGGCAAAAAAATTCAAAAAATGAAAAATGCCTGACCTGGCGAAAAATGCGAAAAATTAACGATGCCGGCATGGCAAAAAAATCCAAAAAATGAAAAATGCCTGACCTGGCCAAAAATGCGAAAAATTAACCATGCCGGCATGGCAAAAAAATTCAAAAAATGAAAAATGCCTGACCTGGCCAAAAATGCGAAAAATTAACGATGCCGGCATGGCAAAAAAATTCAAAAAATGAAAAATGCCTGACCTGGCGAAAAATGCGAAAAATTAACGATGCCGGCATGGCAAAAAAATCCAAAAAATGATCGATGCCGGACCTGGCCAAAAATGCGAAAAATTAACGATGCCGGCATGGCAAAAAAATACAAAAAATTATCGATGCCGGACCTGGCCAAAAATGCGAAAAATTAACGATGCCGGCATGGCAAAAAAATCCAAAAAATGATCGATGCCGGACCTGGCCAAAAATGCGAAAAATTAACGATGCCGGCATGGCAAAAAAATCCAAAAAATGAAAAATGCCGGACCTGGCCAAAAATGCGAAAAATTAACGATGCCGGCATGGCAAAAAAATTCAAAAAATGAAAAATGCCGGACCTGGCCAAAAATGCGAAAAATTAACGATGCCGGCATAGCAAAAAAATCCAAAAAATGATCGATGCCGGACCTGGCCAAAAATGCGAAAAATTAACGATGCCGGCATGGCAAAAAAATCCAAAAAATGATCGATGCCGGACCTGGCCAAAAATGCGAAAAATTAACGATGCCGGCATGGCAAAAAAATTCAAAAAATGAAAAATGCCTGACCTGGCCAAAAATGCGAAAAATTAACGATGCCGGCATGGCAAAAAAATCCAAAAAATGAACAATGGCGGACCTGGCGAAAAATGCGAAAAATTAACGATGCCGGCATGGCAAAAAAATTCAAAAAATGAAAAATGCCTGACCTGGCCAAAAATGCGAAAAATTAACGATGCCGGCATGGCAAAAAAATCCAAAAAATGAACAATGGCGGACCTGGCGAAAAATGCGAAAAATTAACGATGCCGGCATGGCAAAAAAATTCAAAAAATGATCGATGCCGGACCTGGCCAAAAATGCGAAAAATTAACGATGCCGGCATGGCAAAAAAATCCAAAAAATGAAAAATGCCGGACCTGGCCAAAAATGCGAAAAATTAACGATGCCGGCATGGCAAAAAAATTCAAAAAATGAAAAATGCCGGACCTGGCCAAAAATGCGAAAAATTAACGATGCCGGCATAGCAAAAAAATCCAAAAAATGAACAATGGCGGACCTGGCGAAAAATGCGAAAAATTAACGATGCCGGCATGGCAAAAAAATCCAAAAAATGAACAATGGCGGACCTGGCCAAAAATGCGAAAAATTAACGATGCCGGCATGGCAAAAAAATCCAAAAAATGAAAAATGCCGGACCTGGCCAAAAATGCGAAAAATTAACGATGCCGGCATGGCAAAAAAATTCAAAAAATGAAAAATGCCTGACCTGGCGAAAAATGCGAAAAATTAACGATGCCGGCATGGCAAAAAAATTCAAAAAATGAAAAATGCCTGACCTGGCGAAAAATGCGAAAAATTAACGATGCCGGCATGGCAAAAAAATTCAAAAAATGAAAAATGCCTGACCTGGCGAAAAATGTGAAAAATTAACGATGCCGGCATGGCAAAAAAATCCAAAAAATGAAAAATGCCTGACCTGGCCAAAAATGCGAAAAATTAACGATGCCGGCATGGCAAAAAAATTCAAAAAATGAAAAATGCCTGACCTGGCCAAAAATGCGAAAAATTAACGATGCCGGCATGGCAAAAAAATTCAAAAAATGAAAAATGCCTGACCTGGCGAAAAATGCGAAAAATTAACGATGCCGGCATGGCAAAAAAATCCAAAAAATGATCGATGCCGGACCTGGCCAAAAATGCGAAAAATTAACGATGCCGGCATGGCAAAAAAATACAAAAAATTATCGATGCCGGACCTGGCCAAAAATGCGAAAAATTAACGATGCCGGCATGGCAAAAAAATCCAAAAAATGATCGATGCCGGACCTGGCCAAAAATGCGAAAAATTAACGATGCCGGCATGGCAAAAAAATCCAAAAAATGAAAAATGCCGGACCTGGCCAAAAATGCGAAAAATTAACGATGCCGGCATGGCAAAAAAATCCAAAAAATGATCGATGCCGGACCTGGCCAAAAATGCGAAAAATTAACGATGCCGGCATGGCAAAAAAATCCAAAAAATGATCGATGCCGGACCTGGCCAAAAATGCGAAAAATTAACGATGCCGGCATGGCAAAAAAATCCAAAAAATGATCGATGCCGGACCTGGCCAAAAATGCGAAAAATTAACGATGCCGGCATGGCAAAAAAATCCAAAAAATGATCGATGCCGGACCTGGCCAAAAATGCGAAAAATTAACGATGCCGGCATGGCAAAAAAATTCAAAAAATGAAAAATGCCTGACCTGGCCAAAAATGCGAAAAATTAACGATGCCGGCATGGCAAAAAAATCCAAAAAATGAACAATGGCGGACCTGGCGAAAAATGCGAAAAATTAACGATGCCGGCATGGCAAAAAAATTCAAAAAATGATCGATGCCGGACCTGGCCAAAAATGCGAAAAATTAACGATGCCGGCATGGCAAAAAAATCCAAAAAATGAAAAATGCCGGACCTGGCCAAAAATGCGAAAAATTAACGATGCCGGCATGGCAAAAAAATTCAAAAAATGAAAAATGCCGGACCTGGCCAAAAATGCGAAAAATTAACGATGCCGGCATAGCAAAAAAATCCAAAAAATGAACAATGGCGGACCTGGCGAAAAATGCGAAAAATTAACGATGCCGGCATGGCAAAAAAATCCAAAAAATGAACAATGGCGGACCTGGCCAAAAATGCGAAAAATTAACGATGCCGGCATGGCAAAAAAATCCAAAAAATGAAAAATGCCGGACCTGGCCAAAAATGCGAAAAATTAACGATGCCGGCATGGCAAAAAAATCCAAAAAATGAACAATGGCGGACCTGGCGAAAAATGCGAAAAATTAACGATGCCGGCATGGCAAAAAAATCCAAAAAATGATCGATGCCGGACCTGGCCAAAAATGCGAAAAATTAACGATGCCGGCATGGCAAAAAAATCCAAAAAATGATCGATGCCGGACCTGGCCAAAAATGCGAAAAATTAACGATGCCGGCATGGCAAAAAAATTCAAAAAATTAAAAATGCCTGACCTGGCCAAAAATGCGAAAAATTAACGATGCCGGCATGGCAAAAAAATTCAAAAAATGAAAAATGCCTGACCTGGCGAAAAATGCGAAAAATTAACGATGCCGGCATGGCAAAAAAATCCAAAAAATGATCGATGCCGGACCTGGCCAAAAATGCGAAAAATTAACGATGCCGGCATGGCAAAAAAATCCAAAAAATGATCGATGCCGGACCTGGCCAAAAATGCGAAAAATTAACGATGCCGGCATGGCAAAAAAATCCAAAAAATGATCGATGCCGGACCTGGCCAAAAATGCGAAAAATTAACGATGCCGGCATGGCAAAAAAATTCAAAAAATGAAAAATGCCTGACCTGGCCAAAAATGCGAAAAATTAACGATGCCGGCATGGCAAAAAAATCCAAAAAATGAACAATGGCGGACCTGGCGAAAAATGCGAAAAATTAACGATGCCGGCATGGCAAAAAAATTCAAAAAATGAAAAATGCCTGACCTGGCCAAAAATGCGAAAAATTAACGATGCCGGCATGGCAAAAAAATCCAAAAAATGAACAATGGCGGACCTGGCGAAAAATGCGAAAAATTAACGATGCCGGCATGGCAAAAAAATTCAAAAAATGATCGATGCCGGACCTGGCCAAAAATGCGAAAAATTAACGATGCCGGCATGGCAAAAAAATCCAAAAAATGAACAATGGCGGACCTGGCGAAAAATGCGAAAAATTAACGATGCCGGCATGGCAAAAAAATTCAAAAAATGAAAAATGCCTGACCTGGCCAAAAATGCGAAAAATTAACGATGCCGGCATGGCAAAAAAATCCAAAAAATGAACAATGGCGGACCTGGCGAAAAATGCGAAAAATTAACGATGCCGGCATGGCAAAAAAATTCAAAAAATGATCGATGCCGGACCCGGCCAAAAATGCGAAAAATTAACGATGCCGGCATGGCAAAAAAATCCAAAAAATGAACAATGGCGGACCTGGCCAAAAATGCGAAAAATTAACGATGCCGGCATGGCAAAAAAATCCAAAAAATGAAAAATGCCGGACCTGGCCAAAAATGCGAAAAATTAACGATGCCGGCATGGCAAAAAAATTCCAAAAATGAAAAATGCCTGACCTGGCCAAAAATGCGAAAAATTAACGATGCCGGCATGGCAAAAAAATCCAAAAAATGAACAATGGCGGACCTGGCCAAAAATGCGAAAAATTAACGATGCCGGCATGGCAAAAAAATCCAAAAAATGAAAAATGCCGGACCTGGCCAAAAATGCGAAAAATTAACGATGCCGGCATGGCAAAAAAATCCAAAAAATGAACAATGGCGGACCTGGCGAAAAATGCGAAAAATTAACGATGCCGGCATGGCAAAAAAATCCAAAAAATGATCGATGCCGGACCTGGCCAAAAATGCGAAAAATTAACGATGCCGGCATGGCAAAAAAATTCAAAAAATGAAAAATGCCGGACCTGGCCAAAAATGCGAAAAATTAACGATGCCGGCATGGCAAAAAAATCCAAAAAATGAACAATGGCGGACCTGGCCAAAAATGCGAAAAATTAACGATGCCGGCATGGCAAAAAAATTCAAAAAATGAAAAATGCCTGACCTGGCCAAAAATGCGAAAAATTAACAAAAATGCGAAAAATTAACGATGCCGGCATGGCAAAAAAATTCAAAAAATGAAAAATGCCTGACCTGGCCAAAAATGCGAAAAATTAACGATGCCGGCATGGCAAAAAAATTCAAAAAATGAAAAATGCCTGACCTGGCCAAAAATGCGAAAAATTAACGATGCCGGCATGGCAAAAAAATTCAAAAAATGAAAAATGCCTGACCTGGCCAAAAATGCGAAAAATTAACGATGCCGGCATGGCAAAAAAATTCAAAAAATGAAAAATGCCTGACCTGGCCAAAAATGCGAAAAATTAACACAAATGCGAAAAATTAACGATGCCGGCATGGCAAAAAAATTCAAAAAATGAAAAATGCCTGACCTGGCCAAAAATGCGAAAAATTAACGATGCCGGCATGGCAAAAAAATCCAAAAAATGAACAATGGCGGACCTGGCCAAAAATGCGAAAAATTAACGATGCCGGCATGGCAAAAAAATCCAAAAAATGAAAAATGCCTGACCTGGCCAAAAATGCGAAAAATTAACGATGCCGGCATGGCAAAAAAATTCAAAAAATTAAAAATGCCTGACCTGGCCAAAAATGCGAAAAATTAACGATGCCGGCATGGCAAAAAAATTCAAAAAATGAAAAATGCCTGACCTGGCGAAAAATGCGAAAAATTAACGATGCCGGCATGGCAAAAAAATCCAAAAAATGATCGATGCCGGACCTGGCCAAAAATGCGAAAAATTAACGATGCCGGCATGGCAAAAAAATCCAAAAAATGATCGATGCCGGACCTGGCCAAAAATGCGAAAAATTAACGATGCCGGCATGGCAAAAAAATCCAAAAAATGATCGATGCCGGACCTGGCCAAAAATGCGAAAAATTAACGATGCCGGCATGGCAAAAAAATTCAAAAAATGAAAAATGCCTGACCTGGCCAAAAATGCGAAAAATTAACGATGCCGGCATGGCAAAAAAATTCAAAAAATTAAAAATGCCTGACCTGGCCAAAAATGCGAAAAATTAACGATGCCGGCATGGCAAAAAAATTCAAAAAATGAAAAATGCCTGACCTGGCGAAAAATGCGAAAAATTAACGATGCCGGCATGGCAAAAAAATCCAAAAAATGATCGATGCCGGACCTGGCCAAAAATGCGAAAAATTAACGATGCCGGCATGGCAAAAAAATCCAAAAAATGATCGATGCCGGACCTGGCCAAAAATGCGAAAAATTAACGATGCCGGCATGGCAAAAAAATTCAAAAAATTAAAAATGCCTGACCTGGCCAAAAATGCGAAAAATTAACGATGCCGGCATGGCAAAAAAATTCAAAAAATGAAAAATGCCTGACCTGGCGAAAAATGCGAAAAATTAACGATGCCGGCATGGCAAAAAAATCCAAAAAATGATCGATGCCGGACCTGGCCAAAAATGCGAAAAATTAACGATGCCGGCATGGCAAAAAAATCCAAAAAATGATCGATGCCGGACCTGGCCAAAAATGCGAAAAATTAACGATGCCGGCATGGCAAAAAAATCCAAAAAATGATCGATGCCGGACCTGGCCAAAAATGCGAAAAATTAACGATGCCGGCATGGCAAAAAAATTCAAAAAATGAAAAATGCCTGACCTGGCCAAAAATGCGAAAAATTAACGATGCCGGCATGGCAAAAAAATCCAAAAAATGAACAATGGCGGACCTGGCGAAAAATGCGAAAAATTAACGATGCCGGCATGGCAAAAAAATTCAAAAAATGAAAAATGCCTGACCTGGCCAAAAATGCGAAAAATTAACGATGCCGGCATGGCAAAAAAATCCAAAAAATGAACAATGGCGGACCTGGCGAAAAATGCGAAAAATTAACGATGCCGGCATGGCAAAAAAATTCAAAAAATGATCGATGCCGGACCTGGCCAAAAATGCGAAAAATTAACGATGCCGGCATGGCAAAAAAATCCAAAAAATGAACAATGGCGGACCTGGCGAAAAATGCGAAAAATTAACGATGCCGGCATGGCAAAAAAATTCAAAAAATGAAAAATGCCTGACCTGGCCAAAAATGCGAAAAATTAACGATGCCGGCATGGCAAAAAAATCCAAAAAATGAACAATGGCGGACCTGGCGAAAAATGCGAAAAATTAACGATGCCGGCATGGCAAAAAAATTCAAAAAATGATCGATGCCGGACCCGGCCAAAAATGCGAAAAATTAACGATGCCGGCATGGCAAAAAAATCCAAAAAATGAACAATGGCGGACCTGGCCAAAAATGCGAAAAATTAACGATGCCGGCATGGCAAAAAAATCCAAAAAATGAAAAATGCCGGACCTGGCCAAAAATGCGAAAAATTAACGATGCCGGCATGGCAAAAAAATTCCAAAAATGAAAAATGCCTGACCTGGCCAAAAATGCGAAAAATTAACGATGCCGGCATGGCAAAAAAATCCAAAAAATGAACAATGGCGGACCTGGCCAAAAATGCGAAAAATTAACGATGCCGGCATGGCAAAAAAATCCAAAAAATGAAAAATGCCGGACCTGGCCAAAAATGCGAAAAATTAACGATGCCGGCATGGCAAAAAAATCCAAAAAATGAACAATGGCGGACCTGGCGAAAAATGCGAAAAATTAACGATGCCGGCATGGCAAAAAAATCCAAAAAATGATCGATGCCGGACCTGGCCAAAAATGCGAAAAATTAACGATGCCGGCATGGCAAAAAAATTCAAAAAATGAAAAATGCCGGACCTGGCCAAAAATGCGAAAAATTAACGATGCCGGCATGGCAAAAAAATCCAAAAAATGAACAATGGCGGACCTGGCCAAAAATGCGAAAAATTAACGATGCCGGCATGGCAAAAAAATTCAAAAAATGAAAAATGCCTGACCTGGCCAAAAATGCGAAAAATTAACAAAAATGCGAAAAATTAACGATGCCGGCATGGCAAAAAAATTCAAAAAATGAAAAATGCCTGACCTGGCCAAAAATGCGAAAAATTAACGATGCCGGCATGGCAAAAAAATTCAAAAAATGAAAAATGCCTGACCTGGCCAAAAATGCGAAAAATTAACGATGCCGGCATGGCAAAAAAATTCAAAAAATGAAAAATGCCTGACCTGGCCAAAAATGCGAAAAATTAACGATGCCGGCATGGCAAAAAAATTCAAAAAATGAAAAATGCCTGACCTGGCCAAAAATGCGAAAAATTAACACAAATGCGAAAAATTAACGATGCCGGCATGGCAAAAAAATTCAAAAAATGAAAAATGCCTGACCTGGCCAAAAATGCGAAAAATTAACGATGCCGGCATGGCAAAAAAATCCAAAAAATGAACAATGGCGGACCTGGCCAAAAATGCGAAAAATTAACGATGCCGGCATGGCAAAAAAATCCAAAAAATGAAAAATGCCTGACCTGGCCAAAAATGCGAAAAATTAACGATGCCGGCATGGCAAAAAAATTCAAAAAATGAAAAATGCCTGACCTGGCCAAAAATGCGAAAAATTAACGATGCCGGCATGGCAAAAAAATCCAAAAAATGAACAATGGCGGACCTGGCGAAAAATGCGAAAAATTAACGATGCCGGCATGGCAAAAAAATCCAAAAAATGATCGATGCCGGACCTGGCCAAAAATGCGAAAAATTAACGATGCCGGCATGGCAAAAAAATCCAAAAAATGATCGATGCCGGACCTGGCCAAAAATGCGAAAAATTAACGATGCCGGCATGGCAAAAAAATTCAAAAAATGAAAAATGCCTGACCTGGCCAAAAATGCGAAAAATTAACGATGCCGGCATGGCAAAAAAATCCAAAAAATGAAAAATGCCGGACCTGGCCAAAAATGCGAAAAATTAACGATGCCGGCATGGCAAAAAAATTCAAAAAATGAAAAATGCCGGACCTGGCCAAAAATGCGAAAAATTAACGATGCCGGCATGGCAAAAAAATCCAAAAAATGAACAATGGCGGACCTGGCGAAAAATGCGAAAAATTAACGATGCCGGCATGGCAAAAAAATCCAAAAAATGAACAATGGCGGACCTGGCCAAAAATGCGAAAAATTAACGATGCCGGCATGGCAAAAAAATCCAAAAAATGAAAAATGCCGGACCTGGCCAAAAATGCGAAAAATTAACGATGCCGGCATGGCAAAAAAATCCAAAAAATGAACAATGGCGGACCTGGCGAAAAATGCGAAAAATTAACGATGCCGGCATGGCCAAAAAATCCAAAAAATGATCGATGCCGGACCTGGCCAAAAATGCGAAAAATTAACGATGCCGGCATGGCAAAAAAATCCAAAAAATGATCGATGCCGGACCTGGCCAAAAATGCGAAAAATTAACGATGCCGGCATGGCAAAAAAATTCAAAAAATGAAAAATGCCTGACCTGGCCAAAAATGCGAAAAATTAACGATGCCGGCATGGCAAAAAAATTCAAAAAATGAAAAATGCCTGACCTGGCGAAAAATGCGAAAAATTAACGATGCCGGCATGGCAAAAAAATCCAAAAAATGATCGATGCCGGACCTGGCCAAAAATGCGAAAAATTAACGATGCCGGCATGGCAAAAAAATCCAAAAAATGATCGATGCCGGACCTGGCCAAAAATGCGAAAAATTAACGATGCCGGCATGGCAAAAAAATCCAAAAAATGATCGATGCCGGACCTGGCCAAAAATGCGAAAAATTAACGATGCCGGCATGGCAAAAAAATTCAAAAAATGAAAAATGCCTGACCTGGCCAAAAATGCGAAAAATTAACGATGCCGGCATGGCAAAAAAATCCAAAAAATGAACAATGGCGGACCTGGCGAAAAATGCGAAAAATTAACGATGCCGGCATGGCAAAAAAATTCAAAAAATGAAAAATGCCTGACCTGGCCAAAAATGCGAAAAATTAACGATGCCGGCATGGCAAAAAAATCCAAAAAATGAACAATGGCGGACCTGGCGAAAAATGCGAAAAATTAACGATGCCGGCATGGCAAAAAAATTCAAAAAATGATCGATGCCGGACCTGGCCAAAAATGCGAAAAATTAACGATGCCGGCATGGCAAAAAAATCCAAAAAATGAACAATGGCGGACCTGGCCAAAAATGCGAAAAATTAACGATGCCGGCATGGCAAAAAAATCCAAAAAATGAAAAATGCCGGACCTGGCCAAAAATGCGAAAAATTAACGATGCCGGCATGGCAAAAAAATTCAAAAAATGAAAAATGCCTGACCTGGCCAAAAATGCGAAAAATTAACGATGCCGGCATGGCAAAAAAATCCAAAAAATGAACAATGGCGGACCTGGCCAAAAATGCGAAAAATTAACGATGCCGGCATGGCAAAAAAATCCAAAAAATGAAAAATGCCGGACCTGCCAAAAATGCGAAAAATTAACGATGCCGGCATGGCAAAAAAATCCAAAAAATGATCGATGCCGGACCTGGCCAAAAATGCGAAAAATTAACGATGCCGGCATGGCAAAAAAATCCAAAAAATGATCGATGCCGGACCTGGCCAAAAATGCGAAAAATTAACGATGCCGGCATGGCAAAAAAATCCAAAAAATTAAAAATGCCGGACCTGGCCAAAAATGCGAAAAATTAACGATGCCGGCATGGCAAAAAAATTCAAAAAATGAAAAATGCCTGACCTGGCCAAAAATGCGAAAAATTAACGATGCCGGCATGGCAAAAAAATTCAAAAAATGAAAAATGCCTGACCTGGCCAAAAATGCGAAAAATTAACGATGCCGGCATGGCAAAAAAATCCAAAAAATGAAAAATGCCGGACCTGGCCAAAAATGCGAAAAATTAACGATGCCGGCATGGCAAAAAAATTCAAAAAATGAAAAATGCCTGACCTGGCCAAAAATGCGAAAAATTAACGATGCCGGCATGGCAAAAAAATCCAAAAAATGAACAATGGCGGACCTGGCCAAAAATGCGAAAAATTAACGATGCCGGCATGGCAAAAAAATCCAAAAAATGAAAAATGCCGGACCTGGCCAAAAATGCGAAAAATTAACGATGCCGGCATGGCAAAAAAATCCAAAAAATGAACAATGGCGGACCTGGCGAAAAATGCGAAAAATTAACGATGCCGGCATGGCAAAAAAATCCAAAAAATGAACAATGGCGGACCTGGCGAAAAATGCGAAAAATTAACGATGCCGGCATGGCAAAAAAATCCAAAAAATGAACAATGGCGGGCGGACCTGGCCAAAAATGCGAAAAATTAACGATGCCGGCATGGCAAAAAAATCCAAAAAATGATCGATGCCGGACCTGGCCAAAAATGCGAAAAATTAACGATGCCGGCATGGCAAAAAAATCCAAAAAATGATCGATGCCGGACCTGGCCAAAAATGCGAAAAATTAACGATGCCGGCATGGCAAAAAAATCCAAAAAATTAAAAATGCCGGACCTGGCCAAAAATGCGAAAAATTAACGATGCCGGCATGGCAAAAAAATTCAAAAAATGAAAAATGCCTGACCTGGCCAAAAATGCGAAAAATTAACGATGCCGGCATGGCAAAAAAATTCAAAAAATGAAAAATGCCTGACCTGGCGAAAAATGCGAAAAATTAACGATGCCGGCATGGCAAAAAAATCCAAAAAATGAAAAATGCCTGACCTGGCCAAAAATGCGAAAAATTAACGATGCCGGCATGGCAAAAAAATTCAAAAAATGAAAAATGCCTGACCTGGCGAAAAATGCGAAAAATTAACGATGCCGGCATGGCAAAAAAATCCAAAAAATGAAAAATGCCTGACCTGGCCAAAAATGCGAAAAATTAACGATGCCGGCATGGCAAAAAAATTCAAAAAATGAAAAATGCCTGACCTGGCCAAAAATGCGAAAAATTAACGATGCCGGCATGGCAAAAAAATTCAAAAAATGAAAAATGCCTGACCTGGCGAAAAATGCGAAAAATTAACGATGCCGGCATGGCAAAAAAATCCAAAAAATGATCGATGCCGGACCTGGCCAAAAATGCGAAAAATTAACGATGCCGGCATGGCAAAAAAATCCAAAAAATGATCGATGCCGGACCTGGCCAAAAATGCGAAAAATTAACGATGCCGGCATGGCAAAAAAATCCAAAAAATGATCGATGCCGGACCTGGCCAAAAATGCGAAAAATTAACGATGCCGGCATGGCAAAAAAATTCAAAAAATGAAAAATGCCTGACCTGGCCCAAAATGCGAAAAATTAACGATGCCGGCATGGCAAAAAAATCCAAAAAATGAACAATGGCGGACCTGGCGAAAAATGCGAAAAATTAACGATGCCGGCATGGCAAAAAAATTCAAAAAATGAAAAATGCCTGACCTGGCCAAAAATGCGAAAAATTAACGATGCCGGCATGGCAAAAAAATTCAAAAAATGAAAAATGCCTGACCTGGCCAAAAATGCGAAAAATTAACGATGCCGGCATGGCAAAAAAATCCAAAAAATGAACAATGGCGGACCTGGCCAAAAATGCGAAAAATTAACGATGCCGGCATGGCAAAAAAATCCAAAAAATGAAAAATGCCGGACCTGGCCAAAAATGCGAAAAATTAACGATGCCGGCATGGCAAAAAAATCCAAAAAATGAACAATGGCGGACCTGGCGAAAAATGCGAAAAATTAACGATGCCGGCATGGCAAAAAAATCCAAAAAATGAACAATGGCGGACCTGGCGAAAAATGCGAAAAATTAACGATGCCGACATGGCAAAAAAATCCAAAAAATGAACAATGGCGGACCTGGCCAAAAATGCGAAAAATTAACGATGCCGGCATGGCAAAAAAATCCAAAAAATGATCGATGCCGGACCTGGCCAAAAATGCGAAAAATTAACGATGCCGGCATGGCAAAAAAATCCAAAAAATGATCAATGCCGGACCTGGCCAAAAATGCGAAAAATTAACGATGCCGGCATGGCAAAAAAATCCAAAAAATTAAAAATGCCGGACCTGGCCAAAAATGCGAAAAATTAACGATGCCGGCATGGCAAAAAAATCCAAAAAATGATCGATGCCGGACCTGGCCAAAAATGCGAAAAATTAACGATGCCGGCATGGCAAAAAAATTCAAAAAATGAAAAATGCCTGACCTGGCCCAAAATGCGAAAAATTAACGATGCCGGCATGGCAAAAAAATCCAAAAAATGAACAATGGCGGACCTGGCGAAAAATGCGAAAAATTAACGATGCCGGCATGGCAAAAAAATTCAAAAAATGAAAAATGCCTGACCTGGCCAAAAATGCGAAAAATTAACGATGCCGGCATGGCAAAAAAATCCAAAAAATGAACAATGGCGGACCTGGCGAAAAATGCGAAAAATTAACGATGCCGGCATGGCAAAAAAATTCAAAAAATGATCGATGCCGGACCTGGCCAAAAATGCGAAAAATTAACGATGCCGGCATGGCAAAAAAATTCAAAAAATGAAAAATGCCTGACCTGGCCAAAAATGCGAAAAATTAACGATGCCGGCATGGCAAAAAAATTCAAAAAATGAAAAATGCCTGACCTGGCCAAAAATGCGAAAAATTAACGATGCCGGCATGGCAAAAAAATCCAAAAAATGAACAATGGCGGACCTGGCGAAAAATGCGAAAAATTAACGATGCCGGCATGGCAAAAAAATTCAAAAAATGAAAAATGCCTGACCTGGCCAAAAATGCGAAAAATTAACGATGCCGGCATGGCAAAAAAATCCAAAAAATGAACAATGGCGGACCTGGCGAAAAATGCGAAAAATTAACGATGCCGGCATGGCAAAAAAATTCAAAAAATGATCGATGCCGGACCTGGCCAAAAATGCGAAAAATTAACGATGCCGGCATGGCAAAAAAATTCAAAAAATGAAAAATGCCTGACCTGGCCAAAAATGCGAAAAATTAACGATGCCGGCATGGCAAAAAAATTCAAAAAATGAAAAATGCCTGACCTGGCGAAAAATGCGAAAAATTAACGATGCCGGCATGGCAAAAAAATCCAAAAAATGATCGATGCCGGACCTGGCCAAAAATGCGAAAAATTAACGATGCCGGCATGGCAAAAAAATCCAAAAAATGATCGATGCCGGACCTGGCCAAAAATGCGAAAAATTAACGATGCCGGCATGGCAAAAAAATCCAAAAAATGATCGATGCCGGACCTGGCCAAAAATGCGAAAAATTAACGATGCCGGCATGGCAAAAAAATTCAAAAAATGAAAAATGCCTGACCTGGCCAAAAATGCGAAAAATTAACGATGCCGGCATGGCAAAAAAATCCAAAAAATGAACAATGGCGGACCTGGCGAAAAATGCGAAAAATTAACGATGCCGGCATGGCAAAAAAATTCAAAAAATGAAAAATGCCTGACCTGGCCAAAAATGCGAAAAATTAACGATGCCGGCATGGCAAAAAAATCCAAAAAATGAACAATGGCGGACCTGGCGAAAAATGCGAAAAATTAACGATGCCGGCATGGCAAAAAAATTCAAAAAATGATCGATGCCGGACCTGGCCAAAAATGCGAAAAATTAACGATGCCGGCATGGCAAAAAAATCCAAAAAATGAACAATGGCGGACCTGGCCAAAAATGCGAAAAATTAACGATGCCGGCATGGCAAAAAAATCCAAAAAATGAAAAATGCCGGACCTGGCCAAAAATGCGAAAAATTAACGATGCCGGCATGGCAAAAAAATTCAAAAAATGAAAAATGCCTGACCTGGCCAAAAATGCGAAAAATTAACAAAAATGCGAAAAATTAACGATGCCGGCATGGCAAAAAAATTCAAAAAATGAAAAATGCCTGACCTGGCGAAAAATGCGAAAAATTAACGATGCCGGCATGGCAAAAAAATTCAAAAAATGAAAAATGCCTGACCTGGCCAAAAATGCGAAAAATTAACAAAAATGCGAAAAATTAACGATGCCGGCATGGCAAAAATATCCAAAAAATGAACAATGGCGGACCTGGCCAAAAATGCGAAAAATTAACGATGCCGGCATGGCAAAAAAATCCAAAAAATGAAAAATGCCGGACCTGGCCAAAAATGCGAAAAATTAACGATGCCGGCATGGCAAAAAAATCCAAAAAATGAAAAATGCCTGACCTGGCCAAAAATGCGAAAAATTAACGATGCCGGCATGGCAAAAAAATTCAAAAAATGAAAAATGCCTGACCTGGCCAAAAATGCGAAAAATTAACGATGCCGGCATGGCAAAAAAATCCAAAAAATGAACAATGGCGGACCTGGCGAAAAATGCGAAAAATTAACGATGCCGGCATGGCAAAAAAATCCAAAAAATGATCGATGCCGGACCTGGCCAAAAATGCGAAAAATTAACGATGCCGGCATGGCAAAAAAATCCAAAAAATGATCGATGCCGGACCTGGCCAAAAATGCGAAAAATTAACGATGCCGGCATGGCAAAAAAATTCAAAAAATGAAAAATGCCTGACCTGGCCAAAAATGCGAAAAATTAACGATGCCGGCATGGCAAAAAAATCCAAAAAATGAAAAATGCCGGACCTGGCCAAAAATGCGAAAAATTAACGATGCCGGCATGGCAAAAAAATTCAAAAAATGAAAAATTCCGGACCTGGCCAAAAATGCGAAAAATTAACGATGCCGGCATGGCAAAAAAATCCAAAAAATGAACAATGGCGGACCTGGCGAAAAATGCGAAAAATTAACGATGCCGGCATGGCAAAAAAATCCAAAAAATGAACAATGGCGGACCTGGCCAAAAATGCGAAAAATTAACGATGCCGGCATGGCAAAAAAATCCAAAAAATGAACAATGGCGGACCTGGCGAAAAATGCGAAAAATTAACGATGCCGGCATGGCAAAAAAATCCAAAAAATGATCGATGCCGGACCTGGCCAAAAATGCGAAAAATTAACGATGCCGGCATGGCAAAAAAATCCAAAAAATGATCGATGCCGGACCTGGCCAAAAATGCGAAAAATTAACGATGCCGGCATGGCAAAAAAATTCAAAAAATGAAAAATGCCTGACCTGGCCAAAAATGCGAAAAATTAACGATGCCGGCATGGCAAAAAAATCCAAAAAATGAACAATGGTGGACCTGGCGAAAAATGCGAAAAATTAACGATGCCGGCATGGCAAAAAAATCCAAAAAATGATCGATGCCGGACCTGGCCAAAAATGCGAAAAATTAACGATGCCGGCATGGCAAAAAAATCCAAAAAATTAAAAATGCCGGACCTGGCCAAAAATGCGAAAAATTAACGATGCCGGCATGGCAAAAAAATTCAAAAAATGAAAAATGCCTGACCTGGCCAAAAATGCGAAAAATTAACGATGCCGGCATGGCAAAAAAATTCAAAAAATGAAAAATGCCTGACCTGGCGAAAAATGCGAAAAATTAACGATGCCGGCATGGCAAAAAAATCCAAAAAATGATCGATGCCGGACCTGGCCAAAAATGCGAAAAATTAACGATGCCGGCATGGCAAAAAAATCCAAAAAATGATCGATGCCGGACCTGGCCAAAAATGCGAAAAATTAACGATGCCGGCATGGCAAAAAAATCCAAAAAATGATCGATGCCGGACCTGGCCAAAAATGCGAAAAATTAACGATGCCGGCATGGCAAAAAAATTCAAAAAATGAAAAATGCCTGACCTGGCCAAAAATGCGAAAAATTAACGATGCCGGCATGGCAAAAAAATCCAAAAAATGAACAATGGCGGACCTGGCGAAAAATGCGAAAAATTAACGATGCCGGCATGGCAAAAAAATTCAAAAAATGAAAAATGCCTGACCTGGCCAAAAATGCGAAAAATTAACGATGCCGGCATGGCAAAAAAATCCAAAAAATGAACAATGGCGGACCTGGCGAAAAATGCGAAAAATTAACGATGCCGGCATGGCAAAAAAATTCAAAAAATGATCGATGCCGGACCTGGCCAAAAATGCGAAAAATTAACGATGCCGGCATGGCAAAAAAATCCAAAAAATGAACAATGGCGGACCTGGCGAAAAATGCGAAAAATTAACGATGCCGGCATGGCAAAAAAATCCAAAAAATGAAAAATGCCGGACCTGGCCAAAAATGCGAAAAATTAACGATGCCGGCATGGCAAAAAAAATTCAAAAAATGAAAAATGCCGGACCTGGCCAAAAATGCGAAAAATTAACGATGCCGGCATGGCAAAAAAATTCAAAAAATGAAAAATGCCTGACCTGGCCAAAAATGCGAAAAATTAACGATGCCGGCATGGCAAAAAAATCCAAAAAATGAAAAATGCCTGACCTGGCCAAAAATGCGAAAAATTAACGATGCCGGCATGGCAAAAAAATCCAAAAAATGAACAATGGCGGACCTGGCGAAAAATGCGAAAAATTAACGATGCCGGCATGGCAAAAAAATTCAAAAAATGAAAAATGCCTGACCTGGCCAAAAATGCGAAAAATTAACGATGCCGGCATGGCAAAAAAATCCAAAAAATGAACAATGGCGGACCTGGCGAAAAATGCGAAAAATTAACGATGCCGGCATGGCAAAAAAATTCAAAAAATGATCGATGCCGGACCTGGCCAAAAATGCGAAAAATTAACGATGCCGGCATGGCAAAAAAATCCAAAAAATGAACAATGGCGGACCTGGCCAAAAATGCGAAAAATTAACGATGCCGGCATGGCAAAAAAATCCAAAAAATGAAAAATGCCGGACCTGGCCAAAAATGCGAAAAATTAACGATGCCGGCATGGCAAAAAAATTCAAAAAATGAAAAATGCCTGACCTGGCCAAAAATGCGAAAAATTAACGATGCCGGCATGGCAAAAAAATCCAAAAAATGAACAATGGCGGACCTGGCCAAAAATGCGAAAAATTAACGATGCCGGCATGGCAAAAAAATCCAAAAAATGAAAAATGCCGGACCTGGCCAAAAATGCGAAAAATTAACGATGCCGGCATGGCAAAAAAATCCAAAAAATGAACAATGGCGGACCTGGCCAAAAATGCGAAAAATTAACGATGCCGGCATGGCAAAAAAATCCAAAAAATGATCGATGCCGGACCTGGCCAAAAATGCGAAAAATTAACGATGCCGGCATGGCAAAAAAATTCAAAAAATGAAAAATGCCGGACCTGGCCAAAAATGCCAAAAATTAACGATGCCGGCATGGCAAAAAAAATCAAAAAATGAAAAATGCCTGACCTGGCGAAAAATGCGAAAAATTAACGATGCCGGCATGGCAAAAAAATCCAAAAAATGATCGATGCCGGACCTGGCCAAAAATGCGAAAAATTAACGATGCCGGCATGGCAAAAAAATCCAAAAAATTAAAAATGCCGGACCTGGCCAAAAATGCGAAAAATTAACGATGCCGGCATGGCAAAAAAATCCAAAAAATTAAAAATGCCGGACCTGGCCAAAAATGCGAAAAATTAACGATGCCGGCATGGCAAAAAAATTCAAAAAATGAAAAATGCCTGACCTGGCCAAAAATGCGAAAAATTAACGATGCCGGCATGGCAAAAAAATTCAAAAAATGAAAAATGCCTGACCTGGCGAAAAATGCGAAAAATTAACGATGCCGGCATGGCAAAAAAATCCAAAAAATGATCGATGCCGGACCTGGCCAAAAATGCGAAAAATTAACGATGCCGGCATGGCAAAAAAATCCAAAAAATGATCGATGCCGGACCTGGCCAAAAATGCGAAAAATTAACGATGCCGGCATGGCAAAAAAATCCAAAAAATGATCGATGCCGGACCTGGCCAAAAATGCGAAAAATTAACGATGCCGGCATGGCAAAAAAATTCAAAAAATGAAAAATGCCTGACCTGGCCAAAAATGCGAAAAATTAACGATGCCGGCATGGCAAAAAAATCCAAAAAATGAACAATGGCGGACCTGGCGAAAAATGCGAAAAATTAACGATGCCGGCATGGCAAAAAAATTCAAAAAATGATCGATGCCGGACCTGGCCAAAAATGCGAAAAATTAACGATGCCGGCATGGCAAAAAAATTCAAAAAATGAAAAATGCCTGACCTGGCCAAAAATGCGAAAAATTAACGATGCCGGCATGGCAAAAAAATTCAAAAAATGAAAAATGCCTGACCTGGCGAAAAATGCGAAAAATTAACGATGCCGGCATGGCAAAAAAATCCAAAAAATGAAAAATGCCGGACCTGGCCAAAAATGCGAAAAATTAACGATGCCGGCATGGCAAAAAAATTCAAAAAATGAAAAATGCCTGACCTGGCCAAAAATGCGAAAAATTAACAAAAATGCGAAAAATTAACGATGCCGGCATGGCAAAAAAATTCAAAAAATGAAAAATGCCTGACCTGGCGAAAAATGCGAAAAATTAACGATGCCCGGCATGGCAAAAAAATTCAAAAAATGAAAAATGCCGGACCTGGCCAAAAATGCGAAAAATTAACGATGCCGGCATGGCAAAAAAATTCAAAAAATGAAAAATGCCTGACCTGGCCAAAAATGCGAAAAATTAACAAAAATGCGAAAAATTAACGATGCCGGCATGGCAAAAAAATCTAAAAAATGAACAATGGCGGACCTGGCCAAAAATGCGAAAAATTAACGATGCCGGCATGGCAAAAAAATCCAAAAAATGAAAAATGCCGGACCTGGCCAAAAATGCGAAAAATTAACGATGCCGGCATGGCAAAAAAATCCAAAAAATGAAAAATGCCTGACCTGGCCAAAAATGCGAAAAATTAACGATGCCGGCATGGCAAAAAAATTCAAAAAATGAAAAATGCCTGACCTGGCCAAAAATGCGAAAAATTAACGATGCCGGCATGGCAAAAAAATCCAAAAAATGAACAATGGCGGACCTGGCGAAAAATGCGAAAAATTAACGATGCCGGCATGGCAAAAAAATCCAAAAAATGATCGATGCCGGACCTGGCCAAAAATGCGAAAAATTAACGATGCCGGCATGGCAAAAAAATCCAAAAAATGATCTATGCCGGACCTGGCCAAAAATGCGAAAAATTAACGATGCCGGCATGGCAAAAAAATTCAAAAAATGAAAAATGCCTGACCTGGCCAAAAATGCGAAAAATTAACGATGCCGGCATGGCAAAAAAATCCAAAAAATGAAAAATGCCGGACCTGGCCAAAAATGCGAAAAATTAACGATGCCGGCATGGCAAAAAAATTCAAAAAATGAAAAATGCCGGACCTGGCCAAAAATGCGAAAAATTAACGATGCCGGCATGGCAAAAAAATCCAAAAAATGAACAATGGCGGACCTGGCGAAAAATGCGAAAAATTAACGATGCCGGCATGGCAAAAAAATCCAAAAAATGAACAATGGCGGACCTGGCCAAAAATGCGAAAAATTAACGATGCCGGCATGGCAAAAAAATCCAAAAAATGAAAAATGCCGGACCTGGCCAAAAATGCGAAAAATTAACGATGCCGGCATGGCAAAAAAATCCAAAAAATGAACAATGGCGGACCTGGCGAAAAATGCGAAAAATTAACGATGCCGGCATGGCAAAAAAATCCAAAAAATGATCGATGCCGGACCTGGCCAAAAATGCGAAAAATTAACGATGCCGGCATGGCAAAAAAATCCAAAAAATGATCGATGCCGGACCTGGCCAAAAATGCGAAAAATTAACGATGCCGGCATGGCAAAAAAATTCAAAAAATGAAAAATGCCTGACCTGGCCAAAAATGCGAAAAATTAACGATGCCGGCATGGCAAAAAAATTCAAAAAATGAAAAATGCCTGACCTGGCGAAAAATGCGAAAAATTAACGATGCCGGCATGGCAAAAAAATCCAAAAAATGATCGATGCCGGACCTGGCCAAAAATGCGAAAAATTAACGATGCCGGCATGGCAAAAAAATCCAAAAAATGATCGATGCCGGACCTGGCCAAAAATGCGAAAAATTAACGATGCCGGCATGGCAAAAAAATCCAAAAAATGATCGATGCCGGACCTGGCCAAAAATGCGAAAAATTAACGATGCCGGCATGGCAAAAAAATTCAAAAAATGAAAAATGCCTGACCTGGCCAAAAATGCGAAAAATTAACGATGCCGGCATGGCAAAAAAATCCAAAAAATGAACAATGGCGGACCTGGCGAAAAATGCGAAAAATTAACGATGCCGGCATGGCAAAAAAATTCAAAAAATGAAAAATGCCTGACCTGGCCAAAAATGCGAAAAATTAACGATGCCGGCATGGCAAAAAAATCCAAAAAATGAACAATGGCGGACCTGGCGAAAAATGCGAAAAATTAACGATGCCGGCATGGCAAAAAAATCCAAAAAATGAACAATGGCGGACCTGGCCAAAAATGCGAAAAATTAACGATGCCGGCATGGCAAAAAAATTCAAAAAATGAAAAATGCCTGACCTGGCCAAAAATGCGAAAAATTAACGATGCCGGCATGGCAAAAAAATTCAAAAAATGAAAAATGCCTGACCTGGCCAAAAATGCGAAAAATTAACAAAAATGCGAAAAATTAACGATGCCGGCATGGCAAAAAAATTCAAAAAATGAAAAATGCCTGACCTGGCCAAAAATGCGAAAAATTAACGATGCCGGCATGGCAAAAAAATCTAAAAAATGAACAATGGCGGACCTGGCCAAAAATGCGAAAAATTAACGATGCCGGCATGGCAAAAAAATCCAAAAAATGAAAAATGCCTGACCTGGCCAAAAATGCGAAAAATTAACGATGCCGGCATGGCAAAAAAATTCAAAAAATGAAAAATGCCTGACCTGGCCAAAAATGCGAAAAATTAACGATGCCGGCATGGCAAAAAAATCCAAAAAATGAACAATGCCGAACCTGGCCAAAAATGCGAAAAATTAACGATGCCGGCATGGCAAAAAAATCCAAAAAATGATCGATGCCGGACCTGGCCAAAAATGCGAAAAATTAACGATGCCGGCATGGCAAAAAAATCCAAAAAATGAACAATGGCGGACCTGGCCAAAAATGCGAAAAATTAACGATGCCGGTATGGCAAAAAAATTCAAAAAATGAAAAATGCCGGACCTGGCCAAAAATGCGAAAAATTAACGATGACGGCATGGCAAAAAAATACAAAAAATGATCGATGCCGGACCTGGCCAAAAATGCGAAAAATTAACGATGCCGGCATGGCAAAAAAATCCAAAAAATGATCGATGCCGGACCTGGCCAAAAATGCAAAAATTAACCATGCCGGCATGGGAAAAAAATTCAAAAAATGAACAATGCCGGACCTGGCCAAAAATGCGAAAAATTAACGATGCCGGCATGGCAAAAAAATACAAAAAATGATCGATGCCGGACCTGGCCAAAAATGCGAAAAATTAACGATGCCGGCATGGCAAAAAAATCCAAAAAATGATCGATGCCGGACCTGGCCAAAAATGCAAAAATTAACCATGCCGGCATGGGAAAAAAATTCAAAAAATGAACAATGCCGGACCTGGCCAAAAATGCGAAAAATTAACGATGCCGGCATGGCAAAAAAATCCAAAAAATGATCGATGCCGGACCTGGCCAAAAATGCGAAAAATTAACGATGCCGGCATGGCAAAAAAATACAAAAAATGATCGATGCCGGACCTGGCCAAAAATGCGAAAAATTAACCATGCCGGCATGGCAAAAAAATCCAAAAAATGATCGATGCCGGACCTGGCCAAAAATGCAAAAATTAACCATGCCGGCATGGCAAAAAAATCCAAAAAATGATAGATGCCGGACCTGGCCAAAAATGCGAAAAATTAACGATGACGGCATGGCAAAAAAATACAAAAAATGATCGATGCCGGACCTGGCCAAAAATGCGAAAAATTAACGATGCCGGCATGGCAAAAAAATCCAAAAAATGAACAATGGCGGACCTGGCCAAAAATGCGAAAAATTAACGATGCCGGTATGGCAAAAAAATTCAAAAAATGAAAAATGCCGGACCTGGCCAAAAATGCGAAAAATTAACGATGACGGCATGGCAAAAAAATACAAAAAATGATCGATGCCTGGCCAAAATGGCCAAAAATGCGAAAAATTAACGATCCCGGTATGGCAAAAAAATTCAAAAAATGAAAAATGCCGGACCTGGCCAAAAATGCGAAAAATTAACGATGACGGCATGGCAAAAAAATACAAAAAATGATCGATGCCGGACCTGGCCAAAAATGCGAAAAATTAACGATGCCGGCATGGCAAAAAAATCCAAAAAATGATCGATGCCGGACCTGGCCAAAAATGCAAAAATTAACCATGCCGGCATGGGAAAAAAATTCAAAAAATGAACAATGCCGGACCTGGCCAAAAATGCGAAAAATTAACGATGCCGGTATGGCAAAAAAATTCAAAAAATGAAAAATGCCGGACCTGGCCAAAAATGCGAAAAATTAACGATGACGGCATGGCAAAAAATTCAAAAAATGATCGATGCCGGACCTGGCCAAAAATGCGAAAAATTAACCATGCCGGCATGGCAAAAAAATCCAAAAAATGATCGATGCCGGACCTGGCCAAAAATGCAAAAATTAACCATGCCGGCATGGGAAAAAAATTCAAAAAATGAACAATGCCGGACCTGGCCAAAAATGCGAAAAATTAACGATGCCGGCATGGCAAAAAAATCCAAAAAATGATCGATGCCGGACCTGGCCAAAAATGCGAAAAATTAACGATGCCGGCATGGCAAAAAAATCCAAAAAATGATCGATGCCGGACCTGGCCAAAAATGCGAAAAATTAACCATGCCGGCATGGCAAAAAAATCCAAAAAATGATAGATGCCGGACCTGGCCAAAAATGCGAAAAATTAACCATGCCGGCATGGCAAAAAAATCCAAAAAATGATAGATGCCGGACCTGGCCAAAAATGCGAAAAATTAACGATGCCGGCATGGCAAAAAAATCCAAAAAATGAAAAATGCCGGACCTGGCCAAAAATGCGAAAAATTAACGATGCCGGCATGGCAAAAAAATCCAAAAAATGAACAATGGCGGACCTGGCCAAAAATGCGAAAAATTAACGATGCCGGTATGGCAAAAAAATTCAAAAAATGAAAAATGCCGGACCTGGCCAAAAATTCGAAAAATTAACGATGCCGGCATGGTAAAAAAATCCAAAAAATGAACAATGGCGGACCTGGCCAAAAATGCGAAAAATTAATGATGCCGGCATGGCAAAAAAATTCAAAAAATGAACAATGCCGGACCTGGCCAAAAATGCGAAAAATTAACCATGCCGGCATGGCAAAAAAATCCAAAAAATTAACGATGCCGGACTTGGCCAAAAATGCGAAAAATTAACGATGCCGGCATGGCAAAAAAATCCAAAAAATGATCGATGCCGGACCTGGCCAAAAATGCGAAAAATTAACGATGCCGGCATGGCAAAAAAATCCAAAAAATGATCGATGCCGGACCTGGCCAAAAATGCAAAAATTAACGATGCCGGCATGGCAAAAAAATCCAAAAAATGATCGATGCCGGACCTGGCCAAAAATGCGAAAAATTAACGATGCCGGCATGGCAAAAAAATTCAAAAAATAATCGATGCCGGACCTGGCAAAAAATGCGAAAAATTAACGATGCCGGCATGGCAAAAAATTTCAAAAAATGAAAAATGCCGGACCTGGCCAAAAATGCGAAAAATTAACGATGCCGGTGGCAAAAAAATCCAAAAAATGAACAATGGCGGACCTTGCCAAAAATGCGAAAAATTAATGATGCCGGCATGGCAAAAAAATCCAAAAAATGATCGATGTCGGACCTGGCCAAAAATGCGAAAAATTAACGATGCCGGCATGGCAAAAAAATCCAAAAAATGATCGATGCCGGACCTGGCCAAAAATGCGACAAATTAACGATGCCGGCATGGCAAAAAAATCCAAAAAATGATCGATGCCGGACCTGGCCAAAAATGCGAAAAATTAACGATGCCGGCATGGCAAAAAAATCCAAAAAATGATCGATGCCGGACCTGGCCAAAAATGCGAAAAATTAACGATGCCGGCATGGCAAAAAAATCCAAAAAATGAGGCAAAAAAATTCAAAAAATGATCGATGCCGGACCTGGCCAAAAATGCGAAAAATTAACGATGCCGGCATGGCAAAAAAATCCAAAAAATGATCGATGCCGGACCTGGCCAAAAATGCGAAAAATTAACGATGCCGGCATGGCAAAAAAATCCAAAAAATGATCGATGCCGGACCTGGCCAAAAATGCGAAAAATTAACGATGCCGGCATGGCAAAAAAATCCAAAAAATGATCGATGCCGGACCTGGCCAAAAATGCGAAAAATTAACCATGCCGGCATGGCAAAAAAATCCAAAAAATGATCGATGCCGGACCTGGCCAAAAATGCAAAAATTAACCATGCCGGCATGGCAAAAAAATCCAAAAAATGATAGATGCCGGACCTGGCCAAAAATGCGAAAAATTAACGATGACGGCATGGCAAAAAAATACAAAAAATGATCGATGCCGGACCTGGCCAAAAATGCGAAAAATTAACGATGCCGGCATGGCAAAAAAATCCAAAAAATGAACAATGGCGGACCTGGCCAAAAATGCGAAAAATTAACGATGCCGGTATGGCAAAAAAATTCAAAAAATGAAAAATGCCGGACCTGGCCAAAAATGCGAAAAATTAACGATGACGGCATGGCAAAAAAATACAAAAAATGATCGATGCCTGGCCAAAATGGCCAAAAATGCGAAAAATTAACGATCCCGGTATGGCAAAAAAATTCAAAAAATGAAAAATGCCGGACCTGGCCAAAAATGCGAAAAATTAACGATGACGGCATGGCAAAAAAATACAAAAAATGATCGATGCCGGACCTGGCCAAAAATGCGAAAAATTAACGATGCCGGCATGGCAAAAAAATCCAAAAAATGATCGATGCCGGACCTGGCCAAAAATGCAAAAATTAACCATGCCGGCATGGGAAAAAAATTCAAAAAATGAACAATGCCGGACCTGGCCAAAAATGCGAAAAATTAACGATGCCGGTATGGCAAAAAAATTCAAAAAATGAAAAATGCCGGACCTGGCCAAAAATGCGAAAAATTAACGATGACGGCATGGCAAAAAATTCAAAAAATGATCGATGCCGGACCTGGCCAAAAATGCGAAAAATTAACCATGCCGGCATGGCAAAAAAATCCAAAAAATGATCGATGCCGGACCTGGCCAAAAATGCAAAAATTAACCATGCCGGCATGGGAAAAAAATTCAAAAAATGAACAATGCCGGACCTGGCCAAAAATGCGAAAAATTAACGATGCCGGCATGGCAAAAAAATCCAAAAAATGATCGATGCCGGACCTGGCCAAAAATGCGAAAAATTAACGATGCCGGCATGGCAAAAAAATCCAAAAAATGATCGATGCCGGACCTGGCCAAAAATGCGAAAAATTAACCATGCCGGCATGGCAAAAAAATCCAAAAAATGATAGATGCCGGACCTGGCCAAAAATGCGAAAAATTAACCATGCCGGCATGGCAAAAAAATCCAAAAAATGATAGATGCCGGACCTGGCCAAAAATGCGAAAAATTAACGATGCCGGCATGGCAAAAAAATCCAAAAAATGAAAAATGCCGGACCTGGCCAAAAATGCGAAAAATTAACGATGCCGGCATGGCAAAAAAATCCAAAAAATGAACAATGGCGGACCTGGCCAAAAATGCGAAAAATTAACGATGCCGGTATGGCAAAAAAATTCAAAAAATGAAAAATGCCGGACCTGGCCAAAAATTCGAAAAATTAACGATGCCGGCATGGTAAAAAAATCCAAAAAATGAACAATGGCGGACCTGGCCAAAAATGCGAAAAATTAATGATGCCGGCATGGCAAAAAAATTCAAAAAATGAACAATGCCGGACCTGGCCAAAAATGCGAAAAATTAACCATGCCGGCATGGCAAAAAAATCCAAAAAATTAACGATGCCGGACTTGGCCAAAAATGCGAAAAATTAACGATGCCGGCATGGCAAAAAAATCCAAAAAATGATCGATGCCGGACCTGGCCAAAAATGCGAAAAATTAACGATGCCGGCATGGCAAAAAAATCCAAAAAATGATCGATGCCGGACCTGGCCAAAAATGCAAAAATTAACGATGCCGGCATGGCAAAAAAATCCAAAAAATGATCGATGCCGGACCTGGCCAAAAATGCGAAAAATTAACGATGCCGGCATGGCAAAAAAATTCAAAAAATAATCGATGCCGGACCTGGCAAAAAATGCGAAAAATTAACGATGCCGGCATGGCAAAAAATTTCAAAAAATGAAAAATGCCGGACCTGGCCAAAAATGCGAAAAATTAACGATGCCGGTGGCAAAAAAATCCAAAAAATGAACAATGGCGGACCTTGCCAAAAATGCGAAAAATTAATGATGCCGGCATGGCAAAAAAATCCAAAAAATGATCGATGTCGGACCTGGCCAAAAATGCGAAAAATTAACGATGCCGGCATGGCAAAAAAATCCAAAAAATGATCGATGCCGGACCTGGCCAAAAATGCGACAAATTAACGATGCCGGCATGGCAAAAAAATCCAAAAAATGATCGATGCCGGACCTGGCCAAAAATGCGAAAAATTAACGATGCCGGCATGGCAAAAAAATCCAAAAAATGATCGATGCCGGACCTGGCCAAAAATGCGAAAAATTAACGATGCCGGCATGGCAAAAAAATCCAAAAAATGAGGCAAAAAAATTCAAAAAATGATCGATGCCGGACCTGGCCAAAAATGCGAAAAATTAACGATGCCGGCATGGCAAAAAAATCCAAAAAATGATCGATGCCGGACCTGGCCAAAAATGCGAAAAATTAACGATGCCGGCATGGCAAAAAAATCCAAAAAATGATCGATGCCGGACCTGGCCAAAAATGCGAAAAATTAACGATGCCGGCATGGCAAAAAAATCCAAAAAATGATCGATGCCGGACCTGGCCAAAAATGCGAAAAATTAACGATGCCGGCATGGCAAAAAAATCCAAAAAATGATCGATGCCGGACCTGGACAAAAATGCAAAAAATTAACCATGCCGGCATGGCAAAAAAATCCAAAAAATGATCGATGCCGGACCTGGCCAAAAATGCGAAAAATTAACGATGCCGGCATGGCAAAAAAATCCAAAAAATGATCGATGCCGGACCTGGCCAAAAATGCGAAAAATTAACCATGCCGGCATGGCAAAAAAATCCAAAAAATGATCGATGCCGGACCTGGCCAAAAATGCGAAAAATTAACGATGCCGGCATGGCAAAAAAATCCAACAAATGAACAATGCCGGACCTGGCCAAAGATGCCGGACCTGGCCAAAAATGCGAAAAATTAACGATGCCGGCATGGCAAAAAAATCCAAAAAATGAACAATGCCGGACCTGGCCAAAAATGCGAAAAATTAAATATGCCGGCATGGCAAAAAAATCCAAAAAATGATCGATGCCGGACCTGGCCAAAAATGCAAAAAATTAACGATGCCGGCATGGAAAAAAAATCCAAAAAATGAAAAATGCCGGACCTGGCCAAAAATGCGAAAAATTTACGATGCCGGCATGGCAAAAAAATCCAAAAAATGATCGATGCCGGCCCTGGCCAAAAATGCGAAAAATTAACGATGCCGGCATGGCAAAAAAATCCAAAAAATGATCTATGCCGGACCTGGCCACAAAATGCGAAAAATTAACGATGCCGGCATGGCAAAAAAATCCAAAAAATGAACAATGGTGGACCTGGTCAAAAATGCGAAAAATTAACGATGCCGGCATGGCAAAAAAATCCAAAAAATGATCGATGCCGGACCTGGCCAAAAATGCGAAAAATTAACGATGCCGGCATGGCAAAAAAATTCAAAAAATGAACAATGCCGGACCTGGCCAAAAATGCGAAAAATTAACGATGCCGGCATGGCAAAAAAATCCACAAAATGATCGATGCCGGACCTGGCCAAAAATGCGAAAAATTAACGATGCCGGCATGGCAAAAAAATTCAAAAAATGATCGATGCCGGACCTGGCCAAAAATGCAAAAAATTAACGATGCCGGCATGGCAAAAAAATTCAAAAAATGAACAATGCCGGACCTGGCCAAAAATTCGAAAAATTAACGATGCCGGCATGGCAAAAAAATCCAAAAAATGATCGATGCCGGACCTGGCCAAAAATGCAAAAAATTAACGATGCCGGACTTGGCCAAAAATGCGAAAAATTAACGATGCCGGCATGGCAAAAAAATCCAAAAAATGATCGATGCCGGACCTGGCCAAAAATGCGAAAAATTAACGATGCCGGCATGGCAAAAAAATCCAAAAAATGATCGATGCCGGACCTGGCCAAAAATGCAAAAATTAATGATGCCGGCATGGCAAAAAAATCCAAAAAATGATCGATGCCGGACCTGGCCAAAAATGCAAAAAATTAACCATGCCGGCATGGCAAAAAAATCCAAAAAATGATCGATGCCGGACCTGGCCAAAAATGCGAAAAATTAACGATGCCGGCATGGCAAAAAAATCCAAAAAATGATCGATGCCGGACCTGGCCAAAAATGCGAAAAATTAACCATGCCGGCATGGCAAAAAAATACAAAAAATGATCGATGCCGGACCTGGCCAAAAATGCGAAAAATTAACGATGCCGGCATGGCAAAAAAATCCAAAAAATGAACAATGCCGGACCTGGCCAAAAATGCGAAAAATTAACGATGCCGGCATGGCAAAAAAATCCAAAAAATGATCGATGCCGGACCTGGCCAAAAATGCAAAAATTAACGATGCCGGCATGGCAAAAAAATCCAAAAAATGAACAATGCCGGACCTGGCCAAAAATTCGAAAAATTAACGATGCCGGCATGGCAAAAAAATCCAAAAAATGATCGATGCCGGACCTGGCCAAAAATGCAAAAATTAACGATGCCGGCATGGCAAAAAAATCCAAAAAATGATCGATGCCGGACCTGGCCAAAAATGCGAAAAATTAACGATGCCGGCATGGCAAAAAAATCCAAAAAATGATCGATGCCGGACCTGGCCAAAAATGCGAAAAATTAACGATGCCGGCATGGCAAAAAATTTCAAAAAATGAAAAATGCCGGACCTGGCCAAAAATGCGAAAAATTAACGATGCCGGTGGCAAAAAAATCCAAAAAATGAACAATGGCGGACCTTGCCAAAAAATGCGAAAAATTAATGATGCCGGCATGGCAAAAAAATCCAAAAAATGATCGATGCCGGACCTGGCCAAAAATGCGAAAAATTAACGATGCCGGCATGGCAAAAAAATCCAAAAAATGATCGATGCCGGACCTGGCCAAAAATGCGAAAAATTAACGATGCCGGCATGGCAAAAAAATCCAAAAAATGATCGATGCCGGACCTGGCCAAAAATGCGAAAAATTAACGATGCCGGCATGGCAAAAAAATCCAAAAAATGATCGATGCCGGACCTGGCCAAAAATGCGAAAAATTAACGATGCCGGCATGGCAAAAAAATCCAAAAAATGATGGATGCCGGACCTGGCCAAAAATGCGAAAAATTAACGATGCCGGCATGGCAAAAAAATCCAAAAAATGATCGATGCCGGACCTGGCCAAAAATGCGAAAAATTAATGATGCCGGCATGGCAAATCCAAAAAATGATCGATGCCGGACCTGGCCAAAAATGCGAAAAATTAATGATGCCGGCATGGCAAAAAAATACAAGAAATGATCGATGCCGGACCTGGCCAAAAATGCGAAAAATTAACGATGCCGGCATGGCAAAAAAATCCAAAAAATGATCGATGCCGGACCTGGCCAAAAATGCGAAAAATTAATGATGCCGGCATGGCAAAAAAATTCAAAAAATGAACAATGCCGGACCTGGCCAAAAATGCAAAAAATTAACGATGCCGGCATGGCAAAAAAATTCAAAAAATGAACAATGCCGGACCTGGCCAAAAATGCGAAAAATTAACGATGCCGGTGTTATGTTCAAATGTTCAGGATATATTATATTTCTGGCTATAGCCAATCTATATAATATATTTTCCTATTGAACTGGGAGTGTAATAATTTAAATAAAACTTCAAATATTTAAAGTCTAAATTAACTATTTATTTACTCAAACTTATGTTAACAAATTAGCCTTGTACAGAACCTTTAATTCTGAAAGCTGTTAACTGTAAGCTGAATAAATTTCGACTCTCTGAATTACCAAAAAACCAACGTATTTATAGGTAAATATTAATTTACCGGCCTTTGTTTACATAAAAATGTAAACGAACTTTGTTTTATTAATAACCTAATTAATTTATGATTGAGTAATTGCACTCAATATTAATTATTATTAATTGTTTGTTTTCATACCCAAAATTGCATAGTCGGCAAAATTGCGCACTAAGCATTTTTTATTATTTGTTAAGTTTATTAACTTTATGACATAGTTAATTAATATAAATAATATATTTAATATTATTGCGCAATGCCAATGCGTGTGCAAATATATTTTGTGGTATAAAAATAATATACATTATTCATTACTAGGACGGTGTTTTTATTCCACAACACCTCCCCCTTTGAAAAAAAAAAAAAAAAAACCAACGTATTTATAGGTAAATATTAATTTACCGGCCTTTGTTTACATAAAAATGTAAACGAACTTTGTTTTATTAATAACCTAATTAATTTATGATTGAGTAATTGCACTCAATATTAATTATTATTAATTGTTTGTTTTCATACCCAAAATTGCATAGTCGGCAAAATTGCGCACTAAGCATTTTTTATTATTTGTTAAGTTTATTAACTTTATGACATAGTTAATTAATATAAATAATATATTTAATATTATTGCGCAATGCCAATGCGTGTGCAAATATATTTTGTGGTATAAAAATAATATACATTATTCATTACTAGGACGGTGTTTTTATTCCACAACACCGGCATGGCAAAAAAATCCAAAAAATGATCGATGCCGGACCTGGCCAAAAATGCAAAAAATTAACGATGCCGGCATGGCAAAAAAATTCAAAAAATGAACAATGCCGGACCTGGCCAAAAATGCGAAAAATTAACGATGCCGGCATGGCAAAAAAATCCAAAAAATGATCGATGCCGGACCTGGCCAAAAATGCAAAAAATTAACGATGCCGGCATGGCAAAAAAATTCAAAAAATGAACAATGCCGGACCTGGCCAAAAATGCGAAAAATTAACGATGCCGGCATGGCAAAAAAATCCACAAAATGATCGATGCCGGACCTGGCCAAAAATGCGAAAAATTAACGATGCCGGCATGGCAAAAAAATTCAAAAAATGATCGATGCCGGACCTGGCCAAAAATGCAAAAAATTAACGATGCCGGCATGGCAAAAAAATTCAAAAAATGAACAATGCCGGACCTGGCCAAAAATTCGAAAAATTAACGATGCCGGCATGGCAAAAAAATCCAAAAAATGATCGATGCCGGACCTGGCCAAAAATGCAAAAAATTAACGATGCCGGACTTGGCCAAAAATGCGAAAAATTAACGATGCCGGCATGGCAAAAAAATCCAAAAAATGATCGATGCCGGACCTGGCCAAAAATGCGAAAAATTAACGATGCCGGCATGGCAAAAAAATCCAAAAAATGATCGATGCCGGACCTGGCCAAAAATGCAAAAATTAACGATGCCGGCATGGCAAAAAAATCCAAAAAATGATCGATGCCGGACCTGGCCAAAAATGCAAAAAATTAACCATGCCGGCATGGCAAAAAAATCCAAAAAATGATCGATGCCGGACCTGGCCAAAAATGCGAAAAATTAACGATGCCGGCATGGCAAAAAAATCCAAAAAATGATCGATGCCGGACCTGGCCAAAAATGCGAAAAATTAACCATGCCGGCATGGCAAAAAAATACAAAAAATGATCGATGCCGGACCTGGCCAAAAATGCGAAAAATTAACGATGCCGGCATGGCAAAAAAATCCAAAAAATGAACAATGCCGGACCTGGCCAAAAATGCGAAAAATTAACGATGCCGGCATGGCAAAAAAATCCAAAAAATGATCGATGCCGGACCTGGCCAAAAATGCAAAAATTAACGATGCCGGCATGGCAAAAAAATCCAAAAAATGATCGATGCCGGACCTGGCCAAAAATGCGAAAAATTAACGATGCCGGCATGGCAAAAAAATCCAAAAAATGATCGATGCCGGACCTGGCCAAAAATGCGAAAAATTAACGATGCCGGCATGGCAAAAAATTTCAAAAAATGAAAAATGCCGGACCTGGCCAAAAATGCGAAAAATTAACGATGCCGGCATGGCAAAAAAATCCAAAAAATGATCGATGCCGGACCTGGCCAAAAATGCAAAAAATTAACCATGCCGGCATGGCAAAAAAATCCAAAAAATGATCGATGCCGGACCTGGCCAAAAATGCGAAAAATTAACGATGCCGGCATGGCAAAAAAATCCAAAAAATGATCGATGCCGGACCTGGCCAAAAATGCGAAAAATTAACCATGCCGGCATGGCAAAAAAATACAAAAAATGATCGATGCCGGACCTGGCCAAAAATGCGAAAAATTAACGATGCCGGCATGGCAAAAAAATCCAAAAAATGAACAATGCCGGACCTGGCCAAAAATGCGAAAAATTAACGATGCCGGCATGGCAAAAAAATCCAAAAAATGATCGATGCCGGACCTGGCCAAAAATGCAAAAATTAAACGATGCCGGCATGGCAAAAAAATCCAAAAAATGATCGATGCCGGACCTGGCCAAAAATGCAAAAATTAACGATGCCGGCATGGCAAAAAAATCCAAAAAATGATCGATGCCGGACCTGGCCAAAAATGCGAAAAATTAACCATGCCGGCATGGCAAAAAAATACAAAAATGATCGATGCCGGACCTGGCCAAAAATGCGAAAAATTAACGATGCCGGCATGGCAAAAAAATCCAAAAAATGAACAATGCCGGACCTGGCCAAAAATGCGAAAAATTAACGATGCCGGCATGGCAAAAAAATCCAAAAAATGATCGATGCCGGACCTGGCCAAAAATGCAAAAATTAACGATGCCGGCATGGCAAAAAAATCCAAAAAATGATCGATGCCGGACCTGGCCAAAAATGCGAAAAATTAACGATGCCGGCATGGCAAAAAAATCCAAAAAATGATCGATGCCGGACCTGGCCAAAAATGCGAAAAATTAACGATGCCGGCATGGCAAAAAATTTCAAAAAATGAAAAATGCCGGACCTGGCCAAAAATGCGAAAAATTAACGATGCCGGCATGGCAAAAAAATCCAAAAAATGATCGATGCCGGACCTGGCCAAAAATGCAAAAAATTAACCATGCCGGCATGGCAAAAAAATCCAAAAAATGATCGATGCCGGACCTGGCCAAAAATGCGAAAAATTAACGATGCCGGCATGGCAAAAAAATCCAAAAAATGATCGATGCCGGACCTGGCCAAAAATGCGAAAAATTAACCATGCCGGCATGGCAAAAAAATACAAAAAATGATCGATGCCGGACCTGGCCAAAAATGCGAAAAATTAACGATGCCGGCATGGCAAAAAAATCCAAAAAATGAACAATGCCGGACCTGGCCAAAAATGCGAAAAATTAACGATGCCGGCATGGCAAAAAAATCCAAAAAATGATCGATGCCGGACCTGGCCAAAAATGCAAAAATTAACGATGCCGGCATGGCAAAAAAATCCAAAAAATGATCGATGCCGGACCTGGCCAAAAATGCGAAAAATTAACGATGCCGGCATGGCAAAAAAATCCAAAAAATGATCGATGCCGGACCTGGCCAAAAATGCGAAAAATTAACGATGCCGGCATGGCAAAAAAATCCAAAAAATGATCGATGCCGGACCTGGCCAAAAATGCGAAAAATTAACGATGCCGGCATGGCAAAAAATTTCAAAAAATGAAAAATGCCGGACCTGGCCAAAAATGCGAAAAATTAACGATGCCGGTGGCAAAAAAATCCAAAAAATGAACAATGGCGGACCTTGCCAAAAAATGCGAAAAATTAATGATGCCGGCATGGCAAAAAAATCCAAAAAATGATCGATGCCGGACCTGGCCAAAAATGCGAAAAATTAACGATGCCGGCATGGCAAAAAAATCCAAAAAATGATCGATGCCGGACCTGGCCAAAAATGCGAAAAATTAACGATGCCGGCATGGCAAAAAAATCCAAAAAATGATCGATGCCGGACCTGGCCAAAAATGCGAAAAATTAACGATGCCGGCATGGCAAAAAAATCCAAAAAATGATCGATGCCGGACCTGGCCAAAAATGCGAAAAATTAACGATGCCGGCATGGCAAAAAAATCCAAAAAATGATGGATGCCGGACCTGGCCAAAAATGCGAAAAATTAACGATGCCGGCATGGCAAAAAAATCCAAAAAATGATCGATGCCGGACCTGGCCAAAAATGCGAAAAATTAATGATGCCGGCATGGCAAATCCAAAAAATGATCGATGCCGGACCTGGCCAAAAATGCGAAAAATTAATGATGCCGGCATGGCAAAAAAATACAAGAAATGATCGATGCCGGACCTGGCCAAAAATGCGAAAAATTAACGATGCCGGCATGGCAAAAAAATCCAAAAAATGATCGATGCCGGACCTGGCCAAAAATGCGAAAAATTAATGATGCCGGCATGGCAAAAAAATTCAAAAAATGAACAATGCCGGACCTGGCCAAAAATGCAAAAAATTAACGATGCCGGCATGGCAAAAAAATTCAAAAAATGAACAATGCCGGACCTGGCCAAAAATGCGAAAAATTAACGATGCCGGTGTTATGTTCAAATGTTCAGGATATATTATATTTCTGGCTATAGCCAATCTATATAATATATTTTCCTATTGAACTGGGAGTGTAATAATTTAAATAAAACTTCAAATATTTAAAGTCTAAATTAACTATTTATTTACTCAAACTTATGTTAACAAATTAGCCTTGTACAGAACCTTTAATTCTGAAAGCTGTTAACTGTAAGCTGAATAAATTTCGACTCTCTGAATTACCAAAAAACCAACGTATTTATAGGTAAATATTAATTTACCGGCCTTTGTTTACATAAAAATGTAAACGAACTTTGTTTTATTAATAACCTAATTAATTTATGATTGAGTAATTGCACTCAATATTAATTATTATTAATTGTTTGTTTTCATACCCAAAATTGCATAGTCGGCAAAATTGCGCACTAAGCATTTTTTATTATTTGTTAAGTTTATTAACTTTATGACATAGTTAATTAATATAAATAATATATTTAATATTATTGCGCAATGCCAATGCGTGTGCAAATATATTTTGTGGTATAAAAATAATATACATTATTCATTACTAGGACGGTGTTTTTATTCCACAACACCTCCCCCTTTGAAGTACAAAAAATGGATACATTTTTTGAATGTTGGGCAATTCAGAGTTGTTCAATTTATTCAGTTTTTCCCTTTATACAATTTTTAAATCTTATTTTCTATACATTTTATTTTCATATTATTTATTTTTCACAGTGTAAAAATTCTTTCTTTCTTTTCACATTTTATTTTTAAATACCGAATTGTATAAAATTAGAGAAAAATTGATATATATATATAAAATTATAATGTTGTTCAAATGTTAATCCTACCGGCTGCGCCAATGTTATGTTCAAATGTTCAGGATATATTATATTTCTGGCTATAGCCAATCTATATAATATATTTTCCTATTGAACTGGGAGCGTAATAATTTAAATAAAACTTCAAATATTTAAAGTCTAAATTAACTATTTATTTACTCAAACTTATGTTAACAAATTAGCCTTGTACAGAACCTTTAATTCTGAAAGCTGTTAACTGTAAGCTGAATAAATTTCGACTCTCTGAATTACCAAAAAACCAACGTATTTATAGGTAAATATTAATTTACCGGCCTTTGTTTACATAAAAATGTAAACGAACTTTGTTTTATTAATAACCTAATTAATTTATGATTGAGTAATTGCACTCAATATTAATTATTATTAATTGTTTGTTTTCATACCCAAAATTGCATAGTCGGCAAAATTGCGCACTAAGCATTTTTTATTATTTGTTAAGTTTATTAACTTTATGACATAGTTAATTAATATAAATAATATATTTAATATTATTGCGCAATGCCAATGCGTGTGCAAATATATTTTGTGGTATAAAAATAATATACATTATTCATTACTAGGACGGTGTTTTTATTCCACAACACCGGCATGGCAAAAAAATCCAAAAAATGATCGATGCCGGACCTGGCCAAAAATGCAAAAAATTAACGATGCCGGCATGGCAAAAAAATTCAAAAAATGAACAATGCCGGACCTGGCCAAAAATGCGAAAAATTAACGATGCCGGCATGGCAAAAAAATCCAAAAAATGATCGATGCCGGACCTGGCCAAAAATGCAAAAAATTAACGATGCCGGCATGGCAAAAAAATTCAAAAAATGAACAATGCCGGACCTGGCCAAAAATGCGAAAAATTAACGATGCCGGCATGGCAAAAAAATCCACAAAATGATCGATGCCGGACCTGGCCAAAAATGCGAAAAATTAACGATGCCGGCATGGCAAAAAAATTCAAAAAATGATCGATGCCGGACCTGGCCAAAAATGCAAAAAATTAACGATGCCGGCATGGCAAAAAAATTCAAAAAATGAACAATGCCGGACCTGGCCAAAAATTCGAAAAATTAACGATGCCGGCATGGCAAAAAAATTCAAAAAATGATCGATGCCGGACCTGGCCAAAAATGCAAAAAATTAACGATGCCGGACTTGGCCAAAAATGCGAAAAATTAACGATGCCGGCATGGCAAAAAAATCCAAAAAATGATCGATGCCGGACCTGGCCAAAAATGCGAAAAATTAACGATGCCGGCATGGCAAAAAAATCCAAAAAATGATCGATGCCGGACCTGGCCAAAAATGCAAAAATTAACGATGCCGGCATGGCAAAAAAATCCAAAAAATGATCGATGCCGGACCTGGCCAAAAATGCAAAAAATTAACCATGCCGGCATGGCAAAAAAATCCAAAAAAAGATCGATGCCGGACCTGGCCAAAAATGCGAAAAATTAACGATGCCGGCATGGCAAAAAAATCCAAAAAATGATCGATGCCGGACCTGGCCAAAAATGCGAAAAATTAACGATGCCGGCATGGCAAAAAAATTCAAAAAATGATCGATGCCGGACCTGGCCAAAAATGCAAAAAATTAACGATGCCGGCATGGCAAAAAAATTCAAAAAATGAACAATGCCGGACCTGGCCAAAAATTCGAAAAATTAACCATGCCGGCATGGCAAAAAAATCCAAAAAATGATCGATGCCGGACCTGGCCAAAAATGCGAAAAATTAACGATGCCGGCATGGCAAAAAAATTCAAAAAATGATCGATGCCGGACCTGGCCAAAAATGCAAAAAATTAACGATGCCGGCATGGCAAAAAAATTCAAAAAATGAACAATGCCGGACCTGGCCAAAAATTCGAAAAATTAACGATGCCGGCATGGCAAAAAAATCCAAAAAATGATCGATGCCGGACCTGGCCAAAAATGCGAAAAATTAACGATGCCGGCATGGCAAAAAAATCCAAAAAATGATCGATGCCGGACCTGGCCAAAAATGCGAAAAATTAACCATGCCGGCATGGCAAAAAAATACAAAAAATGATCGATGCCGGACCTGGCCAAAAATGCGAAAAATTAACGATGCCGGCATGGCAAAAAAATCCAAAAAATGAACAATGCCGGACCTGGCCAAAAATGCGAAAAATTAACGATGCCGGCATGGCAAAAAAATCCAAAAAATGATCGATGCCGGACCTGGCCAAAAATGCAAAAATTAACGATGCCGGCATGGCAAAAAAATCCAAAAAATGATCGATGCCGGACCTGGCCAAAAATGCGAAAAATTAACGATGCCGGCATGGCAAAAAAATCCAAAAAATGATCGATGCCGGACCTGGCCAAAAATGCGAAAAATTAACGATGCCGGCATGGCAAAAAAATCCAAAAAATGATCGATGCCGGACCTGGCCAAAAATGCGAAAAATTAACGATGCCGGCATGGCAAAAAAATCCAAAAAATGATCGATGCCGGACCTGGCCAAAAATGCAAAAAATTAACGATGCCGGCATGGCAAAAAAATCCAAAAAATGATCGATGCCGGACCTGGCCAAAAATGCGAAAAATTAACGATGCCGGCATGGCAAAAAAATCCAAAAAATGATCGATGCCGGACCTGGCCAAAAATGCGAAAAATTAACGATGCCGGCATGGCAAAAAAATCCAAAAAATGATCGATGCCGGACCTGGCCAAAAATGCGAAAAATTAACCATGCCGGCATGGCAAAAAAATACAAAAAATGATCGATGCCGGACCTGGCCAAAAATGCGAAAAATTAACGATGCCGGCATGGCAAAAAAAATCCAAAAAATGAACAATGCCGGACCTGGCCAAAAATGCGAAAAATTAACGATGCCAGCATGGCAAAAAAATCCAAAAAATAATCGATGCTGGACCTGGCCAAAAATGCAAAAATTAACGATGCCGGCATGGCAAAAAAATCCAAAAAATGATCGATGCCGGACCTGGCCAAAAATGCGAAAAATTAACGATGCCGGCATGGCAAAAAAATCCAAAAAATGATCGATGCCGGACCTGGCCAAAAATGCGAAAAATTAACGATGCCGGCATGGCAAAAAATTTCAAAAAATGAAAAATGCCGGACCTGGCCAAAAATGCGAAAAATTAACGATGCCGGCATGGCAAAAAAATCCAAAAAATGATCGATGCCGGACCTGGCCAAAAATGCAAAAAATTAACCATGCCGGCATGGCAAAAAAAATCCAAAAAATGATCGATGCCGGACCTGGCCAAAAATGCGAAAAATTAACGATGCCGGCATGGCAAAAAAATCCAAAAAATGATCGATGCCGGACCTGGCCAAAAATGCGAAAAATTAACCATGCCGGCATGGCAAAAAAATACAAAAAATGATCGATGCCGGACCTGGCCAAAAATGCGAAAAATTAACGATGCCGGCATGGCAAAAAAATCCAAAAAATGAACAATGCCGGACCTGGCCAAAAATGCGAAAAATTAACGATGCCGGCATGGCAAAAAAATCCAAAAAATGATCGATGCCGGACCTGGCCAAAAATGCAAAAATTAACGATGCCGGCATGGCAAAAAAATCCAAAAAATGATCGATGCCGGACCTGGCCAAAAATGCAAAAATTAACGATGCCGGCATGGCAAAAAAATCCAAAAAATGATCGATGCCGGACCTGGCCAAAAATGCGAAAAATTAACGATGCCGGCATGGCAAAAAAATCCAAAAAATGATCGATGCCGGACCTGGCCAAAAATGCGAAAAATTAACGATGCCGGCATGGCAAAAAATTTCAAAAAATGAAAAATGCCGGACCTGGCCAAAAATGCGAAAAATTAACGATGCCGGCATGGCAAAAAAATCCAAAAAATGATCGATGCCGGACCTGGCCAAAAATGCGAAAAATTAACGATGCCGGCATGGCAAAAAAATCCAAAAAATGATCGATGCCGGACCTGGCCAAAAATGCGAAAAATTAACGATGCCGGCATGGCAAAAAAATCCAAAAAATGATGGATGCCGGACCTGGCCAAAAATGCGAAAAATTAACGATGCCGGCATGGCAAAAAAATCCAAAAAATGATCGATGCCGGACCTGGCCAAAAATGCGAAAAATTAATGATGCCGGCATGGCAAATCCAAAAAATGATCGATGCCGGACCTGGCCAAAAATGCGAAAAATTAATGATGCCGGCATGGCAAAAAAATACAAGAAATGATCGATGCCGGACCTGGCCAAAAATGCGAAAAATTAACGATGCCGGCATGGCAAAAAAATCCAAAAAATGATCGATGCCGGACCTGGCCAAAAATGCAAAAAATTAACGATGCCGGCATGGCAAAAAAATTCAAAAAATGAACAATGCCGGACCTGGCCAAAAATGCGAAAAATTAACGATGCCGGCATGGCAAAAAAATTCAAAAAATGAACAATGCCGGACCTGGCCAAAAATGCGAAAAATTAACGATGCCGGCATGGCAAAAAAATCCAAAAAATGATCGATGCCGGACCTGGCCAAAAATGCAAAAAATTAACGATGCCGGCATGGCAAAAAAATTCAAAAAATGAACAATGCCGGACCTGGCCAAAAATGCGAAAAATTAACGATGCCGGCATGGCAAAAAAATCCACAAAATGATCGATGCCGGACCTGGCCAAAAATGCAAAAAATTAACGATGCCGGCATGGCAAAAAAATTCAAAAAATGAACAATGCCGGACCTGGCCAAAAATGCGAAAAATTAACGATGCCGGCATGGCAAAAAAATCCAAAAAATGATCGATGCCGGACCTGGCCAAAAATGCAAAAAATTAACGATGCCGGCATGGCAAAAAAATTCAAAAAATGAACAATGCCGGACCTGGCCAAAAATGCAAAAAATTAACGATGCCGGACTTGGCCAAAAATGCGAAAAATTAACGATGCCGGCATGGCAAAAAAATCCAAAAAATGATCGATGCCGGACCTGGCCAAAAATGCGAAAAATTAACGATGCCGGCATGGCAAAAAAATCCAAAAAATGATCGATGCCGGACCTGGCCAAAAATGCAAAAATTAACGATGCCGGCATGGCAAAAAAATCCAAAAAATGATCGATGCCGGACCTGGCCAAAAATGCAAAAAATTAACCATGCCGGCATGGCAAAAAAATCCAAAAAATGATCGATGCCGGACCTGGCCAAAAATGCGAAAAATTAACGATGCCGGCATGGCAAAAAAATCCAAAAAATGATCGATGCCGGACCTGGCCAAAAATGCGAAAAATTAACCATGCCGGCATGGCAAAAAAATACAAAAAATGATCGATGCCGGACCTGGCCAAAAATGCGAAAAATTAACGATGCCGGCATGGCAAAAAATCCAAAAAATGATCGATGCCGGACCTGGCCAAAAATGCGAAAAATTAACGATGCCGGCATGGCAAAAAATTTCAAAAAATGATCGATGCCGGACCTGGCCAAAAATGCAAAAATTAACCATGCCGGCATGGCAAAAAAATCCAAAAAATGATAGATGCCGGACCTGGCCAAAAATGCGAAAAATTAACGATGCCGGCATGGCAAAAAAATCCAAAAAATGATCGATGCCGGACCTGGCCAAAAATGCAAAAAATTAACCATGCCGGCATGGCAAAAAAATTCAAAAAATGAACAATGCCGGACCTGGCCAAAAATGCGAAAAATTAACGATGCCGGCATGGCAAAAAAATCCAAAAACCGGACCTGGCCAAAAATGCGAAAAATTAACGATGCCGGCATGGCAAAAAAATCCAAAAAATGATCGATGCCGGACCTGGCCAAAAATGCAAAAATTAACGATGCCGGCATGGCAAAAAAATCCAAAAAATGATCGATGCCGGACCTGGCCAAAAATGCGAAAAATTAACGATGCCGGCATGGCAAAAAAATCCAAAAAATGATCGATGCCGGACCTGGCCAAAAATGCGAAAAATTAACGATGCCGGCATGGCAAAAAATTTCAAAAAATGAAAAATGCCGGACCTGGCCAAAAATGCGAAAAATTAACGATGCCGGCATGGCAAAAAAATCCAAAAAATGATCGATGCCGGACCTGGCCAAAAATGCAAAAAATTAACCATGCCGGCATGGCAAAAAAATCCAAAAAATGATCGATGCCGGACCTGGCCAAAAATGCGAAAAATTAACGATGCCGGCATGGCAAAAAAATCCAAAAAATGATCGATGCCGGACCTGGCCAAAAATGCGAAAAATTAACCATGCCGGCATGGCAAAAAAATACAAAAAATGATCGATGCCGGACCTGGCCAAAAATGCGAAAAATTAACGATGCCGGCATGGCAAAAAAATCCAAAAAATGAACAATGCCGGACCTGGCCAAAAATGCGAAAAATTAACGATGCCGGCATGGCAAAAAAATCCAAAAAATGATCGATGCCGGACCTGGCCAAAAATGCAAAAATTAACGATGCCGGCATGGCAAAAAAATCCAAAAAATGATCGATGCCGGACCTGGCCAAAAATGCAAAAATTAACGATGCCGGCATGGCAAAAAAATCCAAAAAATGAACAATGCCGGACCTGGCCAAAAATGCGAAAAATTAACGATGCCGGCATGGCAAAAAAATCCAAAAAATGATCGATGCCGGACCTGGCCAAAAATGCAAAAATTAACGATGCCGGCATGGCAAAAAAATCCAAAAAATGATCGATGCCGGACCTGGCCAAAAATGCAAAAATTAACGATGCCGGCATGGCAAAAAAATCCAAAAAATGATCGATGCCGGACCTGGCCAAAAATGCGAAAAATTAACGATGCCGGCATGGCAAAAAAAACCAAAAAATGAACAATGGCGGACCTGGCCAAAAATGCGAAAAATTAACGATGCCGGTGGCAAAAAAATCCAAAAAATGAACAATGGCGGACCTTGCCAAAAAATGCGAAAAATTAACGATGCCGGCATGGCAAAAAAATCCAAAAAATGATCGATGCCGGACCTGGCCAAAAATGCAAAAATTAACGATGCCGGCATGGCAAAAAAATCCAAAAAATGATCGATGCCGGACCTGGCCAAAAATGCGAAAAATTAACGATGCCGGCATGGCAAAAAATTTCAAAAAATGAAAAATGCCGGACCTGGCCAAAAATGCGAAAAATTAACGATGCCGGTGGCAAAAAAATCCAAAAAATGAACAATGGCGGACCTTGCCAAAAAATGCGAAAAATTAATGATGCCGGCATGGCAAAAAAATCCAAAAAATGATCGATGCCGGACCTGGCCAAAAATGCGAAAAATTAACGATGCCGGCATGGCAAAAAAATCCAAAAAATGATCGATGCCGGACCTGGCCAAAAATGCGAAAAATTAACGATGCCGGCATGGCAAAAAAATCCAAAAAATGATCGATGCCGGACCTGGCCAAAAATGCGAAAAATTAACGATGCCGGCATGGCAAAAAAATCCAAAAAATGATCGATGCCGGACCTGGCCAAAAATGCGAAAAATTAACGATGCCGGCATGGCAAAAAAATCCAAAAAATGATGGATGCCGGACCTGGCCAAAAATTCGAAAAATTAACGATGCCGGCATGGCAAAAAAATCCAAAAAATGATCGATGCCGGACCTGGCCAAAAATGCGAAAAATTAATGATGCCGGCATGGCAAATCCAAAAAATGATCGATGCCGGACCTGGCCAAAAATGCGAAAAATTAATGATGCCGGCATGGCAAAAAAATACAAGAAATGATCGATGCCGGACCTGGCCAAAAATGCGAAAAATTAACGATGCCGGCATGGCAAAAAAATCCAAAAAATGATCGATGCCGGACCTGGCCAAAAATGCGAAAAATTAATGATGCCGGCATGGCAAAAAAATTCAAAAAATGAACAATGCCGGACCTGGCCAAAAATGCAAAAAATTAACGATGCCGGCATGGCAAAAAAATTCAAAAAATGAACAATGCCGGACCTGGCCAAAAATGCGAAAAATTAACGATGCCGGTGTTATGTTCAAATGTTCAGGATATATTATATTTCTGGCTATAGCCAATCTATATAATATATTTTCCTATTGAACTGGGAGTGTAATAATTTAAATAAAACTTCAAATATTTAAAGTCTAAATTAACTATTTATTTACTCAAACTTATGTTAACAAATTAGCCTTGTACAGAACCTTTAATTCTGAAAGCTGTTAACTGTAAGCTGAATAAATTTCGACTCTCTGAATTACCAAAAAACCAACGTATTTATAGGTAAATATTAATTTACCGGCCTTTGTTTACATAAAAATGTAAACGAACTTTGTTTTATTAATAACCTAATTAATTTATGATTGAGTAATTGCACTCAATATTAATTATTATTAATTGTTTGTTTTCATACCCAAAATTGCATAGTCGGCAAAATTGCGCACTAAGCATTTTTTATTATTTGTTAAGTTTATTAACTTTATGACATAGTTAATTAATATAAATAATATATTTAATATTATTGCGCAATGCCAATGCGTGTGCAAATATATTTTGTGGTATAAAAATAATATACATTATTCATTACTAGGACGGTGTTTTTATTCCACAACACCTCCCCCTTTGAAGTACAAAAAATGGATACATTTTTTGAATGTTGGGCAATTCAGAGTTGTTCAATTTATTCAGTTTTTCCCTTTATACAATTTTTAAATCTTATTTTCTATACATTTTATTTTCATATTATTTATTTTTCACAGTGTAAAAATTCTTTCTTTCTTTTCACATTTTGTTTTTAAATACCGAATTGTATAAAATTAGAGAAAAATTGATATATATATATAAAATTATAATGTTGTTCAAATGTTAATCCTACCGGCTGCGCCAATGTTATGTTCAAATGTTCAGGATATATTATATTTCTGGCTATAGCCAATCTATATAATATATTTTCCTATTGAACTGGGAGCGTAATAATTTAAATAAAACTTCAAATATTTAAAGTCTAAATTAACTATTTATTTACTCAAACTTATGTTAACAAATTAGCCTTGTACAGAACCTTTAATTCTGAAAGCTGTTAACTGTAAGCTGAATAAATTTCGACTCTCTGAATTACCAAAAAACCAACGTATTTATAGGTAAATATTAATTTACCGGCCTTTGTTTACATAAAAATGTAAACGAACTTTGTTTTATTAATAACCTAATTAATTTATGATTGAGTAATTGCACTCAATATTAATTATTATTAATTGTTTGTTTTCATACCCAAAATTGCATAGTCGGCAAAATTGCGCACTAAGCATTTTTTATTATTTGTTAAGTTTATTAACTTTATGACATAGTTAATTAATATAAATAATATATTTAATATTATTGCGCAATGCCAATGCGTGTGCAAATATATTTTGTGGTATAAAAATAATATACATTATTCATTACTAGGACGGTGTTTTTATTCCACAACACCGGCATGGCAAAAAAATCCAAAAAATGATCGATGCCGGACCTGGCCAAAAATGCAAAAAATTAACGATGCCGGCATGGCAAAAAAATTCAAAAAATGAACAATGCCGGACCTGGCCAAAAATGCGAAAAATTAACGATGCCGGCATGGCAAAAAAATCCAAAAAATGATCGATGCCGGACCTGGCCAAAAATGCAAAAAATTAACGATGCCGGCATGGCAAAAAAATTCAAAAAATGAACAATGCCGGACCTGGCCAAAAATGCGAAAAATTAACGATGCCGGCATGGCAAAAAAATCCACAAAATGATCGATGCCGGACCTGGCCAAAAATGCGAAAAATTAACGATGCCGGCATGGCAAAAAAATTCAAAAAATGATCGATGCCGGACCTGGCCAAAAATGCAAAAAATTAACGATGCCGGCATGGCAAAAAAATTCAAAAAATGAACAATGCCGGACCTGGCCAAAAATTCGAAAAATTAACGATGCCGGCATGGCAAAAAAATCCAAAAAATGATCGATGCCGGACCTGGCCAAAAATGCAAAAAATTAACGATGCCGGACTTGGCCAAAAATGCGAAAAATTAACGATGCCGGCATGGCAAAAAAATCCAAAAAATGATCGATGCCGGACCTGGCCAAAAATGCGAAAAATTAACGATGCCGGCATGGCAAAAAAATCCAAAAAATGATCGATGCCGGACCTGGCCAAAAATGCAAAAATTAACGATGCCGGCATGGCAAAAAAATCCAAAAAATGATCGATGCCGGACCTGGCCAAAAATGCAAAAAATTAACCATGCCGGCATGGCAAAAAAATCCAAAAAATGATCGATGCCGGACCTGGCCAAAAATGCGAAAAATTAACGATGCCGGCATGGCAAAAAAATCCAAAAAATGATCGATGCCGGACCTGGCCAAAAATGCGAAAAATTAACCATGCCGGCATGGCAAAAAAATACAAAAAATGATCGATGCCGGACCTGGCCAAAAATGCGAAAAATTAACGATGCCGGCATGGCAAAAAAATCCAAAAAATGAACAATGCCGGACCTGGCCAAAAATGCGAAAAATTAACGATGCCGGCATGGCAAAAAAATCCAAAAAATGATCGATGCCGGACCTGGCCAAAAATGCAAAAATTAACGATGCCGGCATGGCAAAAAAATCCAAAAAATGATCGATGCCGGACCTGGCCAAAAATGCGAAAAATTAACGATGCCGGCATGGCAAAAAAATCCAAAAAATGATCGATGCCGGACCTGGCCAAAAATGCGAAAAATTAACGATGCCGGCATGGCAAAAAATTTCAAAAAATGAAAAATGCCGGACCTGGCCAAAAATGCGAAAAATTAACGATGCCGGCATGGCAAAAAAATCCAAAAAATGATCGATGCCGGACCTGGCCAAAAATGCAAAAAATTAACCATGCCGGCATGGCAAAAAAATCCAAAAAATGATCGATGCCGGACCTGGCCAAAAATGCGAAAAATTAACGATGCCGGCATGGCAAAAAAATCCAAAAAATGATCGATGCCGGACCTGGCCAAAAATGCGAAAAATTAACCATGCCGGCATGGCAAAAAAATACAAAAAATGATCGATGCCGGACCTGGCCAAAAATGCGAAAAATTAACGATGCCGGCATGGCAAAAAAATCCAAAAAATGAACAATGCCGGACCTGGCCAAAAATGCGAAAAATTAACGATGCCGGCATGGCAAAAAAATCCAAAAAATGATCGATGCCGGACCTGGCCAAAAATGCAAAAATTAACGATGCCGGCATGGCAAAAAAATCCAAAAAATGATCGATGCCGGACCTGGCCAAAAATGCAAAAATTAACGATGCCGGCATGGCAAAAAAATCCAAAAAATGATCGATGCCGGACCTGGCCAAAAATGCGAAAAATTAACGATGCCGGCATGGCAAAAAAATCCAAAAAATGATCGATGCCGGACCTGGCCAAAAATGCGAAAAATTAACGATGCCGGCATGGCAAAAAATTTCAAAAAATGAAAAATGCCGGACCTGGCCAAAAATGCGAAAAATTAACGATGCCGGTGGCAAAAAAATCCAAAAAATGAACAATGGCGGACCTTGCCAAAAAATGCGAAAAATTAATGATGCCGGCATGGCAAAAAAATCCAAAAAATGATCGATGCCGGACCTGGCCAAAAATGCGAAAAATTAACGATGCCGGCATGGCAAAAAAATCCAAAAAATGATCGATGCCGGACCTGGCCAAAAATGCGAAAAATTAACGATGCCGGCATGGCAAAAAAATCCAAAAAATGATCGATGCCGGACCTGGCCAAAAATGCGAAAAATTAACGATGCCGGCATGGCAAAAAAATCCAAAAAATGATCGATGCCGGACCTGGCCAAAAATGCGAAAAATTAACCATGCCGGCATGGCAAAAAAATACAAAAAATGATCGATGCCGGACCTGGCCAAAAATGCGAAAAATTAACGATGCCGGCATGGCAAAAAAATCCAAAAAATGAACAATGCCGGACCTGGCCAAAAATGCGAAAAATTAACGATGCCGGCATGGCAAAAAAATCCAAAAAATGATCGATGCCGGACCTGGCCAAAAATGCAAAAATTAACGATGCCGGCATGGCAAAAAAATCCAAAAAATGATCGATGCCGGACCTGGCCAAAAATGCGAAAAATTAACGATGCCGGCATGGCAAAAAAATCCAAAAAATGATCGATGCCGGACCTGGCCAAAAATGCGAAAAATTAACGATGCCGGCATGGCAAAAAATTTCAAAAAATGAAAAATGCCGGACCTGGCCAAAAATGCGAAAAATTAACGATGCCGGCATGGCAAAAAAATCCAAAAAATGATCGATGCCGGACCTGGCCAAAAATGCAAAAAATTAACCATGCCGGCATGGCAAAAAAATCCAAAAAATGATCGATGCCGGACCTGGCCAAAAATGCGAAAAATTAACGATGCCGGCATGGCAAAAAAATCCAAAAAATGATCGATGCCGGACCTGGCCAAAAATGCGAAAAATTAACCATGCCGGCATGGCAAAAAAATACAAAAAATGATCGATGCCGGACCTGGCCAAAAATGCGAAAAATTAACGATGCCGGCATGGCAAAAAAATCCAAAAAATGAACAATGCCGGACCTGGCCAAAAATGCGAAAAATTAACGATGCCGGCATGGCAAAAAAATCCAAAAAATGATCGATGCCGGACCTGGCCAAAAATGCAAAAATTAACGATGCCGGCATGGCAAAAAAATCCAAAAAATGATCGATGCCGGACCTGGCCAAAAATGCAAAAATTAACGATGCCGGCATGGCAAAAAAATCCAAAAAATGATCGATGCCGGACCTGGCCAAAAATGCGAAAAATTAACGATGCCGGCATGGCAAAAAAATCCAAAAAATGATCGATGCCGGACCTGGCCAAAAATGCGAAAAATTAACGATGCCGGCATGGCAAAAAATTTCAAAAAATGAAAAATGCCGGACCTGGCCAAAAATGCGAAAAATTAACGATGCCGGTGGCAAAAAAATCCAAAAAATGAACAATGGCGGACCTTGCCAAAAAATGCGAAAAATTAATGATGCCGGCATGGCAAAAAAATCCAAAAAATGATCGATGCCGGACCTGGCCAAAAATGCGAAAAATTAACGATGCCGGCATGGCAAAAAAATCCAAAAAATGATCGATGCCGGACCTGGCCAAAAATGCGAAAAATTAACGATGCCGGCATGGCAAAAAAATCCAAAAAATGATCGATGCCGGACCTGGCCAAAAATGCGAAAAATTAACGATGCCGGCATGGCAAAAAAATCCAAAAAATGATCGATGCCGGACCTGGCCAAAAATGCGAAAAATTAACGATGCCGGCATGGCAAAAAAATCCAAAAAATGATGGATGCCGGACCTGGCCAAAAATGCGAAAAATTAACGATGCCGGCATGGCAAAAAAATCCAAAAAATGATCGATGCCGGACCTGGCCAAAAATGCGAAAAATTAATGATGCCGGCATGGCAAATCCAAAAAATGATCGATGCCGGACCTGGCCAAAAATGCGAAAAATTAATGATGCCGGCATGGCAAAAAAATACAAGAAATGATCGATGCCGGACCTGGCCAAAAATGCGAAAAATTAACGATGCCGGCATGGCAAAAAAATCCAAAAAATGATCGATGCCGGACCTGGCCAAAAATGCGAAAAATTAATGATGCCGGCATGGCAAAAAAATTCAAAAAATGAACAATGCCGGACCTGGCCAAAAATGCAAAAAATTAACGATGCCGGCATGGCAAAAAAATTCAAAAAATGAACAATGCCGGACCTGGCCAAAAATGCGAAAAATTAACGATGCCGGTGTTATGTTCAAATGTTCAGGATATATTATATTTCTGGCTATAGCCAATCTATATAATATATTTTCCTATTGAACTGGGAGTGTAATAATTTAAATAAAACTTCAAATATTTAAAGTCTAAATTAACTATTTATTTACTCAAACTTATGTTAACAAATTAGCCTTGTACAGAACCTTTAATTCTGAAAGCTGTTAACTGTAAGCTGAATAAATTTCGACTCTCTGAATTACCAAAAAACCAACGTATTTATAGGTAAATATTAATTTACCGGCCTTTGTTTACATAAAAATGTAAACGAACTTTGTTTTATTAATAACCTAATTAATTTATGATTGAGTAATTGCACTCAATATTAATTATTATTAATTGTTTGTTTTCATACCCAAAATTGCATAGTCGGCAAAATTGCGCACTAAGCATTTTTTATTATTTGTTAAGTTTATTAACTTTATGACATAGTTAATTAATATAAATAATATATTTAATATTATTGCGCAATGCCAATGCGTGTGCAAATATATTTTGTGGTATAAAAATAATATACATTATTCATTACTAGGACGGTGTTTTTATTCCACAACACCTCCCCCTTTGAAGTACAAAAAATGGATACATTTTTTGAATGTTGGGCAATTCAGAGTTGTTCAATTTATTCAGTTTTTCCCTTTATACAATTTTTAAATCTTATTTTCTATACATTTTATTTTCATATTATTTATTTTTCACAGTGTAAAAATTCTTTCTTTCTTTTCACATTTTGTTTTTAAATACCGAATTGTATAAAATTAGAGAAAAATTGATATATATATATAAAATTATAATGTTGTTCAAATGTTAATCCTACCGGCTGCGCCAATGTTATGTTCAAATGTTCAGGATATATTATATTTCTGGCTATAGCCAATCTATATAATATATTTTCATATTGAACTGGGAGCGTAATAATTTAAATAAAACTTCAAATATTTAAAGTCTAAATTAACTATTTATTTACTCAAACTTATGTTAACAAATTAGCCTTGTACAGAACCTTTAATTCTGAAAGCTGTTAACTGTAAGCTGAATAAATTTCGACTCTCTGAATTACCAAAAAACCAACGTATTTATAGGTAAATATTAATTTACCGGCCTTTGTTTACATAAAAATGTAAACGAACTTTGTTTTATTAATAACCTAATTAATTTATGATTGAGTAATTGCACTCAATATTAATTATTATTAATTGTTTGTTTTCATACCCAAAATTGCATAGTCGGCAAAATTGCGCACTAAGCATTTTTTATTATTTGTTAAGTTTATTAACTTTATGACATAGTTAATTAATATAAATAATATATTTAATATTATTGCGCAATGCCAATGCGTGTGCAAATATATTTTGTGGTATAAAAATAATATACATTATTCATTACTAGGACGGTGTTTTTATTCCACAACACCGGCATGGCAAAAAAATCCAAAAAATGATCGATGCCGGACCTGGCCAAAAATGCAAAAAATTAACGATGCCGGCATGGCAAAAAAATTCAAAAAATGAACAATGCCGGACCTGGCCAAAAATGCGAAAAATTAACGATGCCGGCATGGCAAAAAAATCCAAAAAATGATCGATGCCGGACCTGGCCAAAAATGCAAAAAATTAACGATGCCGGCATGGCAAAAAAATTCAAAAAATGAACAATGCCGGACCTGGCCAAAAATGCGAAAAATTAACGATGCCGGCATGGCAAAAAAATCCAAAAAATGATCGATGCCGGACCTGGCCAAAAATGCAAAAAATTAACGATGCCGGCATGGCAAAAAAATTAAAAAAATGAACAATGCCGGACCTGGCCAAAAATGCGAAAAATTAACGATGCCGGCATGGCAAAAAAATCCAAAAAATGATCGATGCCGGATCTGGCCAAAAATGTAAAAAATTAACGATGCCGGACTTGGCCAAAAATGCGAAAAATTAACGATGCCGGACTTGGCCAAAAATCCAAAAAATGATCGATGCCGGACCTGGCCAAAAATGCGAAAAATTAACGATGCCGGCATGGCAAAAAAATCCAAAAAATGATCGATGCCGGACCTGGCCAAAAATGCGAAAAATTAACGATGCCGGCATGGCAAAAAAATCCAAAAAATTATCGATGCCGGACCTGGCCAAAAATGCGAAAAATTAATGATGCCGGCATGGCAAAAAAATTCAAAAAATGAACAATGCCGGACCTGGCCAAAAATGCAAAAAATTAACGATGCCGGCATGGCAAAAAAATTCAAAAAATGAACAATGCCGGACCTGGCCAAAAATGCGAAAAATGAACGATGCCGGCATGGCAAAAAAATCCAAAAAATGATCGATGCCGGACCTGGCCAAAAATGCAAAAAATTAACGATGCCGGCATGGCAAAAAAATTCAAAAAATGAACAATGCCATGCCGGCATCATTTTGGCCAAAAAAAAATTAACCGGACCTGGCCAAAAATGCGAAAAATTAACGATGCCGGCATGGCAAAAAAATCCAAAAAATGATCGATGCCGGATCTGGCCAAAAATGCAAAAAATTAACGATGCCGGACTTGGCCAAAAATGCGAAAAATTAACGATGCCGGCATGGCAAAAAAATCCAAAAAATGATCGATGCCGGACCTGGCCAAAAATGCGAAAAATTAACGATGCCGGCATGGCAAAAAAATCGAAAAAATGATCGATGCCGGACCTGGCCAAAAATGCGAAAAATTAACGATGCCGGCATGGCAAAAAAATCGAAAAAATGATCGATGCCGGACCTGGCCAAAAATGCGAAAAATTAATGATGCCGGCATGGCAAAAAAATTCAAAAAATGAACAATGCCGGACCTGGCCAAAAATGGAAAAAATTAACGATGCCGGCATGGCAAAAAAATTCAAAAAATGAACAATGCCGGACCTGGCCAAAAATGCGAAAAATTAACGATGCCGGCATGGCAAAAAAATCCAAAAAATGATCGATGCCGGACCTGGCCAAAAATGCAAAAAATTAACGATGCCGGCATGGCAAAAAAATCCAAAAAATGATCGATGCCGGATCTGGCCAAAAATGCAAAAAATTAACGATGCCGGACTTGGCCAAAAATGCGAAAAATTAACGATGCCGGACTTGGCCAAAAATCCAAAAAATGATCTATGCCGGACATGGCCAAAAATGCGAAAAATTAACGATGCCGGCATGGCAAAAAATCCAAAAAATGATCGATGCCGGACCTGGCCAAAAATGCGAAAAATTAACGATGCCGGCATGGAAAAAAAATCCAAAAAATGATCGATGCCGGACCTGGCCAAAAATGCGAAAAATTAATGATGCCGGCATGGCAAAAAAATTCAAAAAATGAACAATGCCGGACCTGGCCAAAAATGCAAAAAATTAACGATGCCGGCATGGCAAAAAAATTCAAAAAATGAACAATGCCGGACCTGGCTAAAAATGCGAAAAATGAACGATGCCGGCATGGCAAAAAAATCCAAAAAATGATCGATGCCGGACCTGGCCAAAAATGCAAAAAATTAACGATGCCAGCATGGCAAAAAAATTCAAAAAATGAACAATGCCATGCCGGCATCATTTTGGCCAAAAAAAAATTAACCGGACCTGGCCAAAAATGCGAAAAATTAACGATGCCGGCATGGCAAAAAAATCCAAAAAATGATCGATGCCGGACCTGGCCAAAAATGCGAAAAATTAACGATGCCGGACTTGGCCAAAAATGCGAAAAATTAACGATGCCGGCATGGCAAAAAAATCCAAAAAATGATCGATGCCGGACCTGGCCAAAAATGCGAAAAATTAACGATGCCGGCATGGCAAAAAAATCCAAAAAATGATCGATGCCGGACCTGGCCAAAAATGCAAAAAATTAACGATGCCGGCACGGCAAAAAAATTCAAAAAATGAACAATGCCGGACCTGGCCAAAAATGCGAAAAATTAACGATGCCGGCATGGCAAAAAAATCCAAAAAATGATCGATGCCGGATCTGGCCAAAAATGCAAAAAATTAACGATGCCGGACTTGGCCAAAAATGCGAAAAATTAACGATGCCGGCATGGCAAAAAAATCCAAAAAATGATCGATGCCGGACCTGGCCAAAAATGCGAAAAATTAACGATGCCGGCATGGCAAAAAAATCCAAAAAATGATCGATGCCGGACCTGGCCAAAAATGCGAAAAATTAACGATGCCGGCATGGCAAAAAAATCCAAAAAATGATCGATGCCGGACCTGGCCAAAATTGCGACAAATTAACGATGCCGGCATGGCAAAAAAATCCAAAAAATGAACAATGCCGGACCTGGCCAAAAATGCAAAAAATTAACGATGCCGGCATGGCAAAAAAATCCAAAAAATGATCGATGCCGGACCTGGCCAAAAATGCAAAAAATTAACGATGCCGGCATGGCAAAAAAATCCAAAAAATGATCGATGCCGGACCTGGCCAAAAATGCGAAAAATTAACGATGCCGGACTTGGCCAAAAATGCGAAAAATTAACGATGCCGGCATGGCAAAAAAATCCAAAAAATGATCGATGCCGGACCTGGCCAAAAATGCGAAAAATTAACGATGCCGGCATGGCAAAAAAATCCAAAAAATGATCGATGCCGGACCTGGCCAAAAATGCGAAAAATTAACGATGCCGGCATGGCAAAAAAATCCAAAAAATGATCGATGCCGGACCTGGCCAAAAATGCAAAAAATTAACGATGCCGGCATGGCAAAAAAATCCAAAAAATGATCGATGCCGGACCTGGCCAAAAATGCGAAAAATTAACGATGCCGGCATGGCAAAAAAATCCAAAAAATGATCGATGCCGGACCTGGCCAAAAATGCGAAAAATTAACGATGCCGGCATGGCAAAAAAATCCAAAAAATGATCGATGCCGGACCTGGCCAAAAATGCGAAAAATTTACGATGCCGGCATGGCAAAAAAATCCAAAAAATGATCGATGCCGGACCTGGCCAAAAATGCGAAAATTAACGATGCCGGCATGGCAAAAAAATCCAAAAAATGATCGATGCCGGACCTGGCCAAAAATGCGAAAAATTAACGATGCCGGCATGGCAAAAAAATCCAAAAATAAGATCGATGCCGGACCTGGCCAAAAATGCGAAAAATTAACGATGCCGGCATGGCAAAAAAATCCAAAAAGTGATCGATGCCGGACCTGGCCAAAAATGCGAAAAATTAACGATGCCGGCATGGCAAAAAAATCCAAAAAATGATCGATGCCGGACCTGGCCAAAAATGCAAAAATTAACGATGCCGGCATGGCAAAAAAATCCAAAAAATGATCGATGCCGGACCTGGCCAAAAATGCGAAAAATTAACGATGCCGGCATGGCAAAAAAATCCAAAAAATGATCGATGCCGGACCTGGCCAAAAATGCGAAAAATTAACGATGCCGGCATGGCAAAAAAATCCAAAAAATGAAAAATGGCGGACCTGGCCAAAAATGCGATAAATTAACGATGCCGGTATGACCAAAAAATTCAAAAAATGAAAAATGTCGGACCTGGCCAAAAATGCGAAAAATTAACGATGCCGGCATGGTAAAAAATCCAAAAAATGAACAAATGCAAAAATTAACGATGCCGGCATGGCAAAAAAATTCAAAAAATGAACACTGCCGGACCTGGCCAAAAATGCGAAAAATTAATGATGCCGACATGGCAAAAAAATCCAAAAAATGATCGATGCCGGACCTGGCCAAAAATGCAAAAAATTAACGATGCCGGACCTGGCCAAAAATGCGAAAAATTAACGATGCCGGCATGGCAAAAAAATCCAAAAAATGATCGATGCCGGACCTGGCCAAAAATGCTAAAATTAACGATGCCGGCATGGCAAAAAAATCCAAATAATGATCGATGCCGGACCTGGCCAAAAATGCGTAAAAAATAACGATGCCGGCATGGCAAAAAAATCCAAAATATGATCGATGCCGGACCTGGCCAAAAATGCGAAAAATTAACGATGCCGGCATGGCAAAAAAAACCAAAAAATGATCGATGCCGGACCTGGCCAAAAATGCGAAAAATTAACGATGCCGGCATGGCAAAAAAATCCAAAAAATGAACAATGGCGGACCTGGCCAAAAATGCGAAAAATTAACGATGCCGGCATGGCAAAAAAAACCAAAAAATGAAAAATGCCGGACCTGGCCAAAAATGCGAAAAATTAACGATGCCGGCATGGCAAAAAAATCCAAAAAATGATCGATGCCGGACCTGGCCAAAAATGCGAAAAATTAACGATGCCGGCATGGCAAAAAAATCCAAAAAATGAAAAATGGCGGACCTGGCCAAAAATGCGATAAATTAACGATGCCGGTATGGCCAAAAAATTCAAAAAATGAAAAATGTCGGACCTGGCCAAAAATGCGAAAAATTAACGATGCCGGCATGGTAAAAAATCCAAAAAATGAACAAATGCAAAAATTAACGATGCCGGCATGGCAAAAAAATTCAAAAAATGAACACTGCCGGACCTGGCCAAAAATGCGAAAAATTAATGATGCCGACATGGCAAAAAAATCCAAAAAATGATCGATGCCGGACCTGGCCAAAAATGCAAAAAATTAACGATGCCGGACCTGGCCAAAAATGCGAAAAATTAACGATGCCGGCATGGCAAAAAAATCCAAAAAATGATCGATGCCGGACCTGGCCAAAAATGCTAAAATTAACGATGCCGGCATGGCAAAAAAATCCAAATAATGATCGATGCCGGACCTGGCCAAAAATGCGTAAAAAATAACGATGCCGGCATGGCAAAAAAATCCAAAATATGATCGATGCCGGACCTGGCCAAAAATGCGAAAAATTAACGATGCCGGCATGGCAAAAAAAACCAAAAAATGATCGATGCCGGACCTGGCCAAAAATGCGAAAAATTAACGATGCCGGCATGGCAAAAAAATCCAAAAAATGAACAAATGATCGATGCCGGACATGGCCAAAAATGCGAAAAATTAACGATGCCGGCATGGCAAAAAAATCCAAAAAATGATCGATGCCGGACCTGGCCAAAAATGCGAAAAATTAACGATGCCGGCATGGCAAAAAAATCCAAAAAATGATCGATGCCGGACCTGGCCAAAAATGCGAAAAATTAACGATGCCGGCATGGCAAAAAAATCCAAAAAATGATCGATGCCGGACCTGGCCAAAAATGCGAAAAATTAACGATGCCGGCATGGCAAAAAAATCCAAAAAATGATCGATGCCGGACCTGGCCAAAAATGCGAAAAATTAACGATGCCGGCATGGCAAAAAAATCCAAAAAATGAACAATGGCGGACCTGGCCAAAAATGCGAAAAATTAACGATGCCGGTATGGCAAAAAAATTCAAAAAATGAAAAATGTCGGACGCCAAAAATGCGAAAAATTAACGATGCCGGCATGGCAAAAAAATCCAAAAAATGAACAATGGCGGACCTGGCCAAAAATGCGAAAAATTAACGATGCCGGTATGGCAAAAAAATTCAAAAAATTAAAAATGCCGGACCTGGCCAAAAATGCGAAAAATTAACGATGCCGGCATGGTAAAAAAATCCAAAAAATGAACAATGGCGGACCTGGCCAAAAATGCGAAAAATTAATGATGCCGGCATGGCAAAAAAATTCAAAAAATGAACAATGCCGGACCTGGCCAAAAATGCAAAAAATTAACGATGCCGGTATGGCAAAAAAATTCAAAAAATGAAAAATGTCGGACGCCAAAAATGCGAAAAATTAACGATGCCGGCATGGCAAAAAAATCCAAAAAATGAACAATGGCGGACCTGGCCAAAAATGCGAAAAATTAACGATGCCGGCATGGCAAAAAAATCCAAAAAATGATCGATGCCGGACCTGGCCAAAAATGCAAAAAATTAACGATGCCGGACTTGGCCAAAAAACCAAAAAATGATCGATGCCGGACCTGGCCAAAAATGCGAAAAATTAACAATGCCGGCATGGCAAAAAAATCCAAAAAATGATCGATGCCGGACCTGGCCAAAAATGCAAAAAATTAACTATGCCGGACCTGGCCAAAAATGCGAAAAATTAACGATGCCGGCATGGCAAAAAAATCCAAAAAATGATCGATGCCGGACCTGGCCAAAAATGCGAAAAATTAACGATGCCGGCATGGCAAAAAAATCCAAAAAATGATCGATGCCGGACCTGGCCAAAAATGCGAAAAATTAACGATGCCGGCATGGCAAAAAAATCCAAAAAATGATCGATGCCGGACCTGGCCAAAAATGCGAAAAATTAACGATGCCGGCATGGCAAAAAAATCCAAAAAATGATCGATGCCGGACCTGGCCAAAAATGCGAAAAATTAACGATGCCGGCATGGCAAAAAAATCCAAAAAATGATGGATGCCGGACCTGGCCAAAAATGCGAAAAATAAACGATGCCGGCATGGCAAAAAAATCCAAAAAATGAACAATGGCGGACCTGGCCAAATATGCGAAAAATTAACGATGCCGGTATGGCAAAAAAATTCAAAAAATGAAAAATGCCGGACCTGGCCAAAAATGCGAAAAATTAACGATGCCGGCATGGTAAAAAAATCCAAAAAATGAACAATGGCGGACCTGGCCAAAAATGCGAAAAATTAACGATGCCGGCATGGTAAAAAAATCCAAAAAATGAACAATGGCGGACCTGGCCAAAAATGCGAAAAATTAATGATGCCGGCATGGCAAAAAAATGCAAAAAATTAACGATGCCGGCATGGCAAAAAAAATCAAAAAATGAACAATGCCGGACCTGGCCAAAAATGTGAAAAATTAACGATGCCGGCATGGCAAAAAAATTCAAAAAATGAACAATGCCGGACCTGGCCAAATATACCGAAAAATTAACGATGCCGGCATGGCAAAAAAATCCACAAAATGATCGATGCCGGACCTGGCCAAAAATCGATGCCGGACCTGGCCAAAAATGCAAAAAATTAACGATGTCGGCATGGCAAAAAAATCCAAAAAATGATCGATGCCGGACCTGGCCAAAAATGCGAAAAATTAACGATGCCGGCATGGCAAAAAAATCCAAAAAATGATCGATGCCGGACCTGGCCAAAAATGCGAAAAATTATCGAAAAATGATCGATGCCGGACCTGGCCAAAAATGCGAAAAATTAACGATGCCGGCATGGCAAAAAAATCCAAAAAATGATCGATGCCGGACCTGGCCAAAAATGCAAAAAAATAACTATGCCGGACCTGGCCAAAAATGCGAAAAATTAACGATGCCGGCATGGCAAAAAAAATCAAAAAATGAACAATGCCGGACCTGGCCAAAAATGCGAAAAATTAACGATGCCGGCATGGCAAAAAAATCCAAAAAATGATCGATGCCGGACCTGGCCAAAAATGCGAAAAATTAACGATGCCGGCATGGCAAAAAAATCCAAAAAATGATCGATGCCGGACCTGGCCAAAAATGCGAAAAATTAACGATGCCAAAAAAAATTAACGATGCCATGGCAAAAAAATCCAAAAAATGATCGATGCCGGACCTGGCCAAAAATGCGAAAAATTAACGATGCCGGCATGGCAAAAAAATCCAAAAAATGATCGATGCTGGACCTGGCCAAAAATGCGAAAAATTAACGATGTCGGCATGGCAAAAAAATCCAAAAAATGATCGATGCCGGACCTGGCCAAAAATGCGAAAAATTAACGATGCCGGCATGGCAAAAAAATCCAAAAAATGATCGATGCCGGACCTGGCCAAAAATGCGAAAAATTAACGATGCCGGCATGGCAAAAAAATCCAAAAAATGATCGATGCTGGACCTGGCCAAAAATGCGAAAAATTAACGATGCCGGCATGGCAAAAAAATTCAAAAAATTAAAAATGCCGGACCTGGCCAAAAATGCGAAAAATTAACGATGCCGGCATGGTAAAAAAATCCAAAAAATGAACAATGGCGGACCTGGCCAAAAATGCGAAAAATTAACGATGCCGGCATGGCAAAAAAATCCAAAAAATGAACAATGGCGGACCTGGCCAAAAATGCGAAAAATTAACGATGCCGGTATGGCAAAAAAATTCAAAAAATTAAAAATGCCGGACCTGGCCAAAAATGCGAAAAATTAACGATGCCGGCATGGTAAAAAAATCCAAAAAATGATCGATGCCGGCCCTGGCCAAAAATGCGAAAAATTAATGATGCCGGCATGGCAAAAAAATTCAAAAAATGAACAATGCCGGACCTGGCCAAAAATGCGAAAAATTAACGATGCCGGCATGGCAAAAAAAGCCAAAAAATGATCGATGCCGGACCTGGCCAAAAATGCGAAAAATTAACGATGCCGGCATGGCAAAAAAATCCAAAAAATGATCGATGCCGGACCTGGCCAAAAATGCGAAAAATTAACGATGCCGGCATGCCAAAAAAATCCAAAAAATGATCGATGCCGGACCTGGCCAAAAATGCGAAAAATTAACGATGCCGGCATGGCAAAAAAATCCAAAAAATGATCGATGCCGGACCTGGCCAAAAATGCGAAAAATTAACGATGCCGGCATGGCAAAAAAATCCAAAAAATGATGGATGCCGGACCTGGCCAAAAATGCGAAAAATAAACGATGCCGGCATGGCAAAAAAATCCAAAAAATGAACAATGGCGGACCTGGCCAAATATGCGAAAAATTAACGATGCCGGTATGGCAAAAAAATTCAAAAAATGAAAAATGCCGGACCTGGCCAAAAATGCGAAAAATTAACGATGCCGGCATGGTAAAAAAATCCAAAAAAATGAACAATGGCGGACCTGGCCAAAAATGCGAAAAATTAATGATGCCGGCATGGCAAAAAAATGCAAAAAATTAACGATGCCGGCATGGCAAAAAAAATCAAAAAATGAACAATGCCGGACCTGGCCAAAAATGTGAAAAATTAACGATGCCGGCATGGCAAAAAAATTCAAAAAATGAACAATGCCGGACCTGGCCAAAAATACCGAAAAATTAACGATGCCGGCATGGCAAAAAAATCCACAAAATGATCGATGCCGGACCTGGCCAAAAATGCAAAAAATTAACGATGCCGGCATGGCAAAAAAATCCAAAAAATGATCGATGCCGGACCTGGCCAAAAATGCGAAAAATTAACGATGTCGGCATGGCAAAAAAATCCAAAAAATGATCGATGCCGGACCTGGCCAAAAATGCGAAAAATTAACGATGCCGGCATGGCAAAAAAATCCAAAAAATGATCGATGCCGGACCTGGCCAAAAATGCGAAAAATTATCGAAAAATTATCGATGCCGGACCTGGCCAAAAATGCGAAAAATTAACGATGCCGGCATGGCAAAAAAATCCAAAAAATGATCGATGCCGGACCTGGCCAAAAATGCAAAAAAATAACTATGCCGGACCTGGCCAAAAATGCGAAAAATTAACGATGCCGGCATGGCAAAAAAAATCAAAAAATGAACAATGCCGGACCTGGCCAAAAATGCGAAAAATTAACGATGCCGGCATGGCAAAAAAATCCAAAAAATGATCGATGCCGGACCTGGCCAAAAATGCGAAAAATTAACGATGCCGGCATGGCAAAAAAATCCAAAAAATGATCGATGCCGGACCTGGCCAAAAATGCGAAAAATTAACGATGCCGGCATGGCAAAAAAATCCAAAAAATGATCGATGCCGGACCTGGCCAAAAATGCGAAAAATTAACGATGCCGGCATGGCAAAAAAATCCAAAAAATGATCGATGCTGGACCTGGCCAAAAATGCGAAAAATTAACGATGTCGGCATGGCAAAAAAATCCAAAAAATGATCGATGCCGGACCTGGCCAAAAATGCGAAAAATTAACGATGCCGGCATGGCAAAAAAATCCAAAAAATGATCGATGCCGGACCTGGCCAAAAATGCGAAAAATTAACGATGCCGGCATGGCAAAAAAATCCAAAAAATGATCGATGCTGGACCTGGCCAAAAATGCGAAAAATTAACGATGCCGGCATGGCAAAAAAATTCAAAAAATTAAAAATGCCGGACCTGGCCAAAAATGCGAAAAATTAACGATGCCGGCATGGTAAAAAAATCCAAAAAATGAACAATGGCGGACCTGGCCAAAAATGCGAAAAATTAACGATGCCGGCATGGCAAAAAAATCCAAAAAATGAACAATGGCGGACCTGGCCAAAAATGCGAAAAATTAACGATGCCGGTATGGCAAAAAAATTCAAAAAATTAAAAATGCCGGACCTGGCCAAAAATGCGAAAAATTAACGATGCCGGCATGGTAAAAAAATCCAAAAAATGAACAATGGCGGACCTGGCCAAAAATGCGAAAAATTAATGATGCCGGCATGGCAAAAAAATTCAAAAAATGAACAATGCCGGACCTGGCCAAAAATGCAAAAAATTAACGAAGCCGGCATGGCAAAAAAATTCAAAAAATGAACAATGCCGGACCTGGCCAAAAATGCGAAAAATTAACGATGCCGGCATGGCAAAAAAATCCAAAAAATGATCGATGCCGGACCTGGCCAAAAATGCAAAAAATTAACGATGCCGGACTTGGCCAAAAAATCCAAAAAATGATCGATGCCGGACCTGGCCAAAAATGCGAAAAATTAACAATGCCGGCATGGCAAAAAAATCCAAAAAATGATCGATGCCGGACCTGGCCAAAAATGCAAAAAATTAACTATGCCGGACCTGGCCAAAAATGCGAAAAATTAACGATGCCGGCATGGCAAAAAAATCCAAAAAATGATCGATGCCGGACCTGGCCAAAAATGCGAAAAATTAACGATGCCGGCATGGCAAAAAAATCCAAAAAATGATCGATGCCGGACCTGGCCAAAAATGCGAAAAATTAACGATGTCGGCATGGCAAAAAAATCCAAAAAATGATCGATGCCGGACCTGGCCAAAAATGCGAAAAATTAACGATGCCGGCATGGCAAAAAAATCCAAAAAATGATCGATGCCGGACCTGGCCAAAAATGCGAAAAATTATCGAAAAATGATCGATGCCGGACCTGGCCAAAAATGCGAAAAATTAACGATGCCGGCATGGCAAAAAAATCCAAAAAATGATCGATGCCGGACCTGGCCAAAAATGCAAAAAAATAACTATGCCGGACCTGGCCAAAAATGCGAAAAATTAACGATGCCGGCATGGCAAAAAAAATCAAAAAATGAACAATGCCGGACCTGGCCAAAAATGCGAAAAATTAACGATGCCGGCATGGCAAAAAAATCCAAAAAATGATCGATGCCGGACCTGGCCAAAAATGCGAAAAATTAACGATGCCGGCATGGCAAAAAAATCCAAAAAATGATCGATGCCGGACCTGGCCAAAAATGCGAAAAATTAACGATGCCGGCATGGCAAAAAAATCCAAAAAATGATCGATGCCGGACCTGGCCAAAAATGCGAAAAATTAACGATGCCGGCATGGCAAAAAAATCCAAAAAATGATCGATGCTGGACCTGGCCAAAAATGCGAAAAATTAACGATGCCGGCATGGCAAAAAAATCCAAAAAATGATCGATGCCGGACCTGGCCAAAAATGCGAAAAATTAACGATGCCGGCATGGCAAAAAAATCCAAAAAATGATCGATGCCGGACCTGGCCAAAAATGCGAAAAATTAACGATGCCGGCATGGCAAAAAAATCCAAAAAATGATCGATGCTGGACCTGGCCAAAAATGCGAAAAATTAACGATGCCGGCATGGCAAAAAAATTCAAAAAATTAAAAATGCCGGACCTGGCCAAAAATGCGAAAAATTAACGATGCCGGCATGGTAAAAAAATCCAAAAAATGAACAATGGCGGACCTGGCCAAAAATGCGAAAAATTAACGATGCCGGCATGGCAAAAAAATCCAAAAAATGAACAATGGCGGACCTGGCCAAAAATGCGAAAAATTAACGATGCCTGTATGGCAAAAAAATTCAAAAAATTAAAAATGCCGGACCTGGCCAAAAATGCGAAAAATTAACGATTCCGGCATGGTAAAAAAATCCAAAAAATGAACAATGGCGGACCTGGCCAAAAATGCGAAAAATTAATGATGCCGGCATGGCAAAAAAATTCAAAAAATGAACAATGCCGGACCTGGCCAAAAATGCAAAAAATTAACGAAGCCGGCATGGCAAAAAAATTCAAAAAATGAACAATGCCGGACCTGGCCAAAAATGCTAAAAATTAACGATGCCGGCATGGCAAAAAAATCCAAAAAATGATCGATGCCGGACCTGGCCAAAAATGCAAAAAATTAACGATGCCGGACTTGGCCAAAAAATCCAAAAAATGATCGATGCCGGACCTGGCCAAAAATGCGAAAAATTAACAATGCCGGCATGGCAAAAAAATCCAAAAAATGATCGATGCCGGACCTGGCCAAAAATGCAAAAAATTAACTATGCCGGACCTGGCCAAAAATGCGAAAAATTAACGATGCCGGCATGGCAAAAAAATCCAAAAAATGATCGATGCCGGACCTGGCCAAAAATGCGAAAAATTAACGATGCCGGCATGGCAAAAAAATCCAAAAAATGATCGATGCCGGACCTGGCCAAAAATGCGAAAAATTAACGATGCCGGCATGGCAAAAAAATCCAAAAAATGATCGATGCCGGACCTGGCCAAAAATGCGAAAAATTAACGATGCCGGCATGGCAAAAAAATCCAAAAAATGATCGATGCCGGACCTGGCCAAAAATGCGAAAAATTAACGATGCCGGCATGGCAAAAAAATCCAAAAAATGATCGATGCTGGACCTGGCGAAAAATGCGAAAAATTAACGACGCCGGCATGGCAAAAAAATCCAAAAAATGATGGATGCCGGACCTGGCCAAAAATGCGAAAAATTAACGATGCCGGCATGGCAAAAAAATCCAAAAAATGAACAATGGCGGACCTGGCCAAATATGCGAAAAATTAACGATGCCGGCATGGTAAAAAAATCCAAAAAATGAACAATGGCGGACCTGGCCAAAAATGCGAAAAATTAATGATGCCGGCATGGCAAAAAAATGCAACAAATTAACGATGCCGGCATGGCAAAAAAAATCAAAAAATGAACAATGCCGGACCTGGCCAAAAATGTGAAAAATTAACGATGCCGGCATGGCAAAAAAATTCAAAAAATGAACAATGCCGGACCTGGCCAAAAATACCGAAAAATTAACGATGCCGGCATGGCAAAAAAATCCACAAAATGATCGATGCCGGACCTGGCCAAAAATGCAAAAAATTAACGATGCCGGCATGGCAAAAAAATCCAAAAAATGATCGATGCCGGACCTGGCCAAAAATGCGAAAAATTAACGATGTCGGCATGGCAAAAAAATCCAAAAAATGATCGATGCCGGACCTGGCCAAAAATGCGAAAAATTAACGATGCCGGCATGGCAAAAAAAATCCAAAAAATGATCGATGCCGGACCTGGCCAAAAATGCGAAAAATTAACGATGCCGGCATGGCAAAAAAACCAAAAAATGATGGATGCCGGACCTGGCCAAAAATGCGAAAAATTAACGATGCCGGCATGGTAAAAAAATCCAAAAAATGAACGATGGCGGACCTGGCCAAAAATGCGAAAAATTAATGATGCCGGCATGGCAAAAAAATGCAACAAATTAACGATGCCGGCATGGCAAAAAAAATCAAAAAATGAACAATGCCGGACCTGGCCAAAAATGTGAAAAATTAACGATGCCGGCATGGCAAAAAAATTCAAAAAATGAACAATGCCGGACCTGGCCAAAAATACCGAAAAATTAACGATGCCGGCATGGCAAAAAAATCCACAAAATGATCGATGCCGGACCTGGCCAAAAATGCAAAAAATTAACGATGCCGGCATGGCAAAAAAATCCAAAAAATGATCGATGCCGGACCTGGCCAAAAATGCGAAAAATTAACGATGTCGGCATGGCAAAAAAATCCAAAAAATGATCGATGCCGGACCTGGCCAAAAATGCGAAAAATTAACGATGCCGGCATGGCAAAAAAATCCAAAAAATGATCGATGCCGGACCTGGCCAAAAATGCGAAAAATTATCGAAAAATGATCGATGCCGGACCTGGCCAAAAAAAAATTCAAAAAATGAACAATGCCGGACCTGGCCAAAAATGCAAAAAATTAACGAAGCCGGCATGGCAAAAAAATTCAAAAAATGAACAATGCCGGACCTGGCCAAAAATGCGAAAAATTAACGATGCCGGCATGGCAAAAAAATCCAAAAAATGATCGATGCCGGACCTGGCCAAAAATGCAAAAAATTAACGATGCCGGACTTGGCCAAAAAATCCAAAAAATGATCGATGCCGGACCTGGCCAAAAATGCGAAAAATTAACAATGCCGGCATGGCAAAAAAATCCAAAAAATGATCGATGCCGGACCTGGCCAAAAATGCAAAAAATTAACTATGCCGGACCTGGCCAAAAATGCGAAAAATTAACGATGCCGGCATGGCAAAAAAATCCAAAAAATGATCGATGCCGGACCTGGCCAAAAATGCGAAAAATTAACGATGCCGGCATGGCAAAAAAATCCAAAAAATGATCGATGCCGGACCTGGCCAAAAATGCGAAAAATTAACGATGCCGGCATGGCAAAAAAATCCAAAAAATGATCGATGCCGGACCTGGCCAAAAATGCGAAAAATTAACGATGCCGGCATGGCAAAAAAATCCAAAAAATGATCGATGCCGGACCTGGCCAAAAATGCAAAAAATTAACGATGCCGGACTTGGCCAAAAAATCCAAAAAATGATCGATGCCGGACCTGGCCAAAAATGCGAAAAATTAACAATGCCGGCATGGCAAAAAAATCCAAAAAATTATCGATGCCGGACCTGGCCAAAAATGCAAAAAATTAACTATGCCGGACCTGGCCAAAAATGCGAAAAATTAACGATGCCGGCATGGCAAAAAAATCCAAAAAATGATCGATGCCGGACCTGGCCAAAAATGCGAAAAATTAACGATGCCGGCATGGCAAAAAAATCCAAAAAATGATCGATGCCGGACCTGGCCAAAAATGCGAAAAATTAACGATGCCGGCATGGCAAAAAAATCCAAAAAATGATCGATGCCGGACCTGGCCAAAAATGCGAAAAATTAACGATGCCGGCATGGCAAAAAAATCCAAAAAATGATCGATGCCGGACCTGGCCAAAAATGCGAAAAATTAACGATGCCGGCATGGCAAAAAAATCCAAAAAATGATCGATGCTGGACCTGGCCAAAAATGCGAAAAATTAACGATGCCGGCATGGCAAAAAAATCCAAAAAATGATGGATGCCGGACCTGGCCAAAAATGCGAAAAATTAACGATGCCGGCATGGCAAAAAAATCCAAAAAATGAACAATGGCGGACCTGGCCAAATATGCGAAAAATTAACGATGCCGGTATGGCAAAAAAATTCAAAAAATGAAAAATGCCGGACCTGGCCAAAAATGCGAAAAATTAACGATGCCGGCATGGTAAAAAAATCCAAAAAATGAACAATGGCGGACCTGGCCAAAAATGCGAAAAATTAATGATGCCGGCATGGCAAAAAAATGCAAAAAATTAACGATGCCGGCATGGCAAAAAAAATCAAAAAATGAACAATGCCGGACCTGGCCAAAAATGTGAAAAATTAACGATGCCGGCATGGTAAAAAAATCCAAAAAATGAACAATGGCGGACCTGGCCAAAAATGCGAAAAATTAACGATGCCGGCATGGCAAAAAAATCCAAAAAATGAACAATGGCGGACCTGGCCAAAAATGCGAAAAATTAACGATGCCGGTATGGCAAAAAAATTCAAAAAATTAAAAATGCCGGACCTGGCCAAAAATGCGAAAAATTAACGATTCCGGCATGGTAAAAAAATCCAAAAAATGAACAATGGCGGACCTGGCCAAAAATGCGAAAAATTAATGATGCCGGCATGGCAAAAAAATTCAAAAAATGAACAATGCCGGACCTGGCCAAAAATGCAAAAAATTAACGAAGCCGGCATGGCAAAAAAATTCAAAAAATGAACAATGCCGGACCTGGCCAAAAATGCTAAAAATTAACGATGCCGGCATGGCAAAAAAATCCAAAAAATGATCGATGCCGGACCTGGCCAAAAATGCAAAAAATTAACGATGCCGGACTTGGCCAAAAAATCCAAAAAATGATCGATGCCGGACCTGGCCAAAAATGCGAAAAATTAACAATGCCGGCATGGCAAAAAAATCCAAAAAATGATCGATGCCGGACCTGGCCAAAAATGCAAAAAATTAACTATGCCGGACCTGGCCAAAAATGCGAAAAATTAACGATGCCGGCATGGCAAAAAAATCCAAAAAATGATCGATGCCGGACCTGGCCAAAAATGCGAAAAATTAACGATGCCGGCATGGCAAAAAAATCCAAAAAATGATCGATGCCGGACCTGGCCAAAAATGCGAAAAATTAACGATGCCGGCATGGCAAAAAAATCCAAAAAATGATCGATGCCGGACCTGGCCAAAAATGCGAAAAATTAACGATGCCGGCATGGCAAAAAAATCCAAAAAATGATCGATGCCGGACCTGGCCAAAAATGCGAAAAATTAACGATGCCGGCATGGCAAAAAAATCCAAAAAATGATCGATGCTGGACCTGGCGAAAAATGCGAAAAATTAACGACGCCGGCATGGCAAAAAAATCCAAAAAATGATGGATGCCGGACCTGGCCAAAAATGCGAAAAATTAACGATGCCGGCATGGCAAAAAAATCCAAAAAATGAACAATGGCGGACCTGGCCAAATATGCGAAAAATTAACGATGCCGGCATGGTAAAAAAATCCAAAAAATGAACAATGGCGGACCTGGCCAAAAATGCGAAAAATTAATGATGCCGGCATGGCAAAAAAATGCAACAAATTAACGATGCCGGCATGGCAAAAAAAATCAAAAAATGAACAATGCCGGACCTGGCCAAAAATGTGAAAAATTAACGATGCCGGCATGGCAAAAAAATTCAAAAAATGAACAATGCCGGACCTGGCCAAAAATACCGAAAAATTAACGATGCCGGCATGGCAAAAAAATCCACAAAATGATCGATGCCGGACCTGGCCAAAAATGCAAAAAATTAACGATGCCGGCATGGCAAAAAAATCCAAAAAATGATCGATGCCGGACCTGGCCAAAAATGCGAAAAATTAACGATGTCGGCATGGCAAAAAAATCCAAAAAATGATCGATGCCGGACCTGGCCAAAAATGCGAAAAATTAACGATGCCGGCATGGCAAAAAAAATCCAAAAAATGATCGATGCCGGACCTGGCCAAAAATGCGAAAAATTAACGATGCCGGCATGGCAAAAAAACCAAAAAATGATGGATGCCGGACCTGGCCAAAAATGCGAAAAATTAACGATGCCGGCATGGTAAAAAAATCCAAAAAATGAACGATGGCGGACCTGGCCAAAAATGCGAAAAATTAATGATGCCGGCATGGCAAAAAAATGCAACAAATTAACGATGCCGGCATGGCAAAAAAAATCAAAAAATGAACAATGCCGGACCTGGCCAAAAATGTGAAAAATTAACGATGCCGGCATGGCAAAAAAATTCAAAAAATGAACAATGCCGGACCTGGCCAAAAATACCGAAAAATTAACGATGCCGGCATGGCAAAAAAATCCACAAAATGATCGATGCCGGACCTGGCCAAAAATGCAAAAAATTAACGATGCCGGCATGGCAAAAAAATCCAAAAAATGATCGATGCCGGACCTGGCCAAAAATGCGAAAAATTAACGATGTCGGCATGGCAAAAAAATCCAAAAAATGATCGATGCCGGACCTGGCCAAAAATGCGAAAAATTAACGATGCCGGCATGGCAAAAAAATCCAAAAAATGATCGATGCCGGACCTGGCCAAAAATGCGAAAAATTATCGAAAAATGATCGATGCCGGACCTGGCCAAAAAAAAATTCAAAAAATGAACAATGCCGGACCTGGCCAAAAATGCAAAAAATTAACGAAGCCGGCATGGCAAAAAAATCCAAAAAATGATGGATGCCGGACCTGGCCAAAAATGCGAAAAATTAACGATGCCGGCATGGCAAAAAAATCCAAAAAATGAACAATGGCGGACCTGGCCAAATATGCGAAAAATTAACGATGCCGGTATGGCAAAAAAATTCAAAAAATGAAAAATGCCGGACCTGGCCAAAAATGCGAAAAATTAACGATGCCGGCATGGTAAAAAAATCCAAAAAATGAACAATGGCGGACCTGGCCAAAAATGCGAAAAATTAATGATGCCGGCATGGCAAAAAAATGCAAAAAATTAACGATGCCGGCATGGCAAAAAAAATCAAAAAATGAACAATGCCGGACCTGGCCAAAAATGTGAAAAATTAACGATGCCGGCATGGTAAAAAAATTCAAAAAATGAACAATGCCGGACCTGGCCAAAAATACCGAAAAATTAACGATGCCGGCATGGCAAAAAAATCCACAAAATGATCGATGCCGGACCTGGCCAAAAATGCAAAAAATTAACGATGCCGGCATGGCAAAAAAATCCAAAAAATGATCGATGCCGGACCTGGCCAAAAATGCGAAAAATTAACGATGTCGGCATGGCAAAAAAATCCAAAAAATGATCGATGCCGGACCTGGCCAAAAATGCGAAAAATTAACGATGCCGGCATGGCAAAAAAATCCAAAAAATGATCGATGCCGGACCTGGCCAAAAATGCGAAAAATTATCGAAAAATGATCGATGCCGGACCTGGCCAAAAATGCGAAAAATTAACGATGCCGGCATGGCAAAAAAATCCAAAAAATGATCGATGCCGGACCTGGCCAAAAATGCAAAAAAATAACTATGCCGGACCTGGCCAAAAATGCGAAAAATTAACGATGCCGGCATGGCAAAAAAAATTAAAAAATGAACAATGCCGGACCTGGCCAAAAATGCGAAAAATTAACGATGCCGGCATGGCAAAAAAATCCAAAAAATGATCGATGCCGGACCTGGCCAAAAATGCGAAAAATTAACGATGCCGGCATGGCAAAAAAATCCAAAAAATGATCGATGCCGGACCTGGCCAAAAATGCGAAAAATTAACGATGCCGGCATGGCAAAAAAATCCAAAAAATGATCGATGCCGGACCTGGCCAAAAATGCGAAAAATTAACGATTCCGGCATGGCAAAAAAATCCAAAAAATTATCGATGCTGGACCTGGCCAAAAATGCGAAATATTATCGAAAAATGATCGATGCCGGACCTGGCCAAAAATGCGAAAAATTAACGATGCCGGCATGGCAAAAAAAATCAAAAAATGAACAATGCCGGACCTGGCAAAAAATGTGAAAAATTAACGATGCCGGCATGGTAAAAAAATTCAAAAAATGAACAATGCCGGACCTGGCCAAAAATGCCGAAAAATTAACGATGCCGGCATGGCAAAAAAATCCACAAAATGATCGATGCCGGACCTGGCCAAAAATGCAAAAAATTAACGATGCCGGCATGGCAAAAAAATCCAAAAAATGATCGATGCCGGACCTGGCCAAAAATGTGAAAAATTAACGATGCCGGCATGGTAAAAAAATTCAAAAAATGAACAATGCCGGACCTGGCCAAAAATACCGAAAAATTAACGATGCCGGCATGGCAAAAAAATCCACAAAATGATCGATGCCGGACCTGGCCAAAAATGCAAAAAATTAACGATGCCGGCATGGCAAAAAAATCCAAAAAATGATCGATGCCGGACCTGGCCAAAAATGCGAAAAATTAACGATGTCGGCATGGCAAAAAAATCGATGCCGGACCTGGCCAAAAATGCGAAAAATTAACGATGCCGGCATGGCAAAAAAATCCAAAAAATGATCGATGCCGGACCTGGCCAAAAATGTGAAAAATTAACGATGCCGGCATGGTAAAAAAATTCAAAAAATGAACAATGCCGGACCTGGCCAAAAATACCGAAAAATTAACGATGCCGGCATGGCAAAAAAATCCACAAAATGATCGATGCCGGACCTGGCAAAAAAATGCAAAAAATTAACGATGCCGGCATGGCAAAAAAAATCAAAAAATGAACAATGCCGGACCTGGCCAAAAATGTGAAAAATTAACGATGCCGGCATGGTAAAAAAATTCAAAAAATGAACAATGCCGGACCTGGCCAAAAATACCGAAAAATTAACGATGCCGGCATGGCAAAAAAATCCACAAAATGATCGATGCCGGACCTGGCCAAAAATGCAAAAAATTAACGATGCCGGCATGGCAAAAAAATCCAAAAAATGATCGATGCCGGACCTGGCCAAAAATGCGAAAAATTAACGATGTCGGCATGGCAAAAAAATCCAAAAAATGATCGATGCCGGACCTGGCCAAAAATGCGAAAAATTAACGATGCCGGCATGGCAAAAAAATCCAAAAAATGATCGATGCCGGACCTGGCCAAAAATGCGAAAAATTATCGAAAAATGATCGATGCCGGACCTGGCCAAAAATGCGAAAAATTAACGATGCCGGCATGGCAAAAAAATCCAAAAAATGATCGATGCCGGACCTGGCCAAAAATGCAAAAAAATAACTATGCCGGACCTGGCCAAAAATGCGAAAAATTAACGATGCCGGCATGGCAAAAAAAATTAAAAAATGAACAATGCCGGACCTGGTCAAAAATGCGAAAAATTAACGATGCCGGCATGGCAAAAAAATCCAAAAAATGATCGATGCCGGACCTGGCCAAAAATGCGAAAAATTAACGATGCCGGCATGGCAAAAAAATCCAAAAAATGATCGATGCCGGACCTGGCCAAAAATGCGAAAAATTAACGATGCCGGCATGGCAAAAAAATCCAAAAAATGATCGATGCCGGACCTGGCCAAAAATGCGAAAAATTAACGATTCCGGCATGGCAAAAAAATCCAAAAAATTATCGATGCAAAAAATTAAAAATGCCGGACCTGGCCAAAAATGCGAAAAATTAACGATGCCGGCATGGTAAAAAAATCCAAAAAATGAACAATGGCGGACCTGGCCAAAAATGCGAAAAATTAACGATGCCGGCATGGCAAAAAAATCCAAAAAATGAACAATGGCGGACCTGGCCAAAAATGCGAAAAATTAACGATGCCGGTATGGCAAAAAAATTCAAAAAATTAAAAATGCCGGACCTGGCCAAAAATGCGAAAAATTAACGATGCCGGCATGGTAAAAAAATCCAAAAAATGAACAATGGCGGACCTGGCCAAAAATGCGAAAAATTAATGATGCCGGCATGGCAAAAAAATTCAAAAAATGAACAATGCCGGACCTGGCCAAAAATGCAAAAAATTAACGAAGCCGGCATGGCAAAAAAATTCAAAAAATGAACAATGCCGGACCTGGCCAAAAATGCGAAAAATTAACGATGCCGGCATGGCAAAAAAATCCAAAAAATGATCGATGCCGGACCTGGCCAAAAATGCAAAAAATTAACGATGCCGGACTTGGCCAAAAAATCCAAAAAATGATCGATGCCGGACCTGGCCAAAAATGCGAAAAATTAACAATGCCGGCATGGCAAAAAAATCCAAAAAATGATCGATGCCGGACCTGGCCAAAAATGCAAAAAATTAACTATGCCGGACCTGGCCAAAAATGCGAAAAATTAACGATGCCGGCATGGCAAAAAAATCCAAAAAATGATCGATGCCGGACCTGGCCAAAAATGCGAAAAATTAACGATGCCGGCATGGCAAAAAAATCCAAAAAATGATCGATGCCGGACCTGGCCAAAAATGCGAAAAATTAACGATGCCGGCATGGCAAAAAAATCCAAAAAATGATCGATGCCGGACCTGGCCAAAAATGCGAAAAATTAACGATGCCGGCATGGCCAAAAATGCGAAAAATTAACAATGCCGGCATGGCAAAAAAATCCAAAAAATGATCGATGCCGGACCTGGCCAAAAATGCAAAAAATTAACTATGCCGGACCTGGCCAAAAATGCGAAAAATTAACGATGCCGGCATGGCAAAAAAATCCAAAAAATGATCGATGCCGGACCTGGCCAAAAATGCGAAAAATTAACGATGCCGGCATGGCAAAAAAATCCAAAAAATGATCGATGCCGGACCTGGCCAAAAATGCGAAAAATTAACGATGCCGGCATGGCAAAAAAATCCAAAAAATGATCGATGCCGGACCTGGCCAAAAATGCGAAAAATTAACGATGCCGGCATGGCAAAAAAATCCAAAAAATGATCGATGCCGGACCTGGCCAAAAATGCGAAAAATTAACGATGCCGGCATGGCAAAAAAATCCAAAAAATGATCGATGCTGGACCTGGCCAAAAATGCGAAAAATTAACGATGCCGGCATGGCAAAAAAATCCAAAAAATGATGGATGCCGGACCTGGCCAAAAATGCGAAAAATTGACGATGCCGGCATGGCAAAAAAATCCAAAAAATGAACAATGGCGGACCTGGCCAAATATGCGAAAAATTAACGATGCCGGTATGGCAAAAAAATTCAAAAAATGAAAAATGCCGGACCTGGCCAAAAATGCGAAAAATTAACGATGCCGGCATGGTAAAAAAATCCAAAAAATGAACAATGGCGGACCTGGCCAAAAATGCGAAAAATTAATGATGCCGGCATGGCAAAAAAATGCAAAAAATTAACGATGCCGGCATGGCAAAAAAAATCAAAAAATGAACAATGCCGGACCTGGCCAAAAATGTGAAAAATTAACGATGCCGGCATGGCAAAAAAATTCAAAAAATGAACAATGCCGGACCTGGCCAAAAATACCGAAAAATTAACGATGCCGGCATGGCAAAAAAATCCACAAAATGATCGATGCCGGACCTGGCCAAAAATGCAAAAAATTAACGATGCCGGCATGGCAAAAAAATCCAAAAAATGATCGATGCCGGACCTGGCCAAAAATGCGAAAAATTAACGATGCCGGCATGGCAAAAAAATCCAAAAAATGATCGATGCCGGACCTGGCCAAAAATGCGAAAAATTATCGAAAAATGATCGATGCCGGACCTGGCCAAAAATGCGAAAAATTAACGATGCCGGCATGGCAAAAAAATCCAAAAAATGATCGATGCCGGACCTGGCCAAAAATGCAAAAAAATAACTATGCCGGACCTGGCCAAAAATGCGAAAAATTAACGATGCCGGCATGGCAAAAAAAATCAAAAAATGAACAATGCCGGACCTGGCCAAAAATGCGAAAAATTAACGATGCCGGCATGGCAAAAAAATCCAAAAAATGATCGATGCCGGACCTGGCCAAAAATGCGAAAAATTAACGATGCCGGCATGGCAAAAAAATCCAAAAAATGATCGATGCCGGACCTGGCCAAAAATGCGAAAAATTAACGATGCCGGCATGGCAAAAAAATCCAAAAAATGATCGATGCCGGACCTGGCCAAAAATGCGAAAAATTAACGATGCCGGCATGGCAAAAAAATCCAAAAAATGATCGATGCTGGACCTGGCCAAAAATGCGAAAAATTAACGATGCCGGCATGGCAAAAAAATCCAAAAAATGATCGATGCTGGACCTGGCCAAAAATGCGAAAAATTAACGATGCCGGCATGGCAAAAAAATCCAAAAAATGATCGATGCCGGACCTGGCCAAAAATGCGAAAAATTAACGATGCCGGCATGGCAAAAAAATCCAAAAAATGATCGATGCCGGACCTGGCCAAAAATGCGAAAAATTAACGATGCCGGCATGGCAAAAAAATCCAAAAAATGATCGATGCTGGACCTGGCCAAAAATGCGAAAAATTAACGATGCCGGCATGGCAAAAAAATTCAAAAAATTAAAAATGCCGGACCTGGCCAAAAATGCGAAAAATTAACGATGCCGGCATGGTAAAAAAATCCAAAAAATGAACAATGGCGGACCTGGCCAAAAATGCGAAAAATTAACGATGCCGGCATGGCAAAAAAATCCAAAAAATGAACAATGGCGGACCTGGCCAAAAATGCGAAAAATTAACGATGCCGGTATGGCAAAAAAATTCAAAAAATTAAAAATGCCGGACCTGGCCAAAAATGCGAAAAATTAACGATGCCGGCATGGCAAAAAAATTCAAAAAATGAACAATGCCGGACCTGGCCAAAAATGCAAAAAATTAACGAAGCCGGCATGGCAAAAAAATTCAAAAAATGAACAATGCCGGACCTGGCCAAAAATGCGAAAAATTAACGATGCCGGCATGGCAAAAAAATCCAAAAAATGATCGATGCCGGACCTGGCCAAAAATGCAAAAAATTAACGATGCCGGACTTGGCCAAAAAATCCAAAAAATGATCGATGCCGGACCTGGCCAAAAATGCGAAAAATTAACAATGCCGGCATGGCAAAAAAATCCAAAAAATGATCGATGCCGGACCTGGCCAAAAATGCAAAAAATTAACTATGCCGGACCTGGCCAAAAATGCGAAAAATTAACGATGCCGGCATGGCAAAAAAATCCAAAAAATGATCGATGCCGGACCTGGCCAAAAATGCGAAAAATTAACGATGCCGGCATGGCAAAAAAATCCAAAAAATGATCGATGCCGGACCTGGCCAAAAATGCGAAAAATTAACGATGCCGGCATGGCAAAAAAATCCAAAAAATGATCGATGCCGGACCTGGCCAAAAATGCGAAAAATTAACGATGCCGGCATGGCAAAAAAATCCAAAAAATGATCGATGCTGGACCTGGCCAAAAATGCGAAAAATTAACGATGCCGGCATGGCAAAAAAATCCAAAAAATGATGGATGCCGGACCTGGCCAAAAATGCGAAAAATTAACGATGCCGGCATGGCAAAAAAATCCAAAAAATGAACAATGGCGGACCTGGCCAAATATGCGAAAAATTAACGATGCCGGTATGGCAAAAAAATTCAAAAAATGAAAAATGCCGGACCTGGCCAAAAATGCGAAAAATTAACGATGCCGGCATGGTAAAAAAATCCAAAAAATGAACAATGGCGGACCTGGAAAAATCCAAAAAATGATCGATGCCGGACCTGGCCAAAAATGCAAAAAATTAACTATGCCGGACCTGGCCAAAAATGCGAAAAATTAACGATGCCGGACCTGGCCAAAAATGCGAAAAATTAACGATGCCGGCATGGCAAAAAAATCCAAAAAATGATCGATGCCGGACCTGGCCAAAAATGCGAAAAATTAACGATGCCGGCATGGCAAAAAAATCCAAAAAATGATCGATGCCGGACCTGGCCAAAAATGCGAAAAATTAACGATGCCGGCATGGCAAAAAAATCCAAAAAATGATCGATGCCGGACCTGGCCAAAAATGCGAAAAATTAACGATGCCGGCATGGCAAAAAAATCCAAAAAATGATCGATGCTGGACCTGGCCAAAAATGCGAAAAATTAACGATGCCGGCATGGCAAAAAAATCCAAAAAATGATGGATGCCGGACCTGGCCAAAAATGCGAAAAATTAACGATGCCGGCATGGCAAAAAAATCCAAAAAATGAACAATGGCGGACCTGGCCAAATATGCGAAAAATTAACGATGCCGGTATGGCAAAAAAATTCAAAAAATGAAAAATGCCGGACCTGGCCAAAAATGCGAAAAATTAACGATGCCGGCATGGTAAAAAAATCCAAAAAATGAACAATGGCGGACCTGGCCAAAAATGCGAAAAATTAATGATGCCGGCATGGCAAAAAAATGCAAAAAATTAACGATGCCGGCATGGCAAAAAAAATCAAAAAATGAACAATGCCGGACCTGGCCAAAAATGTGAAAAATTAACGATGCCGGCATGGCAAAAAAATTCAAAAAATGAACAATGCCGGACCTGGCCAAAAATACCGAAAAATTAACGATGCCGGCATGGCAAAAAAAATCCACAAAATGATCGATGCCGGACCTGGCCAAAAATGCAAAAAATTAACGATGCCGGCATGGCAAAAAAATCCAAAAAATGATCGATGCCGGACCTGGCCAAAAATGCGAAAAATTAACGATGTCGGCATGGCAAAAAAATCCAAAAAATGATCGATGCCGGACCTGGCCAAAAATGCGAAAAATTAACGATGCCGGCATGGCAAAAAAATCCAAAAAATGATCGATGCCGGACCTGGCCAAAAATGCGAAAAATTATCGAAAAATGATCGATGCCGGACCTGGCCAAAAATGCGAAAAATTAACGATGCCGGCATGGCAAAAAAATCCAAAAAATGATCGATGCCGGACCTGGCCAAAAATGCAAAAAAATAACTATGCCGGACCTGGCCAAAAATGCGAAAAATTAACGATGCCGGCATGGCAAAAAAAATCAAAAAATGAACAATGCCGGACCTGGCCAAAAATGCGAAAAATTAACGATGCCGACATGGCAAAAAAATCCAAAAAATGATCGATGCCGGACCTGGCCAAAAATGCGAAAAATTAACGATGCCGGCATGGCAAAAAAATCCAAAAAATGATCGATGCCGGACCTGGCCAAAAATGCGAAAAATTAACGATGCCGGCATGGCAAAAAAATCCAAAAAATGATCGATGCCGGACCTGGCCAAAAATGCGAAAAATTAACGATGCCGGCATGGCAAAAAAATCCAAAAAATGATCGATGCTGGACCTGGCCAAAAATGCGAAAAATTAACGATGCCGGAATGGCAAAAAAATCCAAAAAATGATCGATGCCGGACCTGGCCAAAAATGCGAAAAATTAACGATGCCGGCATGGCAAAAAAATCCAAAAAATGATCGATGCCGGACCTGGCCAAAAATGCGAAAAATTAACGATGCCGGCATGGCAAAAAAATCCAAAAAATGATCGATGCTGGACCTGGCCAAAAATGCGAAAAATTAACGATGCCGGCATGGCAAAAAAATTCAAAAAATTAAAAATGCCGGACCTGGCCAAAAATGCGAAAAATTAACGATGCCGGCATGGCAAAAAAATCCAAAAAATGAACAATGGCGGACCTGGCCAAAAATGCGAAAAATTAACGATGCCGGCATGGCAAAAAAATTCAAAAAATTAAAAATGCCGGACCTGGCCAAAAATGCGAAATTAACGATGCCGGCATGGTAAAAAAATCCAAAAAATGAACAATGGCGGACCTGGCCAAAAATGCGAAAAATTAATGATGCCGGCATGGCAAAAAAATTCAAAAAATGAACAATGCCGGACCTGGCCAAAAATGCAAAAAATTAACGAAGCCGGCATGGCAAAAAAATTCAAAAAATGAACAATGCCGGACCTGGCCAAAAATGCGAAAAATTAACGATGCCGGCATGGCAAAAAAATCCAAAAAATGATCGATGCCGGACCTGGCCAAAAATGCAAAAAATTAACGATGCCGGACTTGGCCAAAAAATCCAAAAAATGATCGATGCCGGACCTGGCCAAAAATGCGAAAAATTAACAATGCCGGCATGGCAAAAAAATCCAAAAAATGATCGATGCCGGACCTGGCCAAAAATGCAAAAAATTAACTATGCCGGACCTGGCCAAAAATGCGAAAAATTAACGATGCCGGCATGGCAAAAAAATTCAAAAAATGAACAATGCCGGACCTGGCCAAAAATGCGAAAAATTAACGATGCCGGCATGGCAAAAAAATCCAAAAAATGATCGATGCCGGACCTGGCCAAAAATGCGAAAAATTAACGATGCCGGCATGGCAAAAAAACCAAAAAATGATCGATGCCGGACCTGGCCAAAAATGCAAAAAATTAACGATGCCGGCATGGCAAAAAAATCCAAAAAATGATCGATGCCGGACCTGGCCAAAAATGCGAAAAATTAACGATGGCGGCATGGCAAAAAAATCCAAAAAATGATCGATGCCGGACCTGGCCAAAAAAGCGAAAAATTAACGATGCCGGCATGGTAAAAAAATCCAAAAAATGATCGATGCCGGACCTGGCCAAAAATGCGAAAAATTAACGATGCCGGCATGGCAAAAAAATCCAAAAAGTGATCGATGCAAAAAATTAACGATGCCGGCATGGCATAAAAATCCAAAAAATGATCGATGCCGGACCTGTCCAAAAATGCAAAAAATTAACGATGCCGGCATGGCAAAAAAATTCAAAAAATTATCGATGCCGGACCTGGCCAAAAATGCGAAAAATTAACGATGCCGGCATGGCAAAAAAATCCAAAAAATGATCGATGCCGGACCTGGCCAAAAATGCGAAAAATTAACGATGCCGGCATGGCAAAAAAATCCAAAAAATGATCGATGCCGGACCTGGCCAAAAATGCAAAAATTAACGATGCCGGCATGGCAAAAAAATCCAAAAAGTGATCGATGCCGGACCTGGCCAAAAATGCGAAAAATTAACGATGCCGGCATGGCAAAAAAATCCAAAAAATGATCGATGCCGGACCTGGCCAAAAATGCGAAAAATTAACGATGCCGGCATGGCAAAAAAATTCAAAAAATGAAAAATGCCGGACCTGGCCAAAAATGCAAAAAAATCCAAAAAATGATCGATGCCGGACCTGGCCAAAAATGCGAAAAATTAACGATGCCGGCACGGCAAAAAAATCCAAAAAATGATCGATGCCGGACCTGGCCAAAAATGCGAAAAATTAACGATGCCGGCATGGCAAAAAATCCAAAAATGATCGATGCCGGACCTGGCCAAAAATGCGAAAAATTAACGATGCCGGCATGGCAAAAAAATCCAAAAAATGAACAATGCCGGACCTGCCCAAAAATGCAAAAAATTAACGATGCCGGACCTGGCCAAAAATGCGAAAAATTAACGATGCCGGCATGGCAAAAAAATTCAAAAAATGATCGATGCCGGACCTGCCCAAAAATGCAAAAAATTAACGATGCCGGCATGGCAAAAAAATCCAAAAAATGATCGATGCCGGCCCTGGACAAAAATGCGAAAAATTAACGATGCCGGCATGGCAAAAAATCCAAAAAATGAACAATGCCGGACCTGCCCAAAAATGCAAAAAATTAACGATGCCGGCATGGCAAAAAAATCCAAAAAATGATCGATGCCGGACCTGGCCAAAAATGCGAAAAATTAACGATGCCGGCATGGCAAAAAAATCCAAAAAATGATCGATGCCGGACCTGGCCAAAAATGCGAAAAATTAACGATGCCGGCATGGCAAAAAAATCCAAAAAATGATCGATGCCGGACCTGTCCAAAAATGCAAAAAATTAACGATGCCGGCATGGCAAAAAAATCCAAAAAATTATCGATGCCGGACCTGGCCAAAAATGCGAAAAATTAACGATGCCGGCATGGCAAAAAAATCCAAAAAATGATCGATGCCGGACCTGGCCAAAAATGCGAAAAATTAACGATGCCGGCATGGCAAAAAAATCCAAAAAATGATCGATGCCGGACCTGGCCAAAAATGCAAAAATTAACGATGCCGGCATGGCAAAAAAATCCAAAAAGTGATCGATGCCGGACCTGGCCAAAAATGCGAAAAATTAACGATGCCGGCATGGCAAAAAAATCCAAAAAATGATCGATGCCGGACCTGGCCAAAAATGCGAAAAATTAACGATGCCGGCATGGCAAAAAAATCCAAAAAATGATCGATGCCGGACCTGGCCAAAAATGCGAAAAATTAACGGTGCCGGCATGGCAAAAAAATTCAAAAAATGAAAAATGCCGGACCTGGCCAAAAATGCAAAAAAATCCAAAAAATGATCGATGCCGGACCTGGCCAAAAATGCGAAAAATTAACGATGCCGGCATGGCAAAAAAATCCAAAAAATGAAAAATGCCGGACCTGGCCAAAAATGCGAAAAATTAACGATGCCGGCATGGCAAAAAAATCCAAAAAATGAACAATGCCGGACCTGGCCAAAAATGCGAAAAATTAACGATGCCGGAATGGCAAAAAAATCCAAAAAATGATCGATGCCGGACCTGGCCAAAAATGCGAAAAATTAACGATGCCGGCATGGCAAAAAAATCCAAAAAATGAACAATGCCGGACCTGCCCAAAAATGCAAAAAATTAACGATGCCGGCATGGCAAAAAAATCCAAAAAATGATCGATGCCGGACCTGGCCAAAAATGCGAAAAATTAACGATGCCGGCATGGCAAAAAAATCCAAAAAATGATCGATGCCGGACCTGGCCAAAAATGCGAAAAATTAACGATGCCGGCATGGCAAAAAAATCCAAAAAATGATCGATGCCGGACCTGTCCAAAAATGCAAAAAATTAACGATGCCGGCATGGCAAAAAAATCCAAAAAATTATCGATGCCGGACCTGGCCAAAAATGCGAAAAATTAACGATGCCGGCATGGCAAAAAAATCCAAAAAATGATCGATGCCGGACCTGGCCAAAAATGCGAAAAATTAACGATGCCGGCATGGCAAAAAAATCCAAAAAATGATCGATGCCGGACCTGGCCAAAAATGCAAAAATTAACGATGCCGGCATGGCAAAAAAATCCAAAAAGTGATCGATGCCGGACCTGGCCAAAAATGCGAAAAATTAACGATGCCGGCATGGCAAAAAAATCCAAAAAATGATCGATGCCGGACCTGGCCAAAAATGCGAAAAATTAACGATGCCGGCATGGCAAAAAAATCCAAAAAATGATCGATGCCGGACCTGGCCAAAAATGCGAAAAATTAACGGTGCCGGCATGGCAAAAAAATTCAAAAAATGAAAAATGCCGGACCTGGCCAAAAATGCAAAAAAATCCAAAAAATGATCGATGCCGGACCTGGCCAAAAATGCGAAAAATTAACGATGCCGGCATGGCAAAAAAATCCAAAAAATGAAAAATGCCGGACCTGGCCAAAAATGCGAAAAATTAACGATGCCGGCATGGCAAAAAAATCCAAAAAATGAACAATGCCGGACCTGCCCAAAAATGCAAAAAATTAACGATGCCGGACCTGGCCAAAAATGCGAAAAATTAACGATGCCGGCATGGCAAAAAAATCCAAAAAATGATCGATGCCGGACCTGGCCAAAAATGCGAAAAATTAACGATGCCGGCATGGCAAAAAAATCCAAAAAATGATCGATGCCGGACCTGGCCAAAAATGCGAAAAATTAACGATGCCGGCATGGCAAAAAAATCCAAAAAATGATCGATGCCGGACCTGGCCAAAAATGCGAAAAATTAACGATGCCGGCATGGCAAAAAAATCCAAAAAATGATCGATGCCGGACCTGGCCAAAAATGCGAAAAATTAACGATGCCGGCATGGCAAAAAAATCCAAAAATGATCGATGCCGGACCTGGCCAAAAATGCGAAAAATTAACGATGCCGGCATGGCAAAAAAATCCAAAAAATGATCGATGCCGGACCTGGCCAAAAATGCGAAAAATTAACGATGCCGGCATGGCAAAAAAATCCAAAAAATGATCGATGCCGGACCTGGCCAAAAATGCGAAAAATTAACGATGCCGGCATGGCAAAAAAATCCAAAAAATTATCGATGCCGGACCTGGCCAAAAATGCGAAAAATTAACGATGCCGGCATGGCAAAAAAATCCAAAAAATGATCGATGCCGGACCTGGCCAAAAATGCAAAAAATTAACGATGCCGGCATGGCAAAAAAATCCAAAAAATGATCGATGCCGGACCTGGCCAAAAATGCGAAAAATTAATGATGCCGGCATGGCAAAAAAATCCAAAAAATGATCGATGCCGGACCTGGCCAAAAATGCAAAAAATTAACGATGCCGGCATGGCAAAAAAATCCAAAAAATGAAAAATGCCGGACCTGGCCAAAAATGCGAAAAATTAACGATGCCGGCATGGCAAAAAAATCCAAAAAATGAACAATGCCGGACCTGCCCAAAAATGCGAAAAATTAACGATGCCGGACCTGGCCAAAAATGCGAAAAATTAACGATGCCGGCATGGCAAAAAAATTCAAAAAATGATCGATGCCGGACCTGGCCAAAAATGCAAATAATTAACGATGCCGGCATGGCAAAAAAATCCAAAAAATTATCGATGCCGGACCTGGCCAAAAATGCGAAAAATTAACGATGCCGGCATGGCAAAAAAATCCAAAAAATGAACAATGGCGGACCTGGCCAAAAATGCGAAAAATTAACGATGCCGGCATGGCAAAAAAATCCAAAAAATGATCGATGCCGGACCTGGCCAAAAATGCGAAAAATTAACGATGCCGGCATGGCAAAAAAATCCAAAAAATGAAAAATGCCGTACCTGGACAAAAATGCGAAAAATTAACGATGCCGGCATGGCAAAAAATCCAAAAAATGAACAATGCCGGACCTGCCCAAAAATGCAAAAAATTAACGATGCCGGCATGGCAAAAAAATCCAAAAAATGATCGATGCCGGACCTGGCCAAAAATGCGAAAAATTAACGATGCCGGCATGGCAAAAAAATCCAAAAAATGATCGATGCCGGACCTAGCCAAAAATGGCAAAAAAATTAAAAAAATGAACAATGCCGGACCTGGCCAAAAATGCGAAAAATTAACGATGCCGGCATGGCAAAAAAATCCAAAAACTGATCGATGCCGGACCTGGCCAAAAATGCAAAAAATTAACGATGCCGGCATGGCACAAATATCCAAAAAATGATCGATGCCGGACCTGGCCAAAAATGCGAAAAATTAACGATGCCGGCATGGCAAAAAAATCCAAAAAATGATCGATGCCGGACCTGGCCAAAAATGCGAAAAATTAACGATGCCGGCATGGCAAAAAAATCCAAAAATGATCGATGCCGGACCTGGCCAAAAATGCGAAAAATTAACGATGCCGGCATGGCAAAAAAATCCAAAAAATGATCGATGCCGGACCTGGCCAAAAATGCGAAAAATTAACGATGCCGGCATGGCAAAAAAATCCAAAAAATGATCGATGCCGGACCTGGCCAAAAATGCGAAAAATTAACGATGCCGGCATGGCAAAAAAATCCAAAAAATTATCGATGCCGGACCTGGCCAAAAATGCGAAAAATTAACGATGCCGGCATGGCAAAAAAAATTCAAAAAATGATCGATGCCGGACCTGGCCAAAAATGCGAAAAATTAACGATGCCGGCATGGCAAAAAAATCCAAAAAATGATCGATGCCGGACCTGGCCAAAAATGCGAAAAATTAACGATGCCGGCATGGCAAAAAAATCCCAAAATGATCGATGCCGGACCTGGCCAAAAATGCGAAAAATTAACGATGCCGGCATGGCAAAAAAATCCAAAAAATGATCGATGCCGGACCTGGCCAAAAATGCGAAAAATTAACGATGCCGGCATGGCAAAAAAATCCAAAAAATTATCGATGCCGGACCTGGCCAAAAATGCGAAAAATTAACGATGCCGGCATGGCAAAAAAATCCAAAAAATTATCGATGCCGGACCTGGCCAAAAATGCGAAAAATTAACGATGCCGGCATGGCAAAAAAATCCAAAAAATTATCGATGCCGGACCTGGCCAAAAATGCGAAAAATTAACGATGCCGGCATGGCAAAAAAATTCAAAAAATGAAAAATGCCGGACCTGGCCAAAAATGCGAAAAATTAACGATGCCGGCATGGCAAAAAAATCCACAAAATGATCGATGCCGGACCTGGCCAAAAATGCAAAAAATTGACGATGCCGGCATGGCAAAAAAATCCAAAAAATGAACAATGCCGGACCTGGCCAAAAATGCGAAAAATTAACGATGCCGGCATGGCAAAAAAATCCAAAAAATGATCGATGCCGGACCTGGCCAAAAATGCGAAAAATTAACGATGCCGGCGTGGCAAAAAAATCCAAAAAATGAACAATGCCGGACCTGGCCAAAAATGCGAACGATTAACGATGCCGGCATGGCAAAAAAATCCAAAAAATGCACAATGCCGGACCTGGCCAAAAATGCGAAAAATTAACGATGCCGGCATGGCAAAAAAATTCAAAAAATGAACAATGCCGGACCTGGCCAAAAATGCGAACAATTAACGATGCCGGCATGGCAAAAAAATCCAAAAAATGATCGATGCCGGACCTGGCCAAAAATGCGAAAAATTAACGATGCCGGCATGGCAAAAAAATCCAAAAAATGAACAATGCCGGACCTGGCCAAAAATGCGAAAAATTAACGATGCCGGCATGGCAAAAAAATCCAAAAAATGAACAATGCCGGACCTGGCCAAAAATGCGAAAAATTAACGATGCCGGCATGGCAAAAAAATCCAAAAAATGATCGATGCCGGACCTGGCCAAAAATGCGAAAAATTAACGATGCCGGACCTGGCCAAAAATGCAAAAAATTAACGATGCCGGCATGGCAAAAAAATCCAAAAAATGATCGATGCCGAACCTGGCCAAAAATGCGAAAAAATAACGATGCCGGCATGGCAAAAAAATCCAAAAAATGATCGATGCCGGACCTGGCCAAAAATGCGAAAAATTAACGATGCCGGCATGGCAAAAAAAATTCAAAAAATGAAAAATGCCGGACCTGGCCAAAAATGCGAAAAATTAACGATGCCGGCATGGCAAAAAAATCCAAAAAATGAACATTGGCGCACCTGGCCAAAAATGCGAAAAATTAATGATGCCGGCATGGCAAAAAAATTCAAAAAATGAACAATGCCGGACCTGGCCAAAAATGCAAAAAATTAACGATGCCGGCATGGCAAAAAAATGCAAAAAATGAAAAATGCCGGACCTGGCCAAAAATGCGAAAAATTAACGATGCCGGCATGGCAAAAAAATCCAAAAAATGAACAATGGTGGACCTGGCCAAAAATGCGAAAAATTAACGATGCCGGCATGGCAAAAAAATCCAAAAAATGATCGATGCCGGACCTGGCCAAAAATGCGAAAAATTAACGATGCCGGCATGGCAAAAAAATCCAGAAAATGAACAATGCCGGACCTGGCCAAAAATGCGAAAAATTAACAATGCCGGCATGGCAAAAAAATCCAAAAAATGATCGATGCCGGACCTGGCCAAAAATGCGAAAAATGAACGATGCCGGCATGGCAAAAAAATGCAAAAAATGAAAAATGCCGGTGGCCAAAAATGCGAAAAATTAACGATGCCGGCATGGCAAAAATATCCAAAAAATGATCGATGCCAGACCTGGCCAAAAATGCGAAAAATTAACGATGCCGGCATGGCAAAAAAATCCAAAAAATGATCGATGCCGGACCTGGCCAAAAATGCGAAAAATTAACGATGCCGGCATGGCAAAAAAATCCAAAAAATGATCGATGCCGGACCTGGCCAAAAATGCAAAAAATTAACGATGCCGGCATGGCAAAAAAATCCAAAAAATGATCGATGCCGGACCTGGCCAAAAATGCGAAAAATTAACGATGCCGGCATGGCAAAAAAATCCAAAAAATGATCGATGCCGGACCTGGCCAAAAATGCGAAAAATTAACGATGCCGGCATGGCAAAAAAATCCAAAAAATGATCGATGCCGGACCTGGCCAAAAATGCGAAAAATTAACGATGCCGGCATGGCAAAAAAATCCAAAAAATGATCGATGCCGGACCTAGCCAAAAATGCAAAAATTAACGATGCCGGCATGGCAAAAAAATCCAAAAAATGATCGATGCCGGACCTGGCCAAAAATGCGAAAAATTAACGATGCCGGCATGGCAAAAAAATTCAAAAAATGAAAAACGCCGGACCTGGCCAAAAATGCGAAAAATTAACGATGCCGGCATGGCAAAAAAATCCAAAAAATGATCGATGCCGACCTGGCCAAAAATGCGAAAAAATAACGATGCCGGCATGGCAAAAAAATCCAAAAAATGATCGATGCCGGACCTGGCCAAAAATGCGAAAAATTGACGATGCCGGCATGGCAAAAAAATCCAAAAAATGAACAATGCCGGACCTGGCCAAAAATGCGAAAAATTAACGATGCCGGCATGGCAAAAAAATCCAAAAAATGATCGATGCCGGACCTGGCCAAAAATGCGAAAAATTAACGATGCCGGCATGGCAAAAAAATCCAAAAAATGATCGATGCCGGACCTGGCCAAAAATGCGAAAAATTAACGATGCCGGCATGGCAAAAAAATCCAAAAAATTATCGATGCCGGACCTGGCCAAAAATGCAAAAAATTAACGATGCCGGCATGGCAAAAAAATCCAAAAAATGATCGATGCCGGACCTGGCCAAAAATGCGAAAAATTAACGATGCCGGCATGGCAAAAAAATCCAAAAAATGATCGATGCCGGACCTGGCCAAAAATGCGAAAAATTAACGATGCCGGCATGGCAAAAAAATCCAAAAAATGATCGATGCCGGACCTGGCCAAAAATGCGAAAAATTAACGATGCCGGCATGGCAAAAAAATCCAAAAAATGAACATTGGCGCACCTGGCCAAAAATGCGAAAAATTAATAATGCCGGCATGGCAAAAAAATTCAAAAAATGATCGATGCCAGACCTGGCCAAAAATGCGAAAAATTAACGATGCCGGCATGGCAAAAAAATTCAAAAAATGAAAAATGCCGGACCTGGCCAAAAATGCGAAAAATTAACGATGCCGGCATGGCAAAAAAATCCAAAAAATGATCGATGCCGGACCTGGCCAAAAATGCGAAAAATTAACGATGCCGGCATGGCAAAAAATCCAAAAAATGATCGATGCCGGACCTGGCCAAAAATGCGAAAAATTAACGATGCCGGCATGGCAAAAAAATCCAAAAAATGAACAATGCCGGACCTGGCCAAAAATGCGAAAAATGAACGATGCCGGCATGGCAAAAAAATCCAAAAAATGATCGATGCCGGACCTGGCCAAAAATGCGAAAAATTAACGATGCCGGCATGGCAAAAAAATCCAAAAAATGATCGATGCCGGACCTGGCCAAAAATGCGAAAAATTAACGATGCCGGCATGGCAAAAAAATCCAAAAAATGATCGATGCCGGACCTGGCCAAAAATGCGAAAAATTAACGATGCCGGCATGGCAAAAAAATCCAAAAAATGATCGATGCCGGACCTGGCCAAAAATGCGAAAAATTAACGATGCCGGCATGGCAAAAAAATCCAAAAAATGATCGATGCCGGACCTGGCCAAAAATGCGAAAAATTAACGATGCCGGCATGGCAAAAAAATCCAAAAAATGATCGATGCCGGACCTGGCCAAAAATGCGAAAAATTAACGATGCCGGCATGGCAAAAAAATCCAAAAAATGATCGATGCCGGACCTGGCCAAAAATGCAAAAAATTAACGATGCCGGCATGGCAAAAAAATCCAAAAAATGATCGATGCCGGACCTGGCCAAAAATGCGAAAAATTAACGATGCCGGCATGGCAAAAAAATCCAAAAAATGAACAATGCCGGACCTGGCCAAAAATGCGAAAAATTGACGATGCCGGCATGGCAAAAAAATCCAAAAAATGATCGATGCCAGACCTGGCCAAAAATGCGAAAAATTAACGATGCCGGCATGGCAAAAAAATCCAAAAAATGAACAATGCCAGACCTGGCCAAAAATGCGGAAAATTAACGATGCCGGCAGGGCAAAAAAATCCAAAAAATGATCGATGCCGGACCTGGCCAAAAATGCAAAAATTAACGATGCCGGCATGGCAAAAAAATCCAAAAAATGATCGATGCCGGACCTGGCCAAAAATGCGAAAAATTAACGATGCCGGCATGGCAAAAAAATCCAAAAAATGATCGATGCCGGACCTGGCCAAAAATGCGAAAAATTAACGATGCCGGCATGGCAAAAAAATCCAAAAAATGATCGATGCCGGACCTGGCCAAAAATGCGAAAAATTAACGATGCCGGCATGGCAAAAAAATTCAAAAAATGAAAAATGCCGGACCTGGCCAAAAATGCGAAAAATTAACGATGCCGGCATGGCAAAAAAATCCAAAAAATGATCGATGCCGGACCTGGCCAAAAATGCGAAAAATTAACGATGCCGGCATGGCAAAAAAATTCAAAAAATGAAAAATGCCGGACCTGGCCAAAAATGCGAAAAATTAACGATGCCGGCATGGCAAAAAAATCCAAAAAATGATCGATGCCGGACCTGGCCAAAAATGCGAAAAATTAACGATGCCGGCATGGCAAAAAAATCCAAAAAATGATCGATGCCGGACCTGGCCAAAAATGCGAAAAATTAACGATGCCGGCATGGCAAAAAAATACAAAAAATGATCGATGCCGGACCTGGCCAAAAATGCGAAAAATTAACGATGCCGGCATGGCAAAAAAATCCAAAAAATGATCGATGCCGGACCTGGCCAAAAATGCGAAAAATTAACGATGCCGGCATGGCAAAAAAATTCAAAAAATGAAAAATGCTGGACCTGGCCAAAAATTCGAAAAATTAACGATGCCGGCATGGCAAAAAAATCCACAAAATGATCGATGCCGGACCTGGCCAAAAATGCAAAAAATTAAGATGCCGGACCTGGCCAAAAATGCGAAAAATTAACGATGCCGGCATGGCAAAAAAATACAAAAAATGATCGATGCCGGACCTGGCCAAAAATGCGAAAAATTAACGATGCCGGCATGGCAAAAAAATCCAAAAAATGATCGATGCCGGACCTGGCCAAAAATGCGAAAAATTAACGATGCCGGCATGGCAAAAAAATCCAAAATATGAACAATGCCGGACCTGGCCAAAAATGCGAAAAATTAACGATGCCGGCATGGCAAAAAAATCCAAAAAATGATCGATGCCGGACCTGGCCAAAAATGCGAAAAATTAAGATGCCGGACCTGGCCAAAAATGCAAAAAATTAACGATGCCGGCATGGCAAAAAAATCCAAAAAATGAACAATGCCGGACCTGGCCAAAAATGCGAAAAATTAACGATGCCGGCATGGCAAAAAAATCCAAAAAATGCTCGATGCCGGACCTGGCGAAAAATTAACGATGCCGGCATGGCAAAAAAATCCAAAAAATGATCGATGCCGGACCTGGCCAAAAATGCGAAAAATTAACGATGCCGGCGTGGCAAAAAAATCCAAAAAATGAACAATGCCGGACCTGGCCAAAAATGCGAACAATTAACGATGCCGGCATGGCAAAAAAATCCAAAAAATGAACAATGCCGGACCTGGCCAAAAATGCGAAAAATTAACGATGCCGGCATGGCAAAAAATTCAAAAAATTAACAATGCCGGACATGGCCAAACATGCGAACAATTAACGATGCCGGCATGGCAAAAAAATCCAAAAAATGATCGATGCCGGACCTGGCCAAAAATGCGAAAAATTAACGATGCCGGCATGGCAAAAAAATCCAAAAAATGATTGATGCCGGACCTGGCCAAAAATGCGAAAAATTAACGATGCCGGCATGGCAAAAAAATCCAAAAAACGAACAATGCCGGACCTGGCCAAAAATGCGAAAAATTAACGATGCCGGCATGGCAAAAAAATCCAAAATATGAACAATGCCGGACCTGGCCAAAAATGCGAAAAATTAACGATGCCGGCATGGCAAAAAAATCCAAAAAATGATCGATGCCGGACCTGGCCAAAAATGCGAAAAATTAAGATGCCGGACCTGGCCAAAAATGCAAAAAATTAACGATGCCGGCATGGCAAAAAAATCCAAAAAATGATCGATGCCGAACCTGGCCAAAAATGCGAAAAAATAACGATGCCGGCATGGCAAAAAAATCCAAAAAATGATCGATGCCGGACCTGGCCAAAAATTAACGATGCCGGACCTGGCCAAAAATGCAAAATGATCGATGCCGGACCTGGCCAAAAATTAACGATGCCGGACCTGGCCAAAAATGCAAAAAATTAACGATGCCGGCATGGCAAAAAAATCCAAAAAATGATCGATGCCGAACCTGGCCAAAAATGCGAAAAAATAACGAATAACGATGCCGGCATGGCAAAAAAATCCAAAAAATGATCGATGCCGGACATGGCCAAAAATTAACGATGCCGGACCTGGCCAAAAATGCAAAATGATCGATGCCGGACCTGGCCAAAAATTAACGATGCCGGACCTGGCCAAAAATGCAAAAAATTAACGATGCCGGCATGCCAAAAAAATCCAAAAAATGAACAATGGCGGACCTGGCCAAAAATGCGAAAAATTAATGATGCCGGCATGGCAAAAACTTCAAAAAATGAACAATGCCTGACCTGGCCAAAAATGCGAAAAATTAATGATGCCGGCATGGCAAAAAAATTCAAAAAATGATCGATGCCGAACCTGGCCAAAAATGCGAAAAAATAACGATGCCGGCATGGCAAAAAAATCCAAAAAATGATCGATGCCGGACCTGGCCAAAAATGCGAAAAATTAACGACGCCGGCATGGCAAAAAAAATTCAAAAAATGAAAAATGCCGGACCTGGCCAAAAATGCGAAAAATTTACGATGCCGGCATGGCAAAAACTTCAAAAAATGAACAATGCCGGACCTGGCCAAAAATGCAAAAAATTAACGATGCCGGCATGGCAAAAAAATGCAAAAAATGAAAAATGCCGGACCTGGCCAAAAATGCGAAAAATTAACGATGCCGGCATGGCAAAAAAATCCAAAAAATGATCGATGCCGGACCTGGCCAAAAATGCGAAAAATTAACGATGCCGGCATGGCAAAAAAATCCAGAAAATGAACAATGCCGGACCTGGCCAAAAATGCGAAAAATTAACAATGCCGGCATGGCAAAAAAATCCAAAAAATGATCGATGCCGGACCTGGCCAAAAATGCGAAAAATGAACGATGCCGGCATGGCAAAAAAATGCAAAAAATGATCGATGCCGAACCTGGCCAAAAATGCGAAAAATTAACGATGCCGGCATGGCAAAAATATCCAAAAAATGATCGATGCCAGACCTGGCCAAAAATGCGAAAAATTAACGATGCCGGCATGGCAAAAAAATACAAAAAATGATCGATGTCGGACCTGGCCAAAAATGCGAAAAATTAACGATGCCAGCATGGCAAAAAAATTCAAAAAATGAAAAATGCCGGACCTGGCCAAAAATACGAAAAATTAACAATGCCGGCATGGCAAAAAAATCCAAAAAATGATCGATGCCGGACCTGGCCAAAAATGCGAAAAATTAACGATGCCGGCATGGCAAAAAAATACAAAAAATGATCGATGTCGGACCTGGCCAAAAATGCGAAAAATTAACGATGCCGGCATGGCAAAAAATGCAAAAAATTAACGATGCCGGCATGGCAAAAAAATCGAAAAAATGATCGATGCCGAACCTGGCCAAAAATGCGAAAAAATAACGATGCCGGCATGGCAAAAAAATCCAAAAAATGATCGATGCCGGACCTGGCCAAAAATGCGAAAAATTAACGATGCCGGCATGGCAAAAAAAATTCAAAAAATGAAAAATGCCGGACCTGGCCAAAAATGCGAAAAATTAACGATGCCGGCATGGCAAAAAAATCCAAAAAATGAACAATGGCGGACCTGGCCAAAAATGCGAAAAATTAATGATGCCGGCATGGCAAAAAAATTCAAAAAATGAACAATGCCGGACCTGGCCAAAAATGCAAAAAATTAACGATGCCGGCATGGCAAAAAAATGCAAAAAATGAAAAATGCCGGACCTGGCCAAAAATGCGAAAAATTAACGATGCCGGCATGGCAAAAAAATCCAAAAAATGAACAATGGTGGACCTGGCCAAAAATGCGAAAAATTAACGATGCCGGCATGGCAAAAAAATCCAAAAAATGATCGATGCCGGACCTGGCCAAAAATGCGAAAAATTAACGATGCCGGCATGGCAAAAAAATCCAGAAAATGAACAATGCCGGACCTGGCCAAAAATGCGAAAAATTAACAATGCCGGCATGGCAAAAAAATCCAAAAAATGATCGATGCCGGACCTGGCCAAAAATGCGAAAAATGAACGATGCCGGCATGGCAAAAAAATGCAAAAAATGAAAAATGCCGGTGGCCAAAAATGCGAAAAATTAACGATGCCGGCATGGCAAAAATATCCAAAAAATGATCGATGCCAGACCTGGCCAAAAATGCGAAAAATTAACGATGCCGGCATGGCAAAAAAATACAAAAAATGATCGATGTCGGACCTGGCCAAAAATGCGAAAAATTAACGATGCCAGCATGGCAAAAAAATTCAAAAAATGAAAAATGCCGGACCTGGCCAAAAATACGAAAAATTAACAATGCCGGCATGGCAAAAAAATCCAAAAAATGATCGATGCCGGACCTGGCCAAAAATGCGAAAAATGAACGATGCCGGCATAGCAAAAAAATGCAAAAAATTAAAAATGCCGGACCTGGCCAAAAATGCGAAAAATTAACGATGCCGGCATGGCATCGTTAATTATTAAAATGCGAAAAATTAACGATGCCGGCATGGCAAAAAAATGCAATAAATGATCGATGCCGGACCTGGCCAAAAATAACGAAAAATTAACAATGCCGGCATGGCAAAAAAATCCAAAAAATGATCGATGCCGGACCTGGCCAAAAATGCGAAAAATGAACGATGCCGGCATGGCAAAAAAATCCAAAAAATGATCGATGCCGGACCGGGCCAAAAATGCGAAAAATTAACGATGCCGGCATGGCAAAAAAATTCAAAAAATGAACAATGCCGGACCTGGCCAAAAATGCGAAAAATTAACGATGCCGGCATGGCAAAAAAATCCAAAAAATGATCGATGCCGGACCTGGCCAAAAATTAACGATGCCGGACCTGGCCAAAAATGCGAAAAATTAACGATGCCGGCATGGCAAAAAAATTCAAAAAATGAACAATGCCGGACCTGGCCAAAAATGCGAAAAATTAACGATGCCGGCATGGCAAAAAAATCCAAAAAATGATCGATGCCGGACCTGGCCAAAAATGCAAAAAATTAACGATGCCAGACCTGGCCAAAAATGCGAAAAATTAACGATGCCGGCATGGCAAAAAAATTCAAAAAATGAACAATGCCGGACCTGGCCAAAAATGCGAAAAATTAACGACGCCGGCATGGCAAAAAAATCCAAAAAATTAACAATGCCGGACCTGGCCAAAAATGCAAAAAATTAACGATGCCGGCATGGCAAAAAAATCCAAAAAATGATCGATGCCGGACCTGGCCAAAAATGCAAAAAATTAACGATGCCGGACCTGGCCAAAAATGCGAAAAATTAACGATGCCGGCATGGCAAAAAAATTCAAAAAATGAACAATGCCGGACCTGGCCAAAAAAATCCAAAAAATGATCGATGCCGGACCTGGCCAAAAATGCAAAAAATTAACAATGCCGGACCTGGCCAAAAATGCAAAAAATTAACTATGCCGGCATGGCAAAAAAATTCAAAAAATGAAAAATGCCGGACCTGGCCAATAATGCGAAAAATTAACGATGCCGGCATGGCAAAAAAATCCCAAAAATGAACAATGCCGGACCTGGCCAAAAATGCAAAAAATTAACGATGCCGGCATTATAAGTGTATATAGTGGATATTATTATACATTATACATTATATAGTGTCTTATATAGACTCGTATACTGTTTTAAATTAAAGGTAATTAAAGTACCTATATTTTGAAACAGTATACGTATAGATAGTATTGAGCATTGTCATACTCAACTCATATTTACTTTTATGAGTAATAGAAAAATACTGTATTTGGTGACTAAAAGCCACTGGGTATGTACTACGAGTGTCTTATAGACTCGTATACTGTTTTAAATTAAAGGTAATTAAAATACCTATATTTTGACACAGTATACGTATGGATAGTATTGAGTATTGTCATACTCAACTCATACTTACTTTTATGAGTAATAGAAAAATACTGTATTTGGAGACTAAAAGCCACTGGGTATGTACTACGAGTGTCTTATAGACTCGTATACTGTTTTATATTAAAGGTAATTAAAATACCTATATTTTGACACAGTATACGTATGGATAGTATTGAGTATTGTCGTACTCAATCGTACTCAACTCATACTTACTTTTATCAGTAATAGAAAAATGCTGTATTTGGAGACTAAAAGCCACTGGGTATGTACTACGAGTGTCTTATAGACTTAAAATACCTATATTTTGACACAGTATACGTATAGATAGTATTGAGTATTGTCGTACTCAACTCATACTTACTTTTATCAGTTATAGAAAAATACTGTATTTGGAGACTAAAAGCCACTGGGTATGTACTACGAGTGTCTTATAGACTCGTATGCTGTTTTAAATTAAAGGTAATTAAAATACCTATATTTTGACACAGTATACGTATAGATAGTTTTGAGTATTGTCGTACTCAACTCATACTTACTTTTATCAGTAATAGAAAAATACTGTATTTGGAGACTAAAAGCCACTGGGTATGTACTACGACTGTCTTATAGACTCGTATACTGTTTTAAATTAAAGGTAATTAAAATACCTATATTTTGACACAGTATACGTATAGATAGTATTGAGTATTGTCGTACTCAACTCATACTTACTTTTATCAGTAATAGAAAAATATTGTATTTGGAGACTAAAAGCCACTGGGTATGTACTACGAGTGTCTTATAGACTCGTATACTGTTTTAAATTAAAGGTAATTAAAATACCTATATTTTGACATAGTATACGTATAGATAGTATTGAGTATTGTCGTACTCAACTCATACTTACCTTTATCAGTAATAGAAAAATACTGTATTTGGAGACTAAAAGCCACTGGGTATGTACTACGAGTGTCTTATAGACTCGTATACTGTTTTAAATTAAAGGTAATTAAAATTCCTATATTTTGACATAGTATACGTATATATAGTATTGAGTATTGTCATACTCAAATCATACTTACTTTTATGAGTAATAGAAAAATACTGTATTTGGAGACTAAAAGCCACTGGGTATGTACTACGAGTGTCTTATAGACTCGTATACTGTTTTATATTAAAGGTAATTTAATATAAAACTTTAAATTAATGTACTACGAGTGTCTTATAGACTCGTATCATACTTACTTTTATCAGTAATAGAAAAATACTGTATTTGGAGACTAAAAGCCACTGGGTATGTACTACGAGTGTCTTATAGACTCGTATACTGTTTTAAATTAAAGGTAATTAAAATACCTATATTTTGACACAGTATACGTATAGATAGTATACAGTATTGTCGTACTCAACTCATACTTACTTTTATCAGTAATAGAAAAATACTGTATTTGGAGACTAAAAGCCACTGGGTATGTACTACGAGTGTCTTATAGACTCGTATACTGTTTTAAATTAAAGGTAATTAAAATACCTATATTTTGACATAGTATATGTATAGATAGTATTGAGTATTGTCGTAATCAACTCATACTTACTTTTATGAGTAATAGAAAAATACTGTATTTGGTGACTAAAAGCCACTGGGTATGTACTACGAGTGTCTTATAGACTCGTATACTGTTTTAAATTAAAGGTAATTAAAATACCTATATTTTGACATAGTATACGTATAGATAGTATTGAGTATTGTCGTACTCAACTCATACTTACTTTTATCAGTAATAGAAAAATACTGTATTTGGAGACTAAAAGCCACTGGGTATGTACTATGGGTGTCTTATCGACTCGTATACTGTTTTAAATTAAAGGTAATTAAAATACCTATATTTTGACACAGTAAACGTATAGATAGTATTGAGTATTGTCGTACTCAACTCATACTTACTTTTATCAGTAATAGAAAAATACTGTATTTGGAGACTAAAAGCCACTGGGTATGTACTACGAGTGTCTTATAGACTCGTATACTGTTTTAAATTAAAGGTAATTAAAATACCTATATTTTGAAACAGTATACGTATAGATAGTATTGAGTATTGTCGTACTCAACTCATACTTACTTTTATCAGTAATAGAAAAATACTGTATTTGGTGGCTAAAAGGCACTGCGTATGTACTACGAGTGTCTTATAGACTCGTATACTGTTTTAAATAAAAGGTAATTACAATACCTATATTTTGACACAGTATACGTATATATAGTATTGAGCATTGTCATACTCCACTCATATTTACTTTTATGAGTAATAGAAAAATAATAAAAATACCTATATTTTCACACAGTATACGTATAGATAGTATAGAGTATTGTCGTACTCAACTCATACTTACTTTTATCAGTAATAGAAAAATACTGTATTTGGTGACTAAAAGCCACTGGGTATGTACTACGAGTGTCTTATAGACTCGTATACTGTTTTAAATTAAAGGTAATTAAAATACCTATATTTTGACATAGTATACGTATAGATAGTATTGAGTATTGTCGTACTCAACTCATACTTACTTTTATCAGTAATAGAAAAATACTGTATTTGGAGACTAAAAGCCACTGGGTATGTACTACGGGTGTCTTATAGACTCGTATACTGTTTTAAATTAAAGGTAATTAAAATACCTATATTTTGACACAGTATACGTATAGATAGTATTGAGTATTGTCGTACTCAACTCATACTTACTTTTATCAGTAATAGAAAAATACTGTATTTGGAGACTAAAAGCCACTGGGTATGTACTACGAGTGTCTTATAGACTCGTATACTGTTTTAAATTAAAGGTAATTAAAATACCTATATTTTGACATAGTGTACGTATAGATAGTATTGAGTATTGTCGTACTCAACTCATACTTACCTTTATCAGTAATAGAAAAATACTGTATTTGGTGGCTAAAAGGCACTGCGTATGTACTACGAGTGTCTTATAGACTCGTATACTGTTTTAAATTAAAGGTAATTAAAATTCCTATATTTTGACATAGTATACGTATATATAGTATTGAGCATTGTCATACTCAACTCATATTTACTTTTATCAGTAATAGAAAAATACTGTATTTGGAGACTAAAAGCCACTGGGTATGTACTACGGGTGTCTTATAGACTCGTATACTGTTTTAAATTAAAGGTAATTAAAATACCTATATTTTGACACAGTATACGTATAGATAGTATTGAGTATTGTCGTACTCAACTCATACTTACTTTTATCAGTAATAGAAAAATACTGTATTTGGAGACTAAAAGCCACTGGGTATGTACTACAGGTGTCTTATAGACTTGTATACTGTTTTAAATTAAAGGAAATTAAAATACCTATATTTTGACATAGTATATGTATAGATAGTATTGAGTATTGTCGTACTCAACTCATACTTACTTTTATCAGTAATAGAAAAATACTGTATTTGGAGACTAAAAGCCACTGGGTATGTACTACGGGTGTCTTATAGACTCGTATACTGTTTTAAATTAAAGGTAATTACAATACCTATATTTTGACATAGTATACGTATAGATAGTATTGAGTATTGTCGTACTCAACTCATACTTACTTTTATCAGTAATAGAAAAATACTGTATTTGGAGACTAAAAGCCACTGGGTATGTACTACGGGTGTCTTATAGACTCGTATACTGTTTTAAATTAAAGGTAATTAAAATACCTATATTTTGACATAGTGTACGTATAGATAGTATTGAGTATTGTCATACTCAACTCATATTTACTTTTATCAGTAATAGAAAAATACTGTATTTGGAGACTAAAAGCCACTGGGTATGTACTACGGGTGTCTTATAGACTCGTATACTGTTTTAAATTAAAGGTAATTAAAATACCTATATTTTGACACAGTATACGTATAGATAGTATTGAGTATTGTCGTACTCAACTCATACTTACTTTTATCAGTAATAGAAAAATACTGTATTTGGAGACTAAAAGCCACTGGGTATGTACTACAGGTGTCTTATAGACTTGTATACTGTTTTAAATTAAAGGAAATTAAAATACCTATATTTTGACATAGTATATGTATAGATAGTATTGAGTATTGTCGTACTCAACTCATACTTACTTTTATCAGTAATAGAAAAATACTGTATTTGGAGACTAAAAGCCACTGGGTATGTACTACGGGTGTCTTATAGACTCGTATACTGTTTTAAATTAAAGGTAATTACAATACCTATATTTTGACATAGTATACGTATAGATAGTATTGAGTATTGTCGTACTCAACTCATACTTACTTTTATCAGTAATAGAAAAATACTGTATTTGGAGACTAAAAGCCACTGGGTATGTACTACGGGTGTCTTATAGACTCGTATACTGTTTTAAATTAAAGGTAATTAAAATACCTATATTTTGACATAGTGTACGTATAGATAGTATTGAGTATTGTCGTACTTAACTCATACTTACCTTTATCAGTAATAGAAAAATACTGTATTTGGAGACTAAAAGCCACTGTGTATGTACTACGAGTGTCTTATAGACTCGTATACTGTTTTAAATTAAAGGTAATTAAAATACCTATATTTTGACACAGTATACGTATAGATAGTTTTGAGTATTGTCGTACTCAACTCATACTTACTTTTATCAGTAATAGAAAAATACTGTATTTGGAGACTAAAAGCCACTGGGTATGTACTACGAGTGTCTTATAGACTCGTATACTGTTTTAAATTAAAGGTAATTAAAATACCTATATTTTGACACAGTATACGTATAGATAGTATTGAGTATTGTCATACTCAACTCATACTTACTTTTATGAGTAATAGAAAAATACTGTATTTGGAGACTAAAAGCCACTGGGTATGTACTACGAGTGTCTTATAGACTCGTATACTGTTTTATATTAAAGGTAATTTAATATAAAACTTTAAATTAATGTACTACGAGTGTCTTATAGACTCGTATCATACTTACTTTTATCAGTAATAGAAAAATACTGTATTTGGAGACTAAAAGCCACTGGGTATGTACTACGAGTGTCTTATAGACTCGTATACTGTTTTAAATTAAAGGTAATTAAAATACCTATATTTTGACACAGTATACGTATAGATAGTATACAGTATTGTCGTACTCAACTCATACTTACTTTTATCAGTAATAGAAAAATACTGTATTTGGAGACTAAAAGCCACTGGGTATTTACTACGAGTGTCTTATAGACTTAAAATACCTATATTTTGACACAGTATACGTATAGATAGTATTGAGTATTGTCGTACTCAACTCATACTTACTTTTATCAGTTATAGAAAAATACTGTATTTGGAGACTAAAAGCCACTGGGTATGTACTACGAGTGTCTTATAGACTTAAAATACCTATATTTTGACACAGTATGCGTATAGATAGTATTGAGTATTGTCGTACTCAACTCATACTTACTTTTATCAGTTATAGAAAAATACTGTATTTGGAGACTAAAAGCCACTGGGTATGTACTACGAGTGTCTTATAGACTCGTATACTGTTTTAAATTAAAGGTAATTAAAATACCTATATTTTGACACAGTATACGTATAGATAGTTTTGAGTATTGTCGTACTCAACTCATACTTACTTTTATCAGTAATAGAAAAATACTGTATTTGGAGACTAAAAGCCACTGGGTATGTACTACGAGTGTCTTATAGACTCGTATACTGTTTTAAATTAAAGGTAATTAAAATACCTATATTTTGACACAGTATACGTATAGATAGTATTGAGTATTGTCGTACTCAACTCATACTTACTTTTATCAGTAATAGAAAAATACTGTATTTGGAGACTAAAAGCCACTGGGTATGTACTACGAGTGTCTTATAGACTTAAAATACCTATATTTTGACACAGTATACGTATAGATAGTATTGAGTATTGTCGTACTCAACTCATACTTACTTTTATCAGTTATAGAAAAATACTGTATTTGGAGACTAAAAGCCACTGGGTATGTACTACGAGTGTCTTATAGACTCGTATACTGTTTTAAATTAAAGGTAATTAAAATACCTATATTTTGACACAGTATACGTATAGATAGTTTTGAGTATTGTCGTACTCAACTCATACTTACTTTTATCAGTAATAGAAAAATACTGTATTTGGAGACTAAAAGCCACTGGGTATGTACTACGACTGTCTTATAGACTCGTATACTGTTTTAAATTAAAGGTAATTAAAATACCTATATTTTGACACAGTATACGTATAGATAGTATTGAGTATTGTCGTACTCAACTCATACTTACTTTTATCAGTAATAGAAAAATACTGTATTTGGAGACTAAAAGCCACTGGGTATGTACTACGAGTGTCTTATAGACTCGTATACTGTTTTAAATTAAAGGTAATTAAAATACCTATATTTTGACATAGTATACGTATAGATAGTATTGAGTATTGTCGTACTCAACTCATACTTACCTTTACCAGTAATAGAAAAATACTGTATTTGGAGACTAAAAGCCACTGGGTATGTACTACGAGTGTCTTATAGACTCGTATACTGTTTTAAATTAAAGGTAATTAAAATACCTATATTTTGAAACAGTATACGTATAGATAGTATTGAGTATTGTCGTACTCAACTCATACTTACTTTTATCAGTAATAGAAAAATACTGTATTTGGTGGCTAAAAGGCACTGCGTATGTACTACGAGTGTCTTATAGACTCGTATACTGTTTTAAATAAAAGGTAATTACAATACCTATATTTTGACACAGTATACGTATAGATAGTATAGAGTATTGTCGTACTCAACTCATACTTACTTTTATCAGTAATAGAAAAATACTGTATTTGGTGACTAAAAGCCACTGGGTATGTACTACGAGTGTCTTATAGACTCGTATACTGTTTTAAATTAAAGGTAATTAAAATACCTATATTTTGACATAGTATACGTATAGATAGTATTGAGTATTGTCGTACTCAACTCATACTTACTTTTATCAGTAATAGAAAAATACTGTATTTGGAGACTAAAAGCCACTGGGTATGTACTACGGGTGTCTTATAGACTCGTATACTGTTTTAAATTAAAGGTAATTAAAATACCTATATTTTGACACAGTATACGTATAGATAGTATTGAGTATTGTCGTACTCAACTCATACTTACTTTTATCAGTAATAGAAAAATACTGTATTTGGAGACTAAAAGCCACTGGGTATGTACTACGAGTGTCTTATATACTCGTATACTGTTTTAAATTAAAGGTAATTAAAATACCTATATTTTGACATAGTGTACGTATAGATAGTATTGAGTATTGTCGTACTCAACTCATACTTACTTTTATCAGTAATAGAAAAATACTGTATTTGGAGACTAAAAGCCACTGGGTATGTACTACGGGTGTCTGATCGACTCGTATACTGTTTTAAATTAAAGGTAATTAAAATACCTATATTTTGACACAGTAAACGTATAGATAGTATTGAGTATTGTCGTACTCAACTCATACTTACTTTTATCAGTAATAGAAAAATACTGTATTTGGAGACTAAAAGCCACTGGGTATGTACTACGAGTGTCTTATAGACTCGTATACTGTTTTAAATTAAAGGTAATTAAAATACCTATATTTTGACATAGTGTACGTATAGATAGTATTGAGTATTGTCGTACTTAACTCATACTTACCTTTATCAGGAATAGAAAAATACTGTATTTGGAGACTAAAAGCCACTGTGTATGTACTACGAGTGTCTTATAGACTCGTATACTGTTTTAAATTAAAGGTAATTAAAATACCTATATTTTGAAACAGTATACGTATAGATAGTATTGAGTATTGTCGTACTCAACTCATACTTACTTTTATCAGTAATAGAAAAATACTGTATTTGGTGGCTAAAAGGCACTGCGTATGTACTACGAGTGTCTTATAGACTCGTATACTGTTTTAAATAAAAGGTAATTACAATACCTATATTTTGACACAGTATACGTATATATAGTATTGAGCATTGTCATACTCCACTCATATTTACTTTTATGAGTAATAGAAAAATAATAAAAATACCTATATTTTGACACAGTATACGTATAGATAGTAAAGAGTATTGTCGTACTCAACTCATACTTACTTTTATCAGTAATAGAAAAATACTGTATTTGGTGACTAAAAGCCACTGGGTATGTACTACGAGTGTCTTATAGACTCGTATACTGTTTTAAATTAAAGGTAATTAAAATACCTATATTTTGACATAGTATACGTATAGATAGTATTGAGTATTGTCGTACTCAACTCATACTTACTTTTATCAGTAATAGAAAAATACTGTATTTGGAGATTAAAAGCCACTGGGTATGTACTACGGGTGTCTTATAGACTCGTATACTGTTTTAAATTAAAGGTAATTAAAATACCTATATTTTGACACAGTATACGTATAGATAGTATTGAGTATTGTCGTACTCAACTCATACTTACTTTTATCAGTAATAGAAAAATACTGTATTTGGAGACTAAAAGCCACTGGGTATGTACTACGAGTGTCTTATAGACTCGTATACTGTTTTAAATTAAAGGTAATTAAAATACCTATATTTTGACATAGTGTACGTATAGATAGTATTGAGTATTGTCGTACTCAACTCATACTTACCTTTATCAGTAATAGAAAAATACTGTATTTGGTGGCTAAAAGGCACTGCGTATGTACTACGAGTGTCTTATAGACTCGTATACTGTTTTAAATTAAAGGTAATTAAAATTCCTATATTTTGACATAGTATACGTATATATAGTATTGAGCATTGTCATACTCAACTCATATTTACTTTTATCAGTAATAGAAAAATACTGTATTTGGAGACTAAAAGCCACTGGGTATGTACTACGGGTGTCTTATAGACTCGTATACTGTTTTAAATTAAAGGTAATTAAAATACCTATATTTTGACACAGTATACGTATAGATAGTATTGAGTATTGTCGTACTCAACTCATACTTACTTTTATCAGTAATAGAAAAATACTGTATTTGGAGACTAAAAGCCACTGGGTATGTACTACAGGTGTCTTATAGACTTGTATACTGTTTTAAATTAAAGGAAATTAAAATACCTATATTTTGACATAGTATATGTATAGATAGTATTGAGTATTGTCGTACTCAACTCATACTTACTTTTATCAGTAATAGAAAAATACTGTATTTGGAGACTAAAAGCCACTGGGTATGTACTACGAGTGTCTTATAGACTCGTATACTGTTTTAAATTAAAGGTAATTACAATTACAATATTACAATAAGTATTTGGTGGCTAAAAGGCACTGCGTATGTACTATGAGTGTCTTATAGACTCGTATACTGTTTTAAATTAAAGGTAATTAAAATTCCTATATTTTGACATAGTATACGTATAGATAGTATTGAGCATTGTCATACTCAACTCATATTTACTTTTATCGGTAATAGAAAAATACTGTATTTGGAGACTAAAAGCCACTGGGTATGTACTACGGGTGTCTTATAGACTCGTATACTGTTTTAAATTAAAGGTAATTAAAATTCCTATATTTTGACACAGTATACGTATAGATAGTATTGAGTATTGTCGTACTCAACTCATACTTACTTTTATCAGTAATAGAAAAATACTGTATTTGGAGACTAAAAGCCACTGGGTATGTACTACGGCTGTCTTATAGACTCGTATACTAATTTAAATTAAAGGTAATTAAAATACCTATATTTTGACATTGTATATGTATAGATAGTATTGAGTATTGTCATACTCAACTCATACTTACTTTTATCAGTAATAGAAAAATACTGTATTTGGAGACTAAAAGCCACTGGGTATGTACTACGAGTGTCTTATAGACTCGTATACTGTTTTAAATTAAAGGTAATTACAATACCTATATTTTGACACAGTATGCGTATAGATAGTATTGAGCATTGTCAAACTCAACTCATATTTACTTTTATCAGTAATAGAAAAATACTGTATTATTTTGACTATAGATAGTATTGAGTATTGTCGTACTCAACTCATACTTACTTTTATCAGTAATAGAAAAATACTGTATTTGGAGACTAAAAGCCACTGGGTATGTACTACGGGTGTCTTATAGACTCGTATACTGTTTTAAATTAAAGGTAATTACAATACCTATATTTTGACACAGTATGCGTATAGATAGTATTGAGCATTGTCAAACTCAACTCATATTTACTTTTATCAGTAATAGAAAAATACTGTATTTGTAGACTAAAAGCTACTGGGTATGTACTACGGGTGTCTTATTGACTCGTATACTGTTTTAAATTAAAGGTAATTAAAATACCTATATTTTGACACAGTATACGTATAGATAGTATAGAGTATTGTCATACTCAACTCATACTTACTTTTATCAGTAATAGAAAAATAATAAAAATACCTATATTTTGACACAGTATACGTATAGATAGTATAATAGAGTATTGTCGTACTCAACTCATACTTACTTTTATCAGTAATAGAAAAATACTGTATTTGGAGACTAAAAGCCACTGGGTATGTACTACGGGTGTCTTATAGACTCGTATACTGTTTTAAATTAAAGGTAATTAAAATACCTATATTTTGACACAGTATACGTATAGATAGTATTGAGTATTGTCGTACTCAACTCATACTTACTTTTATCAGTAATAGAAAAATACTGTATTTGGAGACTAAAAGCCACTGGGTATGTACTACGAGTGTCTTATAGACTCGTATACTGTTTTAAATTAAAGGTAATTAAAATACCTATATTATGACATAGTGTACGTATAGATAGTATTGAGTATTGTCGTACTCAACTCATACTTACCTTTATCAGTAATAGAAAAATACTGTATTTGGTGGCTAAAAGGCACTGCGTATGTACTACGAGTGTCTTATAGACTCGTATACTGTTTTAAATTAAAGGTAATTAAAATTCCTATATTTTGACATAGTATACGTATATATAGTATTGAGCATTGTCATACTCAACTCATATTTACTTTTATCAGTAATAGAAAAATACTGTATTTGGAGACTAAAAGCCACTGGGTATGTACTACGGGTGTCTTATAGACTCGTATACTGTTTTAAATTAAAGGTAATTAAAATACCTATATTTTGACACAGTATACGTATAGATAGTATTGAGTATTGTCGTACTCAACTCATACTTACTTTTATCAGTAATAGAAAAATACTGTATTTGGAGACTAAAAGCCACTGGGTATGTACTACAGGTGTCTTATAGACTTGTATACTGTTTTAAATTAACGGAAATTAAAATACCTATATTTTGACATAGTATATGTATAGATAGTATTGAGTATTGTCGTACTCAACTCATACTTACTTTTATCAGTAATAGAAAAATACTGTATTTGGAGACTAAAAGCCACTGGGTATGTACTACGGGTGTCTTATTGACGCGTATACTGTTTTAAATTAAAGGTAATTAAAATACCTATATTTTGACACAGTATACGTATAGATAGTTTTGAGTATTGTCGTACTCAACTCATACTTACTTTTATCAGTAATAGAAAAATACTGTATTTGGAGACTAAAAGCCACTGGGTATGTACTACGGGTGTCTTATAGACTCGTATACTGTTTTAAATTAAAGGTAATTACAATACCTATATTTTGACACAGTATGCGTATAGATAGTATTGAGCATTGTCAAACTCAACTCACATTTACTTTTATCAGTAATAGAAAAATACTGTATTTGGAGACTAAAAGCCACTGGGTATGTACTACGGGTGTCTTATTGACTCGTATACTGTTTTAAATTAAAGGTAATTAAAATACCTATATTTTGACACAGTATACGTATAGATAGTATTGAGTATTGTCGTACTCAACTCATACTTACTTTTATCAGTTATAGAAAAATACTTTATTTGGAGACTAAAAGCCACTGGGTATGTACTACGAGTGTCTTATAGACTCGTATACTGTTTTATATTAAAGGTAATTTAATATAAAACTTTAAATTAATGTACTACGAGTGTCTTATAGACTCGTATCATACTTACTTTTATCAGTAATAGAAAAATACTGTATTTGGAGACTAAAAGCCACTGGGTATGTACTACGAGTGTCTTATAGACTTAAAATACCTATATTTTGACACAGTATACGTATAGATAGTATTGAGTATTATCGTACTCAACTCATACTTACTTTTATCAGTTATAGAAAAATACTGTATTTGGAGACTAAAAGCCACTGGGTATGTACTACGAGTGTCTTATAGACTCGTATACTGTTTTAAATTAAAGGTAATTAAAATACCTATATTTTGACACAGTATACGTATAGATAGTTTTGAGTATTGTCGTACTCAACTCATACTTACTTTTATCAGTAATAGAAAAATACTGTATTTGGAGACTAAAAGCCACTGGGTATGTACTACGAGTGTCTTATAGACTCGTATACTGTTTTAAATTAAAGGTAATTAAAATACCTATATTTTGACACAGTATACGTATAGATAGTATTGAGTATTGTCGTACTCAACTCATACTTAAAAATTAAAGGTAATTAAAATACCTATATTTTGAAACAGTATACGTATAGATAGTATTGAGTATTGTCGTACTCAACTCATACTTACTTTTATCAGTAATAGAAAAATACTGTATTTGGTGGCTAAAAGGCACTGCGTATGTACTACGAGTGTCTTATAGACTCGTATACTGTTTTAAATTAAAGGTAATGAAAATTCCTATATTTTGACATAGTATACGTATAGATAGTATTGAGCATTGTCATACTCAACTCATATTTACTTTTATGAGTAATAGAAAAATACTGTATTTGGTGACTAAAAGACACTGGGTATGTACTACGAGTGTCTTATAGACTCGTATACCGTTTTAAAATTAAAGGTAATTAAAATACCTATATTTTGACATAGTGTACGTATAGATAGTATTGAGTATTGTCGTACTTAACTCATACTTTACCTTTATCAGTAATAGAAAAATACTGTATTTGGAGACTAAAAGCCACTGTGTATGTACTACGAGTGTCTTATAGACTCGTATACTGTTTTAAATTAAAGGTAATTAAAATACCTATATTTTGAAACAGTATACGTATAGATAGTATTGAGTATTGTCGTACTCAACTCATACTTACTTTTATCAGTAATACAAAAATACTGTATTTGGTGGCTAAAAGGCACTGCGTATGTACTACGAGTGTCTTATAGACTCGTATACTGTTTTAAATAAAAGGTAATTACAATACCTATATTTTGACACAGTATACGTATATATAGTATTGAGTATTGTCGTACTCAACTCATACTTACTTTTATCAGTAATAGAAAAATACTGTATTTGGTGGCTAAAAGGCACTGCGTATTTACTATGAGTGTCTTATAGACTCGTATACTGTTTTAAATTAAAGGTAATTAAAATTCCTATATTTTGACATAGTATACGTATAGATAGTATTGAGCATTGTCATACTCAACTCATATTTACTTTTATCGGTAATAGAAAAATACTGTATTTGGAGACTAAAAGCCACTGGGTATGTACTACGGGTGTCTTATAGACTCGTATACTGTTTTAAATTAAAGGTAATTAAAATACCTATATTTTGACACAGTATACGTATAGATAGTATTGAGTATTGTCGTACTCAACTCATACTTACTTTTATCAGTAATAGAAAAATACTGTATTTGGAGACTAAAAGCCACTGGGTATGTACTACGGCTGTCTTATAGACTCGTATACTAATTTAAATTAAAGGTAATTAAAATACCTATATTTTGACATTGTATATGTATAGATAGTATTGAGTATTGTCGTACTCAACTCATACTTACTTTTATCAGTAATAGAAAAATACTGTATTTGGAGACTAAAAGCCACTTGGTATGTACTACGAGTGTCTTATAGACTCGTATACTGTTTTAAATTAAAGGTAATTACAATACCTATATTTTGACACAGTATGCGTATAGATAGTATTGAGCATTGTCAAACTCAACTCATATTTACTTTTATCAGTAATAGAAAAATACTGTATTATTTTGACATAGTATATGTATAGATAGTATTGAGTATTGTCGTACTCAACTCATACTTACTTTTATCAGTAATAGAAAAATACTGTATTTGGAGACTAAAAGCCACTGGGTATGTACTACGGGTGTCTTATAGACTCGTATACTGTTTTAAATTAAAGGTAATTACAATACCTATATTTTGACACAGTATGCGTATAGATAGTATTGAGCATTGTCAAACTCAACTCATATTTACTTTTATCAGTAATAGAAAAATACTGTATTTGTAGACTAAAAGCCACTGGGCATGTACTACGGGTGTCTTATTGACTCGTATACTGTTTTAAATTAAAGGTAATTAAAATACCTATATTTTGACACAGTATACGTATAGATAGTATAGAGTATTGTCATACTCAACTCATACTTACTTTTATCAGTAATAGAAAAATACTGTATTTGGTGGCTAAAAGGCACTGCGTATGTACTACGAGTGTCTTATAGACTAGTATACTGTTTTAAATTAAAGGTAATTAAAATTCATAGTATACATACGTATAGATAGTATTGAGTATTGTCGTACTCAACTCATACTTACTTTTATCAGTAATAGAAAAATACTGTATTTGGAGACTAAAAGCCACTGGGTATGTACTACGGGTGTCTTATAGACTCGTATACTGTTTTAAATTAAAGGTAATTAAAATACCTATATTTTGACACAGTATACGTATAGATAGTATTGAGTATTGTCGTACTCAACTCATACTTACTTTTATCAGTAATAGAAAAATACTGTATTTGGAGACTAAAAGCCACTGGGTATGTACTACGGCTGTCTTATAGACTCGTATACTAATTTAAATTAAAGGTAATTAAAATACCTATATTTTGACATTGTATATGTATAGATAGTATTGAGTATTGTCGTACTCAACTCATACTTACTTTTATCAGTAATAGAAAAATACTGTATTTGGAGACTAAAAGCCACTGGGTATGTACTACGAGTGTCTTATAGACTCGTATACTGTTTTAAATTAAAGGTAGTTACAATACCTATATTTTGACACAGTATGCGTATAGATAGTATTGAGTATTGTCGTACTCAACTCATACTTACTTTTATCAGTAATAGAAAAATACTGTATTTGGAGACTAAAAGCCACTGGGTATGTACTACGGCTGTCTTATAGACTCGTATACTAATTTAAATTAAAGGTAATTAAAATACCTATATTTTGACATTGTATATGTATAGATAGTATTGAGTATTGTCGTACTCAACTCATACTTACTTTTATCAGTAATAGAAAAATACTGTATTTGGAGACTAAAAGCCACTGGGTATGTACTACGAGTGTCTTATAGACTCGTATACTGTTTTAAATTAAAGGTAATTACAATACCTATATTTTGACACAGTATGCGTATAGATAGTATTGAGCATTGTCAAACTCAACTTATATTAACTTTTATCAGTAATAGAAAAATACTGTATTTGTAGACTAAAAGCCACTGGGTATGTACTACGGGTGTCTTATTGACTCGTATACTGTTTTAAATTAAAGGTAATTAAAATACCTATATTTTGACACAGTATAGCTATAGATAGTATAGAGTATTGTCATACTCAACTCATACTTACTTTTATCAGTAATAGAAAAATACTGTATTTGGTGGCTAAAAGGCACTGCGTATGTACTACGAGTGTCTTATAGACTAGTATACTGTTTTAAATTAAAGGCAATTAAAATTCATAGTATACATACGTATAGATAGTATTGAGTATTGTCGTACTCAACTCATACTTACTTTTATCAGTAATAGAAAAATACTGTATTTGGAGACTAAAAGCCACTGGGTATGTACTACGGGTGTCTTATAGACTCGTATACTGTTTTAAATTAAAGGTAATTAAAATACCTATATTTTGACACAGTATACCTATAGATAGTATAGAGTATTGTCATACTCAACTCATACTTACTTTTATCAGTAATAGAAAAATACTGTATTTGGAGACTAAAAGCCACTGGGTATGTACTACGAGTGTCTTATAGACTCGTATACTGTTTTAAATTAAAGGTAATTAAAATACCTATATTTTGAAACAGTATACGTATAGATAGTATTGAGTATTGTCGTACTCAACTCATACTTACTTTTATCAGTAATAGAAAAATACTGTATTTGGTGGCTAAAAGGCACTGCGTATGTACTATGAGTGTCTTATAGACTGGTATACTGTTTTAAATTAAAGGTAATTAAAATTCCTATATTTTGACATAGTATACGTATAGATAGTATTGAGCATTGTCATACTCAACTCATATTTACTTTTATCGGTAATAGAAAAATACTGTATTTGGAGACTAAAAGCCACTGGGTATGTACTACGGGTGTCTTATAGACTCGTATACTGTTTTAAATTAAAGGTAATTAAAATACCTATATTTTGACACAGTATACGTATAGATAGTATTGAGTATTGTCGTACTCAACTCATACTTACTTTTATCAGTAATAGAAAAATACTGTATTTGGAGACTAAAAGCCACTGGGTATGTACTACGGCTGTCTTATAGACTCGTATACTAATTTAAATTAAAGGTAATTAAAATACCTATATTTTGACATTGTATATGTATAGATAGTATTGAGTATTGTCGTACTCAACTCATACTTACTTTTATCAGTAATAGAAAAATACTGTATTTGGAGACTAAAAGCCACTGGGTATGTACTACGAGTGTCTTATAGACTCGTATACTGTTTTAAATTAAAGGTAATTACAATACCTATATTTTGACACAGTATGCGTATAGATAGTATTGAGCATTGTCAAACTCAACTCATATTTACTTTTATCAGTAATAGAAAAATACTGTATTATTTTGACATAGTATATGTATAGATAGTATTGAGTATTGTCGTACTCAACTCATACTTACTTTTATCAGTAATAGAAAAATACTGTATTTGGAGACTAAAAGCCACTGGGTATGTACTACGGGTGTCTTATAGACTCGTATACTGTTTTAAATTAAAGGTAATTACAATACCTATATTTTGACACAGTATGCGTATAGATAGTATTGAGCATTGTCAAACTCAACTCATATTTACTTTTATCAGTAATAGAAAAATACTGTATTTGTAGACTAAAAGCCACTGGGTATGTACTACGGGTGTCTTATTGACTCGTATACTGTTTTAAATTAAAGGTAATTAAAATACCTATATTTTGACACAGTATACGTATAGATAGTATAGAGTATTGTCATACTCAACTCATACTTACTTTTATCAGTAATAGAAAAATACTGTATTTGGTGGCTAAAAGGCACTGCGTATGTACTACGAGTGTCTTATAGACTAGTATACTGTTTTAAATTAAAGGTAATTAAAATTCATAGTATACATACGTATAGATAGTATTGAGTATTGTCGTACTCAACTCATACTTACTTTTATCAGTAATAGAAAAATACTGTATTTGGAGAATAAAAGCCACTGGGTATGTACTACGGGTGTCTTATAGACTCGTATACTGTTTTAAATTAAAGGTAATTAAAATACCTATATTTTGACATAGTGTACGTATAGATAGTATTGAGTATTGTCGTACTCAACTCATATTTACTTTTATCAGTAATAGAAAAATACTGTATTTGGAGACTAAAAGCCACTGGGTATGTACTACGAGTGTCTTATAGACTCGTATACTGTTTTAAATTAAAGGTAATTAAAATACCTATATTTTGACATAGTATACGTATAGATAGTATTTAGTATTGTCGTACTCAACTCATACTTACCTTTATCAGTAATAGAAAAATATTGTATTTGGAGACTAAAAGCCACTGGGTATGTACTACGAGTGTCTTATAGACTCGTATACTGTTTTAAATTAAAGGTAATTACAATACCTATATTTTGAAACAGTATACGTATAGATAGTATTGAGTATTGTCGTACTCAACTCATACTTACTTTTATCAGTAATAGAAAAATACTGTATTTGGTGGCTAAAAGGCACTGCGTATGTACTACGAGTGTCTTATAGACTCGTATACTGTTTTAAATTAAAGGTAATTAAAATTCCTATATTTTGAAATAGTATACGTATAGATAGTATTGAGCATTGTCATACTAAACTCATATTTACTGTTATGAGTAATAGAAAAATACTGTATTTGGTGACTAAAAGCCACTGGCTATGTACTACGAGTGTCTTATAGACTCGTATACTGTTTTAAATTAAAGGTAATTACAATACCTATATTTTGACACAGTATGCGTATAGATAGTATTGAGCATTGTCAAACTCAACTCATATTTACTTTTATCAGTAATAGAAAAATACTGTATTATTTTGACATAGTATATGTATAGATAGTATTGAGTATTGTCGTACTCAACTCATACTTACTTTTATCAGTAATAGAAAAATACTGTATTTGGAGACTAAAAGCCACTGGGTATGTACTACGGGTGTCTTATAGACTCGTATACTGTTTTAAATTAAAGGTAATTACAATACCTATATTTTGACACAGTATGCGTATAGATAGTATTGAGCATTGTCAAACTCAACTCATATTTACTTTTATCAGTAATAGAAAAATACTGTATTTGTAGACTAAAAGCCACTGGGTATGTACTACGGGTGTCTTATTGACTCGTATACTGTTTTAAATTAAAGGTAATTAAAATACCTATATTTTGACACAGTATACGTATAGATAGTATAGAGTATTGTCATACTCAACTCATACTTACTTTTATCAGTAATAGAAAAATACTGTATTTGGTGGCTAAAAGGCACTGCGTATGTACTACGAGTGTCTTATAGACTAGTATACTGTTTTAAATTAAAGGTAATTAAAATTCATAGTATACATACGTATAGATAGTATTGAGTATTGTCGTACTCAACTCATACTTACTTTTATCAGTAATAGAAAAATACTGTATTTGGAGACTAAAAGCCACTGGGTATGTACTACGAGTGTCTTATAGACTCGTATACTGTTTTAAATTAAAGGTAATTAAAATACCTATATTTTGACATAGTGTACGTATAGATAGTATTGAGTATTGTCGTACTCAACTCATACTTACCTTTAGCAGTAATAGAAAAATACTGTATTTGGAGACTAAAAGCCACTGGGTATGTACTACGAGTGTCTTATAGACTCGTATACTGTTTTAAATTAAAGGTAATTAAAATACCTATATTTTGACATAGTATACGTATAGATAGTATTTAGTATTGTCGTACTCAACTCATACTTACTTTTATCAGTAATAGAAAAATACTGTATTTGGTGGCTAAAAGGCACTGCGTATGTACTACGAGTGTCTTATAGACTCGTATACTGTTTTAAATTAAAGGTAATTAAAATTCCTATATTTTGAAATAGTATACGTATAGATAGTATTGAGCATTGTCATACTAAACTCATATTTACTGTTATGAGTAATAGAAAAATACTGTATTTGGTGACTAAAAGCCACTGGCTATGTACTACGAGTGTCTTATAGACTCGTATACTGTTTTAAATTAAAGGTAATTACAATACCTATATTTTGACACAGTATGCGTATAGATAGTATTGAGCATTGTCAAACTCAACTCATATTTACTTTTATCAGTAATAGAAAAATACTGTATTATTTTGACATAGTATATGTATAGATAGTATTGAGTATTGTCGTACTCAACTCATACTTACTTTTATCAGTAATAGAAAAATACTGTATTTGGAGACTAAAAGCCACTGGGTATGTACTACGGGTGTCTTATAGACTCGTATACTGTTTTAAATTAAAGGTAGTTACAATACCTATATTTTGACACAGTATGCGTATAGATAGTATTGAGTATTGTCGTACTCAACTCATACTTACTTTTATCAGTAATAGAAAAATACTGTATTTGGTGGCTAAAAGGCACTGCGTATGTACTACGAGTGTCTTATAGACTAGTATACTGTTTTAAATTAAAGGTAATTAAAATTCATAGTATACATACGTATAGATAGTATTGAGTATTGTCGTACTCAACTCATATTTACTTTTATCAGTAATAGAAAAATACTGTATTTGGAGACTAAAAGCCACTGGGTATGTACTACGAGTGTCTTATAGACTCGTATACTGTTTTAAATTAAAGGTAATTAAAATACCTATATTTTGACATAGTATACGTATAGATAGTATTTAGTATTGTCGTACTCAACTCATACTTACCTTTATCAGTAATAGAAAAATATTGTATTTGGAGACTAAAAGCCACTGGGTATGTACTACGAGTGTCTTATAGACTCGTATACTGTTTTAAATTAAAGGTAATTACAATACCTATATTTTGAAACAGTATACGTATAGATAGTATTGAGTATTGTCGTACTCAACTCATACTTACTTTTATCAGTAATAGAAAAATACTGTATTTGGTGGCTAAAAGGCACTGCGTATGTACTACGAGTGTCTTATAGACTCGTATACTGTTTTAAATTAAAGGTAATTAAAATTCCTATATTTTGAAATAGTATACGTATAGATAGTATTGAGCATTGTCATACTAAACTCATATTTACTGTTATGAGTAATAGAAAAATACTGTATTTGGTGACTAAAAGCCACTGGCTATGTACTACGAGTGTCTTATAGACTCGTATACTGTTTTAAATTAAAGGTAATTACAATACCTATATTTTGACACAGTATGCGTATAGATAGTATTGAGCATTGTCAAACTCAACTCATATTTACTTTTATCAGTAATAGAAAAATACTGTATTATTTTGACATAGTATATGTATAGATAGTATTGAGTATTGTCGTACTCAACTCATACTTACTTTTATCAGTAATAGAAAAATACTGTATTTGGAGACTAAAAGCCACTGGGTATGTACTACGGGTGTCTTATAGACTCGTATACTGTTTTAAATTAAAGGTAATTACAATACCTATATTTTGACACAGTATGCGTATAGATAGTATTGAGCATTGTCAAACTCAACTCATATTTACTTTTATCAGTAATAGAAAAATACTGTATTTGTAGACTAAAAGCCACTGGGTATGTACTACGGGTGTCTTATTGACTCGTATACTGTTTTAAATTAAAGGTAATTAAAATACCTATATTTTGACACAGTATACGTATAGATAGTATAGAGTATTGTCATACTCAACTCATACTTACTTTTATCAGTAATAGAAAAATACTGTATTTGGTGGCTAAAAGGCACTGCGTATGTACTACGAGTGTCTTATAGACTAGTATACTGTTTTAAATTAAAGGTAATTAAAATTCATAGTATACATACGTATAGATAGTATTGAGTATTGTCGTACTCAACTCATACTTACTTTTATCAGTAATAGAAAAATACTGTATTTGGAGACTAAAAGCCACTGGGTATGTACTACGAGTGTCTTATAGACTCGTATACTGTTTTAAATTAAAGGTAATTAAAATACCTATATTTTGACATAGTGTACGTATAGATAGTATTGAGTATTGTCGTACTCAACTCATACTTACCTTTAGCAGTAATAGAAAAATACTGTATTTGGAGACTAAAAGCCACTGGGTATGTACTACGAGTGTCTTATAGACTCGTATACTGTTTTAAATTAAAGGTAATTAAAATACCTATATTTTGACATAGTATACGTATAGATAGTATTTAGTATTGTCGTACTCAACTCATACTTACCTTTATCAGTAATAGAAAAATATTGTATTTGGAGACTAAAAGCCACTGGGTATGTACTACGAGTGTCTTATAGACTCGTATACTGTTTTAAATTAAAGGTAATTAAAATACCTATATTTTGAAACAGTATACGTATAGATAGTATTGAGTATTGTCGTACTCAACTCATACTTACTTTTATCAGTAATAGAAAAATACTGTATTTGGTGGCTAAAAGGCACTGCGTATGTACTACGAGTGTCTTATAGACTCGTATACTGTTTTAAATTAAAGGTAATTAAAATTCCTATATTTTGACATAGTATACGTATAGATAGTATTGAGCATTGTCATACTAAACTCATATTTACTGTTATGAGTAATAGAAAAATACTGTATTTGGTGACTAAAAGCCACTGGCTATGTACTACGAGTGTCTTATAGACTCGTATACTGTTTTAAATTAAAGGTAATTAAAATACCTATATTTTGACATAGTATATGTATAGATAGTATTGAGTATTGTCGTACTCAACTCATACTTACTTTTATCAGTAATAGAAAAATACTGTATTTGGAGACTAAAAGCCACTGGGTATGTACTACGGGTGTCTTATAGACTCGTATAATGTTTTAAATTAAAGGTAATTACAATACCTATATTTTGACACAGTATACGTATAGATAGTATTGAGCATTGTCAAACTCAACTCATATTTACTTTTATCAGTAATAGAAAAATACTGTATTTGGAGACTAAAAGCCACTGGGTATGTACTACGGGTGTCTTATTGACTCGTATACTGTTTTAAATTAAAGGTAATTAAAATACCTATATTTTGACACAGTATACGTATAGATAGTATAGAGTATTGTCGTACTCAACTCATACTTACTTTTATCAGTAATAGAAAAATACTGTATTTGGTGGCTAAAAGGCACTGCGTATGTACTACGAGTGTCTTATAGACTCGTATACTCTTTTAAATTAAAGGTAATTAAAATTCCTATATTTTGACATAGTATACGTATAGATAGTATTGAGTATTGTCGTACTCAACTCATACTTACTTTTATCAGTAATAGAAAAATACTGTATTTGGTGGCTAAAAGCCACTGGGTATGTACTACGAGTGTTTTATAGATTCGTATACTGTTTTAAATTAAAGGTAATTAAAATTCCTATATTTTGACATAGTATACGTATAGATAGTATTTAGCATTGTCGTACTCAACTCATACTTACTTTTATCAGTAATAGAAAAATACTGTATTTGGTGGCTAAAAGGCACTGTGTATGTACTACGAGTGTCTTATAGACTCGTATACTCTTTTAAATTAAAGGTAATTAAAATTCCTATATTTTGACATAGTATACGTATAGATAGTATTGAGTATTGTCGTACTCAACTCATACTTACTTTTATCAGTAATAGAAAAATACTGTATTTGGAGACTAAAAGCCACTGGGTATGTACTACGGGTGTCTTATAGACTCGTATACTGTTTTAAATTAAAGGTAATTAAAATACCTATATTTTGACATAGTATACGTATAGATAGTATTGAGTATTGTCATACTCAACTCATACTTACTTTTATCAGTAATAGAAAAATACTTTATTTGGTGACTAAAAGCCACTGGGTATGTACTACGAGTTTCTGATAGACTCGTATACTGTTTTAAATTAAAGGTAATTAAAATACCTATATTTTGACATAGTATACGTATAGATAGTATTGAGTATTGTCGTACTCAACTCATACTTACTTTTATTAGTAATAGAAAAATACTGTATTTGGAGACTAAAAGCCACTGGGTATGTACTACGAGTGTCTTATAGACTCGTATACTGTTTTAAATTAAAGGTAATTAAAATACCTATATTTTGACACAGTATACGTATAGATAGTATTGAGCATTGTCATATTCAACTCATATTTACTTTTATGAGTAATAGAAAAATACTGTATTTGGTGACTAAAAGCCACTGGGTATGTACTACGAGTGTCTTATAGACTCGTATACTGTTTTAAATTAAAGGTAATTACAATACCTATATTTTGACACAGTATACGTATAGATAGTATTGAGCATCATTGAGCACCAAATACAGTACTTTTTTATTACTGATAAAATTAAGTATGAGTTGAATACGACAATGCTCTATACTATCTATACGTATACTGTGTCAAAATATAGGTATTGTAATTACCTTTGATTTAAAACAGTATACGAGTCTATAAGACACTCGTAGTACATACCCAGTGGCTTTTAGCCACCAAATACAGTATTTTTCTATTACTGATAAAAGTAAGTATGAGTTGAGTACGACAATACTCAATACTATGTATACGTATACTGTGTCCAAATATAGGTATTGTAATTACCTTTAATTTAAAACAGTATACGAGTCTATAAGACACTCGTAGTACATACCCAGTGGCTTTTAGTCTCCAAATACAGTATTTTTCTATTACTGATAAAAGTAAGTATGAGTTGAGTACGACACTACTCTATACTATCTATACGTATGCTGTGTCAAAATATAGGTAATGTAATTACCTTTAATTTAAAACAGTATACGAGTCTATAAGACACTCGTAGTACATACCCAGTGGCTTTTAGTCTCCAAATACAGTATTTTTCTATTACTCATAAAAGTAAGTATGAGTTGAGTATGACAATACACACTACTATCTATACGTATACTGTGTCAAAATATAGGTATTGTAATTACCTTTAATTTAAAACAGTATACGAGTCAATAAGACACTCGTAGTATATACCCAGTGGCTTTTAGTCACCAAATACAGTATTTTTTTATTACTGATAAAAGTAAGTATGAGTTGAATACGACAATACTCTATACTATCTATACGTATACTGTGTCAAAATATAGGTATTTTAATTACCTTTAATTTAAAACAGTATACGAGTCTATAAGACACTCGTAGTACATACCCAGTGGCTTTTAGTCACCAAATACAGTATTTTTCTATTACTGATAAAGGTAAGTATGAGTTGAGTACGACAATACTCTATACTATCTATACGTATGCTGTGTCAAAATATAGGTATTGTAATTACCTTTAATTTAAAACAGTATACGAGTCTATAAGACACTCGTAGTACATACCCGGTGGCTTTTAGACACCAAATACAGTATTTTTCTATTACTGATAAAAGTAAGTATTTTAATTACCCTTAATTTAAAACAGTATACGAGTCTATAAGACACTCGTAGTACATACCCAGTGGCTTTTAGTCACCAAATACAGTATTTTTCTATTACTGATAAAAGTAAGTATGAGTTGAGTACGACAATACTCAAGACTATCTATACGTATACTGTGTCAAAATATAAGTATGAGTTGAGTACGACGTTGAGTACGACAATACTCAATACTACCTATACGTATACTGTGTCAAAATATAAGTATGAGTTGAGTACGACGTTGAGTACGACAATACTCAATACTATATATACGTATACTGTGTCAAAATATAGGTATTGTAATTACCTTTAATTTAAAACAGTATACGAGTCTATAAGACACTTGTAGTACATACCCAGTGGCTTTTAGCCACCCAATACAGTATTTTTCTATTACTGATAAAAGTAAGTATGAGTTAATTACGACAATACTCAAGACTATCTATACGTATACTGTGTCAAAATATAGGTATTTTAATTACCTTTAATTTAAAACAGTATACGAGTCTATAAGACACTCATAGTACATACCCAGTGGTTGTAGTCACCAAATACAGTATTTTTCTATTACTCATAAAAGTAAGTATGAGTTGAGTACGACAATACTCAAGACTATCTATACGTATACTGTGTCAAAATATAGGTATTTTAATTACCTTTAATTTAAAACAGTATACGAGTCTATAAGACACTCATAGTACATACCCAGTGGCTTTTAGCCACCCAATACAGTATTTTTCTATTACTGATAAAAGTAAGTATGAGTTAATTACGACAATACTCAAGACTATCTATACGTATACTGTGTCAAAATATAGGTATTTTAATTACCTTTAATTTAAAACAGTATACGAGTCTATAAGACACTCATAGTACATACCCAGTGGCTTTTAGTCTCCAAATAAAGTATTTTTCTATTACTGATAAAAGTAAGTATGAGTTAAGTACGACAATACTCAATACTATCTATACGTATACTGTGTCAAAATATAGGTATTTTAATTACCTTTAATTTAAAACAGTATACGAGTCTATAAGACACTCGTAGTACATACCCAGTAGCTTTTAGTCTCCAAATACAGTATTTTTCTATTACTTATAAAAGTAAGTATGAGTTAAGTACGACAATACTCAATACTATCTTTACGTATACTGTGTCAAAATATAGGTATTGTAATAACCTTTAATTTAAAACAGTATACGAGTCTATAAGACACTCGTAGTACATACCCAGTGGTTTTAGTCACCAAATACAGTATTTTTCTATTACTCATAAAAGTAAGTATGAGTTGAGTACGACAATACTCAAGACTATCTATACGTATACTGTGTCAAAATATAGGTACTTTAATTACCTTTAATTTAAAACAGTATACGAGTCTATAAGATACTCGTAGTACATACCCAGTGGCTTTTAGTCTCCAAATACAGTATTTTTCTATTACTGATAAAAGAAAGTAAGAATGAGTTAAGTACGACAATACTCAATACTATCTATACGTATACTGTGTCAAAATATAGGTATTTTAATTACCTTTAATTTAAAACAGCATACGAGTCTATAAGACACTCGTAGTACATACCCAGTGGCTTTTAGCCACCAAATACAGTATTTTTCTATTGCTGATAAAAGTAAGTATGAGTTAATTACGACAATACTCAATACTATCTATACGTATACTGTGTCAAAATATAGGTATTGTAATTACCTTTAATTTAAAACAGTATACGAGTCTATAAGACACTCGTAGTACATACCCAGTGGCTTTTAGCCACCAAATACAGTATTTTTCTATTACTGATAAAAGTAAGTATGAGTTAATTACGACAATACTCAATACTATCTATACGTATACTGTGTCAAAATATAGGTATTGTAATTACCTTTAATTTAAAACAGTATACGAGTCTATAAGACACTCGTAGTGCATACGCAGTGGCTTTTAGCCACCAAATACAGTATTTTTCTATTACTGATAAAAGTAAGTATGAGTTGAGTACGACAATACTCAATACTATCTATACGTATACTGTGGCAAAATATAGGTATTGTAATTACCTTTAATTTCAAACAGTATACGAGTCTATAAGACACTCGTAGTACATACCCAGTGGCTTTTAGTCTCCTAATACAGTATTTTTCTATTACTCATAAAAGTAAATATGAGTTGAGTATGACAATGCTCAATACTATCTATACGTATACTGTGTCAAAATATAGGTATTGTAATTACCTTTAATTTAAAACAGTATACGAGTCTATAAGACACTCGTAGTACATACGCAGTGGCTTTTAACCACCAAATACAGTATTTTTCTATTACTGATAAAAGTAAGTATGAGTTAAGTACGACAATACTCAATACTATCTATACGTATACTGTGTCAAAATATAGGTATTTTAATTACCTTTAATTTAAAACAGTATACGAGTCTATAAGACACTCGTAGTACATACCCAGTGGCTTTTAGTCTCCAAATACAGTATTTTTCTATTGCTGATAAAAGTAAGTATGAGTTGAGTACGACAATACTCTATACTATATATACGTATACTGTGTCAAAATATAGGTATTGTAATTACCTTTAATTTAAAATAGTATACGAGTCTATATTACACTCGTAGTACATACCCAGTGGCTTTTAGTCTCCAAATACAGTATTTTTCTATTACTCATAAAAGTAAGTATGAGTTGAGTATGACAATACTCAATACTATCTATACGTATACTATGTCAAAATATAGGTATTTTAATTACCTTTAATTTAAAACAGTATACGAGTCTATAAGACACTCGTAGTACATACCCAGTGGCTTTCAGTCACCAAATACAGTATTTTTTTATTACTGATAAAAGTAAGTATGAGTTGAATACGACAATACTCTATACTATCTATACGTATACTGTGTCAAAATATAGGTATTGTAATTACCTTTAATTTAAAATAGTATACGAGTCTATATTACACTCGTAGTACATACCCAGTGGCTTTTAGCCACCAAATACAGTATTTTTCTATTACTGATAAAAGTAAGTATGAGTTGAGTATGACAATACACACTACTATCTATACGTATACTGTGTCAAAATATAGGTATTGTAATTACCTTTAATTTAAAACAGTATACGAGTCTATAAGACACTCGTAGTATATACCCAGTGGCTTTTAGTCACCAAATACAGTATTTTTTTATTACTGATAAAAGTAGGTATGAGTTGAATACGACAATACTCTATACTATCTATACGTATACTGTGTCAAAATATAGGTATTTTAATTACCTTTAATTTAAAACAGTATACGAGTCTATAAGACACTCGTAGTACATACCCAGTGGCTTTTAGTCACCAAATACAGTATTTTTCTATTACTGATAAAAGTAAGTATGAGTTGAGTACGACAATACTCTATACTATCTATACGTATACTGTGTCAAAATATAGGTATTGTAATTACCTTTAATTTAAAACAGTATACGAGTCTATAAGACACTCGTAGTACATACCCGGTGGCTTTTAGACACCAAATACAGTATTTTTCTATTACTGATAAAAGTAAGTATTTTAATTACCTTTAATTTAAAACAGTATACGAGTCTATAAGACACTCGTAGTACATACCCAGTGGCTTTTAGTCACCAAATACAGTATTTTTCTATTACTGATAAAAGTAAGTATGAGTTGAGTACGACAATACTCTATACTACCTATACGTATACTGTGTCAAAATATAGGTATTGTAATTACCTTTAATTTAAAACAGTATACGAGTCTATAAGACACTCGTAGTACAAACCCAGTGGTTTTAGTCACCAAATACAGTATTTTTCTATTACTCATAAAAGTAAGTATGAGTTGAGTACGACAATACTCAAGACTATCTATACGTATACTGTGTCAAAATATAAGTATGAGTTGAGTACGACGTTGAGTACGACAATACTCAATACTACCTATACGTATACTGTGTCAAAATATAAGTATGAGTTGAGTACGACGTTGAGTACGACAATACTCAATACTATATATACGTATACTGTGTCAAAATATAGGTATTGTAATTACCTTTAATTTAAAGCAGTATACGAGTCTATAAGACACTTGTAGTACATACCCAGTGGCTTTTAGCCACCCAATACAGTATTTTTCTATTACTGATAAAAGTAAGTATGAGTTAATTACGACAATACTCAAGACTATCTATACGTATACTGTGTCAAAATATAGGTATTTTAACTACCTTTAATTTAAAACAGTATACGAGTCTATAAGACACTCATAGTACATATCCAGTGGTTGTAGTCACCAAATACAGTATTTTTCTATTACTCATAAAAGTAAGTATGAGTTGAGTACGACAATACTCAAGACTATCTATACGTATACTGTGTCAAAATATAGGTATTTTAATTACCTTTAATTTAAAACAGTATACGAGTCTATAAGACACTCATAGTACATACCCAGTGGCTTTTAGCCACCCAATACAGTATTTTTCTATTACTGATAAAAGTAAGTATGAGTTAATTACGACAATACTCAAGACTATCTATACGTATACTGTGTCAAAATATAGGTATTTTAATTACCTTTAATTTAAAACAGTATACGAGTCTATAAGACACTCATAGTACATACCCAGTGGCTTTTAGTCTCCAAATAAAGTATTTTTCTATTACTGATAAAAGTAAGTATGAGTTAAGTACGACAATACTCAATACTATCTATACGTATACTGTGTCAAAATATAGGTATTTTAATTACCTTTAATTTAAAACAGTATACGAGTCTATAAGACACTCGTAGTACATACCCAGTGGCTTTTAGCCACCAAATACAGTATTTTTCTATTGCTGATAAAAGTAAGTATGAGTTGAGTACGACAATACTCTATACTATATATACGTATACTGTGTCAAAATATAGGTATTGTAATTACCTTTAATTTAAAACAGTATACGAGTCTATAAGACACTCGTAGTACATACCCAGTGGCTTTTAGTCACCAAATACAATATTTTTCTATTACTGATAAAAGTAAGTATGAGTTGAGGATGACAATACTCTATACTATCTATACGTATACTGTGTCAAAATATAGGTATTGTAATTACCTTTAATTTAAAACAGTATACGAGTCTATACGACACTCGTAGTACATACGCAGTGGCTTTTAGCCACCAAATACAGTATTTTTCTATTACTGATAAAAGTAAGTATGAGTTGAGTACGACAATACTCAATACTATCTATACGTATACTGTGGCAAAATATAGGTATTTTAATTACCTTTAATTTCAAACAGTATACGAGTCTATAAGACACTCGTAGTACATACCCAGTGGCTTTTAGTCTCCTAATACAGTATTTTTCTATTACTCATAAAAGTAAATATGAGTTGAGTATGACAATGCTCAATACTATCTATACGTATACTGTGTCAAAATATAGGTATTGTAATTACCTTTAATTTAAAACAGTATACGAGTCTATAAGACACTCGTAGTACATACGCAGTGGCTTTTAACCACCAAATACAGTATTTTTCTATTACTGATAAAAGTAAGTATGAGTTAAGTACGACAATACTCAATACTATCTATACGTATACTGTGTCAAAATATAGGTATTTTAATTACCTTTAATTTAAAAAAGTATACGAGTCTATAAGACACTCGTAGTACATACCCAGTGGCTTTTAGCCACCAAATACAGTATTTTTCTATTGCTGATAAAAGTAAGTATGAGTTGAGTACGACAATACTCTATACTATATATACGTATACTGTGTCAAAATATAGGTATTGTAATTACCTTTAATTTAAAACAGTATACGAGTCTATAAGACACTCGTAGTACATACCCAGTGGCTTTTAGCAACCAAATACAGTATTTTTCTATTACTGATAAAAGTAAGTATCAGTTGAGTACGACAATACTCTATACTATCTATATGTATACGGTATCAAAATATAGGTAGTGTAATTACCTTTAATTTAAAACAGCATACGAGTCTATAAGACACTCGTAGTACATACCCAGTGGCTTTTAGTCACGAAATACAGTATTTTTCTATTACTGATAAAAGTAAGTATGAGTTGAATACAACAATACTCTATACTATCGATACGTATACTGTGTCAAAATATAGGTATTGTAATTACCTTTAATTTAAAACAGTATACGAGTCTATAAGACACTCGTAGTACATACCCAGTGGCTTTTAGCCACCAAATACAGTATTTTTCTATTACTGATAAAAGTAAGTATGAGTTAATTACGACAATACTCAATACTATCTATACGTATACTGTGTCAAAATATAGGTATTGTAATTACCTTTAATTTAAAACAGTATACGAGTCTATAAGACACTCGTAGTGCATACGCAGTGGCTTTTAGCCACCAAATACAGTATTTTTCTATTACTGATAAAAGTAAGTATGAGTTGAGTACGACAATACTCAATACTATCTATACGTATACTGTGGCAAAATATAGGTATTGTAATTACCTTTAATTTCAAACAGTATACGAGTCTATAAGACACTCGTAGTACATACCCAGTGGCTTTTAGTCTCCTAATACAGTATTTTTCTATTACTCATAAAAGTAAATATGAGTTGAGTATGACAATGCTCAATACTCTCTATACGTATACTGTGTCAAAATATAGGTATTGTAATTACCTTTAATTTAAAACAGTATACGAGTCTATAAGACACTCGTAGTACATACGCAGTGGCTTTTAACCACCAAATACAGTATTTTTCTATTACTGATAAAAGTAAGTATGAGTTAAGTACGACAATACTCAATACTATCTATACGTATACTGTGTCAAAATATAGGTATTTTAATTACCTTTAATTTAAAACAGTATACGAGTCTATAAGACACTCGTAGTACATACCCAGTGGCTTTTAGTCTCCAAATACAGTATTTTTCTATTGCTGATAAAAGTAAGTATGAGTTGAGTACGACAATACTCTATACTATATATACGTATACTGTGTCAAAATATAGGTATTGTAATTACCCTTAATTTAAAATAGTATACGAGTCTATATTACACTCGTAGTACATACCCAGTGGCTTTTAGTCTCCAAATACAGTATTTTTCTATTACTCATAAAAGTAAGTATGAGTTGAGTATGACAATACTCAATACTATCTATACGTATACTATGTCAAAATATAGGTATTTTAATTACCTTTAATTTAAAACAGTATACTAGTCTATAAGACACTCGTAGTACATACCCAGTGGCTTTCAGTCACCAAATACAGTATTTTTTTATTACTGATAAAAGTAAGTATGAGTTGAATACGACAATACTCTATACTATCTATACGTATACTGTGTCAAAATATAGGTATTGTAATTACCTTTAATTTAAAATAGTATACGAGTCTATATTACACTCGTAGTACATACCCAGTGGCTTTTAGCCACCAAATACAGTATTTTTCTATTACTGATAAAAGTAAGTATGAGTTGAGTATGACAATACACACTACTATCTATACGTATACTGTGTCAAAATATAGGTATTGTAATTACCTTTAATTTAAAACAGTATACGAGTCTATAAGACACTCGTAGTATATACCCAGTGGCTTTTAGTCACCAAATACAGTATTTTTTTATTACTGATAAAAGTAGGTATGAGTTGAATACGACAATACTCTATACTATCTATACGTATACTGTGTCAAAATATAGGTATTTTAATTACCTTTAATTTAAAACAGTATACGAGTCTATAAGACACTCGTAGTACATACCCAGTGGCTTTTAGTCACCAAATACAGTATTTTTCTATTACTGATAAAAGTAAGTATGAGTTGAGTACGACAATACTCTATACTATCTATACGTATACTGTGTCAAAATATAGGTATTGTAATTACCTTTAATTTAAAACAGTATACGAGTCTATAAGACACTCGTAGTACATACCCGGTGGCTTTTAGACACCAAATACAGTATTTTTCTATTACTGATAAAAGTAAGTATTTTAATTACCTTTAATTTAAAACAGTATACGAGTCTATAAGACACTCGTAGTACATACCCAGTGGCTTTTAGTCACCAAATACAGTATTTTTCTATTACTGATAAAAGTAAGTATGAGTTGAGTACGACAATACTCTATACTACCTATACGTATACTGTGTCAAAATATAGGTATTGTAATTACCTTTAATTTAAAACAGTATACGAGTCTATAAGACACTCGTAGTACAAACCCAGTGGTTTTAGTCACCAAATACAGTATTTTTCTATTACTCATAAAAGTAAGTATGAGTTGAGTACGACAATACTCAAGACTATCTATACGTATACTGTGTCAAAATATAAGTATGAGTTGAGTACGACGTTGAGTACGACAATACTCAATACTACCTATACGTATACTGTGTCAAAATATAAGTATGAGTTGAGTACGACGTTGAGTACGACAATACTCAATACTATATATACGTATACTGTGTCAAAATATAGGTATTGTAATTACCTTTAATTTAAAGCAGTATACGAGTCTATAAGACACTTGTAGTACATACCCAGTGGCTTTTAGCCACCCAATACAGTATTTTTCTATTACTGATAAAAGTAAGTATGAGTTAATTACGACAATACTCAAGACTATCTATACGTATACTGTGTCAAAATATAGGTATTTTAACTACCTTTAATTTAAAACAGTATACGAGTCTATAAGACACTCATAGTACATACCCAGTGGTTGTAGTCACCAAATACAGTATTTTTCTATTACTCATAAAAGTAAGTATGAGTTGAGTACGACAATACTCAAGACTATCTATACGTATACTGTGTCAAAATATAGGTATTTTAATTACCTTTAATTTAAAACAGTATACGAGTCTATAAGACACTCATAGTACATACCCAGTGGCTTTTAGCCACCCAATACAGTATTTTTCTATTACTGATAAAAGTAAGTATGAGTTAATTACGACAATACTCAAGACTATCTATACGTATACTGTGTCAAAATATAGGTATTTTAATTACCTTTAATTTAAAACAGTATACGAGTCTATAAGACACTCATAGTACATACCCAGTGGCTTTTAGTCTCCAAATAAAGTATTTTTCTATTACTGATAAAAGTAAGTATGAGTTAAGTACGACAATACTCAATACTATCTATACGTATACTGTGTCAAAATATAGGTATTTTAATTACCTTTAATTTAAAACAGTATACGAGTCTATAAGACACTCGTAGTACATACCCAGTGGCTTTTAGCCACCAAATACAGTATTTTTCTATTGCTGATAAAAGTAAGTATGAGTTGAGTACGACAATACTCTATACTATATATACGTATACTGTGTCAAAATATAGGTATTGTAATTACCTTTAATTTAAAACAGTATACGAGTCTATAAGACACTCGTAGTACATACCCAGTGGCTTTTAGTCACCAAATACAATATTTTTCTATTACTGATAAAAGTAAGTATGAGTTGAGGATGACAATACTCTATACTATCTATACGTATACTGTGTCAAAATATAGGTATTGTAATTACCTTTAATTTAAAACAGTATACGAGTCTATACGACACTCGTAGTACATACGCAGTGGCTTTTAGCCACCAAATACAGTATTTTTCTATTACTGATAAAAGTAAGTATGAGTTGAGTACGACAATACTCAATACTATCTATACGTATACTGTGGCAAAATATAGGTATTTTAATTACCTTTAATTTCAAACAGTATACGAGTCTATAAGACACTCGTAGTACATACCCAGTGGCTTTTAGTCTCCTAATACAGTATTTTTCTATTACTCATAAAAGTAAATATGAGTTGAGTATGACAATGCTCAATACTATCTATACGTATACTGTGTCAAAATATAGGTATTGTAATTACCTTTAATTTAAAACAGTATACGAGTCTATAAGACACTCGTAGTACATACGCAGTGGCTTTTAACCACCAAATACAGTATTTTTCTATTACTGATAAAAGTAAGTATGAGTTAAGTACGACAATACTCAATACTATCTATACGTATACTGTGTCAAAATATAGGTATTTTAATTACCTTTAATTTAAAAAAGTATACGAGTCTATAAGACACTCGTAGTACATAGCCAGTGGCTTTTAGCCACCAAATACAGTATTTTTCTATTGCTGATAAAAGTAAGTATGAGTTGAGTACGACAATACTCTATACTATATATACGTATACTGTGTCAAAATATAGGTATTGTAATTACCTTTAATTTAAAACAGTATACGAGTCTATAAGACACTCGTAGTACATACCCAGTGGCTTTTAGCAACCAAATACAGTATTTTTCTATTACTGATAAAAGTAAGTATGAGTTGAGTACGACAATACTCAATACTATCTATATGTATACGGTATCAAAATATAGGTAGTGTAATTACCTTTAATTTAAAACAGCATACGAGTCTATACGACACTCGTAGTACATACCCAGTGGCTTTTAGTCACCAAATACAGTATTTTTCTATTACTGATAAAAGTAAGTATGAGTTGAATACAACAATACTCTATACTATCGATACGTATACTGTGTCAAAATATAGGTATTGTAATTACCTTTAATTTAAAACAGTATACGAGTCTATAAGACACTCGTAGTACATACCCAGTGGCTTTTAGTCTCCAAATACAGTATTTTTCTATTACTCATAAAAGTAAGTATGAGTTGAGTATGACAATACTCAATACTATCTATACGTATACTGTGTCAAAATATAGGTATTTTAATTACCTTTAATTTAAAACAGTATACGAGTCTATAAGATACTCGTACTACATACCCTGTGGCTTTTAGTCACCAAATACAGTATTATTCTATTACTGATAAAAGTAACTATGAGCTGAGTATGGCTATACTCATTACCATCTATACGTATACTTCTTCAAAATGTAGGTATTTTAATTACCTTTAATTTAAAACAGTATACGAGTCTATAAGACACTCGTAGTACATACCCAGTTGGCTTCTAGCCTCAACATTCATAGAAATGTAGTATTTTTCTGTTAATGATAGAAGTAAGTATGAGTTGAGTATGGCTATACTCATTACCATCTATACGTATACTTCTTCAAAATGTAGGTATTTTAATTATCTTTAATTCAAGACAGTACACCTGGCTATGCGACACTCGTAGTCCATATCCAGTTGGCTTCTAGCCGCAACATTCATAGAAATGTAGTATTTTTCTGTTAATGATAAAAGTAAGTATGAGTTGAGTATGGCTATACTCATTACCATCTATACGTATACTTCTTCAAAATGTAGGTATTTTAATTACCTTTAATTCAAGACAGTATACGTGGCTATGCGACACTCGTAGTCCATACCCAGTTGGCTTCTATCCTCAACATTCATAGAAATGTAGTATTTTCCTGTTAATGATAAAAGTAAGTATGAGTTGAGTATGGCTATACTCATTACCATCTTCAAAATGTAGGTATTTTAATTATCTTTAATTCATATCCAGTTGGCTTCTAGCCACAACATTCATAGAAATGTAGTATTTTTCTGTTAATGATAAAAGTAAGTATGAGTTGAGTATGGCTATACTCATTACCATCTATACGTATACTACTTCAAAATGTAGGTATTTTAATTACCTTTAATTCAAGACAGTATACGTGGCTATTCGACACTCGTAGTCCATACGCAGTTTGCTTCTATCCTCAACATTCATAGAAATGTAGTATTTTCCTGTTAATGATAAAAGTAAGTATGAGTTGAGTATGGCTATACTCATTACCATCTTCAAAATGTAGGTATTTTAATTATCTTTAATTCAAGACAGTATACCTGGCTATGCGACACTCGTAGTCCATATCCAGTTGGCTTCTAGCCACAACATTCATAGAAATGTAGTATTTTTCTGTTAATGATAAAAGTAAGTATGAGTTGAGTATGGCTATACTCATTACCATCTATACGCATACAACTTCAAAATGTAGGTATTTTAATTACCTTTAATTCGAGACAGTACACCTGGCTATGCGACACGCGTAGTCCATATCCAGTTGGCTTCTAGCCACAACATTCATAGAAATGTAGTATTGTTCTGTTAATGATAAAAGTAAGTATGAGTTGAGTATGGCTATACTCATTACCATCTATACGCATACTTCTTCAAAATGTAGGTATTTTAATTACGTTTAATTCAAGACAGCATACGTGGCTATTCGACACTCGTAGTCCATACCCAGTTGGCTTCTAGCCTCAACATTCATAGAAATGTAGTATTTTTCTGTTAATGATAGAAGTAAGTATGAGTTGAGTATGGCTATACTCATTACCATCTATACGCATACTTCTTCAAAATGTAGGTATTTTAATAAGCTTTAATTCAAGACAGTATACGTGGCTATGCGACACTCGTAGTCCATACCCAGTTGGCTTCTAGCCACAACATTCATAGAAATGTAGTATTTTTCTGTTAATGATAAAAGTAAGTATGAGTTGAGTATGGCTATACTCATTACCATCTATACGTATACTACTTCAAAATGTAGGTATTTGAATTACCTTTAAGTCAAGACAGTATACGTGGCTATGCGACAGTCGTAGTCCATAGTTGGCTTCTAGCCACAACATTAATAGAAATGTAGTATTTTTCTGTTAATGATAGAAGTATGATTTGAGTATGGCTATACGCACACAACTTCAAAATGTAGGTATTTTAATTACCTTTAATTCAAGACAGCATACGTGGCTATGCGACACTCGTAGTCAATACCCAGTTGGCTTCTAGCCTCAACATTCATAGAAATGTAGTATTTTTCTGTTAATGATAGAAGTAAGTATGAGTTGAGTATGGCTATACTCATTACCATCTATACGCATACAGGTATCTTAAGTACCTTTAATTCAAGACAGTAGCTTAACAACTGATTTGACACTTGTTAAAAATTCAAGACAGTATACGTGGCTATGCGACACTCGTAGTCCATACCCAGTTGGCTTCTAGCCACAACATTCATAGAAATGTAGTATTTTTCTGTTAACGATAAAAGTAAGTATGAGTTGAGTATGGCTATACTCATTACCATCTATACGTATACTACTTCAAAATGTAGGTATTTTAATTATCTTTAATTCAAGACAGTATACGTGGCTATGCGACACTCGTAGTCCATACCCAGTTGGCTTCTATCCTCAACATTCAAATGTTAATGATAAAAGTAAGTATGAGTTGAGTATGGCTATACTCATTACCATCTTCAAAATGTGGGTATTTTAATTATCTTTAATTCAAGACAGTACACCTGGCTATGCGACACTCGTAGTCCATATCCAGTTGGCTTCTAGCCACAACATTCATAGAAATGTAGTATTTTTCTGTTAATGATAAAAGTAAGTATGAGTTGAGTATGGCTATACTCATTACCATCTATACGTATACTTCTTCAAAATGTAGGTATTTTAATTACCTTTAATTCAAGACAGCATACGTGGCTATGCGACACTCGTAGTCCATACCCAGTTGGCTTCTATCCTCAACATTCACAGAAATGTAGTATTTTTCTGTTAATGATAAAAGTAAGTATGAGTTGAGTATGGCTATACTCATTACCATCTTCAAAATGTAGGTATTTTAATTATCTTTAATTCAAGACAGTACACCTGGCTATGCGACACTCGTAGTCCATACCCATTTGGCTTCTAGCCACAACATTCATAGAAATGTAGTATTTTTCTGTTAATGATAAAAGTAAGTATGAGTTGAGTATGGCTATACTCATTACCATCTATACGCATACAACTTCAAAATGTAGGTATTTTAATTACCTTTAATTCAAGACAGTACACCTGGCTATGCGACACTCGTAGTCCATATCCAGTTGGCTTCTAGCCACAACATTCATAGAAATGTAGTATTTTTCTGTTAATGATAAAAGTAAGTATGAGTTGAGTATGGCTATACTCATTACCATCTATACGCATACAACTTCAAAATGTAGGTATTTTAATTACCTTTAATTCAAGACAGTATACGTGGCTATGCGACACTCGTAGTCCATACCCAGTTGGCTTCTATCCTCAACATTCATAGAAATGTAGTATTTTCCTGTTAATGATAAAAGTAAGTATGAGTTGAGTATGGCTATACTCATTACCATCTTCAAAATGTAGGTATTTTAATTATCTTTAATTCATATCCAGTTGGCTTCTAGCCACAACATTCATAGAAATGTAGTATTTTTCTGTTAATGATAAAAGTAAGTATGAGTTGAGTATGGCTATACTCCTTACCATCTATACGTATACTACTTCAAAATGTAGGTATTTTAATTACCTTTAATTCAAGACAGTATACGTGGCTATGCGACACTCGTAGTCCATACCCAGTTGGCTTCTATCCTCAACATTCATAGAAATGTAGTATTTTCCTGTTAATGATAAAAGTAAGTATGAGTTGAGTATGGCTATACTCATTACCATCTTCAAAATGTAGGTATTTTAATTATCTTTAATTCAAGACAGTATACCTGGCTATGCGACACTCGTAGTCCATACCCAGTTGGCTTCTAGCCTCAACATTCATAGAAATGTAGTATTTTTCTGTTAATGATAGAAGTAAGTATGAGTTGAGTATGGCTATACTCATTACCATCTTCAAAATGTAGGTATTTTAATTATCTTTAATTCAAGACAGTACACCTGGCTATGCGACACTCGTAGTCCATATCCAGTTGGCTTCTAGCCACAACATTCATAGAAATGTAGTATTTTTCTGTTAATGATAAAAGTAAGTATGAGTTGAGTATGGCTATACTCATTACCATCTATACGCATACAACTTCAAAATGTAGGTATTTTAATTACCTTTAATTCAAGACAGTATACGAGTCTATAAGACACTCGTAGTACATACCCAGTTGGCTTCTAGCCTCAACATTCATAGAAATGTAGTATTTTTCTGTTAATGATAGAAGTAAGTATGAGTTGAGTATGGCTATACTCATTACCATCTATACGTATACTTCTTCAAAATGTAGGTATTTTAATTATCTTTAATTCAAGACAGTACACCTGGCTATGCGACACTCGTAGTCCATATCCAGTTGGCTTCTAGCCGCAACATTCATAGAAATGTAGTATTTTTCTGTTAATGATAAAAGTAAGTATGAGTTGAGTATGGCTATACTCATTACCATCTATACGTATACTTCTTCAAAATGTAGGTATTTTAATTACCTTTAATTCAAGACAGTATACGTGGCTATGCGACACTCGTAGTACATACCCAGTTGGCTTCTAGCCTCAACATTCATAGAAATGTAGTATTTTTCTGTTAATGATAGAAGTAAGTATGAGTTGAGTATGGCTATACTCATTACCATCTATACGTATACTTCTTCAAAATGTAGGTATTTTAATTATCTTTAATTCAAGACAGTACACCTGGCTATGCGACACTCGTAGTCCATATCCAGTTGGCTTCTAGCCGCAACATTCATAGAAATGTAGTATTTTTCTGTTAATGATAAAAGTAAGTATGAGTTGAGTATGGCTATACTCATTACCATCTATACGTATACTTCTTCAAAATGTAGGTATTTTACTTACCTTTAATTCAAGACAGTATACGTGGCTATGCGACACTCGTAGTCCATACCCAGTTGGCTTCTATCCTCAACATTCATAGAAATGTAGTATTTTTCTGTTAATGATAAAAGTAAGTATGAGTTGCGTATGGCTATACTCATTACCATCTTCAAAATGTAGGTATTTTAATTATCTTTAATTCAAGACAGTACACCTGGCTATTCGACACTCGTAGTCCATACCCAGTTGGCTTCTAGCCTCAACATTCATAGAAATGTAGTATTTTTCTGTTAATGATAGAAGTAAGTATGAGTTGAGTATGGCTATACTCATTACCATCTTCAAAATGTAGGTATTTTAATTATCTTTAATTCAAGACAGTACACCTGGCTATGCGACACTCGTAGTCCATATCCAGTTGGCTTTTAGCCACAACATTCATAGAAATGTAGTATTTTTCTGTTAATGATAAAAGTAAGTATGAGTTGAGTATGGCTATACTCATTACCATCTATACGCATACAACTTCAAAATGTAGGTATTTTAATTACCTTTAATTCAAGACAGTATACGTGGCTATGCGACACTCGTAGTCCATACCCAGTTGGCTTCTATCCTCAACATTCATAGAAATGTAGTATTTTCCTGTTAATGATAAAAGTAAGTATGAGTTGAGTATGGCTATACTCATTACCATCTTCAAAATGTAGGTATTTTAATTATCTTTAATTCATATCCAGTTGGCTTCTAGCCACAACATTCATAGAAATGTAGTATTTTTCTGTTAATGATAAAAGTAAGTATGAGTTGAGTATGGCTATACTCATTACCATCTCTACGTATACTACTTCAAAATGTAGGTATTTTAATTACCTTTAATTCAAGACAGTATACGTGGCTATTCGACACTCGTAGTCCATACGCAGTTTGCTTCTATCCTCAACATTCATAGAAATGTAGTATTTTCCTGTTAATGATAAAAGTAAGTATGAGTTGAGTATGGCTATACTCATTACCATCTTCAAAATGTAGGTATTTTAATTATCTTTAATTCAAGACAGTATACCTGGCTATGCGACACTCGTAGTCCATATCCAGTTGGCTTCTAGCCACAACATTCATAGAAATGTAGTATTTTTCTGTTAATGATAAAAGTAAGTATGAGTTGAGTATGGCTATACTCATTACCATCTATACGCATACAACTTCAAAATGTAGGTATTTTAATTACCTTTAATTCGAGACAGTACACCTGGCTATGCGACACGCGTAGTCCATATCCAGTTGGCTTCTAGCCACAACATTCATAGAAATGTAGTATTGTTCTGTTAATGATAAAAGTAAGTATGAGTTGAGTATGGCTATACTCATTACCATCTATACGCATACTTCTTCAAAATGTAGGTATTTTAATTACGTTTAATTCAAGACAGCATACGTGGCTATTCGACACTCGTAGTCCATACCCAGTTGGCTTCTAGCCTCAACATTCATAGAAATGTAGTATTTTTCTGTTAATGATAGAAGTAAGTATGAGTTGAGTATGGCTATACTCATTACCATCTATACGCATACTTCTTCAAAATGTAGGTATTTTAATAAGCTTTAATTCAAGACAGTATACGTGGCTATGCGACACTCGTAGTCCATACCCAGTTGGCTTCTAGCCACAACATTCATAGAAATGTATAATATATATAAATAATATATATATATATTATTTATTGGATCAACTAAATACTAGTTATAAAATCAAAATATATATATATATATATATGTGTATTAAATTCAATAGTACAATTTATATATATATATATATATGTATATATAATTATATGATCAATATATGTATGTAGAAATAGATAGATAGATAGATTACGCTCATATTTGGTAAACACATTCATTATAGTGTTCTGTAGTTAATTACGCTAGTGGTCCTCCATTAGCTCTACTTGGAAGATGGTTATATGATGAAAACGTGATTTCTGATATTTTGTGGGAAATAATGGAGGAGCACTGGCATAGTTAGCTATAGGACACTATAATGAATGTGTTTACCAAATATGAGCGTAATCCATCCAAGGGTGCCAGAGAAAATCCCAGATGAAAATATGGCTACTCATCATTTCATCCAGACCACTATAATGAATGTGTTTACCAAATATCAGAACAATCTATCCAGAGGTACCAGAGAAAATTCCAGATGGAAATATGGCCATTCATAATTTCATCCAGGATAATATATACATACATATATTGATATTTCATTAAAAAAAATGAAGTACGACTGTATTTCATTCAAATACGCCCTTTTGTAGAATAACCTCCAATACAATATATCTGATCCCGCAATACAATATATCTGATCAGATATTGATGGTTAACGTAATTCATATTTTACTTTCCCTTTATAGAATCTACAATTATTTTGTATAATATATATATATAATTGAATGATATCTATATATCTATATACAGTTGCTCACAAAAGTATCCGGCCACCCTACTTGGTTCAAAATATTTAATGTTTTTCAGTTCATTTTCAATTAAGTATTTTTTTTAATATTGGCTATAAAAAGCCTTTACTAATGCACTTTATAATACTAGAAAAACGTATTAGAAAAATGAATTAATTATCAGAAAAACTTACATAGCTGTCCGAACTCATAAAACAATTGACACTAAAGGCGGCCACTAAGTGTGTATGCATACGGGGGACTTCCCCAAAGTAAGTTTAGTTACCAAATAGTTTCCAAATAGTGCGTCATTCGAGAAAAATTGTATTTCCGAATTATGTACTTAATTGTTTGGTTGTCGATTTTTTCTGAAGTATATTTAATTTTGATATTTCTATGATTGGATTATAAATTACAAGACTAAATAATGTTAAAAAATAATAATTATTGGTTTTCTGTTATTTAAAACTTAACGTCTAAGATTAATTCTACTGAATAAAAGAAGTGGCCGGATACTTTTGTGAGCAACTGTATATGTATATATATTATATTTTAATTTTATATTATATAAATATATATGTAGATATAAGTATAACTTTAGTATATAATATTACAATATCTGATCAGATAATATTATATATTATTTATACATATTATATTATATAAAATAATTGTAAATTCAATAAAGGGAAAGTAAAATGAATTCGTTACCCATAAATATCTGGTCAAGCAATAATAGATATATTACATATATTATATTATCAAATCGTTTCCAAAAATCAAAATTTGTTGGATAATTTTATCATCACACGTATCTAATAACAATAACATATACATTATATGGCAATGCCGCATTCCTATAAAAACATCAAATAATGTATTACAAACGCATACACTCAAAAAATATAAAAGCTCTTTTTCAGAAAAAAACATTGGTATGACGGGACGTTACGATTCGGGCTTTTTTCTGACGCTCCTCGACCCTTAACTGATGATAAAAGAAAAAAAAAATTTAAATTCAAAATTTTTTTTATATTAATTTACAGAGTAAATGTTCTAAAGCTCTTTTGAAAGGACATGCACATGGGTGAAATCGATAGCAGAGTTTTCAACCCAATACTAATCGATGGTGCTGGCTCTATAATTTTCTAATCTCGGCGCAACAACTCAAAAAATGCCTTGATTGGACAACTATAAGTTATATAAACAATGATAAAATTGAATATATATATTGAAGGGGAAAAATATATTTTGAAATATATTTTCAAAATATACGGCCATCTATTAGCATATTAAGTTTGGTGCGCTCAAATTTGCTGTATGAAATGTCCCACCTAGTAATTCTCAAACTTACTACTTCAAAATGTAGGTATGGTTAAACTTAGACGACAACACAAATATTATATTTAACGAAAGTTTATTATGTCTCTTTTTATAAATGAGTTAATATTCAATCCACTAGATTCATTTTTGCATCAATCTATTTTTACATTATCAACATTTTCACTTGATATTTTTGTCTAAAAAATGACTAAAAAGGAACGTCGATTGAGAAATTGTGATAAACCAAAACCGATAATGCAGAGACCTCTGCAGATATCTGAGAAATAAAGCTAAAAATTAAAATAATTATTAAATTTTTTTTTTCTATATTTTTACAGGTACTCGAAATTAGTAGTACATATTAATTAATGATATTAATAATAATTTTTTATAATAATAATAATGCCGTTTATTTCTTGAAAGGTAAGAGAACATTAACTTACATTTTTTGTTTATATATTTTATACTTGTCTAATTAAGGCATGTTTTGGGCCGTAGTACAAGCGTTTGGGGTTTCTTGGCAGTAAAATGAATGATGTATTTTCTGATTATACAACTTTCAGAATAAATTAGTTGTTCTTCAGAACAAATTAAATAATTTTTTAAAATATTGCTGCTGCCAACTACAATTTTAATCTGGGTCGTACAACACAAAAAGTGCCTTTATTGAACAATTATAAGATATATAAATAATAATTATATATACATATGTATATATATACAATAATTATAAACTTATTAAATTATAAAACACAATAATTATGATTAATGTATAATATATAAAATAGTTTCATTAATTTAAATTTTACTTTATTTCATTGGATGATGTATAACAACAATATGATTATCAATTTCATCATCCCCATTAAAAGCAGTCTTTGTATCCTCTTCAGAATAATTCGAAGCTGAAATATTTCCATCGTCTTTTACATTTGTTATATTTTCAAATTCCGAATATACATTACTTTCTATAGATAATTTTTCAATATCATCGTTTTGTTTAAAATGATCACTAATAATTTCAAATTTATTCCCATCTTCTTCGGGAATAAATTTATTATCGGCATCAATATTCTTATCTTTAGATATTGATAATTGTGATATTGATAATCCTCGTGGACGTCTACGACTATATGGACTTTCTGTTGGTTTTGTAATCATTTCAAAATGATTTTTATTTAATGATGTTCTATGACAACCAATTTCATCATCTGAAATACTAGCAAATGATATTGAATCTGTACACATTTTCCATTTACGTTCACTATATGGACTTGAACGATAATTTTTTCAAATTTGCTATTTCCTCAGCACTTTGTAGATTTTGTGTTTTTAAATAACCAGCTGGAAAACGGCTATCTTCGGTAAAATATAATCGCGTACCAGATTCAGTTCGTGGGATTCTACCAGTTCTACGAAATATCTCACGTCCAATATCAGTACGTTCTTTATCTCGATTTGTTAATCGTTCTTCACTCAAAAACCGATGACGATATAATATTGATTCTTCAGCAATATCATCAAAATCTTTTAATTCATCATTATTTACAACAATTTTATTACGTTTTCTTTTATTACGATTTGTTCGTAATTCCTCCATTGATTTAAATGATCTTTCTATTTTTGGCATTAAAAGTGCATCTTCATAACATGGTGGATTTGATTCCCGAGATGCATCTGGTGCATTTAATTGACCATCTTGTTGCAGCACAATTAAATTTTGTAGCCGTCTACAATATAAAGAGTATTTAAATAATTTTAGTTATATAAAAAATATTAAAAAATGTTCATACATTCGTTCTCGTTCTTCATAATTTCTCTGATACTCTTGATCATTCCTCCTACGTTTGATCTTTAATCGAAGTTTCCGTACAGTAGTAATTACACAAAAAGATACTGTTATAACAACTACTAATAACATTATAATAGTCCATATTCTTTCAGCATTTCCCATATTTTTATTAGGATACCAAATTGATGAACAACTATTTTCCCATGTGCGTCCGTAGTATTCAATTGGACTTCCACATCTTAAATGTCTTTTATCTTTAATCTTAAATATTTATGAAAGTAAATATAAATTTTATTGAAATTGTTTAAATAACCAACCTTATTTCTTTCATTTATAAATATATAAAAGTTTTGAAATTTTTTATCATTACAAAAACACATCCATGGATTATCACCAAGCCATATTTCTGCTAAATATGGATTTCTAGAAAAATATGATTCATCTAAAGTAGTTGTGAAACGATTACCAGATAATTTAAGTGTTGTTAGTTCTGGCAATAACTGAAATGATAAATTTTGAATTGAAGAAAGTCTGAAAAAATATATGACAATTTATTAGACAATATATAATTTAAAAAAAAAATCATATTTATTATTACCTGCACATACTCAAATCTAATTCTTGTAAACTATCTGATTTTAATCCAATTGGTAAATCTGATATTAAATTTCTTGATAAATCTAATTTTGTTAAATTTTTCATATCATTTAATGCATTTCGTTCAATTTTTAATATCTCACACGAACTTAAGTTCAATTCAGTTAATGAACTTGATGTAATTTTACTAAATCTATTTATATAATTACGACTTAAGTTTAAATTAATTAGCATTAAATTTGTACTAAATATACTTGGATGTATATTTGTAATTACATTAAATGATAAATCAAGTTTTTTTAATAAAATCAAATCATCAAATGCAATTGGATCAATATAACTAATTGCATTTCTAGATAAATCTAAATATTCTAATTGAAGATTATATTGAAAATCATTTGATTCTATTTTACGTAACATATTACCACGATAAATTAATGTATTTAAATTTGTAAAGCCAATTATTTCAAATTTATCTAAATTACAAAATGATAAATTTAATATTTTTAATGATTCTGATTTAACATAATTATTATCATTTTTTGTTGTTATTAAATTTATGTTAGGATTTTTTGATATATCCAATGATAGTAAATTTGTAATTAAATCAAATGTATTTGGCATTAATTTTTCTAATTTACAATTACTTAAATCTAATATTTTTAATGAATTTGATTCAATTTGATTTAATAAATGTAATGGATTACCATTTAATATTAAACGTTCTAAACTTCTCATTCCACTTAAAATAAATTCACCAGAAATTTTTTGTATTTGACAATTACTTAAATCTAATAATGTTAATGAATGACTAATTAAAATATATGTTTCATCAGCATTTGAAAAGCTAGTAATTTGATTACCAGCTAATGATAATGTTTGTAAATTAATTGCACCTTTAAAAGCAACATTTGGATTTAGATCTTTCCAACTATTAAAACTATTATTACTTAAAATTACGTCGATTGAGAAATTGTGATAAACCAAAACCGATAATGCAGAGACCTCTGCAGATATCTGAGAAATAAAGCTAAAAATTAAAATAATTATTAAATTTTTTTTTTCTATATTTTTACAGGTACTCGAAATTAGTAGTACATATTAATTAATGATATTAATAATAATTTTTTATAATAATAATAATGCCGTTTATTTCTTGAAAGGTAAGAGAACATTAACTTACATTTTTTGTTTATATATTTTATACTTGTCTAATTAAGGCATGTTTTGGGCCGTAGTACAAGCGTTTGGGGTTTCTTGGCAGTAAAATGAATGATGTATTTTCTGATTATACAACTTTCAGAATAAATTAGTTGTTCTTCAGAACAAATTAAATAATTTTTTAAAATATTGCTGCTGCCAACTACAATTTTAATCTGGGTCGTAGTCGTACAACACAAAAAGTGCCTTTATTGAACAATTATAAGATATATAAATAATAATTATATATACATATGTATATATATACAATAATTATAAACTTATTAAGTTATAAAACACAATAATTATGATTAATGTATAATATATAAAATAGTTTCATTAATTTAAATTTTACTTTCTTTCATTGGATGATGTATAACAACAATATGATTATCAATTTCATCATCCCCATTAAAAGCAGTCTTTGTATCCTCTTCAGAATAATTCGAAGCTGAAATATTTCCATCGTCTTTTACATTTGTTATATTTTCAAATTCCGAATATACATTACTTTCTATAGATAATTTTTCAATATCATCGTTTTGTTTAAAATGATCACTAATAATTTCAAATTTATTCCCATCTTCTTCGGGAATAAATTTATTATCGGCATCAATATTCTTATCTTTAGATATTGATAATTGTGATATTGATAATCCTCGTGGACGTCTACGACTATATGGACTTTCTGTTGGTTTTGTAATCATTTCAAAATGATTTTTATTTAATGATGTTCTATGACAACCAATTTCATCATCTGAAATACTAGCAAATGATATTGAATCTGTACACATTTTCCATTTACGTTCACTATATGGACTTGAACGATAATTTTTCAAATTTGCTATTTCCTCAGCACTTTGTAGATTTTGTGTTTTTAAATAACCAGCTGGAAAACGGCTATCTTCGGTAAAATATAATCGCGTACCAGATTCAGTTCGTGGGATTCTACCAGTTCTACGAAATATCTCACGTCCAATATCAGTACGTTCTTTATCTCGATTTGTTAATCGTTCTTCACTCAAAAACCGATGACGATATAATATTGATTCTTCAGCAATATCATCAAAATCTTTTAATTCATCATTATTTACAACAATTTTATTACGTTTTCTTTTATTACGATTTGTTCGTAATTCCTCCATTGATTTAAATGATCTTTCTATTTTTGGCATTAAAAGTGCATCTTCATAACATGGTGGATTTGATTCCCGAGATGCATCTGGTGCATTTAATTGACCATCTTGTTGCAGCACAATTAAATTTTGTAGCCGTCTACAATATAAAGAGTATTTAAATAATTTTAGTTATATAAAAAATATTAAAAAATGTTCATACATTCGTTCTCGTTCTTCATAATTTCTCTGATACTCTTGATCATTCCTCCTACGTTTGATCTTTAATCGAAGTTTCCGTACAGTAGTAATTACACAAAAAGATACTGTTATAACAACTACTAATAACATTATAATAGTCCATATTCTTTCAGCATTTCCCATATTTTTATTAGGATACCAAATTGATGAACAACTATTTTCCCATGTGCGTCCGTAGTATTCAATTGGACTTCCACATCTTAAATGTCTTTTATCTTTAATCTTAAATATTTATGAAAGTAAATATAAATTTTATTGAAATTGTTTAAATAACCAACCTTATTTCTTTCATTTATAAATATATAAAAGTTTTGAAATTTTTTATCATTACAAAAACACATCCATGGATTATCACCAAGCCATATTTCTGCTAAATATGGATTTCTAGAAAAATATGATTCATCTAAAGTAGTTGTGAAACGATTACCAGATAATTTAAGTGTTGTTAGTTCTGGCAATAACTGAAATGATAAATTTTGAATTGAAGAAAGTCTGAAAAAATATATGACAATTTATTAGACAATATATAATTTAAAAAAAAAATCATATTTATTATTACCTGCACATACTCAAATCTAATTCTTGTAAACTATCTGATTTTAATCCAATTGGTAAATCTGATATTAAATTTCTTGATAAATCTAATTTTGTTAAATTTTTCATATCATTTAATGCATTTCGTTCAATTTTTAATATCTCACACGAACTTAAGTTCAATTCAGTTAATGAACTTGATGTAATTTTACTAAATCTATTTATATAATTACGACTTAAGTTTAAATTAATTAGCATTAAATTTGTACTAAATATACTTGGATGTATATTTGTAATTACATTAAATGATAAATCAAGTTTTTTTAATAAAATCAAATCATCAAATGCAATTGGATCAATATAACTAATTGCATTTCTAGATAAATCTAAATATTCTAATTGAAGATTATATTGAAAATCATTTGATTCTATTTTACGTAACATATTACCACGATAAATTAATGTATTTAAATTTGTAAAGCCAATTATTTCAAATTTATCTAAATTACAAAATGATAAATTTAATATTTTTAATGATTCTGATTTAACATAATTATTATCATTTTTTGTTGTTATTAAATTTATGTTAGGATTTTTTGATATATCCAATGATAGTAAATTTGTAATTAAATCAAATGTATTTGGCATTAATTTTTCTAATTTACAATTACTTAAATCTAATATTTTTAATGAATTTGATTCAATTTGATTTAATAAATGTAATGGATTACCATTTAATATTAAACGTTCTAAACTTCTCATTCCACTTAAAATAAATTCACCAGAAATTTTTTGTATTTGACAATTACTTAAATCTAATAATGTTAATGAATGACTAATTAAAATATATGTTTCATCAGCATTTGAAAAGCTAGTAATTTGATTACCAGCTAATGATAATGTTTGTAAATTAATTGCACCTTTAAAAGCAACATTTGGATTTAGATCTTTCCAACTATTAAAACTATTATTACTTAAAATTAATGTTCGTAGTGAAGCAAAACCATCTAGTGCATTTTCAATTAAATATTGTATTTTGTTTTGTGATAAATCAAGAAATGCTAAACTCTCAATTTTTGAAAAATGATATGGAAATTTTGTTATATTATTGTTAGAAAAATCAATTTGTTCAATTGGTATTTCTGGTGTTGGTGAATAATCAATTAATTCAAGTCCAGAACAATCAGCCGCTATATTATGTGATATCCATGAGCATTTACATTCGATAAAACAATCAATAGATTTAACTGGTTTGCTTAAATTCAAATATAATATAATTAAAAATAATAATTTTATATTAATCGTCATTTTTGTCGTTTGTTGTTCCCTAAAAGAAAATTTATGAGATTAATGAAAATATATTTTTAAATAATTATTTTAATTTATGTACTAAAATATTTCTTTTCAGCAAATTTCAGAATTTAAAAAATAAGTTACTTTAAGTATACATAACAATCTGCATAATATATTTAGATTTTAAATAAATTACAAAATGATAAATAATAATGCATATTTAGGGTTTATGATTTTTACATGTTTCGTTTTTGTAAAATGAATTGAAGAATTTTGTTAAGAATTATTATAATTATTAGCATGAGCGCATGTAATATACCCTATTACTATGAAACCTACGAATTTAGATATTTTCCTAATAGTTATGCTTCTTGTATACATGGACAAGATCGGCTATTTCTTAATACAGATTGTTCCATTAAGCTTTGGTATGTACGTAGTTTCTAGCCGTTTATAAGAATTATAACATGTTTCAGCGCCCGACAACTAAATCGGTCTGCTCTGTCCGTATTTAAACTATTTCATTTCGTTTTTCAAATGTAGTCATTTTCTTAATTGATATGCTTCGGTATTTCGTTTATAATGCTTAAAATAGTAATGCACGAGAAGAGTTTGAAGAAATATTTTTTTTGACAAACTATTGATATAGTTTCAGAAATATATTTCACTAACGTCTAATGTTCAATATTATTAAATTTATATTTTGAAGAATTTTAAATTGTTTCTTATTTTATACTTTAATGGAATCTGTGAACATATTAATGTCTGTAAACATACATATATTAAAATTTTAATAATTAAAAAAAGTTAGAATTATTTTTTCTTTGACATTTTTAGGTGTGGCTTAACATTTAACTTTAAGTACAAATATGAAATACTATATTAAGCTTTAACAAACCTTTTTATCTTAATTTTTAATGTTATCCAAAAATCGAAAGTATATAATTTTCTTTATTGCGAAATTATTAAAAATTTATCTAAATATTATTTTATTCATTTGACTTTTCACTAATATTTTTCCTTTTATAAATTAAAAACTATTTCATGATATTTATTAATGAACAATTAAACCAAAAACATTAATATTTTTTTTTTGTTTCTTATCTTATCTTAAATAAGGTATTAATAAGAGTATAATATATGACTCATAAAAAAAATAATTGTTATTTTATAACTAAATACATTATTTTTAAACATAATTTTTTTTTATATTATGCGATTTTAATTTAAATCTTAATATTGTCTTTATAAAATTATTAATTATTAATAATAATGAAATTTATTATTTAATTTATATAAAAATTAATTCTTTTCATTACAATAAAATGATTCCGACTACTTTCCTTAATTCATACTCACCTGTTATGCTCTACAAAATAGTTCAATTGATAACAAAACATTTATCTATACAAAAACTGATAAGATAAAATTTTACTCACTCAATTTAAAGGGGAAAAAATTAAATTTCATATTTCTGAAATATATATATATATATATATGCACATATATTTAACTAAGGATGATTTAAAAGTGCAAATGCAATTCATTTTTTAGTTATTTAGGCGGATTAGCCTAAGGCCTCAAGTAAATTTTAAACCTTCTACTAAATAAAACAAATAATTATTTTAATAAACGCTTTTGGAAAGTCAAATTCGAATACGCCAGCTATTATTTTTGGGGTTTCATTAAAATATATACAGGGTGACAATTAATAAAACAAAATTGTTTCTTTAACTATAAAAACAAAACGGTGCATTTTATTAAAGTCAAATTAAGCACATTTTAACAGCAGTCGCTTTATCTTTAAAATAAAGCTAAATTAATTCTATTGGTTCTCCTCTAGCCTTAACTACCCTTCCCATTCTTTTTTGAAATCCATTCACGCTAGCACGCACCATATCTTCAGGTATTTCGTCCCAAACTTTGAGGATAACGTCTTTAAATTCTTCAATTGTTTTATAATTACAATCCTTAAGCTTCGAAGTCATATATCCCCACACAAAATAATCCATGGGATTTAGGTCTGGGGAGGACGGCGGCCATTCGTCTTTGGTAAGAAAATCGGAAAAATTGTTCTGACACCATTCTTGTACAATATTTGTATGGTGCGTGCTAGCGTGAATGGATTGGTTTGGAAGTTTTTTATACTTATGTATGGTTTTAATAATTTACTAAATCTTTTCAACAAGTATTGAAGAAAAATTTTACAATTTTATGATATGGTTAGAAGACAAACTAATATTAAATGAACAAAAATATTCCCCACAGTTGTAATGTAACTAAACTAAAATATGGTTGGGATATTTGATAAAATTATTTTGTTTCTTTCTATAACATTTTCTCTAACTACATATATTGCTATATGAATCCTATGACCTTATCCTTAGGATGCAGGTCGAGCAAAATGAATTTTTAACGTGGTCTCCAATATCTCTAAAAAAAAAAAGACTTGAAAAAGTTATGAAAAAAATATTGTGGAGAAATGAAATAAAGTGGCAATTTGTATGACCAACTGGAATTTAAAAAAAAATTAAATTTAAAAAAAAACAGCAAATACAAATATATTTAAACATTTTCCCAAAATCAAATATAAAACAAATATATTTAAACATCTGTTTCGGCATCACTCCAAATAAAGGTATGCACCCCCAGAAGACCATTCTTTACTTACAAAAATGCACCTCATACCAAAAATATTTTTTATAAGCTATGTCACATTTCTGATGGAAAACAAATCGTCAAATCAATTTATAAATTTAAAAAACTTGATAAATTTAAATTTATAGTTAATTTTTTATATACAATTATTATTATTTCAATTGAAGCTCAAAACTGTAAAAAAAGAAATTTAATTTTTTTTATGAAAAAATCTCTTATGTATATGCTATAACATTATCATTTTAAGTTGACGAATCACTTTACAGATAAGAAATATTTATACTTAAATATTTTTGCATATCATTATGGTTAAAAATAATATAAAAATAATTCAGCTAAAGATTAAACGAAAATGTAATAAATACCAACAATAATAAAAATAATAATGATAATAAAAAAAAAAATAAACAGGACACCCTCATCATCAAAATGTTTTAAGGAAATATTTGTTGTTACTACATTATATAAATGAAAGCAAAATTGTCAAAATGAAAACTGGAATATCTATCTGTTTTCATCATAGATATCAGACTCGACCTGATCTATAATATTTATATTAAAAAGCAAAACATTAATATAAGAAATAACACCTCAAAATATCTTTTATGACATCTTCACAGAGATTTTAATTGAAAAACTGCCGGAAAATATTTCTACTTATCTTTATATTTTTATTTTTTAGAACTTGTTTTTTGAAGACCTGTCTTAAAAAATATAATATCAAAAAAAAAAAAATTAGGTAAATAATATTTTTGTGTATATATAACTATAGAATTATTTTATATATGAAATTTTCAAAACAAATAGTAAATTCGTCGAATTTCAAATCAAAATCATCTTCTTGAAGACAGTTTTGACTTCTGAAAAGAGATCCTTTTAATTAAAATGTAAATATGGCTCCTGTATCTTAAAAGTCGAAAACGATGAGTGGTGGTCCCAATTATATAAATTACTTAGACTTTATGTGAAGGTAATATACATTTTCAACTGCAATCCATTACAGATTTTAAAATTGCAGGTGAAAATTATCTAAATACTAAATACGACATTTTTATGACATTATTTTTTCTGGCATAACAGACCGACACATGGGTGAGGTTTTCCTGACATTTTATTGCAATTTTAGGACCTACTATTTTTTATATGGATTCTGAACTATAAATTTCTCTGTAGCGGAGAAACTATTTATTGCAACAAGTTAATGGATTTCTAGTTAGTCAATCGTTATCAGCTCAGCAATTGGACACGACCACTAGCATTGTTCCCAGTCTTAAAATTTACATTGCTGTATATAAATATTATTACCGGTACACATTTTTAAAGCTGAGTCAACTTAGAACGACATCGATGCCTCGGTCGAAAATTGAACTTTATGGAAATATTATTTGTGGAGTAGTATGTACTTCAATGACAACATTTTCTAAATAGTTTAATTCTGGTTTTGAATTAATTAATCTTCATTAAAAATATTCATTTATTTATTTATTATTTTATTCACTACTACCTATTATTTTTTTAAATACTCTAATCATTTTGATATTAACTAAAAATAAAATATGTAGGTATTTTTTTATACATAAATACAAAAAAAAAACAGGAAATTAACTTTGTGAAAAAATAAATGTCAAAAATTGAAAATACAATAAGGAATAAAGAAAGATAGAAATATCGATAATGTTAAATTAACACAAAAAAAAAAGTAAAAGAAAGATAAAGTTCAATGAGCATAAAATATCTTAACATTAAAATTACATTGCGTAAAAAATAATATAATAATTGTCAAGGGCTGAAAAAAAATATGTAATGTATAAATAGTGTAGTTAAAAATAAGATATTATTATACAAAACCTACCCTCTTTGAGTTCGTATTTTGAATATGTTTGATTGTAATTTAAAAAAAAAAATCAATCTGCATGGGAATTTAACAGGAAATATAAAAAGAATCATATCTTTTAAATAATTTTCAATATTATTTTTTAAATGCAAATGACTGCGTTTAAATATTAAATGTGTTAAAAGTTAAGAATTATTAGAATTTTCTTTTTAAAATAATAATTCGACAAAAAAGGTTATCAATTAAAATGTTAACTGGGTAAATGAAAGTACAAATTGAACTTTTAAAAGTAAAGTATATATATTAACATAATATAATCAAAAGAAATAAATATTTTTAGTACAGTTCTTTTTAGTATACATAAATAGGTATATGTCTATTTTTTTTACTCAATGTCCTAAATTATATAAAAGACTATCAATATCGAAACAGTAATTTTTAATATTACATATAAAATTTTATTTTCCAGATAGCCGAAGATGTAATACAACAGAGTTCTAGCTCCCAACAGTGGAAAACTTTAAGTGGGAAAAAGAAATATTGCTTTAGTGCAAGCACATAAGCTCCTACAGACCGAAAAAATTAAAAAAGCCCATGATTATGGAACTATACTGTTCAGTAGTTCAACTGATCAAATTTTTTACCAATTGTAAAGATTTAAATAAGATTTTATAAATTATATTTTATAACGCGAGTTTCAACAATTGAAAAATTTAAATTAAAACTGGAAAATGTGTTAAGTAAGAATGAATAAAAAACATTTGCTAAAATTTGATTTCTGATTGTTAAAAATCTTTACATAAATTATAAATAAAAAAAAAATTCATTTGATTTAATTTACTTAATCTGTGTTTTTTCTTTATTCGTTTTTTAAAAGGAAGTTTGGAAACAAAAAAAAAAATGATGAAAAACCTTGAAATTTTTACCCCACAACAGTTTTTTTTTCTGTTCCCTTAAAATATTATAATCCGATTTTTCAAAAAAAAGAAGAAAAATCCATGCGAAAAGAAGAAAATTTTATAAAGTAATATTCCTTTCATAAATAATGAACCACAGAATGAAGATTTAAGATAACATTTAACCAATGTTAATTGTGTTGTTTTATAAATACGGGGAAAAAGTGTTTCACTTAAAATTTTGTTATTTTTTTTTTATATATTTGAATTTTTTTTCTAAAAGAATTTTAATTTTGTCCACAATGAGCCTAAATATTGCGTATACGTATACAATACAATATAGGAGTTAATTATTTTACGGTGTGGTTAACCCAAAAGCAAAGCCGTTTATATTATATTAAAGCTTTTGCTAAAAGAATAATATCGAAGTTTTTTTTATCAATTATTCAAATTTTTGTAAAATTGTATGCAATATAAAACTTATTCTATAGATTATAACGAGAATTTCAAGTAATTTTATTATTTAAATAAGGTACTTGATTTTTTTTTAAAAACAAAGCCAAAGAGATCGTTAAAGAACTGGTTCGGCTTAGGAGGGTGAGGCATATAGTTTTATTATAAAATTATTTTCCGGAAAAGAAAAACTATATAAATAATTTATTAGTATGTTGACATACATTTTTTAATTACAATTTGCACATTATTAATATGGTACATATACATTAGACGCAAACGATGCAATGTACCTCTAGAAATTATTAAATTGTCATATTTTTATCTTAGTGCATCCTGGTACCAGGTGAATTTATCTTGTTTGAATTATTTGCATTTGGTAGTATATAAACCAGTTAATTTAAAATACAATATTATAGAATTATTTAACAATTTTATTTTTTGCTGCATTGGTGCAGGTGACAACCCCGTAGGTGGCAATCCAATATAATTAACTTAGACCAAGATTTTTTAAATATGTAATACATATAACAAAATTAGACTAATATATTTAAATTATATTTGCCAATGACTAAACTGATTAATATACTTAACTAAGCTATCATCCAAATACAATAAATTTTATACCCAGTATCATTAATTTATTTATCAAAAATATATATGTAATACTTTATCTTTATTTACATTTATAAATATAATTTTTATTAATAAATCATCAATTTCTAAATTTAAACAAAAAAAAATGCTATCTTTATGAAAACATTTTATTAATATTATTTGCCTATACTGTGTAGCTTGAATATTTTGTACTATATATCTATACACATAAATGATAATCCAAAATGTCACGATAATTCATTCCAAATACTTAGACAAAAAAAAAACACCAGGCTACCGCGAAATTCTTACTTAACCTTCTTTTATAATAGCATTCAAAAATAACTTTTTTAAAACCATTAAACGCATTTAAAACTACTACGAGTATATAATATTAAGGGATGAATATTGTTTTATTATCAAATACAACATCCCGATTTTTTTTTTATTATAATTTAATGAAAATATTTTACAGCGGTCTTACCACACAATTTTCACCCCAAAAACCATAACAATAAGGGATACTGCCAACACTCCATCCCTCTTTCTTGTTGTTAATCGTAGTCAGTTAAAAGTCATATTAAAAATGTACAGAAAAAAAAAAAATCAGGAATTTTATTATGAAATCTGTGCCATCGCCAAATTTATTGAGTTATCAAAAAAAAATTTCTGTATCTTTATCTCTATATTATGGAAAACCTTGTATTATTTCCTACAATTGTAAAATTGCATATTTATATATACATAAGTATATATAAGAAGGAATTTTTGACTAAGAAATAATTCAAATAATTTTTATTTTCAAAGTTTCTTTGGATTTCGTGGAATTAAATGAATGAATACTAAAATATATAAAATCATTGTAATTTTTTTTCTTTGGTTAGCTCTATAAGTCCTGTAATAATTTTAAAATTTTACCTTTTTTTGATTAAAATATTCAGAGAATTGGTGGGGGTATAGAGAAAATGAATCTATTTTTTAGCACCAACAAAATAAATGTATAATATAATTTATAATAATTCAACTACTTAATACGAATTGATTTATAGCATTTTGAAAATTTTATTTACGCTATATGTGTATTATAAGGAATAATATCTTTGAAAAGTTTTTTGTGAAACGAAAGAGTTTAATAAAAAAAAAAGTGTATTTTCTTTTTTAAGATTAAAATCTTTAAAATCCTTATATACTATATAATTTTTTTTAAGTATATTTTTGTTATATCATTTAGTAGCAACAGTGTGGTAGTAAAATTTTGTTAGGTTTATATACATATCTATAATTATTATTTTAAGACAAGTGAAAGGGTATTTAAGAATTCATAGCTATTTAGCAAAAATTTTCATATATGATTTATAATTTACACTAAATTTCTAAATTTAATAATAATTCATAATTTTAAGTCGAATTTGTATAGTATAACTCGATATAAACCCTACAATAGTATTTAAATTAAGTATGTTTGTAGGAAATTTAACATATAATATTAGTGTATTTTACCCGCACCATTTCTGAAATTAGAATAGTTGTATAAATAATTACAATTATCGACATTTTACCGATGTATTCGCAATAATTTTTTATTATTCAAGTATAAAATTTTGTGGTTTAGTTTTTACAGGATGGACCAAATATAGTATGTGGAGTAAGTAATCTGAAAACTGAAAACTGAATATCGATTAGATTTACTCATATCAACAAGAATTCGGAAAAGCATTTCCCTATTTGGAAACTAAAAAGAAATAATTATTATCTCTTTTTTCGAATTGCTTTATAAATATTAATTCTTTTAAGATGGCAGTTTTCCAAAAAAACGAAAGAAAATCAAAATTTATTATTATTATTATTATTATTATAGCAACATACACACAAATTTTTTGTGTACTTTTTGTATAAGTTGTTTGCCCTTAAAATAAATACGTACAGTAAAATAAATTATTATCAGAGATCCTTTCACTTTCGCAAAGAAAAATTTAATAATTCAATGGTTTTAAGAATTATCACAGCTGAAAAGGATACACTTTTAATATTTCTTATAGATTTTATATATATGGTTAAATATAAAAATTATGAAAGTCTTAAATATAATTGCCTTTTTTTTGTATATCATGTTTATGAAATAAAGTATCCGTAAAATGTCGATAAGTTAAGTCCTTCATTCTTCATTCTTACTTATATTTTTTATCCTTTTAATATAGACGAATTTTCTTTATTTTTATATATGTATGTGCTTTTTGTTAAACCTTGCTAATTATATTTTGTATAGTCAAATTAATAAATGTCCGGTTTTATAAGAGCGTATTAAAGAGTAAATCAACTTATTACTTATTCTAATTAAAAGTATACAATATTGATGCACAACAATATTTGCCTTATATGTTTTTAACAAATCGAAATAATTTCTATCATTTCAGAAAAATTGTTGTACACATAGTTTTATATATAGTCATATATAACTTTGTAACTAAATCTTGTCCTTAAACAAATTAATTGGTAAATATCCTTTTAATGTGACTTTCTTTTTCATGGTTACTTACCAATGTGAAATTTATTACTAATGATAATAAATTTATTACATATTAATAAAAGTATAATTACGTATAATATTTTATGGGGTAATTTGATTTAATTGATGTTTGGTATTTATGTTTTAATAACATTAGAACAAATTTTTTATTTGATATTATTTTATAAGTAAAATTTTACCAGGATTAATAAGTAAAATTATTTAATTATTAGAAATGGAGATAAAATTTAATGGAACTAGGAATATTTAGTGGGAATTCTAATATCAGTCAAAGACCATATATAAATATGTTATTATAGTCTTTTTTTTTGTATATCAACTACTTAATACGAATTGATTTATAGCATTTTGAAAATATACAACTACCATTGTGACTACCATTGTTCATTCCGTTTAAAATTGAGATTTTTTCATATATGAAAATTTGATTATGTATTTTAATTTACTGATATTAGATGATCATAGTTAAAATATTGAAATTATAATTTAATTAGTATCGTAAAAGATATAATGCAAAGTGCAACTAAACTATTTATTATTCACAATCATCTTGAACTGAACATCAGTGAATGACGTGCATGTTGTATATTTCTCTTTGCTATTAAGGTGAATTACTTGCAAATAAACCACTTTAAGATAACGCCTATAATTATGCAATATTTTGTTTTAATAATTTTTGGAAATTTTATAAAATTATTAAAAATAATTCAGATTCAAAATAGAAATTTAGTTATTTCATTTTTTAATTTATGTATTCGATTCGTTTTTCTTATTTTACGGTACAAAATAAAATATTTGCCAAACTTTTTCTTATTATTAACAACTTTTTTTTTTTATCTAATGTTGAGTAAAATAAAATTTACATAAATAATAAGAGTAAAATTAATGCATTATAAAATATGAAACTGTATTCATTTTTGCATATTCAAGCCATTTAAAAAAAAAACCACACCACAATAAATATTAAAAGTTATTTAATATTTTTCACATATGAATTTATATATATATTGTGGATATTATGATGTGCGCTCTGGAACTTTGCCTTTAGAAAATTTCACTTAACATCGAAAAAAATTATATTATGTACAACAAAAAATCTAAATTATTATATGTTATAAAAGGACCTATATAAATGATCATTTTTAAACGAGGGTGAGACAAAAAAAAAGTAAAATAAAATAAATAAATTTATACAATAATATTAACTGATAAGAAAGTTGAAATAAATAATCTTTACATACCTACTTTCTATTTTTTTTTTTATGTAAAAAAAAAAAAAACTGTGTGCAATTTATGAAGTATAATGTACTATATAAGTCTGACTTTTAAAAAAAATAAAGAACATTCATATAGCATAATAAATAATATCATTCATAAATCTGGATGTCCTTTGGTGTTTTTATTAACTAGAAAATTGTTGAATATAATATAATGTATATTATATCTTATAAAATAATATTAAAAGAAATTCAGATTTTATTTTTTTTTTTCTCGTGGAAAATTTATTAATATTGAAAATTATCTTCTAATTTTTACTGATATATCTTTGTCTTCTGTTGCTGGTGGGTTAAATTATATTCTTACCCACAGATATTTTATTAATATATTGTGTTGTATTTTGAAGAATTACCCCCCTGTTGTTTATAATTTATATTTATGTAGAGAGGTAAAACTTTGTAATTTAGTAATAATATAAAATGAATTTTATATATAGAAACTCTATAAATATTTAGGTAATTTTTAAATATTTATTATAAGTATAAAATATTTGGATTGCCTGTCATTAAAAAATTCAATCTTATTCTAAGTAAAACTTTTAAACAACGATAAAAGAACAATTATAAAACGTTTCGAAAATTTGTGAATGTAACTTTGTAAATTGTATATAGGTGATCATAATGCATTTAATTCTTCTTTATTTTTCTATAAAACCATGCTCTATGGTGGGTGATATTGGGCGTCATCTAAATATTAGACTTTAAATTATTCGTTCATATTGTAAACCTACCAGTTTTATACATATAATTTAAAAGTTTATTTTAAAAATGACAAAAATTTCAGTTGTTTTACTAACAAACTCCTGTATATGTTATATATTTTTTATATATATAAATTTGATTTTAAATCGGGCACAAAACTCTTGCTTGCTATTTCGGATTTAAGGATATATGCCGTATATAGTATACAAACCCACCTTTGCAGAATTAGGAAATGATTTATTTGGTATTAAAATATTGCTATATATGAGGGGTTGTTACTATTTTTTTTTCCAGCTAACTTCGCGGTTTTTCATATGATCTTAATAAAATATTATGTATGTACTAAATATCTATTTATTTTTCATACATAAAAAAGATGAAGAATATCCTAGATTTCAATTTATTTGCTGATGTTATACGGAGTCACATAGCTACGAGGATTTACTTTCTTTTTGTAAATTATTATAATATTATAAGAGATTTTTATGTCTTATTTAGCAAAGGAAATATTTTTATATACAAAATGGGTATTATTATCTTTTCGCAGCTATTTGTTAAGTAAAACCAACTTTTTTTTTATATGAAAATGTGCTTTTTATCTCAAAATGTATATAGACATGACTTTGGTTCTATTTTGATAAAGTGACTATAAAAATTATATTTTTATTTTTGTTTATGAAATATTTCATATATTTAAAGAACGAATAACGAAATTTGGTAAATTCTTCGCATTTATTGTAAAATTTTAATTAAAAAATATTTTGGAAAACTGTCTTCAAAACTGTTAGAACAAGAAATCATTTTGAACAGTAGAATCAATATTATTAGTTATATTCATCTAACAATAATAATTCTTTCCAAAGGTGATATTAAGTTTGGAATTTTTGCATCGAAATAATTAAAATATATTTAAATTTAATAATACTTTTTCGATGTATTGAAAATTTATATAACTTAGTAGTGATAATAAAGTTGTTCGTTAACACGTTAAAATTGTTGGGTAAAAGTGTAAACAATAATTAATCATAAAAAAGGTCCATTTTGGATTGAAGAAAATTATCATTTACATAAGTTGAGTTCGAAAGTGATGCCAGAATATTTTCCGTTCATTAAGGTTAAAACATAGATCTACGGTAATAAAGCAGCAGAAAATAATGTATTTTTAAATTTGTTATTTAAAAATGGTGAAAATTTGAGTTGTTTGGCGTTCACCACTCAAAGTCACCATTTCATGGCAGGAAGTAGAATCAGGGTATGAATCATAAGAACACGACACGATTGATTAAAGTGTCGTGAAAAATTACGACAGACGATAGTCGTAATTTTTTTTTAAGATCATATGTGGCGATTGTAATTCTATCGTTTTTTATTGGTATAAATTTAAATTTGGTATAATAATATATTAAATTTATTGACAACCTAAGTATATGAAATGAGTGGCTGTCACTTTTTATTGAAAAATTTTTAATTTTAGATCATAGTAACTTTTTTATTTTATAATTTTCTAAAATAATTTTCAAACATTATAATAAAACTACTTTTTTATATTTACACGATTGCTTAGACAATATCGTGTAAATTTGATAGATAAAACGATACACACTTTGCGATATCGTTTCATATGATACTAAACTAAATGGTATAAAAGTTTTTTACACGATACATTATAATTTTGACAGCATGTGACGATTGTCGTCTCCTATGATCTTAAATCGCATATTTAAAGATAGACGACTGTCGCAATCGTCTCTTATGATTCATGCCCTGTAATAACTTTGATCTATAAATAATCTAATGAAAATGTTTTCTATAATAGTCGTGAAGCCATCTATTTAAACTAATTTTTGGCAACAAATTCCTCTTTTGACTACGTATTCGTATAATTCTAATGTTTCTTTAAAAAAAGTTATTTATTATATATTATTTTTCTGGCAAGTATTGAGGTATTGCTAGCTACAAGAATTAAGAAAAACTGCTTCCGAGACTTTTTTTTTGCTGCAATGATCTGTATGGAACTTACTGTTCTAAATCCATATAATTATTTTTTATACATATAAAATTAATAAGACAAGAAGAAGGAGAACGGAACATTATTAAATTCATTAATGTTATATTTTGAATTATGGGCTTTATTCCTTTATTTATCTGATCTTTAAATTTTGTAATAGGAAATTATGTATATAATAATGTCCTTCCAACTAACATAGAACCACCTTCAATGAATTATTGAATAATTTAGTAAACATCAGACTACAAAAGTCTAGATTTTATATTTTAGAAATAAAAATATATATAATAAACTATAAATTAATTAAGGTTGAGGTATTTATTAAACGTTTTAAAATGCGTAACCCAAAGACTATTTATTTCATAATAATTTAATATTGTTTACAGTATTTGCTTAAAGTTTCTGTAATTGTTAGCTTAATTTAGATTTATTATGTAATTCTATGTATGTAATTGTATTATTTTTATGCAAAATTACATATACATTGGATTTGTTATATAACCATTCAGTATTTCTCAGCTCTTTATCTGAATCTATACTCGTAGATTTTGATTTATTCGAATTTAAGGTGTAATAATATGGTCACTGACGGCTGACGGAAATAACATCACAGTTTATCATTACTTTTCTCTGTTTCATTAGCTTTTTCGGATTAAATTCGTTTTTTTGTTAAGTTAAAATTCGGTTATTATTGCTGCTGTAACGTTTTTTTAATAAAATATTTAATAATATTTTTGAATATTTCATAAAAGTTAATTAATAATTTAAATTTAAAATTGAAAAGGACGAATTTGGTTCGAAATTGCCGTTTACCTATGAACCAATGTTAACTAAATATCAATTACGAGTATATATTGCATTTTTTTTCGAGTATATATTGCATTCTAATAAAATTAAAACCAAATAAAAGAATTACTTTTTTTTTTAAACATTGTCTAATTCACAATGAATAATTTATTTTCTCATACATTATTTTTATGTTATAATTATTCAATTAATTAATTAATTTAAATTTTTATATTATTACTTTTAATTATTATACTTTGTGTAGTATACTAAATTTATATAATACATTATTATGGTAAAAGGAGATTTAATTTAATAATCTTACAAAGTCAAAATATAAAAAAAAAAAATTGTAAAATGAAAAATTGAAAATTACTCTACTAATAATAATTATTATAATTCAAATTAATTTAACATAAAAATGATTTTTTTTATATATATTTACATAATAATTACAATTTATTATAAATAATTAATGTTCGGACTTTTTTTTTATCAATTAACACAATTTAAATTTTGTAAATTATTAAATAAAATGAAAACTAAAATTTTAATTACTAATTTTTGATATTTTTTTTTATCTAGTGATAACCATTTTTGTTTTGTTATTAATTAAATATTAATACTTTTTCTTTTATATATATATATATATATATGTGTGTACTTAGATTTAATTTTAAGAATACTAAAATTTTTTTTATTGTGAATTTAATAAATTATATTAAAAATCTTTGGCTTTTTAGTTTGTTTGTTTTTTTGTTTGCACAAAAAGAAAAATCTGGTGTAGAGTTTTGTGATTAATTTTTATTAATATATAAGAAATTTTGTTTAGGAAATAAACAAAAATTTTGGTGCTTCTTAATTTAGTTTATAATTGCTTAGTGTCTTTTTGAATACATATTTATATGATTATTTATTTTTTTTTTGTTAATTTTTATCGAATATTTATTAAAAGAAAACATTTTTTTTTTTTTATAACATTTAAAATTAATGATATATTTATTAATTAATATAATATATTATTTATATTTTATATAGTTTTTTTGATAATTTATTGTATCACTGGTATATGAATCTAATTTTATTAGTAATTCATTCTATGTGGCACAAAAATATGCGACAATATATTAACAAATTAAATCCTTATTTGGTTATTATAATTCTTTTGATATAGTAAAAATTATAGTACACTGAAAAAATTGCTTTTGACAATATGATTATACATTCCATTTATACACATAGGTAAATGCGAATTTCTCCATTTTAATAAAAATTTTGATAATTGTGATAATAATTATTGGATTGTAAATAATAATGATTATCTCTAATATTCATTTCGTTCTAGTCACGATCTTCATATTTTAAATTATGACCAAATCCGGTGATATTTGATAATTGTGGACATTGTGGTGAATCATATAAAGACATTTTAAGACGTTTACATTTAGCACGACGATTTTTAAACCAAAATTGTACATTTTTACTTTCAAGTCGTGGAAATTTTTGCCTATTGAAATAAAGAAATATTAAAATATATTATTATTATTATATAAAGCATTTATTTTATATTTAAAATATAATTCAAATAGAAAATTTAACGATGGATATCACACTTAATGAAGGTAAGTTAATTTTGTTAGATTTTCTTGTATATAAATGTTTGTCAAATATCTAAATAGGAAAAGTTTAGCAGAATAATCATTTCCAGATTAAATTAATCGTTTTTAAATATGTATATGAATATTTTTAATATGAAATATGTCGTTCGTTATATTTGTTATAAATGTCAACAAAAATGTCCTATTAATATATGTATATGTGTAGTGTCAATTGTCAATAGTGATGTAAGTGCAGTTTTCCATTTTAAATTAAACAATTTTAAATTTATAATTATTATATTTCTTACCTATATGGCATGCGATTCAAATCCTCAGTATATTTTAAAATTTGATTATGTGATGGATGTGTATTTAATGCAAACCATTGCTCTAATTTCGGTACTTCAGTAACTGGATCAATAAATGTTCGATTACGCTTACGACGTTCTTCATTTGATAATGTTGATAAATTTAAACCACTTCCAGTATTACTTAAACCACCATTACCACTTAATTGACCTAATCCAACTGGCGGTAATCCTGTATTATGATGATGATGACCACTACCAATATTATTACCTGGTTGTCCTGTACCTATACCACTACCACTCATACCAGGCATGTAATGACTCATATACATAATTGAATGAGAGAACATTGAATTTGGTACTAAGGGAAAAGATAAATCACGTCTAGGATCGGGTGATGGTGTCCGAAAACCATCATCCATTTGACTAAGATCATTATCATCATCATCCATATCTAAATCTTCCGATTTTGGAGAATTCTTTGGTGAATGTGTTTGCGAGCGCCGTTCATCGGTACAATTATTATTGTTGTTATTGCTGATGTTGTCTTTTGTTAAACTAATACCAATATTATTGTTATTATTAATTGCAGTTGTAATATTGTTATCACCCTCATCAACTGGTGATGAAATATCAGAATTTCTATCGCTACTAGGATTATTTTGATTAGTACTACGCCTACCATTGGATTGTTGATGACCACTAATCAACATATCATCGTCACCTACATTTGCCGTGACAGTATCACTATTATTATTACTATTATTATTATTATGGTTAGTGTTATTATTATTATTATTACGTTCAATAACATCACCATTCATATTGCTATCATCTTTAATAGATATTGAGTCATCAGAAGAACGATTACGTTCATGCATTGTCAATGATAATGGTAATTGTGGTGAATTTGGACGGCTACAGCAATTATCATCATCTTCCATATCATCATCAGAATGTTGTGATATATTATCAATGTCCTCAGATTTCATACTTGGCGAACTTTTCATATAATCTGGATGTGATAATAGCATACCACTACCAGAACCAATTGAATGTTGACCACTATGATGACCACCCAATACACCATAACCATTACCAACAATACCTTGACCACGAACTTCAGCACGTTTTTGTGCAGCTCGGGCATTCTTAAACCAATAAACAACATTATTTACATCAAGTGGTTTGCGTCCACGTCGTGATTCCAATGAATTTAATTGTATCACATATGATTGGATTTGTTGACGTGACGGATGAGGATTTTCTTGAAACCAACGTTGTAATTTAGGTAATTCCATTTCGGGATCAAAACTAGTACGCATTCTAGTTTTTTGATTTGTTGGATATTGTGAATGAATTGAATGTAATGCTGGATGAACCATCATTGGATGTGTTGAATGATGGTTTTCAGCTGCTGCAGCTGCTAATATATTATCTCTACTACTATGTAATCCAACATGACTACCAGAACCGTTATTATTTGCAGCGGCTGCAGCTGCAGCAGCTGCTGCGGCGGCTGCTGCTGCTACATGACCGGGTGTTGGAAAATCTATATCATTTTGTTGATGAGATGCTGACATAAATGGTAGCATTTTTGGTGTTGGTATTGATGTTTGCGGTGATAATTGATTACTCCACCATTGATCAAATTTCCGTCGTAAATCATCTGGAATATCAGCAGTAAATGGAAATGAATTTTGATATGAACTCCGGCAAATTTGTGATAGTAAAACCTATTAATAAGACAAAATATAACTTTAATGAAAATTTTATTTAATTATAATTTAATCTTATTTACATCAATAAATTTAAATTTCTTTATAAATGTGTTAGTAATATCAGCTGATTAGTTTTATATCTTCAGGTTTTAGATTAAAATGGTTTTGAAAAAAAAAACAGATTTATTTTCTTATCTGATATTATTTGTATATAATAAACGGTTGTCGAGAGCGTTAATCTTTTAATTAAATATTATAAATTTTTATTAGTATATATAATAAATTCATCCAGAATAGAAAATTTATTTCATATTCTAGAGTGAAGTTTTGAAAATAGATTAAGGTTCTTAACGATTAAAAAAAATTTAATATATGTATTTACATATGAATTTACTATAGCTTAACTCTAAAAGATAAACCTTTGACCATTCTATATCTATTTTTATTATTTTAATCAAATTAATGTCACCGAAATTATTTATTTTTTTATTGTGTCTATATAGAATTTTGAATAAACATTATGTTAATTTTATAGTTATAGATAATTCATGATTCTATAACTATGTAATTAAGTTCGTAGTGAGATGAAATTTCAATTTCAAATTTATGTTTAATAAATATTATTTAGTTTTTCAAAAATCAATCTACTTCTTTCGTAATCTTCAACAAATTCCTTTTCAATCCTGATGAGTATATATAAATTATATTCTTTTCCAAACCAGTTGAGCAAAAGAACTAAATTAAACTGAAAGTGTTTTCTTAGCATTATAATCTTTTTAATTTAATTCCGATAGAAAAAGAATTGTCAAATTACTAATTATTTATAAAATATTAAACTGATTATTACTCAATATTAATTTAAAATTAATTCCTTGATAAAATTTTCTTTTTAGTCATAATATAAATTCTTAAAATAATGAGAAACAACTATCAGATTAACATATGTGTAAAGTATATATGAATATTCGTCATCATTAAAATTATCTGGTATTTATAAGATACTCTTAAATTGGAAAAAAAAATTTACATCATATTTTATTTTCTTCAAGAAAATACGATTCTTAAATTAATACAAGGTAAATAAATAAAATAAATTATAAAAGTAAACTTTGTTAAATAACATACAATTTTTTGAGAATAAAATATTTTAAGTTCAAAATATATTTATATTAATTATTTTTAAATAGGATTAAATTTTAAAGAATATAAATTTATTTTTTTACTCATAAACTTTGATGATTTTAAAACATAGTTTTATAGATTTATAGATATAAAATAAAATTATAATACAGATTATGATTATATATAATATGTTATTCACACTACACTCTCAACAATTTCGAGCACACGGTTTAAATTATTAAATAAGTTTAATTATAATAAAACAATCTTTTGATATGATCGAATGCTGAAAGTATTTTAAACATTTTTTTCGAATTTTAGCGAGCATGCAATAAATTTATTTGTAAATTTAAAAAAAAAAATTATGAAAATTGATAAAGGAAAAGTTTAAATAATTATGTACACTGTTTACACCGTTTAAGCATAGTGTAAATAATTCTTCTCTAAATTCAATTAAAAGTATGTTGAATATTATTTATAATAAGAATAAGCTTTAATATTTATTTAACTATAGAAACTATAAACAAAAAACTTAAAAAGGGAGTAGGTTATTATAATTTTCCCAATAACCAAACCACAACAAGGAATTTAATATTTCAATAATATTTTTCTTTATGTTAATAATATATTTAGTGATATACGAACACATATTTTATTTGATCGAATATATTTTAAAAATTTTTTATATAAATATAATTTTTTTTATTTTAGAAAAATTTATAACTTACTTCATCAAGAGGACATCCGGTTGATCTTAATACAGCATGGGATTGTAATACTAATAATTTTAATAATTTATCTTTAATTTCACCAAATGTTGATGGTTTCGTTCGTAATATAACAATTCGCAATGTAACAACCGATGTTAAATCACCCAATATATCACTAACTGGTACAACAGGATTATCAGATATATTTTCTAATGGAATTGGTTTCCAATTTTTTATTATAAGTGAACCTGTTAAAAAATAAAAATAAAATAATTAAATATATAATTATAAAATTTAATTCTATTTCAAAAATTCATTATAAAAAAATTATATTATACAAAATTTTATTTATATGTATATAAAATAAATAATATAAAATAAAATATAAATGAAATGGATTAAAATTATACAAAAGGGGATTATCACTAAATCACTATGTGAATCGGAGTGTGTGAGAGAGAAAACAACAAAGAGTGATATAGAAAGAGGGAGAACGACAAAAGTAAACAGTCTTGTGCACTGAAAGAATTGTTTTTTTCTTATAAAGGAAATCAATAATTTGTCTGAAAAAAGACAGAACTAGATTCTTTTTTTTTTTGGGAAATTAATTAGTAGTACATATTTATTTGATTAGTACTATTAGTATATTAAATATATTTTCAGTTACATTATTATACATTTAAATAATTTAATTCCTGTACAAAACGTAAATATACTAAATAAAATCCTTATTCAGGAAAATAGTCTTCAACCAGCAATTTGCAATTTGCAACTGCATTTAATTAATTTAATTAATATTTTTTTTCAGTGTTTTATTTTTAATTTCAAACTGGTTTGCATATATTTATCTGTAATACCTTCATAACATTATCAATGTATTAGTTTTATTGTGATGATAATAATATAAATAAAAAAAGCCAAGGGAGTGATAAGATCAACGTTAATAAAATTTATATCTAATTCTTCTATACCCATATAAAAAATTTTTATACCCAGCCGGTTAACATTAAGATTATCCCATGGATTTCGTTAGGCAAATACCAAACAAACAAAAAATCATTAAAAACAAAAATCCAAATATATATATAATCAAAAAATGAGTATAGAAGAATTTTACTGTATTTGTAATTTGTATACAAAATGCGTCAGCAAAAAAGAAATAGTATCAGCTATAGGGGAATTATTATAATACATCTACAAATACATATATTTGGATTTAGCCCCAGACTCTGCAATAATAATAATACACAATCATTTTTATCAGGGGGATTTGAGTTTATATTATTATTATGATACATATATATATATTTTTTCGATTCCAAAACATAATCCCAGTTAATCCACAACGGAAAATAATAATTTCTCGTGCATTTGAATTATATATTTTAAATTTATTTTTATTAGAATATAGATTTTTAATGAAGAATTTGATTTGATTTTTTTTCTTATATTTTCGTTTTGTTTTAATTTATTAATGTACATAAATTCTTACCTCTTGCTGTGCTAGCAATATCAATTGAATAACCTAAACGTTGTAGGGCTGTACTAACGATATCCGACCATGGTGTTGATGCAGCAACAATAACATAACTATCTGTTTCAATATTGGGCCGACGTTTCCATAAATTTCTTGTATCTATTGATAACGATGCCTGTAATGTTGGTACTGATTCAACAATACAATGTAATGGCAATGATTTGGCTATAATTTAAAAGAAACAAATAAAGAAATTAAATTTAAATGTTATTTAGCATTATATACATATTTAAAAAAATTTAAAAGATCAAAAATTCTCTTATACAAAAAAAAATACGGAAATTTATAAAATTACCATCTTTATTATTTAAAAAATCTTCACTATCACTTGATAAACTAACTAAATCATCAATCATATCATCCACTTCAATAAATTCAACATTTTCAGAGTTATTTTCAATGATTAATTCTGGTTCATTTTTAATTTCTACAATTTTTTTACTACAAACAGTTGTCATAATTATTTATTTACACAAAAAAAAAATCTTCTACAAAACATTAGTATATCCTTAATTTGAAAATGTACATATTTTTAAACATATTTTTTTTGAAAATTTCTTGACAAATTTACACCATCGAGATTAGCCGGTAAATCCAGAATGACTAAAGAGATATTTAAACTTATCGTTTATATATACAAACTAAAGCACTTATACTAATATAAAATTGAGTAAATTAGAGGGGATTTTACATACACATGCATATGCAATCAACAAAATAGAAAGAGAGAAATTTTTTTGGTATATTTATAAAAACTCAAAATTTCTATTCTAAAATCTAAATTCTTATAGCAACTCAAATTATACATACAAAAATTCATAAACTCATATTTACATTTATTTATGTATGTATTGTACATATATTAAACAAAAGGACACTTGTTGTATTATTCTTCCTTATTTATTAGATTTTGTTTATATTTTTTTTTTTTTGGTTCTAAAGGATATTTTTTTTATGTATGGGGATTAAAATTGTTTTTTTGAAGAAAATCCTTATGCAACTTTTACATATTTTAAAAAGAAGAGTTTACAAACAACAACAAGAATAATAAAAAAAAAACAGATTTATATCAGTAAATCCTTTGGATAAATCTATAAGCTTTACTGACCAGTTGCCAGATAAATATTCTTTGTCAAAATTTAAGTAAATATTATGAATGAGATGTGATATTGAAGTAGGATATATTCAGAAAAATAATATAATAATCTCTTATTTGCAAATAAATTTAATTTTTGTGCTAAATTTAATGCGTTGGGTATTATATAATTTATTATTTGAATATTGTTGAAGTTATATTATAGGAAAATATAAATTATCTCCAAGTAATTGTTCTTCTGATAAAGAGAAATTCCTTGGAAATAAAAAGTGTTAAATTGTGGCATATTCTTAATATCAAACAGATTATTTTTAACTTAATAAAAAGTAGAATAAATTTATATTTAATTTTAGATTTTTCAAAATTTGTTATTATACTTACAATTAGAAAAGAATTTGCGACTATAAATTAAGTGCCTTTAAAAACTGTATTAGTATAATTTAGCGTAGGTGGAATTTAACCAAAGAATAATGGATTACTGAGTACTATCATTAATGATAGTTAGTGTTTACCTTAATAATATCTAATCAGTAATCACAAAATATTAAAGAGGCAAGTAATTTTATATGAATTATATATGTACATATTATAAATTGAGCAAGATTGAAGAACGTTTCTATTTTAAAATTTATTCCCGCATTTCATATAAAACTAAACTACTTCAATTACAGCTACAACATTTTGTTTTCTAAAAGGACATTTTCGTCATCCCTCATCGGTTTATCAAAACTTCATTTATCTTTTTTAATACCTCATAACCAAACAATGTTCTTTTTTTTTTTGGTAATAAATACAATTGCGTTTTATGTTTTTCTCTTTGGTAATTTTGGTTTCATTTCTAAAAAAAAGGGTTTTCCGGTTATTTTTATAAAACTTTTTACCTTTTATCACAAAAATAATGTTTTGTAAAATTAAATGAAATTTAATTGAATTATACGATGGTCAAGAATATATCAACAAGTTTATTTTTTTTTTCTTTTTTAATTGAATTATCTATAGGTTGTTTTTTTTAGCTAAGTCTAAGTGGATGGGTAAATATTCAAAGTCAAAACTAAGTGGTATAGCGTTTTGATTTAAAAATAAATAGATTTTTATAATGACCAGATAAAGATTTAAAAAAAAAGTGATAATATTTCGTATACAATAAATAGTTTTGAAAATATAGTTTTGAAGTGGATAAGCAATTTTGATAAAAACGCGATTATATTTTGAAATTATATTGCGGATTTTAGTAATAAATATTTGATGAAACTTTAAAAAATATTTAATATCTATTGCAATTTAAGGACAAATAGCACAATAATTATAGAGAATAATTATTATACATATATACAAAAATGATTTTTTAAATTCAAAAAATTTAATTAGTTTTTTATTATTGTAGATAAAAATTAAAAATTTATACAAGCATTTCTTATATAACTTCTCGTCCTCGACATTCATGGGTAGTTCATTAAAATCAAATCAACATAGAAATTTATCATTAAGGATTTTAATAATATAAATCAACAAAATATTTAATAATATAAAATACCTAATTCTTTTGATGAGATAAAAATTAAAAAAATTGATTGCAAAATGATTGTGGATTCGGAACGAAATAAATTATAAATATATTTCATTATTTTTTACCAAATATTCAGTAATTTGTGGTAAATTTTATTAGTTTGCTACTTTAACTGATTAATATATGCCTATCAGGTATATTTAAAAATTATTGTTTTGTGGTAAATTATATTATAAATTATTATATTTATACTTTATTGCTAGTAAAGTTTGAAATATTTATATAGAATTACTATACCACTAATAAGTATAAATATTAACATTACAAAAAGTTACGATTTATACTTATTAACAATCACTACATAATTATGCTTCAAATTGAACTGCTTATTTAGAATTTTAATAATCTTTAATAGGATAGAAATTTACAAATAAAATTGTCGGAATTTCTATCGTACTTAATTTATGACAATAATTTAGACTACAACTACAAAAGTTTAGTTGTCTCATTCGTAAATATTGTTTAATGGTTTTTAATTAATCAAACCCCACTTTACTTAAAATATGTAATTAAACTATTTAATCCATTTGTTTACTATTTTTAGTGGATGAAAAAAATAAATTTTAAATAAATTTTTAAAATTTCATCAAAAAATAAAACATTGTATTATCGTGTAACATGAAATTTTATTGAACTGCATTTATTATCTTTACTAAATAAAAGCCAGCATCAAAAATTCTTAGTTACATAAAAATAAAGTTACTTAAATCCTTTTCAAATACCTTTTAATACTTATCACATCAAACTTAAAAACTCATCACTATAAAAAAACAATTAAGAAAGAATTTCTACAGAAAATTAAAATGAGCTTTTTAAAATTTATTATAAATATTTTATAAAAATTAAAAAGAAAAGGATTTCACAAGTCCTTCAAAAATCTATCTGCATTATGAGAAAACTTATAAAACAAGTATTATATTAATCGTTTAAACACTCTTTTCTTTTCTTATCAAGATAGTTAAAAGTCCTTAACACAAGCTTAATAATATTGTTCTATGTGTATATAATTTTTATATTATAAATTTTTGGCGTAACTATAAAAATGTTGTGTGTGTTTTTATTACCCAAAAAAAAAAAGAATAGAAAGTATATTTACAAGAAAAGTTTATAAATTTTAAACTTAATCATCAAGTCCTATAAACTTTCTTTAATTTTGAGTTTATTTTTCTCACATGATACAAAAAAATTATCAAAACACATTAAGTTTTTTTTTGTAAAATTTCAATTTTACTGCAATGCATTACCATCCGTGTGGCAAAGCAATATCTCATTCAGCTCTATTAAAATGTTAATATAAATTGGAATTTGACTATCCACCATTACATATCTTATATGTAACCAAAGAATAGTCGAAAAAAAACTTTTTCCAGATGAAAATAATCTAAACACCTTTTTGATTAACAATCAGTTTGACAGAAATTTTCATTTCTATTATCCTATTCTTTAACTAACAGAATAGTGACAACCACTTTGGATTTTACTCTTAAGCATTTTTAAAATATTATACAAAAATATGACAAAAAATTTATACCCTTTCAATTTAATATTAGCTCTCTATCCTAAGAAAAATACTTAGGTAATACAAAAAAGGACTTTTAACTTGAATTGGATTTGATGGACTAGAAAATCCAAAATCAAATAAAATTTAGTATAAAATACTTACCGTTTCTTATATAAAATAAGTAGGTACACATACACACAAATACAATTTTGAAATATTTTTTACTTCCTAAAGGACAAACTTTATATGTTTGGTATTTATCGCTAAATATCCTTAATAGGGGATGGTAGAAAAATTTGAGTATGCAGTCAAAAGTATATAAAAAAAAAGTTATTTGTTATTTCTTCTTTTTTGGTAAAAGGATTTTCTTAACCCTTCTTGGAAAAATCAGTGTTTTGTATATGTTTTTTTTTGTTAACTGATTTATATATTTCTCTAACGTTGGTATAAAGTAAATTTCCTTTTTTTTTCGAAAAAGATTAATCTCATTTATAATCCCAAAAACGTTTTGCATAACCCCCCTCCGAATATTTTATAAAATTTTTATACTCTAATATAATATTATATAATAAAATACATAAATTATGTTTCTATGTGTGTAAAATTCTTATCTTTATCCTTTTCTTTTAATATCCTTAAAATCTAATCTGTTATAAGAGAGTATTTTGTTTAATTTTTTACTATAAAATATAAAAGTCTGTGTGAAGGATTTGTTATTATTCATATTTTTTTTTTTTTGTAGTGATAGAATAAATTATCAATTTTTTTAGTTTTTGGATTTTCAATACTTCGATACATTGGTAAATGTAATTGTATTAGTAAAATATAGATCGACTTTTACTTCATTTTTTTTGCAAAACCTTTAAATAATACTTTCCGTATTATATTTCCATTTTTTTTTGAATAAGTGTTAAGCAAATTGTGTTTGCCCTAATTAAAATTATATATAGAAGAACCCCTTTTTTATATGAAATACTCAATTCTTTTTTCAACTTTTAAATATATGCAAAATATGGTATGAATAAATCCTTAACCTCCTTCTTGATTTAATTCTGTTGATATTTTTTTTCTATATATAAATTTTCTTGTTATAAAATAATCCTTGAAAATCGTTAATCCTTTACTTTTGGTAAAAAAAAAAACGGAGACACAATACACGAAGAAGGAAAAGAAAAGAAAAAACGACGAATCCTTTTATACTTTGGTAGATTTTTTATCCCACCTCCCCCTGCATTCTATATTAAATATTTTTAAATTCTTTTTATAACCTTTTTATTATTATTACTATATACGTTCTATGTTTTTTTTTATACGTATTCGTCTTTAAATATCTTGAAAATTTATAGAGACACTTATCCGATCAAACTGCCAGCCCTTGAAGCTATCAAACTCCCTTTTACTTTAGTTTGTGTAAGTGTACACCTTCTTCTGGGGGTTTTTTTTTCTATATATTACAGAAGTTTTGGTGTACTCGTATTGTCAAAGTTTGAAATAGAAGGTAGATTATTTAATGATGATAACAAGAAAAATATTATTGAAAAATGTTTTAAAAGTAAAGTTTTTATTATACAAAAAACAAAAAAAAAGATAATCCATATTTTTTGATTGAAATGAATAATGAAATTATGAAAAACTAAAATCCTTAATTTTTGGGGGTAAAAATAATTAATTGAACTTATTTAGTGACTGTTAATTTACATGAGTTTTTTTGTTGTTGTTATGATTGAGGAAAGTTGATAATTGAAAATTAAAAGGTTCGTTTAAAATTATATTATAGGATTAATAATGTTAAAGACATTAACATTTCTTTTAAAAACAATTGAAAGCATATTTTTATCTATTAAATTCGAGTAAAATTTTGTGAGTTTTTCCTCTAAAATTTTTTCAAATGAACGAATGATCGCGTTCCATTTGAATACTTTACATACTCCGGAGTACTCCTGAACAGTACTCCGGCACATGTAAAAGAAATGGTTAATATATATAGACGTCAAATAGTTACGCCGATCACTAGATTAATTTCCAAATTAACATATTATGGGTAACCATTTACTTAAATTGAACTCTGGTAATATGTGCTATTCTTTCAATACAATTCTGATTGAATCCTTTAATTCTGGTACAAGGTTTAAGCATTACCAAGTTTTAAGAAAGTAAAAGTTAGCGACAGTATTTTTTTTTTGTTTACAACTTAGTAAAATTAATAATTAGTGAAAATTTAATACACAATATTGATTTACATTTAAGACAAAAATATTGATTTTAGTTTCTTTTTAAGGCTTTACGATAATATCATCAAAATTAGCTACGTTACACAAAAATTATTTATTACTTTCGATATTAATATATTTTTGTCATTAATAATTACGTATACATTCTAGGAAAATAACGTTTAATTGAAATTTAATTTATGAATAACTATATACTATTGATTTAATACGAATTTTATCATGATACATACTTCACCAAAAAAAAAAACGGATTCATTATACTTCATCAAAAAAGGATTTAATGGAAAAAAAATAAATTAATAATTTTATGTGATAATAATTAATTGCCATTGTCATGTATTTTTTCAAAAATATAATAATATTATTTAAAAAGGATATCACAAAAAAAAAATATTAAATATTTTACCTATTCAAATCAAACATTTTATTATTCTGGTTTTACAAAATTAAATATTTATTTTAAATTAATAATAATTTAATTTTTTATCAGATAAAATTAAATTCAACCATATTTGTGAATATATTGTGCTAATAAGACAATTACACATCATTATAATTGTAATCAGATTAAAATTAAATCTTTTTTTTTTTAACAAATAAAAAATATTTTAGGTAATTTTAAGGTATAAAACATTACAGTGGTATTAATATTAAATATGCATACTGAGAGAGGGAGAGATAGTAAAGCATAATAAATTCATTAAAATACGTATTTTATGTATTAAATATTTGTTAATGATCATTATTAAATTTATTTCTGATTATTAATTTAGTGACAAATCAAATAGAAAAAACTGCGAAACCAACTTTGATTAATCTAATTTTTGAAAATCTTGTGATTACAGTATGAAAACAATAAATAAATTGGTATAACAAATATCATATAGAGACCATAAAATTGATATTCCAAGTGCACCGCCTCCGACCTCATAAGAGACGCTTATCCAAAAAATAGATTTGGTGTCCCTCCACAGGTAAACCTCTGAGGTCTACCGCAACATGCGTGGCTGCCTTAAAAACCAAAATTATTTTAATAGTTCTATAGGATATTTAGTTAGCAAATTATGAGATTTATAAATTAATCTATTGTTTTCATGCTGTAATCACAAGCTCTAAAATCGTCATTCTGGTTAGTAATCAAATAATTGCAAAAATTTAATATTTTCTATTATTAAATTGATATATGTATTGTTGGCAAAAAGAGTACCTAAAGGCTTCTTCTACAGTTTTTCCACATAGATTAATAAATAATTTGCAGCTAACTTTAAATTAAAATTTATAATAACTTTCAGAAAACTAATTCTATCCAAAACTCACAATTATATATTTTATTACATTTCCACAAACTAATTTTTTAAAATAAGTGGAAGAGTATTTTTAATTATAATAATTAAATTATAATTTTCAAAATTCATAAAAAAAAAATCCTACAATAAAATTTCCATTATCTTATTGAATCTTTCCAATTATATAACAATTTCATTTGAAATATTTTAATACCGTAGTAATATTATGTTTAAAAGTTTTCTAGACCAATACCTGATTCTTTCGTATTTCTTCAAAAAAAAAACATTAATTATTAATCAATATTTCTAAATCATAAAACCCTTCATTCGTATATTTTTCTTCTTTCTAGATATCTTTTTTGTGTATGTACTTTACATTATATCATACAGAATTCTTATATTTATTATTTAATTCTATTAATTTTGCTTTCTTTAAATACTTTTATGTATTTATTATTTTAAAAAGAATGTCGGGCGCGAATTATTTATTATATTTTTTTCTTATTGGATTAAAATTAAAGAATAATATCTTTTAACATATAATTCTATATTCGTCACATTTATGTTGTGTATTATACAAAAATAGAAAAATAGTGTAAATTTTTGTAATAATTCATTATTTTATTTTAAAACACTACTAATATTACATTCTATTATTGGTCTCCAAAGTATTAAAAATTATTGAAAATATGTGGAATTTCATAATACAAAATACAATCCAGGTAAATTTAAATCCCTTACAAGGAAAATATATGACTTTAAGTGTTCAATGGATTTAGGTTACACTCAAATATCTTTAAAAAGCTTTAGTTTTTAGTAATAATATTATATTATTTTAACTTTTTTTTATATTTTTTATGATATTACCATAATATTATTAAATTTACAAGAAAATTAAATAAATATAGTGGAATTTTTATGTTGATTTGTATGTTACTGAAAGTTGGTTTAGAAAATTTATTAATTTTTAATTCACTTAGAAACTTTATTTTACTTAGAAATATTAAAATACAAATAAAATAAAATGAAATTTTTAATTTATGTGTAAACCATATCATTATTTTTCTTAGTTTCAGTCATTGATAAGTCGTCCTATTCTTATATTTAATAATCTGAATCTAAACTCTTTAGTAAACACTTTTCCATTAATCAATTATTTATTTGTAAATTATATATTAACTTTTTGACCATTATATATTATAAATAATTCCTCTTAATACAACATAGTATTATGTTATTCAAAAAATTTCTTACAATTTTTATTTACCCTTAATTACCCTTATCGAAAAAGATATATTAAACTGAATTATTATTATATTTTGTCTTTCTTCTTATTATGAGTTCTTTAAAATCTCCGGACTTGACCGGAATTAGGGAATTATACTTAAAATTATTATTATTATTATTATGCTAATTCTTCCCAAAATTATATAAAAATAAGAAAATTAAACCTTAAAATTGTATATTTATAATAAAATGAAATCATTTGTTTTAGGTATTATCAAGAAAATTCCACTATACTAAAACTTAACACAATCCTTATTTATATATAATACTTTATATACATATAATACATATTTTATGTATACGCACTTAAAATATCCTTTATTGATAATAATATTTTATAAAAGAGGAAAATGATTGTTTTTGGTAAATATTTTATGGTCAATCTTAAAATATAATTCTAGAAATTTTTATCTTCTATATATTCTTAACTTTGAATAGTCCATAAGTCTTTTTTTTTTGTATATATGTATGTATATATTATGTAGTATACAATATACTGAATAAACTAATCAAAGATCCCCAATTTTATATATTAAAATTTCTAAGTAATTTATATATGTAAACAGTGTTAGGTAATATAAATTTAAATCAAGGTTTTTTGAAGCTTCTTATGATAGATTCATTAATTTCCTATTCCAATGAGAATTATCTATTAAGAAGGATTTCTATATATATATGTATGTACATATATAAGATATTATTTTAAAGCTCCATTCTTAGGAAAAAATATATATAAGAAATTGGACTATGAACAACATGATGATGATGATGATGACCATTCTCGATTTATAAAGATACATCGGCATATAATTTATAATTCTGGTTATAAGATCGTATATATATAATTTATTTATATCCTTTTCAAATTTTAAGAAAAGTTAAGAAAATCTCAGGAGTGGAATTAAGTCCATCCATAGTTTAAAATAAATAAATACAAATATATGTAGTTGTATAATATATGATGTTCACCTGTCGACATTCCAAAAATATACAAAATTTTATTAGACTTTGGAAACAGGTATATGTATATAGTCGTTTCTCTAGTTTAGTGATCATTGTACAATATATATTTATTTTCTGTATTTGAAAACGGAATTCAAGAGACATATTCTTTGCTTTTGAGAACCAATTTGAAATTGGGAAGATGAGATTAGTCTAATGGCAATTCTTTACTTAAAGTCAACAAAGTTTTGTTCTTAAACTGGTCTATTCTTGTTGTATTCCTTGTCTACATGCCATAATTGTTGTTGTTGTTGATCCTCGGTTTTTGACCTATTTTCGAGTAGGATATTGTAATTTTAACAAAATTAATCAATTTATCATCCATGGTATGCTATAGTGTATTTTTTTAACAAAGCAACGCTGGGCATCGATTTGATTTCCATACTCAAAACCACAAATTAATTTAACTAAAATATTAAGTTAAATCGTTCTAAGTGTTAATGAAAATTGGATATTGACCATTATACAATTCTATTGATGATATGTGTAAAAATTGGGTTAGGGTGGTAAATGAAAATTTTAATGATAAAAGTCTTGGACCTTCTTAACTTTTCTTAAAAAGGCTTATAATTCCTACAGAGGATATACGAGTATGTTTATAATGGATAAGAAAATTTATATATTTTTGTTGTTGATCCTTGTTATAAAAATGTCTTTAAATTATATTTTTTAACATGGTTGTTATGAAACATTTAATGGTCAGTTTTATTATATTGTTGTTTAGTAGTTTTATATATATGTACGTAAATATTTATTAGCTTGTTACTTGTTACCCTCATCAAAAATAGTTTTTTTTTTCTTAATTTTATTTTAAAATCTTATATAGAAATTAAGATGAAATTATGGGTTAGTATCCTTAATTTATGACCATTTTTATTTTATATAAGAAGAGAAAGTAAGAAAAGATTAGTGAATAATTTTCTTCAATAATATTTTTTGGTAATAGATGTTTTTATAATATTTTAAATCCTTTTGGGTCTTATTATCTTTACAGCCAGAAACTTTTTAAATAATAATCAGACAAAGTAATTATATGTAAGATGTGATGTATATAAAATCTATTTTTATTTAAATTTTTTTGTTTTTGAAAAATAAAATTTAACATTTTTTAAATAAAATTGTAAAATTTATGAATATTTAGAATGGAATTAGTCGCAACTCTTAAATTTCTAGTTTGCTAAATAGTTATTCAAAGATTTCAACAAATATCTTAAATTAGAAACATGGAAGATATCTAATCGAATTTTACAATGAAATTTTGATAACTTTTCGTTACCATTATCGACACAAGCGTGAAACATTTACGTCTCATATTTTCACCTAGGATCACGGCATACAATCTGAGGCGTATTATGTTCGTAACTTTCAGAACAAGGACTATATAATAGAAGGAATATAATAGAATGCAGTTTTTGGGAAATAAATTTTATTTTTATTAAATGTCAAAATATAAAAAGGAAAAACAGATCAGAGAAAAATGAAAAAATGGTTTTAAACATTAATTGTCTGCATTTTATTTACTAGTTTTTGTTATTTCATTATTCAATGATAATTTTATGATATTTTATAGAAATATTTACTTACAAATTCTTTTGACCATATATTTAATAACGAGGCATTACGAGACAATTCAATAACGAAGCTTTACCTACCAAATGTATAAAAATGACATAATGATATTTCGGAACGTTTAGATTTGCATGATCCTAAATACATGAATTTTACATTTTAGAACAAAGGATAATAAAAATATGGCTCACAAATCTAATTATGGGATAATAATTATAGCTTAAATGCAATATATAATTATTTGTACATAGATTCAATTTGTATAATTTTATTACAATACTTCAGCAAATCAAAGAAATTGCAAAATCCGTAAAACCATTTTAAAAAATAGTTGAGGATTTAATATCGAAAATCTATGAAAATATTTTCAATAATTAATTCCTAATATATTTACTATGCTATTCAATTTTATTATTACAGAAAATTAAAGAGAAATAGTAAAAATTATATTTGAAATCAAATGAATTGAAAATGTAGCGCATTTTCACCTTAATAATTTTTTTTTTTAAATATTATCAATTGTAATAATTTATAGAAATTTAAACCCCAACCCCCCACTCGCACTCAGTCAACACAAATTTGCTATAGTATCGTATTTTTTATTGGCGTGGCCACCCATAAGAAATGAAAGAAAATTTCTTCAATACTTGTGTAATATAACCTCGAAAGGTTCCTTAATCTGTTCTTCCTATTATTATTTATTGACTCCAAGGATTTATTTATTGAAGATTTTTATCATTTTAAATGGCGGAATTGTTATTATTATATTTTTTTTTTACTTTTTCTCCTCTTTATCGACGACTATATACATAGTTATTATATCTATCTATATATATTTATATACATTAAGACGCTTTGATCCGGTTTTAACGTTGCTCTCATTAAGCGTTCTTAGACTTATTACGATTTTACGAATAATATTTCAAAAAAAAAAAAAAAATGAAGATGATTATTCTTATTATTATTTCTTGGTTTTATATATTCAATCAAGAATATAAGATTTTTTTCGTATTTAGTAAATGATTTGGGTTCGTTTCTTCTTTATAAAAGTTATCTAATTTCATAAATATAAAAAAAATACATCTATGTATATTAGCACTTGATCTTGATTCCTTCTTTTGTGATTTGATTGTGTTATGTTCTATGCAGGTTTTTAGCTGAATATCTTTGAGCAAAAACGAATAATTATTTTTTTTAGAGTTTGTTGATTGATTTTTTAGATAACTATGGAGCAAATATATAAATGATTGGCTTTACAATTATTTGCTAAAGTTGCATATCTTTGCAGCTAACTTACACTTCTTAAAACAACGTAGTATATTGGATTAATATTCAAAAAGAAACTTTGCAGTTAATGTAGTCAATGAGAATAATTTACAATTTTCATGTTGTAATGTAAACTATTTTTTGTTGTCAAATATATTATGTGTTCTAATAAACTGAATTGAGATTTTGTATCATCATCATCAAGAATTTTGAAAATAATTAATATAGTTTAGAGATTACTAAAGTTTGAATACCACAACTTCATAATAAAAAGAGAACCAACAACGTATCGTTTACTCTGAACAAATATAATCAATTATTTAATTTTACAAAACAGAACTTTATGTTGCTATTTTCATGTAACTCGATTATAGTTTTGTATAACTAGATACTACACTATACGAATATTATACATTTCAAATTGTGTGAGATGATCCTGTTGTTATACAATTATATTCACCTATATTTCAAATTAATATACTAATTAGACTTTCTTATGTCGACATTAAAATATTATTTAGAAAATAAATTTTATTTTTCATTTTGCTAATAAAATTTATGATTAAATATAAGAATCTTATGAAAATATTTCAAAATATTATCTCCTACAGGATTTCTTTGCGATTTAAAATATATTTTTTTTTATATACTTCAAAGTTATCTTAGCTTTTTAACATACAACGACAAAAAAAAAATTCTGTCGTCGATATTATTGGCATAATCATTATTATTATCATAATGTAACCATATCGCTAATAATCCATAAATACCTACGTAAATTCATCAAAAATAAAATAAAATAAAAAGAAACGTAAATACTTAACCAATAATAATCGTAAAAAATATTTATGCAAGCTAACAGAAAAATCCTGTGAAAAATATAAAATAATTTTCATTTTCTTATGATTTCATCTTAATTTAATTCCTCTATCGCACTCACTGGCATTAAGGGTGGTAAAATGATTATATTTTTTTTCGAATTTTTTTTTTTTTTATTAACAAAATGGATTTATCTTTGTATCTTTAAGATACTTTTTTTTTTTTAATGTTTAATACCAAAAATTCTTAGCATCAATCGCACGCTCAAAGTTGCCTAAGCTTATATCATGCGATATTACTGATTATTATTATATTTTTTACGTTTTATATTATTTTTTGATTATTATTAATAAAAAAAAAAAAATACGAAAGATATTTACTTTTTATGTTTTATTTAATTTAATATTAAAGACAAGGTTGGGCGAAATATTATATTAGAAAGGGAGTGGGTTTGTTTTTGGTTGATTTTTGATCAACTGAAAAAAAAATCAAAAAAAAATAATATATATATATAGCTATATATGGTATTTTATTTAATATTATCTTACAAATTATATGTAGAGAGAACATAGAAATAAATAAATAAAAAAACCTGGGGATGAAGCTAATACCATAAAACCCACAAATTGAAAATCTTATTAAAATAAAACCAAAAAACGATGAACTATATAAACCCGACTTACTGATATGGCAGTAAGCTATACATAATATATATATACATACAAGATAGAAGATAGAAAACAGAAATGGTTTTTTTTTATAACTTATTAAGATAGAAAAATTAAAGAGAGAAAAATTTGTGTCTCATTATTTTTGTATTAAAATATTATATCTAAAATGTTTACTAATATTAGGGAATATATTTTTTATATGTATTTTGATTAAGATAAAAATATATGTACAATTTTGAATTAATATTGACAGTATATTCGTGATTTTTTGCTAAAATCAAAATCAGTTTTTAAATTAGGTAAAAAAATATATTAGCATAAAAATTTAAATTATTTTATTTTACTTAAGTACATATCTACATATAGACTGTACCGAAAAGTTCTCAAAATTGAAAAATGCAGTTTTTTGCCCTTTTTTATGAGAAACGTCATCTACCAGGCCTGGAACTTTTCTCTGTAGAATGTAAATTTAATTACCTTATAAATTAGTTTTGTGAAATTATTGCTCCTGTAAACATGAATCAAAACGAATTAGGGCCCCAAAACAATTTTTAATTTTTTTTTTTTTTTTTAATTCCAATTTTCCTATAAAAAAGTGATCCAAATTAGATGGAACTTCATATTTCGTTGCTTGGCGAACCATTAAAAAAGTTTAAGGAGACCCAAAACATCAAAAATAAACCAAGAAGTAGTCGTCCAAACGAACCCGTGGACAGAAATTTAGAAGAAAAAATAAGATAAAAAAAAGTGCTTAATAAAAAAAATTTTGCAGATCGGACGAGATGTGGCCGGAAAAGCCATACAACTAAGAGTATGGTCCAAATGATGAAAAAGAGAAATGCTGTGCAGACCTTAAGGAAGCAAAGAAACCCCAAAATAACAACCAAGCCCCTCAACAAGAACATTTTATTAGCAAAGTAACTGTATAATTTATTATTTTTGAGAACTTTTCGGTACAGTCCTTAAATTTTGTAGATAATTAAATTTATACTATAGGTTGATCTTAAACAATACTCTTTATTTTAACCTTAATTTTAAGTTGTTTTTTTTTCACCGACAAATTACTAATATTAACTCATACACATGTGTGTAATCAATCCTCAAATTTACAATATAATGTTTCTATTAAAAGCTAATTGGAAATTGTCAAAATCATTTTGTTGTACATATACTAAAAAGAAAAATACCAATATTAAAGCCTAATTAGGATGGATTAAAAATATATTTATTAAAAAGTTAATTCTTCCAAAAGAATTCTTATTAAAAAATACTTTAACAAATTTCCTAATATCTTCGATTAAAAAAATTATTTTAAAGCGTTTTTTTTTTATGGTAATGCATGATTAGACAATACAACATATAATATTAATACACGTGCAAAGAGAAACGACAAAATATATTATATAAATTCCGATAGCAGTATTATAATACAAGTATGTTGTATATAATATAAATACAAATTTTTGTCAACAAATATGGTTAAATCTTAAGAATAAAGATTTATATGAAATACAATCCCTAAGATATACAATATATTCTCAAATGTACTTTCTATCTTAAGGTTTTTGAAAAAAAATATTATATAGAAGTGCGTGCATACCGGATATTGATGATATATATCCCCCTAAATCCTATGCTTTAAACATTATCTCTAAATACATGATATACAAAATGTATATACAAATATATACATATATAGTAAATAAATATTCTCCTTTTATATAAATTTATCATACGAAATATTATTGTATTTTATTTTAATCCCTTTCTAAAGAGGTTTGCTTTTATCCTTTTGAAACCATCTAGAATCCAAACATGCATTCAATTCACAAAATTTCACCTCTTTTGTCAAATCCTTGTTGTATGAATATAGTATATATATACTTAATATTAAAATTTACCCTCATACCAAAATATTTAATTCGATATTGAGATATTCGACATAAAATAAATCTTTTATAATATTATTATAAAAAAAAAAAAATTATGTATTTGTATAAAGAAAACATAGAAATTATTATTTTGTGTATATTTTCTTAAGACATTGAGGGGGTGCTAAGAGAAACAATTATTAATTAGCAATGAATTTAAATTTTAAATATATTAGGGTATACTCATTAAAATCATTTTAATTATTTTTTAGTTATATTAAATTAAAAATTTTGTCTTCTTTGTTGGAACTGGAATCAAAATATTTGAGGGGTTTGAGAAATACTAAAAAAAAAAAATCATTAATCCTATATAGTAAATGGGTTACAGTGGCGGCTACTAGGCAAGTTATAGTGGAACAACTACATACTTCATTTATTGTAGATTCAAATTGCTGTACAGTGATACAAATATAACAATAGATGAAAATTTTCCAGAAATATTCACTAACAAAAAAAAAAAAAGGAAAAGTAATTTGATATGCTTTTGTATTTTTCAATTTCCTTGTACCTTGTACTATTATAATAATAATTTGAACTAAATTTTTTAGACTATCAAAAATGATTGCGAAAGATTGAGAAAAATATGTGACATTACATTTTATTATGAACAGGCAAAAAATTAATAAGATTTTAAAAAGGAAATCCTCTTGTTTTTACATATTAAACGAATAATCCTTTCATAAAATATTTCTGTATGGATTTATGATGATAAATAATTTACTTTTTTTTTAGCATATCTTTTGAGTTTTAAAGTTTACAAATCTAAAATATTTCTGTATTCAGTGGTTTAACAGGTTTTAACTCTACACATATATAAATACAAGGATATTACAAAAGAAATAATACTCATAGTTTAGTTTGATCATAAATACATTACGAGTATTTGTATTATTTATCCACATAAGTTATATAAATACAATGCATTATAGAATATCCTTAATTCTTAAGTTCCCTTGTTGCTTCCAAAGGGTGGTATAGATTTAACCTATGATATCCCTTTTTTTTTAGACTTATATTATAAATGGAGTAGAGTATGAGACTTGAAAATACTTATTTAAAATTTCTAATGTATGTTTCAAAATAGATATACCCGTATATATAGATTTCATATTTACACTGTCAAAAAATGTTATGTGCTATTAATTTTTTCGTTCATTAGTAAATTTTCAATATTTTATCCACGTAAAATTTTCTTTTCTTAGTTTATAATAATGCATTAAAAAATGCATTGAGTACATGACAAACAGCTAATACTGGCGTCTAGCAGATAAAAGTTAAAATTACTTTTATGTTTTACTTGATCTTATCTTAATAATTAAAGCTGCAAAAAGTCGGATGAACATAAGGACGAATGATTAGAAAAGCGTTGACGTTGACGTTCTCATTTTTTTAAAAACAATTACGTGTTAACTTCAAACATCAAAAAATCATAAATAATTTTAATTTTATGTATATTTTTGTTTACCGTGTATGAAATCCTTATTTCAAGTTCATGTCTTTGTATTTCAAAAATGATTTTCTATATTCCAAGGATATATACAATTTAATATTACAAATAAGTTTATTTTGTTGTTGTATAATTTCAGGGCCATAACATTGATCTAAAATAACTATTGAATTGAATTTTATTCTATATCTATATTATTATGGGGGATAGTGAAGTGAGGGTATATGTATATCTTTTAAGTAGAAACCAGCTTATCCGTTATAATTAGTATAAGTATTAATGTTTCTTGTTTTAGGGATTACTGAACAAATACACAACTATTATTATATACAAATAAATAAGAACAAAAAATATTTTACTATTCCAAAATTCTAAGACTTTGTAATAAATTTCAATTATACTCGTATTTTATATTAAATATACATATTATGTATGTATACGAGTATAGATTATATTTTTGGGGTTTGTTTAATTTTATATATACAAATATAGTATTAAAAATATTATATAGTTATACAAATGCAAAAGGATTAAAATAATTTAATACATTTAAATAAATAAATTTTTAAAAATTTATATGAAAATATAATTTAGAATTATTATTGGAAATTATAATAAAAGAATCTTAATAGATAATATATGGAAAATTTACAAATTTAATTACATAAAAATATTATATTTAAATAATATATTTCCTATTTTGTGGTGATTTTAATTAACCATAATTATTTTTTATACAAGTATATTTAAGTATATTTATTTATTATATTGATTTAAATAAGGTAGCTTTAAAAACTTTATTCTAAAATAATAAATAAAAAATAAATTAAGATTAAAAATTTTTTTTAATCACAAACAAAAGTCGAGATTTGTTGGCATTTTCTTTTTAAATTCGTATATAGTAAATATTTTGCTTTCGTTTCGCTTTTCTAACCAGATTAGCTAACACGAACGAATTATAGATTTATAGTGGTTTTCCAAGCAAATAAATAAATCCAAAATATAAAACAATATAAATAAGCATAAAGAGAGAGAGTATTTTGCACCGAAGGTATTAACTATATACTTTAATATATTTTATTTCTATTTCTGTTGCAAATTATAGGGTATAAAAAATAGTCTATATAAATATATATACCCATACACTATAATTGTATAAGTAAAAATGGATTAAAATTATTTATCTGAGTAGGGTAATAGCAGGGAAATTGGTAATATACATTTTAGGAATGAAAAAATTAAGATAATAAATTAATGAAATTTTTCGACACTGATTGATTTCAGAAAAATATAAAAGTTATAAACTTACAGAAACGGAAATCCAGGAAAATTAATCTGCTAAAATACAGTATGATTTAAATACTCTCCTTCCTTTATATTTGTGTGATTTATACATTTACAATTTTTGGCCTAAACCTAATTCAATTAATAAATCCTAAACGAAAGATATTAATTAAAGCTATATCATTTCCGATTTTAATTCTTTACTTCTGTACAATTTCGGTCAATGGAATAAAACTTTAATAATGAATTTTGAAAAATCATAAACTTATTATAAAAAAATTACCCAACTTTCTCTTATTGCACATAATTTTTATATTTTTAAGTATAGAACTTTTTAAGAATCTGGAATATAGAGGAAGTGTATATGTTTCAGATTAGTAATATGAAATTTGATATTACACTATTGCATATAGACATGTAGAAATTGTTAAGTAACAAAATATTGTATAACGAACCCAATTGTTTCACTAAAAAAAAATACCGCAAGTATTTAAAAAAAAGTATTTAAAAACCACAAGAAAGCATTAATAAATTATATTATTCTCAATATTCTATACCATAACTTTATACACATATAAAATTGAATTTATGATTTCCATTTGATTGGACCTTGCATTGAAATAAAGATTAACGTATTGTAACGGATTTACATACTTATTATGTGTATATATACATTTTTAATTTTATTTCATTGAAATTTAAAATAAGACCTTCTTATCACATTAGAATGCATAAATTGTAATATGTACAAGATTATAAAAAAAAATATTTACGGACATAAATGAAAGGTAAAAAAAAAAAATATGAAAGAAATAATGGAATTACCTATATATATAAACTAATGATCCCCTCTGCCTAGAATTATATTTCTTTACTATTTTCACTGATTATTTTTCAGTTTTTGCAATATATGACCCCTGTCAGCCCTTTATATACTACCATTTAGCAATCTAAAGGATTAAAAAAATATATTTATTTTTTAATCTATAAAATTTCATTATTAATTTTCCCCGTGTATTTTAGCGACTTATATGTAACGTATACATTAAAATGCATAATATATTATAGTTAAATTACTACAGATGAATAATTTTGAATAGAATTTAAGATTAACGTATTCAGTACATATACATAAAAAAAAAATTATGTCTGTTCTGAAAATTTTGAATTAATCCTTAGTAGATATAATCATTTTTTCATCACGTATTATTTGATTAATATAAAAAAAAATGTGTGCCTATAGAATTATGGGGTTTGTTTAAAAAATTTTAAAATTTCAGAATTTATCGAACAATTTCCCTGATAAAAGGAAAAGTTTATAATAGTGTTATAAGCTGTCTTTAAATATTTCATATAAATATTTTCTTCCAATTTTTCCACTTCTAATTTTGAACATTTCATTTTTTGTTCGTTGCAATTAAATCCAAACATGGAAATCGTAACACCAAATAAAAGTTTAGATTTTTATTTGTTATTGTATATTGTTTTTTTTTTGTATCTTTAATATACAAATATAAAAAACCACGTGTTGTTCTCTTCCGTACTCAAATTCGTTTACTGAATTCCCCCCTTTTTATATATACAAAGTATCGTAATAATCCGTACACTACTACCAATAATATTTATATGTAATACATGTATAACTATACATTATTGTTGATTGATTTGTATAATATATTTTACGTATCAAACATGTTCGGTCTGAGATTAACTAACACACATGGAAAATATTATATTTAATCCGTCATCAGACTCCCCAAAAAAAAACAGATTTTGAAAAGTTCTTTATAACAAATTTTTTTTTTATTTCACTAATAATTCCATAATCCTTCGCTTGAGTTATTACAGACGTGAGCAAAAGTGTATAGAATTTATTATTTGCTATGTACAGTTAAATCCAAAATTAGATGAACAATTTAAGAAAAATTATTTAAATAAATTAAAAGATTAATAATTATTAATGATTAACTAGAGAATTTTAATATTGATATAATAATAAGTTAAGTTAGGATTATGGAAAGTGTCTTGTTATGGCTAATTAACCATATTGCTTAAAACTATATTAAGAAGGTCTGTTGCCTTGGAATATTTTAAATGAAATTGAATAATTTTGTAAAATATGGATTGTCATTATCTGGTTACTGCTCAGGAATAACAGAACTTATTAGAACAATTTGGGTTATATAGAAAATAGGATTGCCAAATTATTGGGTAAAAAATTAAAATTAGTTCTTTTAACTTATATTTTTTTAATATGTATCATCATAACATATTAAAATTTAACAAATCAATCTAAATATATTCTACAAAATTTAAATCCCATCAAGAAATATAGAATGATTTCAGGATCACAAATCTTATACTATACCTACACTACACATATATATGTATCCAAAATTTTATCTCAAATAAGTAATAACGTATATATTTTTTTGATATTGAAATTTAAAACCCTTTCCATTAGTATTTAAGCAATGTAAATATACTTATCCACTTTTCCTGAACACCCCATCATCACCATCATCATCATCATCGTCGCCCCTTGCCATTGAAAAATATAACAAAATTCAACTTTTTTTATATATATATTCTATCAGATCATCCCTTTAAATAAATCCTATCCTAAATTCAATACATTTAATATAAATATGTGCATAAGTATCCTTTATATTATTAGATCTTATACACATTTATTTATACAGGCATTCCGGGTTACACAAAAAAAAAAAAAAGGAAAATAAGAATTTGGTACGAACGACACAAAAATTTATATATAAAATAATAAGGGGGAAGAAATGATAGCATTTATCCTTTTGTATGGTATCTGTCATTTCTATATACAATTTATATGTACATCCTTATATTATACAATATCAATACTAAATCCTTTATCCTTTTGCTTGAGCTTGGTTGATGGGATTATACTAAATCCAGATAAAGGGATAAGGGATTCATTCGGTTTTTTTTTTATTTTATTTTATACTTATATTATATTTGTATGGATTTTACTTATATATATTTATTATAGATGAAGTAAGCAGGCTGTGTAGATATATATTTTTTCAATGTGTTTGTTAAATCACATGAATACGTCTGTTTGGATCAAGAAAAAATACGAAATTTACAAGAAAAAAATATATACATATATAAAAAATATGTTCGTGTGAAAGTTCACGTTGAATGGATTAAATATAAATTTAGTTCAGGAATTTTAGGATGTAAAATATTTGTAATATTTAAAATTTTATTTCAAGTTAGTTTGTGCCTTATACATAGGAAGGTAAATACAGAATTCAATAGTTCATAATTATTCTTAATCCTATTCAGTGATAGAGACAAAAATATGTGGAATAAAAATTGTATTTTTATATAAATTTGTATAACATTATTAATTCGTTTTTTTTCCCAGAAATGCGAATTTCGTTTATCATGTCTTGAATATTTAGATCAAGAAAAATAGTACAAATCTAATCATTTGGTTTTAGTCATAAACAATGAGAAGCTTTAGTATGTTAGTTAGTACCAACAACTTTGAATAATATTTTGGAATGCTTATTACTATATTTACTGTATACTGTATGGTATAGAATGAATTTTGAGAACAGTCAAAGGGTTTACCATTTATTCACTGTTTAAAATAACTAATTGTATTTTGAATATTAAAATTGGGCTAAACATTGTTTTAAATATTGTATCAGTTCTTCCAACAATATTATATTTTTATATTAAATTTGGAGTAAGTATATGTACGGAATTGTCGTAAAATGTTGATATTATATAGTGAGACAGAATTTTTTGCTTGTAAATACATAAACATGTTTCAATACCAATATAAATATTCTACACATAGTTGGGATGGGAGATATAAGGGTTGAAATATTACTTTTCTATTGTTGCACGTGCTTTCTGTTCACCATACTCTACAGATATCAATAAACAACATTTTTTATTCTATCAATTGTCGTACTTGTTAAGGATATTGTATGTCGGAGAGAGGGGTTAATAAATGGTTCTAAATATCAATTTTCCTTTTTTTGTATTGTTGGTATACAAATTTGAAATATCTTATTCCGTTTTAACACCACCAAAGAAATTCTTTCTTGATATATATAAATGAATTGAGATTATATCCATCAAGATCCATATTCATTTTATATCTTAAGGATGTCTCGATTTCAGAAAATCTCAAAATATATTTATATCCTTTTTGAAAAAAAAATATGTATTTTTATATAAAAAAAAGGATATATATAAATCTATATCCTTCTAAAATAGATTTACAAACAACAACAAAAAATAAGAAAGGATATAGTAAATTGCGTTATCAGATTCATAAAAAAAGTTGTATATAAAATATGTTTCTTTATATTTATCCCCACATTTTGTCATATGCGAAAATATTTTTTTATATCTATGAAGGTATTATGTATATTAATAATATCCTTTATTTATCCTATTTAGCATATTTGAAAGGGATAATAATATCCGAGTAGCACAAAACTTTATATTTGATTCATATCAATATTATTATTTATTTTTATATATACATACATAACATACATATATATATTACTCTTATCCTTAATATCATGAAATTCCGCATTTAAAAGAAACTATAAAAAATTATGGATTTTTGTGTGGTTATTAAAAAAATTTCTATACAACTGGATCCGATTTTAAAATTATTAATTAAATTTAGTTTAATATTTTTATTAATTTAATCCTTATACATATATGTACATATATAAATCGAATTTATAAGGATAAACTTGTTTCTACATTTCAAATTATACAAAATAATAAAATAAAAAATAAAATATTATGGACAAGAAATCATTAAAAATCATATTATAAATTAAGATTTTGTATTTTTGAAAGATTTATTGCGGAATTGGTATGCGCATTGTTCCATGCAAACCAATCAACCATTTTTTGATAGATTTATTTATCAGTAATAAATCTGAAAGCGGAAATATACGCGGACAATAATATTATAAATAAATATTTTAATATGGATATTAAAAAGAAAAGAGATGAATTTTAATAAAGCACAGACAAGTTTTTGAATCGGAACGCGATTTTCATATGAACCAAAGGATTACCATCGATATATTAAACGTTAATGATTATTATTTTATTATTTATTTATTTTTTGGTATTTTTGACAGGGTCTTTCATGATATTTGGGCAAAAGGAATTTATTAAATTTAGATACAAAAATTTAAATTAATTTATATAGTATTCCTATCATTAGTTTAACCTTATCCCTATAATTAAAGATAGTCTTACGTTTTATTTGTCTTGGGGCCAAGAGGTTCTAATCAGCATCATTGTCAGTGTTGTAACAAAATTTACCTAGGGAAACTTATTTGTTTGGACAAATCTGTATTTGTATATACATAATTTATAGAACGAAATGTTTAACTGAGCAAAAAAAAATTACTATAAAAATAATTTTCTCCTTAGCAAATAATTTTAATTTTAGTAAAAAATTATGATAATATTTATTTTATTAGATTATATAATTTAATATATTTATACCGCACATATTATATCACGTACGCATAAAGGATTAAACGTATGAAAATATAATAATTCAATTATCATACGGAATTGCATAAAATTTAGAATAAAATTGTTTTCAAAATAATTTAATAAGCACATAATATATAAAAATATTCCATTAATCCTTTTAATATATAGACATTATTAAATGAATTTTTATCCTTAATGATTGCAGGATCAGGGGGTATTTAAAGATTACCTATACAAATAGATTTTATTTGCATTTATTATACATATTTGGTAAATTACCAATTGTAAATTCCAATTTATTTGGAACAACACAATTCAAAATTTTTAATTTAGTAAATATTTTGAAATAAATTTAAAAACAAATGAAATTAAGAAATTTTTATTTTGCTATTGTATAAAAATGAGCTCGTTTTTACAAAATCCTTTTGTTATATTTTGACTGAAATTGAAGATAATATATATTCAATTTTAATCCTTATTAATTCAAATGTCCTTTTCTAACTATTATATAAATTTTCATTACAATATATACATTACAGGATCAAATCCATATATAAATATATTTGTAAAATAAAAGGTCAAATCTGCGTTGTGCACATCCAGTTAATCCATTATAGTTTTTCGAAAACTAACTTATAACTATTGTATGTATATATGTATATAGTTTTCAGTTGATTTGTTGTTGTGAAATTTTGTGACTATTGATTGAAAAGGATATCACATTTTCTTTTATCCTCATATAACGGCTTAACGTAGTGCCAATCATTGTTTAACTGTATAGGATATAATATAATCAGCGAAATACAACCAGGTTATTCTTCAATTTTGCAACATACATATATGTACATGGAGGTATAAAAAGATTTATGGAAACTTATAGTTAAGCTTATTAAACAAAAACAAAAATTGTATCCTGTTTAGATTTTGTGTTTAATATAGAACATAATATGAAAACTAAACTACCTTCAAAATTTACGTTTCATATTTATTTAATATTAAATAAAATTATATAATTTCAACGACACACATTTTATATATGCAATCCTTTTTAATGTTTATGCAATTGAAAATAAAATTTATATGCGTAAAGCTGTTTTCTTTACAAATATAACTAAAAAAAAAAAAAACAAATAATATTCAAATTTTAATTCTTAGATACAGAATACGTATACGCAATATAACCCGTTTATCGGATTTACTTCTTTCAATAAAATATTTTGAATACCTATAAATAGTCTTTAGATATCTACATACTTATACCTACATATATTTACACGTAAATATAAAATTTACTTTGTGTAGAAGAATGAAAATATTACCAACATCCTCCTACACACATATATATATATATATATATATGTTGGAGGATATCCCAGAAATTGCATATACAATATTATTGGACAAATATACGTTTGGAGATTGATTTAGAATTAATAACTAGAATATTGAAATCTTTTATTAAGTTTTAAATCATTTGACTATATACAAGGAGTGAAATAACTGATAGATTTATTGTTACTTTGTGACAGCACCTATTTTTAGTTATTTTATCTATATGGTAAAAAAGTTACATAAATGAATATAGTCCTTTTTTTAAATATCTACGAGTATTTTCATATTTATTACAAATTTTAGTTTATTGAATATTTATTTATTTTGGAAATATAATTACAATATGTGAATACACTGTGAAATTTGTTTTCAAATAATTTTTAATTGAAATATTTCTTGAAATATTTTTGCTAAATTATAAGTTAAACCAGATTTACCTAGAAAATGTAATTTTAATTCTCAGTTAAATTCTGAGATAATTCTGAGTTAATTCTGACCAAAACCAAATCATGAAAAATAAGTTGAAAATTATTAAAACTATAACTTCTTCTTCTTTGCCCATGTTTATACTTTGCCGCCTTAAATTTATGGCAAAGTATGTATATCATAAATTTAAATGATAATTTGATTTAATTAACCAACAACTTGTTACTTCTCTAATCAAGTTCTTATAAATAATATGTAAGTATACTATAGTATACTATTAATATTATTCTTAATAACATTAAAATTTCAAATTTATATTAGAAGCTTTCAATAATTATTCGTACAAATTTCCAAACAGTGTAAAAAACTAAATATTTTCCAAAAATATCATATTGTCAAATATGCTCTACTTTCAATAAAAATCACGAATAACATAATATTTTAAGCATAGATACAAATATAATATCCCTAAAACATCTATCGGATTAGAAGATTTTTTTTTATCAAAATGCAAGAGCATTATAAGTACGATTCGAAATATACAAAAATATACCTAAATATTATGGTATAATATGTATAAATAAAATGTCCTATATCCAATATATATGTACATACATAATACTGAGATACAAAAATTATTTGAATTTATACCATGTAAAAAACAAAACAAAAACCAAACAAAAATAATTCTAAAAGTAAACGTGAAGAACGGGGGAGTATGCAGTAGTAATATATTTTCAAAAAAACGTGTGTAGGTCGAATTCAAAAAAAAAAATCCTTAATCTCATGGATTTAAATGCAAAACTCTTCACCCATGCGATTTTAGGTTGAAACATTCTACAATAATATATTTGTACGTATACTATACTAACTAACATCCATTCAATATAACAAATTTTTGTTGAATAACTCTCTCTATTTCTCTTCCTATACACAGTTAAACAAAACAATAATACAATTTTGTTATTTTATCCTTATTTCCCTTTAAATACCCTTTAATAATTCCAAACTATACCAAATAAAATACAAAATTATCACCCCTTATTTCTGGGAATATCCTCTAGCAGGGTTTATAACTCTCTTTTGTGTATAAAGAACTATAGACAGAATTATTTGTTTTGGAATGCAATGCAACTATTAAAATAGTATAGCATATAAATTTATCAAACATTTTTAGAATGTAGGCCGTTTAAAAGTTTTTGATAGAGTATGGGAATTATATTGATGACGTTTTGTCACAGACTTACGCTATATGATTTTATTTCGCATATTAACAAATATATATTTACTATCAACTAGTTTCCAGCAAGGCTGAATGGATAATTTCAATACATAAATGGATATAATACTACACAGCGAGAAAAAAATAGTAATAATAATAAAAGTATAAAAATGTAAACGGTAAGCAAAACTTATCTACCTATATAATTTATTATATGATTTTAAAAAAAATTCCGATTTTTTTGGTAAAATAATAAAATATTCAATTATAATATGCAAATAAATTTTAATTTATCCAGTTTGTTGATTTTTAAATTCACCTGTTACTCTTATTGGAGTATAGTGGAAATAATTTAAAAAAGGATCATTTCAGTTTTTCCATGGATTTCTAAAATTCCATGGATTTTTGAATCATACATATTCTGAGAATCATATGCTTATTGAATATTTATTGTGTAATTAAATAAACAATCAATCAAACATGGATTTTTAATTTAATTATAGTTCGTCAATGCTTACATATTATGTAATATGAATTTGCATGAATTTGCAATCTGCAAGCTTAATCTGAAAACGAAAATGATTGTATAGATATAGATTAGATAAACAAATCAGGGTATCAAAATCTAATGATGTGGGACACCACAGCAAAAATCAAATATGTAGATATTTCTCTAAATTGTATATAGAAAATCATTATAGTACATATACTTGATTTGATTACAAACTAAGTATATCTGTATATGTACTTTTAACAAACCCTAACATTATAAAAAAAAACAGAAACTTTACAATTGTTGTATTTAAAAATAGAAAATTTAACTACACAGAAAGGCTTTTGTTTGACATAGAAAGTGGAATATATAAATACAAATATGTATATATTCTAATCATATTTGTTTTATTTTAGGATTTTAGATGGATTTACAAAAATTTTTAGATACTATTTTATTTGTTTCATATTGTAAAAAAATGATCCTTTTTTAGGGCTTTTTTTAAAAAAGAAATCCCTTATGTTAACGCTTTTCTGTCCGTCCGTCTGTCCGATGTAAACAATAAAAAGCAGTTATTTCACATAGTTACTGTACACACAAGTTTATGATAGACCCACCGATGGAAAGCTTGATTTATTGAGAACCAGATGTAATTGATAGAATTTTAAAATTCGGCCGGTAGACGACGCTATTCGCATTTTGCCAAAACATCTTTTTCCGAATAAAAATGTAATTTTATATAGTAAATGTGCACCAAAAATGAATTTTGACGACTCGTTGGAAAGGTATTTAAGAGTAGAATACGAACCCATGAACCGTATATCAAATTTCCACCGCTAGAGGTGCTGAATACTAAAATATATAAAATCTTAATTTTTAAAATGTGATTTTCAATAGTCAATAAGCCCCAAAAATTAGGTTTACTGTTACATCTGAAAGATAGTAAGTAGTAATATAAAACCACAGTTATAATAATTTTAAATTCTACCACTAAAGGGCGAAACATATAATTATATTGATTTTTAAAAATGTTATTTAATTTGGTGAATCTTTATCAAAAAGCTAATATAAACTAAAATAAATCAGACATTCTCATAATCTGATTTTTTGCCACTAGAGGGCAGTAAAATACAAGTAAAAAGTTGTAATTTAATATATGTAGTAAATGTGCACCAAAAATGAAGTGTGACTACTCGTTGGAAAGGTAAGAGTAGAATACGATGCCGTTAACTGTATTTCCAATTTCTACCGCTAGAGGCGCAGAATACTAAAATATGGAAAAAGAGTTTTCAAAATTTGTTTTCCAATTGTGAATAAGCTCCAAAAAATAGGTTTAATGTCGCATCTGAAATTTAGTAAGTATAGTATAAAATCACTTATAATTTTAATTTCTGCGGCTAGAGGGTGCAACATATACTCCAAATATGCATTTAGAGTAGTTGCATTTAAAAAAAGCCCATAATTATAAAACTACTGATCAGTAGTTCGGCTGCGCGGCATTTTTTTAATGTGCAGAGGAATATTTAGAGTCGAATGTAATTTAAAATTATTTCAGTTGCGAATAGTAACAATACTAGGTTACTACATTCTACAAATACGCTAAAAGGTATTTGAAGAAGATGCTATTATTAAGTAATAATTTTTAATTAAAATATTATAAAATTTACTTACCGTTAACCTTAGAGAAATCAAAATCTTTACGTTCCATACTTGGTGATGGAATAATTTTATCATTATGTTGCATTGATGCTGATGTAATATGACCAGAAGGCAAACCATTTTCAATTATAGAAGATGGTGTACTGACTTTCGGAGTAGTCGCCATAGTACTAATTTGTTGATGAAGATTGTGTTGTTGCTGTTGATGATGGTGCTGCTGTTGCTGTTGTTGTTGGTGCAATTGATCACGTTGAATTGGTGTATTTCGATTTGTCATTTTATGTATATGATCTGTTCGAATTGGTGATGTTGATTGTGCTCCACAAAAATTAACCAAACCACTATTACCACTTGTACTAAAACGACGTGATGGACTTTGCGTTTCATCTGTTGGATTATGTTGTGAATGTTTTTCATTTGTTATCGGATCACCTCGTAAATGATTTGCAATTTGTGAAGAAGATGCTGATGATAATGATGTATTTATTGCTGGCAATGGTGGTAGAAGTGATTGTATTGGTGATATAGAACGTTCTTTTTTTAGTTGGATTGTAGGTGGTGGAGTTTTTGAACGTGTCAGAGCCAAGGCTTGTGTCTGAAATTACAATAAAGTTATATAAATAATTACTTAAATTATTTTCCTTTGCAAAATTCTCTCATAGACTTAATTCAAAAGAACTTAACGATATCAGTTCTTATTATTATTATTACTATTTAAAAATCAAAAATATATTTATAAATTTAATTTAATTAACCTGGGTTAAAATTAATGAATTTATCTTTGACTTGACCTTTTAGTTTTGATCATAAAAATTAAATATTAAGTAAGTATGTACCGGGCAAATATATGTTATACATTATATATTTTTATGTAAATTATTTACAATTTGCTGAAAATCAAAGAAATAAAAAATATCACATTATAATCACCAACAAGCAATCTAGAAATACAAATTAACTTAGTTATATCGAAACAAAAACAAAGTGTCATATCCATAAATTCCAATGGATTCATTCTCAATGTTAAAATATCGCGTAATATCAATAATATTTTATTGTATAACAAAGCTTTTGATCAAGTATGAAATAGTTAACACAATTTTTATATCAATCATAAAGTTTATCATAAAAACCGAATGGGTAAGGGTGATATCAACAATTAAAAAAAAAAAATTTAAATCAGGTCCAGTTAATAGTTTCAGAATTAATTATTGTTAACAGAAATTTAAGATTATTTCATTTACTTTGTCATTGACATGCTGCGAACATAATTTATCATGAATAATAAAATTAAAGGTTTAAATTGATTTTAAACTGAACACATTTTAAAGTATTAATTTTTAATGAACGTATAAATGTTAAAAATTGTGTGGCCAATTAAGAATTTTTATCTATAAATTATCAAAAAATAGTTCAAAATTAACAACAAATTAGAATTAGTTATTACTTAAAATAATATCAAGTATAAAATTAAATCCAATTAAATTTTACAATCAATTCAGCTCCAATCCTTGTCCAATGTACTAAATACTAAATTTAATTCTAAGTAATAATATACTTTAGTTAAAGTGTTCGTATACCATCTATTATTACCCATTTGTCCACTTCATAAATTAAAATCAAACTAATATAAATAAATGTAGAAATGATCTATTGATACATTTGTATTCTATATATACATAATATATTAATATCTGTTATTATGATGGGGTTGAATGTTATGGTCACACTTAACCAAAACTGATTGTGTTAGTGGAGCACAATTTGCGTCAGTAAGTTTTTAATTTATAATAATAATAAAAAAAACCTACATATTTAAATTATTAGTGAAGCGCCATAAATGTGTATGTATATAATATAAAAACGATCTAGGAATAATCTGTAAGGTCAATCGATGTTAAGTAGAATCACGAATACCATTTTAATTGGATGTGATATACGATCTTAAATGCAAAAAAAAAAGAAAAACTATAAAAATCTTTTATATTTGTGTCAATCTGAACGAAAAAGAATTGTAGCATACTTTGTCTTTCTTTACCCTTCTCTATTTATGATATTATAGAAATTGTTGAAAAATTATCTTATATACTAAAATATTCTTTTATTTAATTTGTATTTTATTAGTTATAGTATGGAATTTTAGAAATATTTAACTAATAATAATATTTAAATAATTTTGATTCGATTCGTTTTGGTTTCAATTTGATGGGTTATTTTAATGATTGGTTTCACTGCTTTTTTTTTAGTGTTTTGTTAAATTGAGTAATGTATGTCATTTGGATTATATATTACACATATAAATATGTGATATTTTTCTTTTGGGAAAGAGTTGTCAAACAGGGTGCCACCTTAGATGTTAGGTGACATTTTATTGAAAATATAATTATAGATGGAAATGTCATTAAAAATGTTTCACAGAAGAAACTATTTTCATCTAAATTCTACAAATTAAAGGATTAATACATATAAAAATAATAATTTGTACAATTACTTCGCAAAAAAGGCTATCTATATTTTTGGAGATGATTCCGGAAAGCGGGTAACTACCATGAACTACCACGAGAATAATCTAAAAGATTCGGTTAAGAGAGAATTGGACATCAACGACGGTAAATTTGGGAAAGTACAATATACCAATAGAGATATCTATTTCTCCTTTAATTGAGAAATGGATAAAATTAGAATTTTTTTTAATTCTAATTAAAGAATTAAAAGAATAAATTATTTAAACCAAAGCTTGAACAATTTAAATTTAAGTCACCATGTAGATGAATCTTTAATCATATTTAATTCATCATCGTCGTATGATTTTTGTTGTTGTTATATTGCAGGGTGTTTTTTCTATCTATAAGTCTTTTATTCATAACATAAAAAACTAAGTTTTTTATTTTTAAGCTTCTTTACTGCTCAAATTAAAATAAAAAAAAAACAACTCCCAAACGTTCACATCATATAAACATGGTATGATTTTTAAATGATTCTGATTGAGTTACGCAAGACCAAAGATTTAAAATTAAATATTGTATTTTCTAAATTTGTAAAACAACAAAAATATTGATGAAGGCTTTATTAAAAAATATAGGTTGGCAATATCATTGTTTTTTTTTATAACGTCGAACTACATTAAATTTGATTTCTATGTGTTATTATATTTTCTTTAATTAATTTATTTATTATGATTATTCAGTTTTTGGTTTTGGTTTCGAGCCTTGTACGTTAGTATGCAAAAAGAATTTAGCTTCTACGTAATAACAAGAAAATTATTTTGTTCAATAAAATTACCATTAATCTGGATGGTGAGTATATAATTTTTTTTTTACTGATCTTTGACATTATATAATTTTTTTGAATAATAAAATTTGTGTGTTAAATTAAAAATTTAGATTTAACGATTTTAAATAAGTTAGAAAAAAAAATCAAATTTTAAAGAAATGTGAAATTTAGATAACTCAAATTTATTTATGAATTAATTTTTTTTAACCCAATTCATTAGTATAGTGTAAAGTTGAACTTGAAAGAATAGAATAAATGTAAATTTTGCTGTATTGGGGAATAGATTTTATATCATATCAATTTCTTGAACTCTAATATCTTGTTGGGTGAAAATAGTTCACTTCAACCTTTAAATTATAAACAAATTAATTTATTATTAAAAATTGTATCTGATGGAAATGTTAGTTTCGTTTCAATTTTTGCAATTTAATTTCTCAAGTAAACTATTTTATCAATAAAAAATATGTTTTCATTGTAGTGTAATGTCCCCCCAAGGGAACGATAGAAACATCTTAATGAATCTCCACTTTTGTGCATATACGCTTAACTTGCAAGAAGCAAAATTGAATTTAGAAGTTATTTAAGAAATAAAATGATTATAAGCTACCTTAAAAAAAATCAATATTATTTCAATATATGTATACATAAAAAAGGAAATTAGAAAAATTACGAACTTTAATATACAAAATACTGCAAGTAAATTTGAAATTATGTTTGAGGTCTTTTTGAACCCTATTATTAAGCCAACAAAAATTAAATAGACTGGACTTCCAAAAGAAATGATCAAAAAATTGTATTTTATTATTATAATTGAATATTTCATCTTACGAGTAATAAGTCAAAAAAAAAAAATGTAACATAATTTGAAAACTTTGACTGAAATATCTTTTTTAATATAATCTTCATTTTATGCTTGAAGCGAAACGTTCTTTTTTTGTTATGTTAAAAATAATTTCATATTATGTATACATATTATGTTGAATGGCTTTGTTGTCTTACAAGTTGTTTTAGAAAAAGGTTTGACACATACTATGGTTTATATTACCTGTTGGCGTACGTCGGATACGATTTCATTATTATATCAAAGTGATAAAGAGTATTGTGTATATAGTTAAGGAAAAAGGATGAATGGAATAAGTGATATTATATCAGATAGCTTTAAAAAATTTCGTTATAAAATTTATATTAATATATGAGTATGAAATTCAAATATTTTGTCAGGTAAAGTAGTAAAAAAAACAGTAAAAATTAGTTCATTTTTAAAAATCGTTTAGTTTCAAAATCTCAACCAATTTGAAATAAAGTTTGATTTAATTACTAGGAATTTTGAAGATTTATTAAATCGAAAGAATACATTTAGATATTTCTAAAAAGCTACTGGGCTTAGTACAAGTAAGTATAACAATAACAATGGAGAATTGGATATTTACTAAACATTGCATGGTTTATCTTTATATCAATTAGAAAGACTAAAAATAATCAATTATCAAAAAAATTATCGTTACTATACCCAACTAAATTAATTTCTGATCACTAACAAAAAAAAATTAAATCTGCTTAATGACTAGAATTATAAACAGCAGATACCGATCATTTAGATTTTTAAATTCTTTTAATGTCACAATATACTTCTATCAAAATAAACACAAAACGTATATATGTGTGATACAATTTTCCAGGCATACACTATAGTTATGTATCCTCGTAGAATCAGGTTGATTTATTTTTCTGTTTTTAATTTACACAACATTTTTTCTATACTCCTGAAAACCTGTTGATTCAAAAAATACTAAAATAATCTGTTTATACATTATATGTATATAAATATATATATATATATATATATATACGGTATATATATGTCTATAGTACATAAAAAGAACAATATGGAATTCCATCAAATAATACGGAGATCAGATATCATGCTGTGAAAGGATCCAAAAATTAAATCAATTCTTAAATATATTATAGGGCATATACAGAACAGTATAATATTTTTGATGATATACAATATCATAAAAAACATATACATAGGAATCTGTTTATGTATTTATACCGCAAAAAATAATCTTGATTATCGAAAAGATTGAATATAATTTTGATAGATGTGCCAAATATATGAATTATTTAAAGGACATTTTAGAAGAGTGAAAATAAATCAAAGATTACATTGTCGATCCATTTATTTAATCCAAAAATATAAAGTAGAATTTAAGCAAAACTCTTAATAAATATAATCTATGTACATACATATAAATATGTATGCAAATGCAAGTATAAAACCACAATATTGCTTAAATACTTCTTTATGTTTCTGGATCAACAGCCCAAGCCCGATGAGGTTTCCCCGACATTCTATTCCTCTGCAACGAAAGCGATAATTATTGCCACAAGCTTATGTCTTTGTAGTGCGAGCCAATTATTGTCAGCAATTCGACTCGACGGGCAACTCACAGTCTTAAAAATATACATTGCCCGTCTATTTTATTAATTCGAGAATTAATCAAGAACGAAATCGATGCCTCGGTCGGGAATTGAACTTACGACCTCATGCACTGCGGCATAGTACACTATAATACTAAGCCACCACCGCTCTAACTTTAATTAATTAACTTAATTGATATATCTGTCAAACATACCCATAATTTTGTCTTCTGATTTTTTTTTATATAATAATTTTGAACAAGTTTTCTTTAAATTTACTATAAAGTTTAAATAAGAATCAATTGATTTACGCAAAATCTTTATATGGCATTTTGATTATTCCTTGTACACAATTATTGTTTTTATCCGAAGCACATTTTATTTTATATGATGCGAGATAATTGATTACGTTAATATAAATGAAGAATTTCAAATTTCAAAATTAAAATCATACGTTTCAATTACACACATGTAAGTATGTACATATATATAAAAATTAAAAAGTTCAATATTTTTATAAAGAAACATTTATTTTTTGAATGTATCCAACTGATAAATTTCAATATTTTTTTATTTATTTTAATTATGTTATTGAAGATAAACTGAATGCTAAATTATATTATTTAAATAAACAAGATTACTCATATTTATTTATTATCCACAGTATTTTTTTGTTGTATTTTAGAAAAATACAACAAATATTTTTTGACGCCGCTTTAATCAACGAATTCATCCGCCCCATAATTATCGCTTAACAAAAAAAAAAGTTGGTTTCATTATTCAAAAGTAAGTATATATGTAATTTGTTTTTAGATACAAATTTTAATCTATGAATAACACAGAACTATATTTTATTATAAAGACAAAATAATATTAAAAAAAATATTATTTAGAGAAGATAATTGAAAGTATGTAATGTATTTATGTATATACATAAATAAGCTTTGTAGCAAAATATTTTATAAAATTTTATAATTCAGTTACTAGGTCGATCCAACTCAAATGAAATGTACACATTGCAATAATAATATTCCAATCTAATGATACTTAGATTAAAATTTTGTCCTTAGAAGAAGCATTGGTTATTTTGCCATCATTCTTAATCATTTAGTCCTTTTTAGTCCATTTAGACAAAAACAACTTACTTTAATTGAAAAATGAATTGCATCTGTTAAATAAATTCTGTTAAATAAATTAATTTATTACTTAAAAAATTATCAAAAACAAAATTAAAAAATGAAATATGTAGTCCAAATTCCTAATTAATAATAATAATTATATAATTTTATGAATTTTCTAAAACAATTTAAAAATTACTCAGTTAATAATTTTTATCTCACATTTAAGATAAACTATTTTATCACTACTGGTTTTTTTTTTACTAGTTTGTTTATTCAAATAATAAAAAATATTAATCTTTATTTTTGTTCTTTTGTATCTCAAATATGACAAATATTTAAACATAAATAAATAAAAAAAAAAAAAATCCCGAAAATATATGTAAAATAATTTTTAATGATTCATTTATAAATAAATGAAAAATTTAATAAAGATTTTTTCATAATATTTTATATATTTTTTTTAGATTTTTGATGTTGTTATATTTGTAATTAAAACAATTTTTCATCACATTTAACTAAATTTACAAAGTGTATTCTTAATTATTGTACATTATATGTATACGTATTATAAATATTACATAAAATATCTGTTTGTCATAAATTTTAGCGCTCACCCAGGTTAATATACTTTTAATATTTTCAATATGTCAAATTATTTACAAATAAATTTATTTTTATACATATAAATAATATACGAGTATACCGATGTTATTTTGGAATAAAAGTAAAATGGTACAAAATATCATTTGAAGCCAATAAATATTTCATAAAATGTTTTGAAGGTGGAAAGGATATTAATAACACAAAAAGATTATTTTTGTTTTTATTTAAGTGATTATTTAAGCGCCTTGAAGTACCCATGGTAAACACGTGTTTTTATCATTTCGTTTTTTGTTTTTTTTTTTTTTCATAAAATATAAATTGTCATAAGAATTTTAATGTTTTTCATCTTAAAGATAAACAGTCGATAATATTTTACTATTTTGTTTATTTTGGTATAATAATAAAGAATTATGGGCGCAACATAATATTTATTAAAAATTAAATTTTATTTATCTAATATTGTAAGTATAGCTTTTTCATTTTACTATAAATGCAAATATATATTTTTTTTAATGCAATTTTTAGACGCCTCTATTTCCTGGCATTTTTAGTTGTTGAAATGCAGAAAATATATGTGTATAAAATACAAGAGACATTGTAAAGATGTATGTTTAGTTTAGACAGAGTATAGGCATTTCAGAACAGCAAACCATTTTTTTATATCTGTAATGACTGTTAATTATAATTGTATATATAAAATATATAATCACAATTTACAAATAAACTTAAATTGAATTGTTTGTGTTCAAATTTTTGATCAAAAGAAGATTTTCTATAATTATATTGATTTGATTGGCTAGATAAATTTCACTATACATTTATAAATTCAAAAACATTTAAGAATTAATTAAAGTCAATCATAATCATAACTATTGGTTTTTAATGTATATGATTTTTAAGTATATATAAGGATTATATATAAATAGATAATTAATTTTATAAAAATTGAAAATTGTTAAGAATTATTAAATTATCTAAAATTTCAGATTCGTTTATCTGTAACAAAAAATTCCAATTTAAATTTAATTTATACAATCTACCACAATTAAATTGAGCTAACCACAAGAAATATTAAAGTTTTAACACAAATTAATTAAGTAAAAAGTATTCTAGACTAGATCTATATATATAAGTTTTCATAAAGTGGCAGAGTTGACTATCTGTTTGACTACTTTTCTTTCCGGGTATTCATCTAAAAGAAAAGAAATAAAAATTATAAATGAAATAAATTACTGAACTATGAACTATTTTTGTGTGACAAAAAAATGCCACCAAAAATAATATAACATTTTTTGTATTAAAATGACATATAATTAATGGTTGTCCTCTTGATAATATTCTGGTTACCTTTTGCTAAAGGTGATAATCTTTACGAATACGAACAAAATTATATTAAAAATTAGTTTTCTTTTCTGTCGTGTTTGGTAATGATTAAAATAAGTGATAAGAATTTTACAAGAGAATTATTATTTTTTGAGTAATTTATTTGAAAATTACTTAGTTTGTAAATTCGGGCGTTTATTAGTTTTTTTTTTTTTTTTTCAAAAATAAAGTTTAAAAAATGAGATAAAGAAATATTTAATAAAGTTTTTTGAAGATTTTTTTATTCTACAGATATGTACACAAATGATTTTTGGAACATTTTATGTAATTCCTAATTGTGAAATCTATATATAATTTAATTTTTTTTTTTTTTTTGCAAACCAAAAATATTGAATTTATCTAAATTGAATAATTTCACTAATAATTTCAATGTATAATAAAATTGATGAAAAATAACTCTTCACTTTCAAGTCATCATTATATCAGTGTGACGACTGTACAGCTTGTATCGTTAAATTTTCAGATTCACTCCTTGATATTATCTATTTTTATATAATTACAATATTTAAAATCCTTAACCATAATCATAACATCAAGATTTTATGAGTTTCTGAAAAAAAAAATATCAGAAAAAATCAATAAATAAAAGATTTCGTAATTTCAATTCGTTCAAAGAACTTTTAATCAATTTTTTTTTTCCTTATTTGAGTAACCAAAAAAAAAAAAAAACTTTATTTTCCAAAAAAAAAAATGCAAGTATTTTTGGGATTTTTAACTGGCAGCAACTATAAAGCAAGTGTATACTTAATTATTTATATATACATAAAAATAAACATAATAAATATATAATAATAATCACCCAAAAAAGCGCCCAAAAAATTCTTAAATATCACGATACTTATATTATAATCTGATCCAAACATGGAATTATCAAACATAATATTTTCTTTACCCATCAAAAAATTTAATTTATATAACTGGCACAACCAGCTACTGGCATCATTGCTGCTGGTTATTTTGTCCACCAAAAAAAAAAAGGATATATATAAATTTTTATATCGAAAATGTTTTTTTATTGCAAGTAGCAAAAATGTTCTGAACAATTTTGATATGTCATGTCAGTATTTTTGTCCGAGGGACACAATGGAAATTTTTATGTATATAATAAAACTTGTTCAATATTGATAACAGATTCGTAGGGATTGTAATTAATTAGAAGATTAAATACTTAATACTTAAAAAAAAATAGTATAACTTCTTGCAATCAAAAAAGCCCATAGTTGTGCAAGTACTACACATTTGTTCAGCCGTGCGTGATTTTTTGCATGGTATAGTAAAGAGTGTGGAGAAATGAAGAAAAAAATTATTATTATTATTTTTCGCAATATCGATTCACTTCATTCTCAATATGTCCATAGAATATCCGTTGATTTAATTTAATATATTTAATTTTTTTTATGTACACACATATAATAGGCATACTACATTTATATACATATTTACATTTTATATTTTAAGCATAAAATACCAATTTTTTTTCATCATAATAAAAATTCAATGTATTAAATCTTTAAAGTTGTTGTTCAATCTTATTTTAAGAATTTTGTGTTTTTGTTTTTTAAAATCATAATTCTGTGTACGAAGAGTGATAGGATAATAAAAAACCATTTAAACTTTAAGATGGATGGGTCCATTTCCCCATCATGATAACGAGATACGCAATGATGCCGATACAATCACGGACACACACATATGTATGTATAAAGCCTGTTGATGATCATGTCTCATAAACATTTTTTTTTTTAAAAAAAGAATTATTTAAACAGGTAGCCAGTGATGATGATGATGATGATATATTGTTGTATTTTATTTAGTTATTTTGATTAAAGCATATTAAAAATCCAGTAGCTATGATGGATCAGTCGATCAAAAAAAAAAAAAAAGGAATATTATTATAAATAATAAAAAAAGAGAAGAAAAAATGCAATGAATTATCAATTTTGTTTTGGTAAGAGAAAAATAATTATTTGATATGAGAACAGAGGAACAAAGGGTATTCACAAATTGAATAAGTTGTGTGTGAAAAAGGATATTTGTGATTACAGACTTTTAATTAATATTTGGTAAATTTGGTACATTAATGATCGTGACATTTTTTTGAGTAATTAATAGGGTGTAGAGGGTTTCGATTGTAATACCAGTGTGCGCCATAGAGATATAGATAGATATAAAAAATATATTAAATGTCTGACAATGTGTTAGACCGCATGATATCAGAATTGTGAATAAATTCAACGGTAATTTATCCAAAGTTTATTATGAAATCCTTCTTAATATCACTCTGATATAGTGTTGATTTTCCACACCAAAATTTGATGATCATGATGATTGGTTAAATTGATTACTTATGAATAAACATCAGAAGATTCTTGATATCTTTGATATTGTTAATTTCTTTCAGAAATCCGATCTATAATGGTAAAATATATTTCCTAAAAAAGACTCTGAAAATAATTTTTTTTTTAATATAATTAAAATTCCCAATTTTTTAAAATGTCTCCGTAACTAAATTCTCAAATAAGGTTCAATGACTTATAAACTTTAGTTAAAAGAAACTTTAATAATTGAATATTTTAAATAATCTGAAAATTAAAAAACATCAACAACAACAAGAAAAAATTAACTGGTCCCCAATGGATTTATAAATTTGCAGACGCCAACTAATTCCCTAAAAAACTCGTCAAACAATTTTTGATCGGATAAAAATCAATCTACTTTAACCTTATACCAAAAATAATATTTAACTCCTTTTCCTTCCTAAATGAATCCATAAAAACAAAAACAAAAACTAAATATGAATGTCTCGTCTGCACAAATAAATTTTTTGGATATTTTTATATAATGTTTTTTTTTTTTTTTTTTTTTTGGTTAAACGCGTAAACTAAAAATCAAAAAATTCCAACGCGTAACAGCGACAAGTAAAAAATAATTTGTGACATTAACCAACAACAAAATTCTAAAGGTTCATAACAAACCAAATATTTTTATAAACATTCCATGTCCAAAATCATAAAATCAAAGAAATTAAATCAAATTTTTTTTTGGTTTTTTTTTGCAGATGATCACAAGAGATGAAAAATGATAAAGTCTCCTTACAATAATTTTTGTTTTTTGATTATCGGTGTAAATTGCCAAAAGGCAAGAAAAATTAAACCGACTAAAAGTTTTTCAGGAATTATTTTAGTTTAGGGCCCAGTAGCTGTTTTAATCGGTTTTATTACATTTATACAATTTTTTTTTTTTTTAGTATGAAAATTCCGTAGGGCTCCAATTAAAATTTTTGATCGAATTTTATCTCCTTTGACATGGAATAACACGTGTAAGATCAATGAAAATTACACAGTCCGATTAACTCTTAAAAAAAAAAAAACACAAATTCAATCGATTTAAAAATGTTTATAGAGTTTTAAGTTCCAAATATATTTTCAGATATTTTTAATCGTTTTAGTTGTTATTTAGGTATAGCCATTTTTATTTTTTTGATTTTGTTTTTAGGGATGAATTTTTTTAAGAAAATTAAAAACCAAAAACTGATTAAATTTTGTAAAATTGCTAAATTGGTCCCCTTGTGCACTTAGTTAATTCCTTTAGGGCTATTAACCAAAAAAAAAAAAGGTAACAATTTCAGTTTTTAAAAATATTTTGATCAATTTTTGTTCTGCAGTTGTTTTTGATAGTAGGAAATTTAGTGATCCATTTTTATTTTTATTTTTTCAAATATGTAATTGCAAAATTACCAGTTACAATAATTTTATTTTCAATTTTAATCTTAATTAATAATTGTATGAGTTTAAATAAAAGTATGCTAAACATTTTTTTTTTTTGCGAAATATGTAACTAATTATTTAATTTGGGACACCAAACACGAAGAATTCGAAATTCTGTTGTAATGTTTGATTTTTCTTGATTATTATGTAGCTATGCATTTTAAAAATCCCTAATTAAAAAAATTCTTGAATACAGATGCTTAGGAATGGTTAAAATTTTTAGTCATATCCAAGGATAATGATTATAAGATAATAAATTTATTATATTTTCGATTTTCAGATTATGTTAATTAGCATAAGATAAATTCAAGAAAATCTAATTTTTGACAATTTTTTTATAAGCCCTGTGACTTTAACTACTAATTTAACTAATTTCCCATTATTTATTAATTCAACTTAGAAACTAGCGGAGCTCTTCCGTACCCACAACCCACAACAACATCAAGAAATCATAAAATTTTGTAAATTATTTCTTTGTCAATAAGCTACTCTTCTACATATAACTCTACTTACAATTGTTTACTACAAGAATTTTCCACTTAATTCTATAGTTATAATAATTGACACCACACAATTGTATCACAATTTGACAGACTACATCCAAGAAATTCTAGTACATCGGATTATGCAAGTGAAAGTGAAGTGAAATTGTAAACGATTTCGCAATAATATTTAAAAGAAGGGTCGAAAGGGATATACATATATTACCGTCCTAATTAGAAGCCTAACCTTATGCCTTATATATATGAGTAATAGGATGCATATATATTGAAATTGTTGGCAAAAGGATATCTATTATTGAATGCAAAAAAAACGTAAAGTCGCCTTAAAAGAACTCATAATCTTTAACAGAAATAAATTTGAAAACTAATCCATTGCTAAAAAGCACTGATTTTGCCAAATAAAAAAAAAATCTTATGGATAATCAGCTTAAAGTCCTATGACCTTCTAAGAGAATCTTCAGAAAAATAATTTGTTTTTATATTAAAATTAACTTTGCCTAATCTCCAAGTTTTCCAAAAAATATTTTTAAGAAGCAGAAAACCAACGCGTATTATTTCATGATTTATTTACTAAAGAAAAAAAATACTTTTTTTTTTATTTGTGTTTTAGAGAATTAAAGCTTTTGTGGGCTTAAGAAACAAAATTTTTTAGCGTTAGCGTTGGTTTTTGTTAGTGTTTTTGGGTTACTTATATTTTGATAAGCCGAAAGATTTATTGCGAGATTTATTCACTTTTAATTCTGAATTTTAACCAAAAATAATAATAATAATAATAATAAGCTAAGTCATATATCTGACAAATAAATAAAGCTGACAAAAAAAAAAAAATTAATTTTAAATCTTTAATATTATTATAAGCGTTGCACGATGAGATGAGTTGCGCAGTTTTTCTTTAATAAATAACGTGCTAAGATGCGCGACAAACGCGGATTTAGTATCTGTACAAACTTGGATAGCTGCGATGCTACGTATAAGTAGAAATTATTATGAAATAATATACATATAACATAAATTAATATACATATTTGTAAACATTCTGTGTGGTGTAATAATAGGAGAGAAGATTATCAGATTCTTTTTCAGGTATTTTTCTGTCGTTGAATTTTGTTAGTATATTATTTGTTAATGTTTTATAGAGATAACGAACTTTGATGACATTTATTAAAATTTAATTAAATATTTTTAATTATTTAGATTACATTTTTTTTTTTTAACTTTTACAATAATATTTAATTAAGATTTAATTTTATTTAATTTTTCTGATGAATTTTTAAGTAAAACTTAATAAATGTCCGACTATCCGCTATTATAGAAAATAATTTTTACAACCAGTTTTCTCATAGAAGAGATGCTATTAGGATAATAAGAAAATGTGGATTATATTCGGAATAATAGTTGTCTAGACAAAATTGCCTCATCCTGTCAACAAAATCCAAGCAATGATGGTAACTTTGTCCAAATACAGTTCGTCAAATGTAAACATTAAGGTTCAGTCCTCGGTAAGAGACTTTAATTTATGTCCGAAGGGAATTACCATCGTCTGTTGTTCAAAGAGCCAAGTATTGGTCAAGCAAATCATTCAAATGCAATAAAATATTAACCAATTAAATTTGGAAATTAGTATTATGTATTTGCGTCCAATCATTTTCTTTTTGCTAGAATATTGAGGAAGTTTATTCATTCTACACTTTCATCATGGAATCAAAATAAATGTGTCACAAGTAATGAGACTTAACAAAATCAATAAAATATAAAAACATATCAATAATTTATTTCTTAAATTAATTAATTGTTGTCAAACTAATTGATTCCGAGCGTCATTGGTAATATTTTACACAATTAAGAAAACTGAAAGCTTTGAATGAAATTTTAATTATTTATAATTTACAACACAAATATTTATATTAAAATAAGGAAAATTAATTATATATTTAAAAAAAATATCAACAATTTATTCTGCTCAACTGTAAATATATAATTTTCAACATTTATATTTATAATTTAACATTACACCACTTGTAATAAAGCACCACTTCATTAAATGCATCTACACAAAGATATAAATGTAATGTACATGTAAACATTTTAATGTATTTATTTCTTTATATACTAAAGAATTACAAAATTGTCTATTTCTAAAGTTCCGGTATTGAAATGGAAGGTGTTCACCGGTGTGTCTATACACCTGTTCAACTTTACAATAAACATTTTTTAAAAAAAAATTGCATAAAACGATGTGAACTAAGAGCAACTTTTCCTCAACGACATATAAGAACATAAATTTATAGATGAACAAGTAATCGACATTGTTATTTGTAGTCTAAAAAAGGGGGAATATAAAATTATACAAGTAATATAAATTTTTTTGTATTAAAACTATATACAAAGCTCAGAACATATTGTTAAGGTATGTTTAATATTTTGAGAATCTAAAGAGATAGGTTATTATTATAAATATATATGATTGTGTATATAGTAAAATTTTATCGACTATCCTCAATCAAATTGGGTGTATTAAGAGGAAATAAAAAAAAATAAGGGTTATCAAAATATATCATGCAAAAAAAATTATTTTTAATAGACGGTTTATAGATTAAATTAGGTAAAATGTTTTTAAAAAATCTTTTGAAACTAAGAATATTTTTTAATTTTCATTTGAATTCTTGAAGCTTTTGCTTGGTGTCAATTTGCTTTGCATTCGCCATAAATGAATTAAATAATTGTGTTAAATTTAAAACAAATTTAGAAATCTATACATATAAATGTAATTTTTATTTAAAAGTTCTTTGAACGTAATTTTATGTTTAAACAAATTGATTTTATTTTTTTGAAAAATTAATTTTATATTTTCGATAATGTATCTATAAGATTATTGCGATGTCTGCATCCCGTTCCGTTTAATCAAAAATAAAATATATAGAAGGATAATTTTCGAATGTAAAATATGTAAAAGCACAATGTATGAATTAATGTATGTTAGTATTTTTTGTATGTTTCAGAAAATAACATGCGAAACTGCTGAGAGAAAAATCTCTAATGAAAATGATGAAAAAAATTAAATTGGTCTTATAATTTATTTAGTATCTGTCATCATAGCGAGGTTCATTGAAAAGAAAATCAATTGTAATTTAAATAATTAAGTTTTCTTATAAACCGCATAACATTATTTTCAAAATTGGCCTATCTAATGTCCCCTTAAATTCCACAATTAATAATATCCATTTCATAAATTTTTAAAAAATGTAAATAAATGTAAGATTTTTGGCACCAATTTTAATTACGTTAAATAATTAAAAGCATATACAACTATGTATATAGTAAAAGATGTAAAAGATGAAATCAAGTAAAAAAGAAATTATTTTCAAACAAACCGAAATTAAAATTATTGTTAAGTAGTTAAGTATTTGTCACTATTAATATTTTCATTAAATACATTTTAACTGATAATTTTTTATTATTATTTTTTTTTTAATTTGGACCAGAAAATTTTTTAGAAAGGAAATTTATCACTGCACTTAAAAATAATATTAGTTAATAAAACGGAAGTATTTTTTTTTTTACTCTAATAAAAAATAAAATTACAAAGAGAAAAATCAATTAAGGATTAATTGATTTACAAAAACCTTTTTTTTTTTAGATTGCATATTCACAACCCGTTTTTTTTTTCTATAAACTATAATATTATTTGATTTCATACTTCCTTTTTAATATTTAAAATAAAGTTCATTCAAGGACAAATAAGAAAAAAAAAAACGTTTTAAAAAAATATCCTGTCTATTTTATAAAAAGGATATTAAATTTTATAATTCTCTTACTGATATAGTAACTAACAAAAATATATATATATATATGTATATAAATGTGCACATATGAACAATAAATTAAATTTTGTCCTTTCCTGATCGCATTTACGAGTATGTAGGTTATTTGGTTATTTCTAAAAAAAAAAAAAAAAAACAAATGATATAAAAATATTCCCACACATGTAAAATTTTATACCCCATCAAATTTTTGCTACAAAATTTGATCAACCATCAAAGGACACAAATTATGTATTATATATAAAAAGATACAATCCTTATTACTTTAAATTTTTTACCTTTTTATAATATATAGAAAATAAATAATTTTTTAAATGCTTATGGCATTTAAAACACAAAGAACAAAAAAAAAATTAAAGGATATTTTACTATTAATGTAATAAAAAACGTAAATAGAAGTGAAAGGAACTTGCGTATATAGGGAAAACAATATATGTATTAAAATGCCAAACCAATTTCTCTCCCCCAATAAACACAAAAAATATTCGGCATGGTGAAGGGTGTAATTTTCGTATTTATCCATGTATGACAACTAAAAAAAAAAAAAGTGACGAATTTTTGTCGTTGTAGTTGGTAACTGTTGGTGTTTCTCTTTTGGTAAATATAAAAAATTAATAGAATTATACAACGAACATTTTCATTTCCGATTTGAATTAAAGGCCGAGAACGATAGATACAATTAAGAATTGTACAACTTGTTTTTTTCGTATTAATATAATAGTCATTAAGAAGAAATTTAAGAATTTACTTTTTTGATTATAATTTTTTTTATAATATTCCAAATTTAAAATCGTAATTGTTTTATTTGACAAGGTGATTTAAAAAATAAATAAAATAAAAATAATTTCTTTAACGATTCTTTTAAGAATTTTAAAAAATAAGACAACCAATGAATCTATGTCCCATAGAGCAATTAAGTACCTCATAAGTTTTTCCTCACATTTTCATAAACAATTTATAACATTTTTGCGTAGCAATCAATATAGTTTACAAGCCCTAAAATTAAGTGTCGGCTAAAAATTAAAGTGAAGATCGGTGATAATTTTTTTAATTAATTGCTAGAAATTTTGTAAAATCAAATTTCCACTCTGTATCTATAATATTTTGTGGTAAATGGAGGGATTGGGCTACTATAAATAATTGCAATTATAGTTTAAACGAATTATCAAATTGCAATTCTATTGATTTTTTAAATTTTCCCCGTTTTGATCTCAACAAAATATTGAAAGAAATGGAAAGTGATCCTTCGGGCTTTGTTTGAGTTGAGAGCCAAGAACTTTGTTCCTATATTTAAAAAACAAGTTCAAGAAATTGAAATCTGATTAAACCAAGTGTGGCTATAACAGCAGTTTTTACTTATAAATTAAAGACAATTTCCAATCTATCAAACCTGTAATTACCCTGTTACCTGCATTTTCAGTTACACATTTAACTGTTTTTAAAAATATTATTTGATTGACTACTGTTGTCCTTTTTGGCAACTTACTATAATTTTATATTATTGTTACACATTTGTACCCACATAATCTTCTGAGAATGAAACTTCTTCACAAAAAAAATAAATAAACCAACAACTTTTGGTACCGGAATTTGTGTGTGTAGACTGTAGAGTCTTCTCTCTAACCTAGTAGTAAATAAGAACCCCTTTTTCTTTATTCCTTTGGGGGATGTTAATTCGTCTGTGACGAAATTGCATTTATAAGGCGGTTAACGAAATTCCTTTTTTTTTGTATACGCAATACGAGAAAAAAAACATTTAATTTCTTATTTTGCGGATGTTTAGTAATAATCGAGAGCCTTCAAATTCTAAACTTCCGTTTTTTATTTATGTATAATAATAAAAAAATAACATTAAAAAGTGTAGAAAAAATAATTAAAGATGTGGTATCCTCTCTTTTTTATATATATTCAAAAAAAAAACAGCTACTAAAGGAAAGTCCTTAATTTAGAATTATTATTTTTGTTTTAGAGTTTAAATATAAAATGATGGCTAACCATCAGGGACTGATGGACTATTGAGATTGTGCTAACAGAAAACATTAAAGGGTCTAACTTTTTATTTATTGTGTATTACACATTTGTGCATAACCCAAAACATAAAAAAAAAATTGGTTTTTTTTTTTTGTTAATTTTCTATGGCAGGAAATGATGACTTACATTTGGGGTTATAAAAGTGAATTTTGTTTTTATTTTCATTTTTTTTTTTGTTACCGCCACCGAGTGTCTGGTTTGATGGCTTATCTTGATGACCCAGAAGTATAACAATAAAAAATTGGAACTTTTTTTGAAGGCCAAGTCACTAAAATTAACTAATAAAAGGATATTTGGGAAATGAAAAGATTCCTGAATGAATTATTACAAAATTTCTATATTGAAAAATAAACTTGTATGATTTTTTTTTTTTCAAATTTCTTAGACGGCTTGAAAAGGAAGATCATACATTTTTTTTTTATAATCGGATTTTGTAAATCTTCTTAAACTCTTATAAATATTTCTGGGTGATATTGTGGAATTATAAAAAGCATTATACACGTATATGCATATACCGTATAGTAAACATACTGGGAACTCTTTTGTGGAAGCTGGATTGTATTAAAAGTTATAAAAAAATTAATGGATTCGCTTAAAATTTATAATTTGACAGATTTTACGTGAACTTTTGATTCTGTCTTATTGAATTTGGTCTAAATGATTGAATGGAGAATGAACTGATTACTATTTTATAGAACATACTTTCCATTTCTACTTTGTAGACATTTTTAATTATATTTCAGCCATTATGTATAATTTTAAATCCCGGTTGTTCTCAAAAGACAGAACTAGATTAAATGTTATACTAAACTATGTAAAAATGTATTTTTTTCTTTATTTATGCTTCCATCGCTTGTTAGAATTAAGAAATGCTGAAGGAAAATGTTGACTATGTAACATTAGTCTGAAAGAAAGATTTAGATTCCTTTTTTCTGAGATCTTCTGTTCCAATGCAGGAAAATAAACATTATACAGAGAATAAACTTTTTCAACTCCTTAGTTTAGAAAATATGGCTTTCGATATGATTAGCTAGTCACATACTTGTAATACCTGAATTTCACATCACCGTCCAACATCTGCTATGAAAATTTGTTCATTTTTATCTGTTTCATTTTTAAAGTTCAATAAATAATTTTATTCTGCAAAAGTAGGATGAATTCGTCTACAACAGACAAGGGATTCTTTTCTGACTTACTTTTTCTTTTCAATCACCTAGCTAACAGATAATTACAATTAAGTTAAATTAGAGGATGATTTGCCAATCAAATAAGTGATTCAATCCCAAGATTCATTAACAACTTATACTAAACTAAGGTCAAATAGCAATTAAATGTACATATTATTTTTCATAGAAAATCTTTTCTATTTTTAAAAACATAATCTTAATAATATTAAAATCTCAAAATAATAATTTAACTCTATTCTCCGCCACAGTCTCTCTAACACATGAAATTGCTATAATTTAGTTTTATAATAAATATACAAAAATAAATAGAAAAATTAAATCTTTAATTCAATAATCTTTCTTTAAAAAAAAAAAATCTTCTCAGCATTATTTCAAGATTCATAAAGGAAAACACGCAGAAAAAATAAAATACGTAAACCAAAAAAGTGTTAACGTCCATGTATAATCATAATAAATTATAATAATCCAATCGGATTTGAATAATTAATTCAAAAAGCTTAAGTTTATTTCACGTTTGTCTTTTTTTATTTATTTTTAAAAAATTTTCGTTATTTTTTTTTTCTTCTGTTTTTGTTGTTGTTGTTCGTTGTGTATATTTATAGTTCATGTAAGTATATAAATTCCATTTTATTGTATGTGAGTATGTAGGTAAACGTCTTAACACATACTACCAAACTGATGGTATAGTTTTGAAGCAGAAGCAGACTATATACATAAATGTAGTTGAAGCATTTTTTTGCATGGTGAAAGAAGGTAAACATATAAGTTTAAAAGAGCAGAAGGTGTTTTAAATAAAATAAATTTATTAAGAACAACAAAAAAAAAAGCAAAAAGGGTTCAAAAGAAGGTTTCCTTTTTTGTTAAACTTTTCAAGAAATTCAAGGAACACATATGGCCTATAAAATTAGGGTGATTAAGAGATACACATTAGTGAATTTATGTTGGCCGAGTGTTCGTATATGTATATTAGACAAATTAGTTATTATGAAAAAAAAGTTGTCAAAAACATTAAATTTAATTTTTTTTTTTTCATTTATACTGTAAAACGTAATGCCTACAATTAGGCTCCCATAAAAAAAAAATTAATTAAAAAAACTGGGTAATTTTACTAATTTTTATCTTGTTATATATTTTACATCAAGTAATACCAATTATAATATAATTTTTGACATATTTCCTTCTCATCAACATGAAAATTATAATATTTTTCATCAAAACGGAATTGGCGTTCGTCCTTTTTTATTTACTTTACAGACAAATTAAAAAAAAATTCAGATAATTCAGTTAAATTTAATTATAAATAAAAAATAATTTAAAAAAAAATTAAAAGATATTAAAAAAAACCATTTTCTTAATTAATTTTTTTTCTTATCCATGATTACCGAAATTATTAAATATGAAAATAATTTATTTCTAATAAATAATCTCATCATAAATAAATAATCAAAAATATATTCAAAATTTAAACTTGTCTTAATTTACGCCTTCATTAACAATACAAAGTAGACTTGCATAAAAATTGAGATTTTCATTATTATAAATTTAAAAATAAAAAATAAATTAGAATATATCTGGGTTCATGATAAAAGTGATACTATCATTACGAATCCCGTCAATCGACAAAACAAGAATATCGAATTTATTAATAACAAACAAATTATTAACAAAAATCACGACTGACATTCAGATGACAGTTGAACCAACAAATTTTGTAATACCGAATTTTCGAATAGTATATAATTCCGAAAGGTCACAAATAAGGAATTAGTAAAGCCGTTTATTCGTATATGCTTCCGCACCGAAAATTCTTTCCAATGTATCATTTAGTACTAATAAATTTTTGAAAACTACACTTTCCATATTTTCAAATAACTATTGGGAGAAATAAACAAGAATTAGAGATTTTTGAAAAATAAGATTAAATTTAGTGATCACTGAAGTTCATATTTCGGAAGGAATAGTTTGAAGAAATTTATTTAGTGTCAGAATTTCAGATTCCGTCCGAATTTCCGTAATTCAATTCCAATTACCGACATATTTTAATGTAAATTTTTAGTAATTAAAAATTTCTAATTATTTTCACAATTATATAAAATTTGGTTCGTTGTTTTTAATGATTATTCATTTCGTAAAAATTGTCGTTAATTTATATCTTTAGCAAACAACCCAAAATTCATAATTAAATTGTATACATACGCGGATTACCGTATACATTTTGTTCATACAGTTTGTGACAAAAAACCACTGTGTTTTTTATTCCTACTACCCAACCGAAGTATATAAACACACAACACAACTGTGATTATTATTTTATTTTTTATTTTATTCCTGGACAAAAAAAAATTATATACATAGTTAAATACAGGTGTTAAAAAAGTATTAACAAATCTCAGTTTGTATAATTTTTTGAATATATGCATTTGTATATGTGAATTTATATCTTTATTTGCACATTTATTTTGATTTGTATACTATAAAATACAATTTTTCGTTTAGCTCATAAAACTAGCTAGTAAGAGGGATTTAGCTTAAGTTTTTTTTTTTGAAAAAAATTGTTTTTATTAATATTTACATACATATATATGTATATATAAATATATATTTACTTGTATAAAAAAAAATTATTAAAATTTTGAAATATACTTGAGTATAACGAGAAATTCATACTTAATCTGCAATGGGGATTATAAAATTTATATTTGAGGATTAATTTGTGCTCTGTTTGAGTGTTACTTTTTTTTTATATATATTAAATGTGAAATGTGGGATTTAAATTTAAAAAAAAAAAGTATTTATTACAAAAAAATAACGTATCACTACCATTCATTCAGTCATATATTAAATTACAGAGTACTTTAAGAAACTATATATTCGTAAAAGCATTGTTCAAAAATTTTGATCCAGAGCATTTTCAAATAGATGAGAATTCGTTAACACTTTTACAAACTTTTTAGTTGTTCTAAATTCACATTTCCTGCGTATAGTATATGCCCAGATCGTTTAAAAGCACAATTTTCAATTCAAAATCATGTTAGCAAGAGTATTTCAAAGCACCTTATAAATTTTCAAATTTAATTTTCCAAAATAATTAAAATTATAAGAATACGAATTTGTTATAAATGAACAACACTAAAATTAATTAGGTATATGTCATGAAAATCTATTCTGATATCTACTCCACTATACTATACTTCACTTCTTTTGTAATTGAACAAAGCTATGTAAGTGTTATTGATATTTAATAATAAAAAAATTCAATTGGAAATTGTAATTTATTATTAACAAAAATTGATAATTGCGGTTACTTATACTTTGGGCTCATTTGAAAATAAGAAATTTTCCGTGTAATGGAATGTCAAATTAAATCTAAAACTCATAAAACTAAAATAATTATTTTCATAAATATATACGCTTCACTTGTAAAATTACCTCGTTTATAATGCTCGAAGTTTATTTAGTTTTAAATGTGACAGTGAATTTCAGTGAATTCAATACAGAATTATATCCAAAATCTCAATGATTTCCAAAATCTCAATGCAGTTTTCGCTAATTTTATTTGGATTATGTTTTTCTTTCCGTATATGAGTTTTCTTTAAATAATATTATGAATATAATAAAGATTTATGAACTATTTGACAAATTCCCTTAATATTTGTTTAATACAAATATATTAAAAATTTATATCACATAATTTTTGCATTGATTGCAAATTAAACCACGAACTTTAATTACATTTATGATAGATATAATTTTAAAAAATTATTAACCGAAATTACATTTATTTAAGGATTTAAAAGCTTAAATTAAAAGAATTAAAGAAATTAAATCTGCACTCAAATTTCTTTTACCAATTAAAATCATAAGACGACAATTTTTCATTTGAAAGAAAAAAGTTCTTTTGAAAGATTTAATATCTAATAATACCACCTTTACACTAAATCATATTTTGGATAATTATTGAAATTTAATATTTTATTCAATGCATCTTAAGAGTTAATCTTCTTCAAGTAATTCAAATATACTTAATTTATGTAATTCTTCAAATTTTTCGAAACTGTTCCTTTTTCTTCACACTAAAATATTCTCTATGTATAAGTACACAAATACAAAACAACTCTTTTTATAGTATTATTATTATAGATTAAAATTAATTCTGATTTATGATTAATCGCTTTGCAATGTCATTGTCATCCTGATCACCAAAAAGAAAAAAAATGAAAAAAAAAAACTGTGACCAAAATTTGAAAAGAAACGCAATAATTTTAATACGTTCAGCAACATAAAAAATCATAAAAGAAGAAAATATAAATTGTCATCAAAAATGGTTGGTTTGGATTATTAATCTTATGGAATTAAAAATTCAATTCTAAATATTATTTACCAAATATGTATATAAATCGGAATTTGGTTTTAATAATAAAAAAATTATTACAACAAAAAAATTGTATATACATACTGTAATACGTTTTTTATTCGTCAATCCGTATCGGAATCGGAAAGTTAATTTTTAAGAAAAATAAATAAAATATTGAATGTTTCCAAAATAAGATTAAAATTATAATCAAGTTTTTTTGTATTTTTGGGGAATTAAAGGAAACGGAAATATCAGATAATGTCATATAGCCGTTTTTTGTGGTAATATAAATATTTTTCATTTTTTTTTTTTGTGATTACAATTTAATCGACAAAATGTATGTACACACAGAGTAAGTAAAACAATAGTTATAATTAAATTTAAGTATAGTGGAATTTGTTCTATATTGTACATATATTTTTTTTCACAAAAATTTATGAACTGAAAACTGAAAGTAAATTTGTATGTTTACTACAAATATCATCTGAAAGTTATTAAATTATTTCTTTTTGTATATGTATTCCTGGTAATAGACATTTCGAATATACTCTATAATTACTCTATGAAAACTCTAGACTAGAGATAATCGAATTAAAAGAAATTGATTTGATTTCAAATTGGAGTAACAAATTTATAATAATTCACTATTTTCTTTATTGTAAATTATGTGTAGAAGAAGATCTTTTGATTTTCTGGAGAATTAATTAAGGGCAAGAAGAAGCACAAGTAAAAAATTCATCTTACCATAAAATTAAGAAAATGCATTCAATATTATTGGCTTAATATACTTCATTAAAAAATTTCTGATTATTAACTAAATAAAGTTCACAAATCTAAGAAATTATTTTAGAATTTATCAAAACTTTGGATACTATTTTTGTCATTCTCTTCCACAAAGCTCTCTAATATGATCACAGCAAAATTAAAAATAGGACTAATGTTTTGTACATTGTATAACTAATTTTGGGTGGAAAGGTAATTATATTTGATTTTCAATATTTGTTCACTCTACCAAAGATAACAAATCTTTTAACTTTAAAAATATTTATTTAATAATGAACGAAAAAAAAAACTATATTAATTTTTTTTGCGCATATAATAATCCGGATAATCTTAAAGTCAGTCATTTTAATCAAATATTTATTTACATGAATAATGTCATATTTTTTATATAGACCATAAATGAGCAAACATTGCGCACCCCTTTATTTAATCATAAATTTTTTCTAGTTTTTTTTTTAGAGAAATATGTAATTTGTTTCTACTTATTATAGAAAATACAGAGTTGTACTATGTAGAACTATTAGTCTCAATTAAAGGTGTTAAATATCTTTAGAATTGGCAGCACTATAATTTAGGATAGATAAAAAAAATAATATCTAGAATTAATATTAATATATAATTGCCAATAATATTCAGAATTGTAATCTAGCTAGGAGGATTTACAATTTATTCATCAAATTTGAATTGTACCATATTCAAATTCAATTCTTTGAAAATTGGTTTATTTAATTTTAAAATGGTATATATTTAAATTACACTATAGAGTCAAATATTGAAATTATATCAGTCGTGTTTTATCAAATATTGAACCTAATTTTATATATTTTATTTTGCAATCAATAAAATTCATAATTATTATACAAGAAATCGTTTTAAAATGCAATTGATATGCAAGATCATCGTTAAATTATTGTTTAAAATATAGTTAAATGTTAAAACTTGGGCTTTCAAAACTTATTCATGTCAATTATAATTATACACAGAACACGGACTACATCGAATGGATCTAAATGAATATTTTGTTTGTAAAATCCTCGATCGGTATTCAAATATTTTACAAAATTCTTCTACAGCTCTGAACTTACCAGTAACAAATTTTAAAATAATAATTAATGAATATATTTTTTATTTCCTTTTTTTTTTATAATTATTTCTAATATAAGATTAAAAATAAAATTATCTTCTAGATTTTGTATTAAAAGATAATGTTCGCGTTTATGTTTAGTCGATAAAAACATATTTGTAATTATTTTGTCATCAATTATCATTAATATTTTTTAATAGCTCATAATAAAAGTTTTTAAATTAAATGCGAACAAAATTTTTTTATCATTTAAAAAGCTTCGATAGGCGGCTAAGTCAAATAATCATTTATTTATTTTGGGGATAAATTATTACAGTTCTTTGGGGAGAGGAGTGTATGTGTATGTATGATTATACTAGTAAATATATTAAATATGGATTTAAATTTATTTGAGCTAGACTTTTTGGGAATTTTATAATCATTTTACTTTAAATAAATTGTTAGTAACAGAAAAAAAAAATATATTGATTTTATTGAGAATTTATTAAATGTTTAAAAGTAATCTGAAAACTGATTAAAATTTTTTATAATTTTACAATTTATTTAGACACATTTGTGAAGAACTTATGTCAAGTACCCAATAAATATTAAACAACACTTTATGCTGTTAATGAAAAATGAAAATTTTACATTATATCAAATAAGCTAGTTATATACTAACTAGCTTATAGTTATATACCAAAAGATTGAACTTGAAAAAAACTAAAAAAAAAAATTTATTGTGGGAGGATTGAAGATTAAAAATATTAAAAAAATTATTGCAGTTCTATAATTATAACTAAATTTATTTTTTAAATAAGTAGAAATATTTTGAGACTTACAAAATACTAATTTGAAGGCTGAAAAATAAGTAAGATGCCTATCAATTGAAGTGCAGATCACATTTTCTCAAAATATAGAAATATTTTGTAATATTTTGGAATTTGAATTTTACCTATTGAATTATTACGATAGTTAGAATTTTGACTGCTAATAAATTGACAATTATTATGTACAATTTTTTTCTATCCGCAATCCGATTTTCCTTATACATATGAATGGTTTTCTTTTCTAAGCGTTTTTCAACATCTCGGGAGTTTTTTCTTATCACAAGTTTTACTGAGCCGCGCACTTATTTTATTACAGTGTAAAATTTTAACTAATACATAATTAATTTTTAAATTACTTAATTTTATTCCAGAAATTTACCTGTTGTCCAGCATTTGCTGCAACCCATGCCTCTGCAAATGTTTCCATTGCACTTTGAAAATCCATTACCACAAAAAAAGAGATAACAATATTAAATCACCACCAAAAAGAAAAAATATCACACCCAAAAAAAAAACGAAATATTTTTCAGTTTACTCTACGATTTTTTATTTGTCTTTTTATAGTGACAACTTTAATCAATTGCACAATTGGAGCGTATCATCGCCAAGAAAATGTTCAACATGAAGAAAATTTAATAATAATAAAATTAGAAAATTTTGTCTCATTTTTGAAGTACAATTCATCATAATTCACACTAAATTAACAACGGATAATCAAAAAAAAAAAACTAAGTAAATTATTTAACTTTATTCTTCATCAAATTAAATTTTGAAATGGAATAAAAAAAATTTCTTATTTTTAAACTAAACAAAAAATTATTTAAATTTGGTTTATATTAATTCAGCAGAGTAGAACAAATATTAACAATTTATTTATATATTTATTTTAAATAATATTTCCAAAAAAAATTATTCACACTTTAAACAGGAACAAAAAAACATTGAACTGATAACAAAGTTTTAGCACGATCGCGAGAATTAATTTCATTAAAAAAATATATAAATGGATTTTAAGACCATTTCTAATTGCATTATGTAAAAATGATTAATTTTAATCGGTTTACTTTTTCAGATTAATATAAAGATATTGAAACTTTTTTTTTATATTTTTAACTTTTAATTTTTAAAACGTAAATATTTTTTTTTTTCTTAACCCATCAGCAATTTTTTAAAAAAATTATTTCGAAATTTTCGAAATTTTTAAATTAATTTATTTATACATACAAGGATTGTATATATCATAACTTTGTTCATCTAATTCAAATTCAAGACTACTTAATATATAATCAAAGGATCTTATTTAAATACTACTACAAAAATATATAAAATGAAAATTAACAAAAAATGAAATTATTTAAGTGTTTTTTTTCTCCTTTATCTTTTATCTCCGTATTAGTAAATCTACTAATTTTTCTTTAACCACAGAAAAAAAAAAAAAATTTCATTTATTTATTTTGATAATTTTTCAGATCACAAATTGTTTTTATGTTTTTTTTTTTGTGGGTGGTAATTTTTTTTTACTTAGTTCTTGTGTATCTTTTAAGTTAAATTCTCGCCAATAAGATTTTGCTTAGAACTTGTTATTATGTATACATAATATAAAAATTTTTACAAATTTTTTTTTTTTTGTATAAGATCCTTTTTTGGCGCGACGCCAAAAAATTCAAAAAACACAAAAGTCAAATCTATATTTTACAGAGAACTACTTTTTTCCAACAAGATAAACAACAATTATAAAAAAAAAAATCTACAACAAACTCAAAATATTAAGTCTTATCACACCGGTTGTTCTGGCGTAACTGAATTTTTATATATATAAAAAATAATTTTTATAAAAATTTCGTAATATATTTATCCAACCCCCCAACATCGAACATGTTCTTAACTAAATCAAACATTTTTATATAAGTTATGTTGTGTTGTTGTTCTTTCAGATTATATTTCTCTCTGTGTTTTTTTATTTAGAATAAAATATATTTAAAAATAATAACAAAAGCAAGAAAATCTTTATTTACTTATCCTTTATTACCAATACTATGAAATAAATCATAAATTTTTTGATATAATCAAACACTTTGTTTGAGAGAAATCCACCGGCTTTCCTTATATACTTTTATGAATTCTCACTGGGTTATGTATCTAAGTGTGAGTGAGAAATTTTAACCTCCACATATTCACTTGCACATAAAAATAAATCAAATCAAACTAAACTAATGGAACTCAAAAATGTATTCGACTATCAAACAATGTTTGACAATATATAATTATTTACGTGGACATTAATTAAGACACGTTTTTTATTTAACATCGTTTTTTTCTTGTGCATTGCATTACATTTTTTTAGATGGCATATGCATTATCAATTTTTGATAAAACAGGTTTTCATGTATATTTGCAATATAGAATATTGCAAATTAAAATTAAAATTTTTATGTTAGACAATCCAACAAAATTGAAACTCTAAAACGATTTTCAATTTGGTTGGATTTAATAATATAATTTTTTTTACCAAATTAGGATATTAATTAATTTTAAGTCTAGTTTTAGTTTAGTTAGATGAAATTATAATTTTGTTTAGTATGAAAAAAAGGATCCAAAATGATAAAGATTAACACATTATATTTATCACTTTCGTCACACATACGTTTTTTATCCTTTTTTCGTATATTCGCATCTATTTATTTAGTGATAATTAAATGCGTTCACACTATAAAAATAAATTAATATTAATTGTGATTATCTACAAAAAATGTAATAAATATTAAAAAAAAAAAAACATAAAAAGATTATGCGCGCGCATTAGTCCGTGATTAAAATACAAAAAAAAAAAAATATATAATAGATTTTAGCCAACCCTATCCAATCAGTCAAAATTTTAATGGATGGGGTGGTTTTATAAACAAAAAAGAGGAAAAACCACAAAAAAAAATTCCTTTACACTAAAAGATTTTTGTTTTTTTTTATATAATATAAAAATTATTGTACAAGTTTTTTATGCTCCCTCTTTTTTTCTCTTATAAGCAAATCCACCATTTTCCAAATTATAAATGTTTATACATTTTTATGCTTTTTTTTTATTGTATATTTTGTATCTTAGAGATACAGAAAGAAATAATTCTCTTTCTTCTTTTTTAGTCGTCTTAAAACTTGTTTTAATTTATGCTGTTTCTTTTTTTTTTTATATAAAAATGATTATCAAATAAAAAAGAAGAAAAAAAATTGTAATGTAAAATTAAGTTTGTGTTGTTTTTGTTTTTTTTTTTATGTATTTACCCTGGGAGCTTTAAATTAAACATAAGTAAAATAACAAAATAAAAGAGAATAAAGATAAAAATTCAGAAGAAAAATAAATAAAAATAAAATGTATAAGAGATGGGGAGAAGAAGAAGTGGGTAAAATGATGGTAAATAAAATCCCCAAATGTGTTTATCTCTTCTATATTTATATATATGTCTAAGACTCCGCCTCTACTTGGTGTTGATTGGACTATATTATAAATATTTAACCAAACCAAAACTCGGGCTAAGAAAAAATTAAATGAAATTTTTCTGTTCTGATATCTCGTGCAAAAAAAAAATACTTTAACATAAAAATAAATAAATAAAAAAATTAAATTAATAGAATTTATATTAACAAAAAAAAATTGTGTATATAAAATAATTTCCCGTATATATTTAAAAATATTCGAATACATATTTTTTTATAAATGTTTTTATTTTATCTCATAATTTTTATTTGTAATATTTTTGTTAAATGTTATTGCACAAATTTTTTTTTTATCTGCTGTTTTTGATTCGTTCATTTTTTTTTTTTTTTTTTGCTGTATTTATTTAATTTTATATTTTACATAAAAATGAATCATAAAAGTATATATGTATAATTAATTCTTGGGATGTAACCAAAAAAATTAAACAAGATTTAACATGTTTTAATAATGATTGTTGTTCTAATAATATGTTGACATATATTTTATTTTACTAAACATTTGTGTTATTAAATTTAAAATATTTCATTTGAAAAATTAAATGTAAATACAATTTTGTCAAAATTTTCGTTATATAGGTATATATTTAAAATAATAGTAATAACACTTTTTATTACTTAATTTACTTACGTCATAAAAATTTTGTAGTATTCTAGAATAGAATTCATTTTTTTTTTTTTTTTGTAAATCTTTCAGAAAATTAGTCCATTTTGAAATTCCCACCAGATTTTTATTAAATATTTATAGCTTTTCAATAATTTGTCCATAATTCGGAAAGGAATTAAACATAACCAAATGTCAATGTATAATCAAATATAAAATATTTAATAAAAAAATTTCAATCAATTTTATTAGAATATTTCGCATTTAAATTTTCTGTTTGATGTTACCATAAAGCATAAAGTGTTTTTGAGAATTTAGGGAAGTAAGTATATTAACTTTATACATACTTTTTTTTTACATAGTATACGCGATAATATCGATTACAATAAGTCTTTTAACAAAATTAATTATTTTTTCATCATAAATGATAATTTTTCTTTTACGATTTTATTCGTCTACTATAATGTAAGAAAATTAAATTTAATTTAGGAATATAATGAAAATATTTTTTTTTTTTATTAAATTACGGATCTGTAATTTTAAACGTTTAGAGCAGTACAAGAAATTTATCACAAAGTACGTTTATAATTTAAATGTGGTTCTTGGAAAATTGGAAAATCAGATTTAAGTTCTTTTAACTAAATATTTAGAAAAGATTAAAAAGTAAAGTCTAGATTAATTGTTGAACTATGGTTTAATACATATTATTGGAAAAATAACGATACGAACATAAGCGAATACTTTTATGGAACATTTTATGTGCAAAATTATGTACGGCAATGCTTAAATATTTTGACCGATATTTTGGCTAAACCGATAAAATAAAGATAATCATTTTTGATTTATATTGATCTAATTTTTTATCTAAACTGTAAAATATTTTTAAAATTTGTGAACATTTTCATTTCATGTGTGTGTGTCTGTCCATATAGAACTTGATTTTTGTTGATTGTTGGTTAAAATAAATTTATTCCTATTTATTAAAAATTATCTTAACTTCCAAAAACAAAAACTAATTTTTTTGTTATAATCTCATAATTTAATAAAAATTCTTATTTATGTAAAAAATTTATGTTATTTAAACCTATGTGTATACCAAAACTTCATATTATGATTATTCAAGCTTAATTTTATCTTTCCATATAATATTTATATAATATAAACTTCGTAAATATATCATCCTTATAATTTTATTCTCTTCAGGTAAAGTACAAAAAGATATATAAAATAATAATAATTCTTGTATACCCCAGTATATAAATTTTCGTTGTTAATAACCGCTTGAAAAATTGCTTCTTTGTCAGTGAATAATATATACATATATATAGTAATTTACAATCTTGTGCTATCGCCATTTTGATATTCTTCTTTCATTTATATTCAAAAGGATACCAAAAGACAAAAACAAGAAAAGAAAAATCCCTAAAATTTCAACCCATCACAACGCACAAAACCCAAAATAAAATAAAATAAAAACATATAGCAATCCAACTTTTTCAAAAAGCTTTAAAGTTTATCTTTTCTTCCGTTTTGGACCTGTACACAAAATAAAAGAAGACATCCGCTTTTAAGTCCTTCTATATTTTCATTATTCCTTTTTAAATTAATGTTTATTTTTCTACTTCATTTTTTTCTCTGATGATGTAGCGCAGTTTTACCTAAAGTAAGTTAACATAAACACAATTTGGCAGTGTACGAAGGTTTGTATAATATTTTCATATTTATTTGTGGTTGAATATTAGTAAATATTCTAATATCATATTTACACTGTAAATGTATTTAATTAAAATTACTGTTCACATTACACGTGAAATTCAAATTGAATTTTATAAGAATAAATAATTTTCCAGGTGAAAAATTTATAAAAATCTAAAATGGAGTTTTGTTTCTTTAAAAAAAATTTATAATTAAAGTCACAATTACAAATTTTGAACTGATTATTGAAGTACTATTCATTTTTAAAGAGGAAAATGTAATGGCACGACAAATTATGTTTTTAGAACGACAATTGCTCCACGACAAAATATCTATTGAACGCGATAAATTATGTTGTTGTGACGACAAATAACGAATTTAATATTATCTTAATTTAATATGTTGTGTTGAATTGCCTTAAACTACTAACTTTATTGCTAATTTGGCGTTTATTTAAAATTTTGCTGTTCTAGTATCAAACTTCGTGTGCTGAGTACTTATTTTGTCGGGCCGATAATTGTAAGCCATTTTTAAAGAGCAAATTTTATTAAATTGAATTATTAATTATATATAGAAATTTCGTCACATCAAGGCTTTGGGACGGTGATTAAAATGTCAAAAAGTATGTATAGTGGTCAGTGGTCAATGCCGCCGAGATAAGGTACAAATTATAATGGTACTGATATCAACATCTTTGATATGGCATTTTCATCAGTATATACATGACATTTTTCGTAATTTTGTTGTGATTAAATATTTGGACAAAAGTTGATTAAGCTATAGATTAATCAAATTTAATGAGCCATTTCGTCACTAAATTTAGTACAATTATATTATGTGTTTACAATATCGAAGATAATATGATGACCAACCGTTCCGTGTCGTAGAATACAGCAAAACTAGATCTGAAATATGTTCCATGTGAATGCCATATTATGCTAAAAAGTCTTAAATTGTACAAAATGTATAATATTTTCTATTCTTGAAGTTTTCCATTCCCCGCCTCGCATTTCATACTTAATTTTCCTTAAATCTTTGAAAAAATATAGGAGTATTTTTTTTCTGTATAATATTTTTCATTTATGGTTTTTTTTATGTATCTTTACATTGGCAAAAGTATGATGGAAAATGGTTTTTTTTTCGTTTTTTTAACTATATGTATTTAGTTTTTTTTTCTCTGTAAAAAAAATTTCCCATTGTTAGTGAGAAAAAGAAAATATTTTTGATAGATTTTTGTGGAGGATTAATTTGTAATTATTTCTTGTTTAATATTTATATTTGTTGGTATTTCAGGTGAAATTTTTATCGAAAGAAATAATGTAATTAAATATTTTTATATTGAGGTGAATTGATATATTATTTATCTGGAGTAAATTGAATTTTTATGGTTGGAAAATGTATTGAATAATTCAAAGTTTAAAGTAAAATTTCTTAGTTAGTAAGAAAAAAAATATAATTCGCGATTTACATTAGTTTTGCTTTTTTTTGTGAATTATACTATAAAATAGAATTTACTATAAATATAATTTTCTTTCTTAGAATCATACGATTTATAGTCATATTTGATGAAGATTTAACATGTTCGAAATATCAATTTGCGTGTATATTATTTAATTATATATTAAAAAAAAATATTTGAAAACATTTATATCAAACGGACAAACAGACGCAGAAAAACTAAAAGAAATCTGTAGCTAGGAGTTTCTAAAAACATGGTTTAGCAAAAATTTATTATGAAAATAATCTCAATAATTTAAAACAATAAATTAAATATTACAATTAAGTTCTAAAAACATAATTTTATTTTTTGTCATTTTATATATTTTATAATTAAAATATAGTTATTAATTTTATTGTTCAGTGTAGACAATAATTCACTAATACATACTTGTATTATTTAGAGCAAAATTTAGTTTACTTTACTAATTTAGTAATTTATTTCTTATTGAAAATTTATTATTCTAATAAAAAAATCAAGAGTATTTTATTAACCCAAAAAAATTTGTTTGGTTGGTAATTTTGAAAATATACTAAGTTAGTTTAAAAAAGGATTATTGCGAATTATTCCCCTATTTATATTATATTTTTTTTTTATTTTTTCAATCGATTAAGGTTTAAGTGCTTTTTTCGTTTTGTTGTAATTATCGTTTTGTTTATTCTTCAATGTAAAGCACAATAAGATATACCTACAACAAAAAGATTTTAGTTTAAATTATCAGGAATTCAAGTGACATACCCAACACACAACTTATTTTAATGAAAAATACATTGAGATTTAGAGTATCCAACTTAATTTTCTAATATAATTTGCATAAAAATTTGTATAGTTGTGTAAGCAGAAAAAAGTGTATCCTTAAAATACATTTAAAAAACAAAATAAAAATTAATAGTCCTATAATGGAATACTTGAAATCAGACGTAAAATTACACATTTAATTGTGATTTCATTCAAATCTTTTATAACATACAAATCAAAAAATAACTTATGATCCAACTCAAATTGAAGGTAACATTTATAGATATGATACATTCATACCAGAATATGATAAAATAGTCATATATAAATACTTAAAAATTTGCTGGTGGTAGATTAAACATATTAGAAAAAAAAATGTAAAAATTAACGCAACATAAATTTCGTTTTGTTTTTAAATAGAATAAGAATTAGATTAAGTTTTAGTTATAACAAAAAAAGTAAAGAAACTGTAGTTTTTTATTCAAAAATTTTCTGCAAATATGTTAATATTAAAATAGATTTCATAAATGAATTAATTCAACGATTAAACTGCTTATAAGAATTTGGTCAAAATATTGTTTAAAAGATTTATATTTTTATTGAAACCAATCAAAACCATTAAACCACAGTTTACCATTTAGCTATCTTCTTTTCGCTGAACAGCCCGATGTGGGCTTAGACCTATTGCAACAAGCTAACTTTGTAGTATGTCAATTGTTGTCAGCAATTCAACTCTCCCGCTAGCATTTTTACATTTCTGTATATTATATTAATGGTATAGTCATTTGAAGCTGTGTCTACTTAGATGACTTGGCCGGGAATTGAACTCCCGCCCTCATTCACCGCATCATAGTACACTACAGACTGTAGGGCCACGGTCGCAACTACTCTACCATAACCTATTATAATACTAAATTAAAATTTATCTACCAACGCGAACATTTTACACTAAAATGTTCTTCATCATAAATGTAACAGTCAAATATAACTTCCAAATTTAAGACTTGAAAAACCATTGCAGTTCTATTTTGTTAAATACAAAAAAAAATATTTTCAAATTCAAAATTTACTCCTTTAGATCTTGTATTTTATAAAATAAAATATGTTTCATGACATTTCTATATATATTTCTTTTTTATCATTAAGTAATGTTCATAATTTTACAAGAGAAAATTATTTTACTAATACCCCTAAAAAATAAAAAATTACATGAAATTTTCATTTTTTTTTTACCAGATCTCCACGAAATACAAATTGTACTAACTATATATGCAATAGATAATATTGTCACACATTCTACTATAAGTACTATTTTTACGCGACATACTTATATAATAAATGACATATTTTTATACTGCATCCGAAAAATATAATTTTAAGCTTATTTACTTTAAATGGCATATAAGAAGATATAGCAAAGAAAAAAAAAAGCTTTGAACCACCCATCTTATTTATATTGCACCCATTTATACAAACTTGTATGTCTATATAATATTTATATTTTAGCTTAATTTTTCTCTCAAACTTTTTTTCGGATAAAAAATAGAATCCAAAATATTTCAATGTATTGGAGCGAGCATGCGTATCCAACCAAAACTGAAAAAAAAAGGAATAAAATTAAAATATATCTCATATCCTAGTAGATAAATATAGGAATTGTTTTTATTTTATTTATTTTTTTTTTGTATGATTCGGATATCTTTTGAACATAGTATATTTTCGGTGGTTAGCTTTAAAGCACAAGAATATTTTGATAAGAAGATATAATGTATATATATATGAATATTATTATATTTTTTTTACTACTTAGGGGGTCGTTATCTGCGCGATAAACGCCCCTTTTCATGATCCATTCTTAAGTGTTGCCGATGACATTACACCTATGTATATGTCCACGAAGTTATCTTTTTAGATATACTTAATATTTTCTTTATCTCTTTCCCTGATGATTGTTTTTTTTTTCCTTATTGTGTATATAAAAGAATATGCGAAATTTGCAATGTGTATGATATTAGCAGATGCCAGGATATCTTATTAAAATGTCCTTTCTTAATTTCGTTTTGTAAATGGGGTAAATTATACCTAACTATTCATACAACTAATTTTATATAAATATTCCTGGTCCCGGGGAAGACTCTGAAAAAAATATATATAATACGAAACCCGCGGCAAGTCAAGAGTACGAGGATATTTCCTTAAGTGGAACATCCGTGCACAAGCGCAAATTAACAAAAAAACATTTTTTATGGAACTTGCTATTAATTTTAATTTAAGTTTTTTTATTGTTACATCTTGAAAGTCCTTATTTTTTTTGTTACATAAATAAGAAAAATATATAAAAATATATACTTATATAATAAATTGGATATAATCAAGTGTGTGGCAATTGTTTATGGTGATGAAGTACATATTATATAATATATTAAAAAAGCCACACAAGATGAAAGATTTATGATTGCAAAAAAGACAAACAATACTAATAAATATCGTACAAAAAAAATGAGAACTTGTTTGGAGATGTCCTGTCGATTAAAGATCAAATTCAATTTCTTTTTTCTTCAATAAGATACTTATACATAATTTTATATTTGAAAATGTAAAGAATATTTTTTAACGAGATGATGATGACAGGAAATTTTAAAATAAAATGACATAATTTTGATGTCAATTATTCAATTAAAAAGAAACAATTACTTGTTATAATTATATCGTAGATGTATTCACGCTTAAAAATTAAATTATGAAAAAGTATACTCACATTTTAATGGCAAGCTTGTAAATAATTGTCAAATAAATCTATTCAATATTAAATATTATTACACAAATTTATTCAATGACAATGTAATTTCTTACTATGCATAAAATAAATTGGTTCAATCTTATGTTCAAATTAGAAATATATTGACGGTATATTCATTTTTTATTTGAAATTCGGCTAATATTCAAAATTTTATATACCGAAATATTTTTTTTTGAGCTGCAAAGAAATATATATAAAATTAAAAACTTTAAGTTAAACTAAATAACAATTTAAACAATCCTTAACAAAATTTATAAAATATTTTTGATTCTTTTGGAAAAGGCTTAAAGTATTTTCAAATGGACGTCTTAATATTTTTATAATTGTTTTTCACTTTATATTTGTTACTTTTGGTCGTATAATAATTATTTTTGAAAAAAAAAAAAACATTTTCTAAGAAGGTTTAAGTCCTTTTACGTAATTGAACTATTAAAAAAAACTTTTTCAACCATAAGAAAATTATTATTTTTAACCATAAAGCTCTATAAAAGAAATCGATTTAATATTTTATAAAAAATATTTTAAGTTTATAATTTTTGTAATATAATATTTAACATTATTTTACTATAGTAGACGATCATCAATGCTAACATATTAAGTGGAGCTCTGGGGCAGTTCATCAACAGTGAAAAAATTGTTAGCGTTTTCTGGATGCACACAATTCTTCGTTTAGTCCTTAATGCGGGTTTTCAAAGAATACGCTATATTTAATTACAGGAATATTGAGAGATATAAAAAGAATGATTACCTAATCAAAAAGTCAAAGAAACATTATGTCAAAGTCAAATCTGCAGTGTAGTCAAATCTGCACCTAAAGCGAAATTTACAAAACTTCTTTTTCAAAGAAGGCATGCCGATGTTTAACACACAAGAGTAGCCTCACACATGACAGTTCATTATCCCGCAAAGTTTCTGGTGCAGCCTGGCAAACCCAAATTAATATTTATTTCGTCTGGCCACGCAGCTAAAGTAAAAATATTTGTATAAGAGCTCCCCCTAAACACCGGCGTATGGCGTATGGCGTATAGCGGCTGTCAAAATCGTTTCATACGATTTTGACATATATACATTAAAATTTTTTTGTACGAGAGCTTCCGAAATACGTACGAACGCCGACAATTCGAATTTCCAATTTTGACGTGCGTATAAAAATTTTTAATTTGATTTTTGAAATTTAACAAAAAGAAAAATAGATCAAAAAAATTTTAATGTATATAAATTTTAATGCATTTTATTTCGGGATACGCTGGCGTATCAGCGTATCTACGTATATACGCTATACGCCATACGCCGGTGTTTAGAGGTCTTACTCCTATTATATTTTTTTTTCACTGAAAAAGCTTTTAAAAATTATATTATACTTAATTTTCTTTAGAGCGATTAACTTTTTATAAATCATATTACATTATTCATTTTAATTATATAAATATAATTTTCTGTCAAGCTTTATTTAAAAACAAAAGTCAAAATGATATACAATTTTCTTTTGTGAAAATTATAAAGATTATTATACAATTTTATTATGTTCATTAAAGAAAATATGCAAAAAACAATAAAGAACTTATGATTAATACTTTTATATTTCTTATTATGGTGAAGGACATACAACCAAACAAGCAAACAAACAAACAAATGGAAAAAAAAGGATTTTCTTCAATAATATTTTATTTTCCATTTCTTTTTTTGTTGTGGAAAATTTACTAAAAAGTTTTTTTTAAATTTCTTTTATTTTTTCAACCCCTTTTTTTCGTGCCATTGTCTTTTAGAATTATATTTTTTGGAATTACATTAAATGTTTTTGGACTTACAATTCGATTGTCTTTGGTTTGGTTATGGGTATTAAAGCCCAGGCTTTGGCCAATATAAATTATTTTCTATTCTCTTCCGCGCGACAAAATAATATTTTTTTTTTTAATTTACTTGGCTTTTACACAATCAAAAATTTATAATATTTTCTTTTTTTTTTTCCTGCATTTAAACAATTTCATTGTATAAAAAGTCAAGGAAATTAAAAGAAAATCTTAATTTAAAAAAAAAAAAAAGAGGATTTTGTTAAAAAAAGGATTCAAAATTTTTTGATGAGTAAAATATTTAAAAATGTGGGATTGATGTTAAGAAAATTAAAAAGAATGATTGTTTTTTTTTTGAGTTTTCACTATACGCAAGAAATATCGTTATCAGTTATGATAAAAGAAGATTTAATGTAAAAAAATGTAAATATTGTAATTTTGAAATTTTCACGGAACGGAAATTCTTCGAATTATTGAAATTAAAATTATGTACAAAGAAATGGGGTTATGTCGCTGTCGTCTCTTGCTAGAAAAGGTATACAAAATAACAAATATCAGACTCTGTGATTGCAAGGATTCCGTTCCGGCTATCGCAGGCTTGGTCACTGGATTTCTTATTTCTAAATTCAAATTTGCAATAAATTTCCATTTGCATTGTAAGCGTTAATCTCAAAATAATAATTTTTAAAAATTATAATGATATTTGTCGTTGGGTTATTGGCGCGATGTATTGTATTTGGTTCAGGGATGTCAATGATATTTAACTGCTACACAGAATATATTTCCGGTATATTATATTATTATGTTTGGTGCTTAACTAACTTTTGTCTCTTTTTATATATGTATATACTTTGACTTCTTTAATTTTACATCTAACTCATCATTAGTTCTCGATAATATATACCTTTCATTATATTATGAACTATACCTTTCGGAAATCACAAACCGAGATTAAAACAACTGAAAACTTATTCAAGATTATTTTTAATTAAAACTTGCTTCGTTTACGATGATTTTAAAATTTCACCGTAGTCGAAACCATGTTAATATCTTGCAGATTTATTTATATCTTTAATCATAGTAGAAGTATATTTCTTGCAAATAATTTTCTGCTTAAATTTACACTCTATGTCTATAACTACACTATACATAATTTAAAGCTTCTACAAACTATTTAAATTTAAAATATATTCAATTTTTTCTAAATTTTACATACATATATTATGTACATACATTACCATATATAATTTTAAAATGTTGAAAACTATTTTCTTACTTATAATTTCCTCAACATTCTCTAAAAAAAAAATAAAACAAACCCAGAAAAAAACTTGTAAGCTTCTTAAAAAAAATTCGCCTTCAGGTTAAATAAAATTTCATCCAACACAATATAATAAAATTGAGGTTATGACGGCGGCCTTGAGAATTGTTTCATTTACGGTTTTTGAGGAAGGAGTTTAAGCTTTTAAATAAAGCAAATATAAGATGTTCTGCTATAAATGTGGTTTGGTTTCATCCCCTATTTAAACAAAAAAAAAACAAGAATATAAAATTAATAAAAGAGGATATAATCGTAATAATATACATAGACATACATTATTCAAAATAGACACATGTTGAGTTTTTACAACAACAACAAAAATAGAATAAGGAGAAAAGTAATAATAAAGTGTGATGATATGTTAAGGATATTAAGACGAATGTCTGATTCTGCAATATATTTTAGGGTGAAAGTTTATGTTAATGTGATTTATTTAATGATATATTTATTTACATACTCGTATATATATGTATACCTAACATACAATTTAAAGATCATAAGAAAAGTGGTGTCAATAATCTTCTTGTGGCAAAACATTATGATATAAATATAATTATATATATGTATATATAATAATGCGACAATACGACTGAATATTCTTGAAATTCTGAAATGAAATTCGTTTTTTTTTTTATTTTGTTCATTTATAAAATGTTTTTTTATTTCCGCCTAAAATATTTTAGTAGAAATTTGAACAGCTTAAAATTATTATTAAAAGTATATAAATAAAATAAAGATGTTATAGCTTATAAATTATTATATGTATTTGATCTTAAAAAGGATTGGCATTTATTGCAAAAAAAATACAAATATGTTTATATACTTAATCATATTTAATTAAATACAAAATACAGATTAAAAGTATATTTTAAAAATGAATAATTTATTTAACTGTAATTATGTAATTTTCATTCCAAATTATAAGGTTTTGCGAGGTGTAGCTCTTACTAAAGATTGAAAAAGATTGCTCTAAAATAAAGATTGAAATATACAAAATATTCCATTTCGAAAATATTCCTTTAAATTCATCTCCTTTTATCTCCCACGTATGTAATCTAAAAAGTGTAAAGGATCAAATTATCCTTTGAGGCTATATATTGGCGAATCGTATAAAATTCAGGTTATTCACAGCATTTATGGCTGTGGAATTGTTTTTAAGTAGTTGAAATTGAATGAACTCTTTCAGAATAACTCCACAAACATATATGCTAGGTTAACCACTATAGTATTCCACTTTCAGTGTATTGTAATAAGTACATTTATAAATTATTCATGGTGGCCAAATTGTAAAACTACACTAATACAGTTCACGATTGCACTAAAACTTTTGCAGATCTTGCAGATCATGCAGATCTTCAATCCTTATTAACTTCTTTCAATCCTTATTAACTCCATAGCAAACGAACACGTTTCTAACAACTCCGTAATATCGAGCCAATACTTCAATATATTACAGAGATAATGGATGGAACGCTTTCCTCCTATGACCAACAATTTCCGCTCTATTATTAAACAATATTTTTAAAATATCTGAATTAAATCATTATTGTTATACATATCTGTCTTTTGGTAATTTAGAAAATAATAAATAATCTATTAATTAAATAATTGACTCATCATCATTATTCTGATTGCAAACGAAATGTTAAATAATTTTTGATTAGCGAATTTAATTAGAATTGACACATCAAAAATTCTTCAAGAAAAAAATATTTTTTTTTTTCAACTAATCCAAAATGATTATTCATGATTCTTAAAAAATTAAAATGCATATAACTAAAAAAAAAAAAGATGATTATTATTTTCTTATCGCCATTACATAAAATCAATAAGAAATCGTTACAAGGAAATGATATCATTTAACATTTTTTCGTATTTCGATAACAAAAAAGTATGTGTATACATTTCCCTTCTTTTATCCATAATCACAAAGATTGCCGCATTCTATTACCAACTTGTACTTCAAATATAACCAAAATCACTTGTTTATTTATCTACAAAAATTATATAAATACACACAAATATGAAGTAAAAAAAAACTGTCTAACTAGTTTGTTTGAAGATAATCACGAGTTTTATAGCTGCACCCAAACGATTTGAAGTGCCCTATCCCCTCAGTTTTTTTTTTTATATTGAATATTTTATCGTATATTCTCTGAAAAGTAGATTTTTGCTACTCTTGGTCGTTAAATTTTGTTATTTTTTTATTATATCTGTTAACCAAAAGCCCTAATAATAAAATTTTTCCGCAAAATACGAAAATTTTTGTTACCATTTTTTTTTTTTTTTAATGGGGGGTGTTTTGGTTTTTTATTAGTGTGAATTTTATATAACGTCAATGTATAATTGACCCTTCTCTATTATAGAAAAATGAATCAGTTTGTACTTATATTATATTAAGTAATTAATTAAATTAATTTTGCTCTTCACAAAAGTATTTATAAAATATATTTTTGATAAAATTACCCGATAAAATATTATAAATTGTTTTAAACCACAAAACAAGTTGGTCATCATCAGAACTTTATCCATTCGATAAAAAAAAAAACAATTTCATTTTTTTTTTAATATCTTTGGGGTTTTTGAAGATAAATGAAAAAAAAAACATTGCACATGAATTGATTTATAAATAAACTGAAGTGTTGATTTTATTAAATCAAAGCGAAAAATATTATTATATTTATTTTTTTCAAATTATATTAATAACCAATTTTTTATGTAACTATATATAATTTATTAAATTAATATAAATATGAAGTTTTTTAACTAAATATTAGTTTAGTCAGCGGAGGGCTATAACTTTGAAAATCGCAAGTTATAATTTTTAATTTATTAAATTTTTTGTTTATTAGATCCAATTTTGATCCAATTTGAAATTTAAGTGGTGAATAATATGAAGTGTTTTATTTATATTAATACATATTATAAATTATATAATTGATTGGGAATTGTTTGCAAATATTACACTTTGAATTTATGATGAAAACAAATTTGAAAATAATTGAAATAATAATAGTATTACTAAGTGAAAAATTAAATAAGTCTAACCAAATCTAAATATTACGGAAATTTCGAATCGTCTTTTGAATTAAATAAATTTTTCAATAATTTAAGAATTACCATTATTGTCTTGATTAATATTATAAGAATGGATTATTTAGATTATTAAATATGAAATTGTGATAAATTATACAATTATCGGTAAAAGTAAGGTCCAATTAATCGGTTAATCTTTTAATGAATTTGTTAGATGTTTTCATATTCATAGAAATACATCAGACAAACATCAAAAAATATTTTTTCAAAAATGCTTGAACTCTAACTTACGATTTTGTAAATAACAATTTTATATTTACAGGGGATTTTAGGAAATTAATGAAATAGTTTTCATCATTAAGACAAACACAACCAATTATTTTGCAGAGAAATAAATAATATTTTGGAATTTTACTAAAATATTTTACTTTAAAATTAGAAAATTTTGAAATATTTTTTTTTTTATAAATAGCTACAATAAAATTTTAATTGAAATTATTTTAATGCAAAATCAAAGTTTTTATTTCAAATGGCCAAAATTTAATTTGAGCTTCAAAAGGTTTATTCAACCCCGGAAATGTTATACATACAATTTTTTGCTCTTAGATTGATATTTCTTCATTCAGCGTAATAACAACAAACGAAAAAAGGGAATTTTTCAAAAAAAAAAAAATATATTTTGCATTCGACAAAAATTTATAGAGAAAAATCTCGGATAATGTAAAAATAGTTTAAGTGAATTTTAATTTTATTCCGTTCATAAATTTAATTTTCCCACAAACATATATTTAAAAAAATTACTTAAAAATATACCTATAGCTTTTAAATTATTTGTAAGTTCATTAGTTCAATTCCTCTCTATACATAATGTATAATATGTTTTTTTTTTACTCTTCAAAACATCGTTAACATGCAGGGCAAAATAACTTAATTCCATTTGTCTCCATATCATAATTATTATACATACTTAAAAAGACCTATTAAAATTAATTACATAGCTCTTTATTACGAATCTAAATCAATTTCCCTCTATTACTTATTTTTGAACAATAATAATAATAATAATAATAAAACATAACCTTAAAATAAATTGTTTTAAAAAATTAAATTTCAATGGTTCCAAAAAACCCTTTTTTTATATACTAAATAAGTAAGTACTATATAAATACTATTATATACTAAATTTTATTTGAACAATAAAGTTTATCGTACAATTAAAACCGAATTACCAAAGCTAATAGAATAATTAATGCAATTTTCCACAAGGCACTTTCATGGTTAAAATATCATTTTTCCAAAGTTATATAAATAAATATATATGTATGTATACCATAAGATATATCATCGTCTCATCCACTTTTATAAATGGAAAATTAATTTTTTTTCCTTATATAAATTGTACGAAAATTTTAAAGGAGTATACTATATATATTTATGTATAAACACTAAAAATTTTAAGGTAAAAAATATAATTTTAATAGACAAAAAAAGTAAATACTATGCTTTTAATTTTGTCATAGCAGAAGAATCAGACACAGAAAGGGTATTATCGTCAATATCAAGTATGTATATACATACATAAGTCTTAAGATATATAATATAGAAACTATGTATACTCTCTGAAGAATAACAAAATCAGGATATGACATCAAAATTCTCTATAAAAGGAAAAAAACAAAACCATAATGTGCACACCAAAAATGACAGAATTTTGTATCAATTTTAAATCAAATGTGAAATCATCCATATTCCTTGTATAAATAAAATTTTAGCTTTATTTATTTTGATGATTCTGTTGAAATACTTAGTTAGTTTTGATAGTTTGGAAAAGTTTCATTTTTTTTATTTTGTAGAGAAAGTATAATCGCTTCTGAATATATCGAGACAAGATGATTTCTTATACTATGGTTTTTTTTTTCGTTATTTTGTTTATTATTATTTTTTTTTGCAGATATAAGTAAAATTGCTTGTCAACTATAAATAGTAGTTTACAAAAGTACATTAAATAATTTACACGAGGAGCTATTATGGGTAATTTGAAAAAAATTTGGGAAATTAAACTAATAATTCATATTCATGTTGGTAAGGATATTTATAAATCTTTCCACATCTTTATATAGTATCCTCAAAGCTTAAATTATAGATAAAGAGAGATCATGATTTTCCTGCTCTAACAAAAAACTAAATCATCAAATTTATTTTCCATACAAATTTTTGCAATTCTTAACATATATCTCCAAGTCTAAGATCTGACTACAATTATTATTATACATATATTGTGAATTACATATATATATATATCCCAATAAAATAATTTTAAGCCTTTTCTGAAAATTTCTGAAAACATATGTGATTTCTAGCAATAATAATAAATATATTAGCTATATACGAGTATTAATTTTGTTTGGAGAAAAAACATTATTTTGAAAATTTATTCAACCCTAAAAAATCCAAAATACATAAGTCAAGGAAAAAAAGAAGTATTAAAGTACAATCAACTGGGTAGAAGCTTATCAATTCCAAAAAATTTATAAAATTATTATTGGTATATATATACGTATACTAAAAAATCTAAAAATTAAAAAAGGAAATTAAACTTTCTATATTTACGACAAAGAAAATATTAAACAAAGTTTTTTTTTTTTACTATTTTGATGATGTATTCCTTTTTAATGGCATTTCAAAGAAAAGCTTAAAATTGCTTATTCACTTAATATCCTTTTTAAAATTATTTTTTTTTTGGGGTTTTCTCATTTATATTTTTCGGAATATATAAATTCTTTATATTTATTATATAATAGTTTAGTACAGTTTATTAAAATATTATTTTATAATGAATATATTTACTTAATTATAGAAAAATAATGAATAATAAATATATTTGTAATGGTTACATACATAAAACCACAAAGCTAAATGAACTTTTAATTCATTGACCATTATGGAAAAAGCGGAATAGACATTGTTTTATGACCATCAGTGTATAATAATGTAAACAATATTGCATTGAAATATTCTTGATTAATTAATTGAGCAATAATGTATTAACTAAATTCGATTAGGCTAAAGGGCGCCATTAACTTTCGAATTTGTTGTCAAACTATTTTTTAAAGTAAATTTGACATTGCCCACATAATTTCAAACGTATTGTACAGACAGATGTCACATTGTGTTGGTTGAGAGTTGAGAGTAACTCCATGGTAAGAATCAATTTAAAAAATTATAATATAATATTTACCATGTCGGACTATCTTCTTATCGATACAATTTAAGTACCATCAAGAAAAGTGAATGTGTTCGTGTTGTTATCTAGCATATAACTTGGCTCCATTAATCTCATTATGTCGTTTTTTTATTTAACTGCTGACGCTTTACAAACCACGAGCATGCACATATAGGATCAAATCTTCATGACAAACTCTATCATCAGTCTTACTTTAAAACTGGTGATAATCAACTGCAAATCCACACGGACAGTTAGATCAACTGCAATATTTAAAAAAAATACAATGACTGTCTGAAACCATACTATCTTCGATGCCACGAAAGTTTTAAAATGCTGTATTAAGACTCCTGAAATATGGGAAAGATACTGTAACTTTTAGATGTATTTAAGTAATCTTTTAACATTTCAGTAAAAACGGCATCACACGGCATTTACATGTGAACCTAAGCAAGCAGAAGGAACAAACGGATAAACTCAATGGAAAATAATATGAATGTCACATGAAAACTTAATTATTCCGAAATACAGTAGACTTTATTATAAAAATTACCATTGAATGCTGCCATTTGTGAAATTAAAATTAATTATGTAATTTTTTAATACCCGACACTGTATTAGTTGATGTCATCTTCATTTATCCTTCACCATGTTGAGTGAATTATAATTTTATAAAAAAAATATTTGTTATATGAAATAAAAATATTCAAATCAACGACACTCACTATAAGATTTATTATATGTACATAAAAAGTAAATATTTTCTTCAGATACTTTTCGTCAAGGATATTAAATTAATGTGATTTATTTAAAAGGTTTTCTTTTTTTTACTTATTTAGAAATTTGTTCCCTAAATAATAAAAGTGTTATTGCGAGAGCACATATTTTTCCATCTTCTTAATTATCTTATATATATTTCGTAGTATGAAAACAGAAGAAAAATCTTTGTCTTAAAATTTATCTTATATTTTATTATTAATAATTTCATTTTATCCCAATATCTTTTGATCTTATAAATTAAAGGATATTCAATTAAAATTTTTTAGATAATATATTTTTTTTGTCTTTTTATTATGAAGTAAGTATAAATATTTAGTTGGGAGAGTAGACATTGATTTTGTTACATAGAATATAATATAATATACATATATATGTACATATATATAAAAAAAAACTCTTTCTTCATTAAAAGAAGTGCTTTTCCAATAGTGCGGACTATTAGCTGAAAGGATTCATTTTTCGTAAATATGGGTATTTTATGTTATTATATTATATCCTTTTAAAGATTAAATTGTATGACTCTTTTGAATTTTATGAATCGATTAATTTAATTTTTTGTACCAAAATCTTTGTAAATATGAAAATCTAAGCATAAAAAATATATATTTACGAAAATATATAAATTAATATTTATATTAACTTCATCGGTTCATATTAAAAAGGACGAAACTGTGTTAGTCTAATTAAGTAAAATCAAATTATAAATTGATGTTAACCAAACCATATCCAATTTAGTCAAAAATAAAACCTGTTACATAAAAAATCTTGACGCGCATATAATATTTAAAAAAAAAATCCTTTTTTTGTTTTTATTTTAAATATAAAAACCATATTTTAAAGTCATTCCACGTTCATGATTTTTCCCAATATGAAACAAAAAAAAAATCATGTTTTTTGGAGTTAATGAGCCAAGTAATAATCATTGTTGACTCAATTTCACCCCAAAAGTCATGTACTTATTCTATATACATACATAGTATATAGAATCGTCTTATGATACAAATACACCCAGGTCTGTTGTTGGTCATTATTGGATTTGACTTTAATTTAGATTTAGTTGAAATTTATATTGACTCATTTGAGAACGTGTTGTCATTAAAGATTCATTGAGAGATACTCTATCTATAATATAATATAAACTTATTAAAAATGATTTTTAATGAGAAATTAAGTATATGAAAATATATATAATAAGAAATGAGAGAAAATGAACAAATAAAAAGAATCTTTATGATTTTATCTCATTAGTTGTTATGATTTATAGATTGTATATTTACCCACAGAACAGAAGCAATTAAATAATATATCTTTACCTATATACATACATATATGTACATAATATTTTCTAATATAATTTCATTGTGTATATGGGCTTATTAAGTCTTTTATTTATTTTCAATAGACTTATAGAAGGATTTAGAATATTTTTATAGCTACTTCAAGTAAAGATTGATATAATTTATTGAATTTTTATAGGGGAAGAAATAATAAATTTACCTAATCCTATATAAGTCATGAATATGAATTGTTTGAAACTATAGAGTAATAGCGATTAAACTTAGTATACATTATATTGCTCTGGTTCAATCTTATAAATACTATGTTTTTAACTAAATTATTAATTTTTATACAATAAATTACAAATTTTCGAATGGCAATGATAAAGTATAATAAATTTATGTGTTATTTATATTCCAGGACCCGTAAATCTTAATACTTTTTAATTTTAATAGAACTACCAACAAATATTGAAGCATTCACATTCACTGATACTAGATTAACTCAAATGCACCAACTTCTGTATTGCCTATCATTATACACCTACTTTTATTACAAATAAACGAATTAATGTTATCATTATTATCGGAAGCTCCAGGATGATAGTTCAAGGATGATAACTACATTGTATTAAAGATTGCAGATATAACACTAAGTTGGCCTTCGAGACTGCATGAATCTTCCAATTTTGAAAGTAATAAGGAAAACTCATATTATACATATTTTATTAAGCAATCACTCATTGACAATTTTTCATCATAAAATATGATTTCTTAAAACTTTTATATTTTCATAAAATATTATACATATACATAAAAGTCCATTAAGAAGATAGATTTCAATAACACTATAAAAGGTTTCTTTTTACATATATATATATAAATTATGATTTTTAATAAAAGCATAAGGAAATATTATGTTCTTATGTAAAAATAATGGCAAAAATTTTTTTTTTAATATATTTTTGAAGAATAAAAGTTTCTTTGTTAATTGGAAATTATTGCAATGCAGACTTTTAAATTATTAGATAATTTATATTTTTTATATATATATATATAAAAAAAATTATGTAAAGGAACTTATTTCATAAATTATAAAAAATTCTTGAGAAAAATAAAAGTCCAGCTAATTATATAAAAAGTTTTGCTATATATTGAACGTTTTTGATTGACTTTTCATTATGCAAAAAGTATTAAATCAATACATAATAATTAGTAAATAAAATGTTCATTTTGATGATGAATTATAAAATAAAAAGGAAAATTAATATTTTTTTTTTGTCAAATGAAAAAGTTTTTGGTTAAATTTTTCTTATTTATTTAATACTTAAAATTCTTTTTTTAATTAGAATGGAGTGGAGGTAGAGAGCTTGTTTTCTTTTTTAATTTAAAAAAAAAAATATAATAATTTGAAGCTACCCAAAATATAAGTTGATTATATTTGTCGAACAAAATAAAGAGGGAAATTTAATGAGAAAAAGTTTTATAAATATTTCAATAAATATTTTAATTAGTAAAAAAATAATATAATTAAAATTAAAGTTTTCTTTCATTTCAACTCAAGCTAAACTATATATTTTTTTTAGAAATAAAAAAAAATTCAGCATCAGAAATTTTAATGTCCTTTTGACGATGTATTCATATACAATATGGAATTCTCAGTACACTTGTATATTAATTCATGTCAAACTTAAAGTTTCATTTAAATTTCTGTTAGTTGGATTTACATGTACAAGATATTCGGTTTTCCATAGATATATCTATATATCATATTTGCCTTCAAATACTAAGTTTGGACTATACTCAAAGAACTTGTTCCATAAACAGCCGTTCGCACTAGAATTTTTGAAACTACAAAAATTTAAATTTAAATTTTTGATTTGATATTATATCAAAATAAATAATCAAAGTATAGTGAAAAGTTTTCTAATATTAATTGTGATAATTTAAATCTAGCAATTAGCAACTAAATTTAGTATTTGTAGTCATAACTGTGAATACGAGAAAACTGTGAATAAAATTTTTTTTTTTTTAAATATAAATTTAAATTATTGCAATTTTTAATAACAGCTTTAAGTTAACGTAATTAATCAATCCAAATCTCAAAATTTTAATGTAGTTTATCTGTCAATTTAAAGCTTCAAAATTTTATGAAACATAATTAATACCAATAGAATTTTAACCCACCCCTAGGTTAAGTAATTTTATATAGGAAAGTTTTATATTACTTTAATTTAAAATAAAAGATTCGTGTCGGTCATTTCATTAAATGAATTATAATTTAAAAGAAGAATAAAAAAGGATTTAAAATTTAAAGAAGCATAAAAATTTTCCTAAGAAAATCATCTTATGTATATTTATTTAAATAAAATCGTTAGGAAGGAACCAACAATAAGAAAAGAATTATAATCAAAATATAAAAAAGAAAGGGTTTTAAATCCTTGTACTTAGCTATTACACGATTTTTATACTTTCCCTTTATTATTTTTTACGATGTCAATATTTCGATTCGTTTTTATTTTATGCCAGGCTTATTTTTTTATTTCTTCAGAATTTGAGATTCATTTTTGTAGCGTAAAATCTAAAGGTCCTTGTTGGTTATTCAAGATTTTTTTTTACAAAATTTAAATTTTTTATACGGAAATTTTGTGTGTTCTGACTGATTTCAAAATATTTTATGTATTGCAATTATTATAATTATTTAACATAACTTGAATTGCGGTTAGTTTTAGCAAGTGTCATAACGACTATGTTTTTATAACAGTGAAGATAATTGGCGTGTAGTTTCTTGTCACTTAACATTTAGGAAGTTTTCTTAAAGTCCCTCTTTTAACTAAAAGTGTTTATTTTGGTAAATTGATGAAAATTTACTGTACTGTAGTATACAACAAACAGAAAATACGTTATGGTAAATATTACCATAATTTGTGGAGAAAAAAAATACTAATACCAAATAAAATATGAATTCTTCGTAATTGACTTTTTTTCGCAATCCTGTATTTTATTTAGTTAAATATTTCGAAACATTTCAATTGCTTCTATATAAATAAGTATTTAAATATTGTATTAAATCCCATTTTCCTTGTTTTTTAAAATTCACCGAAAGAAAAAGTCAAATATAAGAATTTATTTGATAAGAAAATAAATTCTATTATAGATAAAGTTATATTTTAGGTCCTGGCAACATTGAAATTAATTATCATTAGCAAAACAATAATATAAACGAAATAAAGATATTGACGGGCGGACAAATAGTAATAAAGAAAAACAACTTAAATTGTTAAATAAACCTGAAAAATATAATTTCTTCCATTAACCAACAAGCATATTTTCCATGTTCAGTTTATTCGTGGAAAATGAAATTAATTGCTGGAAGTTTTTTATGATTTTCAATATAATCCACATAAATACAAGTGAGGATGAGAAATTAATGCAATGGAATTAATATTATTATCTTTGTTATTATTTTGAGATTGAAATTTATTTGGCTGAGTATAAAGTGGATGTAGACCAATAATTTACCGCGGTTTTAATCTTAATTTAATTTGTTTGGTTTAGTTGGTCGGACTTATATATGTATTAACAATATAGAAATAACAAGAAAATTTATCAAAAAAAAATGTGTTATGACTTTTTCCTTAAATTTGGTACATTCAAGTTATATTAAAATATCATCGGCAAATCATATAAGAGTATCTAATGCTATATATAAATAATTAAATTATATTTTATTATTTTAACATTTTGTAGAATCAAAATTTAAAAATTCGATTGCAAATAGTTAAAATTCTTTCTTTAATTTTGTAAACATTATAATTATAAGAATTTTAATTAAATCAAATATTTTATGTAATTTATAATTTCTTTTTCGTAGTAACACAATATTAAAAATATTTAATATAAATTCTTTATTTTAAAATATTTAATATAATTTCTCTTTCAGTTTTTCCATAGTTCTTTTCTATACTACCACAAAACCGAATTAGAAGTTTAATTGTGAAACTTTAAAATTTTAAATGAATAATATATAGTATATAGTTATAAGCAAATTTAATAAATTGATATTTAATTAATAATTTTTAGGCCTACACATCTTTCCGGAGGTAATGAATTTATGATTAGGGTTAAATTTATTTAAAATTATAAAAATTTTAGAACTAAAGTAATAATAATTAATATTTTGTTTCTGTTGATTTATTTCATCATTTCATCATAAATTGTTTTATTCCAAAAGTATAAAATTAGACGTCTGTGTCCCCATGTAAAACAATAAGCTAAAGAAATAAAGATATTGATAATAATTTTATCTCGACATTTTATCGGAATTTTTCTAAAAGACTGTATAAATTGAAACCACCGGAAAATTGGAAAATTGTCAGAATAAATAGTTAAGGTGTATCTGTCCATTTACAAAATGAACTCGAAAGTTTCCTAAAAAAAAGTTAAGTGACGCCATGTAAAAGGACATTCTGTAAGATCAATGTCTGATGCAGTCGAAATGTCTGACTGAAATTTGACGAAGTATGGTTTCTCTTTGTTGCTTTGAGAAAGAAATCTGGAAATTAATTAATTTTCTTATAATTAAGTTAGTCACATTGGTGTTAGTGTCAGAAAATTTATTTTAAACGCAAAATCATTTATACAACAAAGCAAAAAAAATTTGATATCAATAGAAAAACTTAATAAAAAAATTGAATTTATAAATTTCTGACCAAATCAATAGAAATCGGTCAATGGACAGCTTTTAAACAGCTGCTAACCTCTTAATTAAGCTGAAAACTAGAAATTATTACTGTCTAAAATTACCATAGCTTTTTCAAATTCTTAGACCTAAAGTTAACTATTGATCTCAAACAGGTAAGTATTGCAGTAATTACAGAACTACTTTCCATTTTGAATGCTCCCAGGGTAAAATGTGTCCAAGTTTTTATCTGGTATTCGAATACTGCGTTAACATTCGCGATTAGGATCAAATTAATTTCATCGGTGTTGGCCTTGCTTGCATAGCTCTACAATAAAGGTTCAACCAAAAATACAATTCCTCATTACACATTTAAAATATCCTACCCACATATCCTTCCAACCCCAACAGTGTGAAAAAAAATATTAATAATAAGTCAACAAACTGTTTCCCAACAAACTTATCAAATCAAGCCGAAAACAAGTCAGTCTATTTTAAGTCCATCACAAACAAAATATAAAAATTTAATATTTTAGTTTACTAGATAATAAAAGACTTGACATCGTATGGGATAAAACAGGAAGTCAGCTAATTTAAAATCAAGTCAGAATAAAAAGAGGATATTTTATCCTTGTTTTTATATTTTATACGAATATGTTCAACGTGCATTCTATCAAAAAAAGTTGTTGTCGAATGAAATTATTCCCTTTCTTAATATTCTACAAATAAAATATTAAAAAAAAAAATACAATCGAAGATATATAAAATATTACATTACCTACTCATATTTTGTTATTAAATTCTATATAATTTTATTGCAGAAGACTTTTATAATTTATCGTCAACCAAATAGACTGTTATATAAGTAAAGCTGGTAAGAAAAAAACATATATGTATAATAAGCCGATTTAGAATAATAAAAACTTGACCAAGAAAAAGGATATTCGAAAATTCAATTTTTTTCTTCTCCTTCTGATAAATATAAGAACTTAAACTTAGTTGAATTTTCTATATTTTAGTCATTGACTTTTATGATATGTTGCCCATTTATCAAATTCGGAAAGATACTATATAAATATTAATTCAAAAAAAAAAAATTCTGCATATAGTATCCTTTAAGTGTCCTTCTGAAATATTTATATTCATACACATATTTCGTATGCATATTAAATATGTAAATTATAAAAAAAAAAAAAAGTCCTAGAGACTACATTTTTTTTTTCCAATTTTTATTTGTTGAAAGGAAAAGAAAAGAAGAAAAACACAGAAAAAATGTCCTTTTTTCTAAGTTATTGGAGTTGTGTTTGGTGATGGCAAAAATTTTTTTTGAAGATAACATAAAAAAAATATGGCATATAAATCAGAGAGAATAACATAATCGAATTTTTATTGTTACAAGCTGCTTACAAAACTATTAAAGGTCTCCATATAAAAATATATATATGGTATATCTATATACAATCAAAATATTATACTTGATATATTTTTAAGAAGGATATTATTTAGTAATAATATAAAATGGTCAAGTAAAAAAAAAAAAAGGATATTTTCGTTTATTTATTTATACATTATCAGAAATTGGACAAATTATATCGTCGTTTATATTGAAATAAAAAAAATTGAGCTTATCAGTAAGAGCAGATTAAATATAATTTTTTTTTATTTGTAGTTAAAATGTGATCTTTTAAATAGCCAATAAAAAAAATATTAAGTTTAAGTATGAACTAAAAAAAGGAACTTTTATATATTTATCAAGCTTATTTTGACTATTTTTTTTTTAGATATATTTTAATTGGAGTTTTTGATAAAACGTTTTATTCTTAAGTTTAAATAATTTTTGGTATGGAAACAGATTTTTTTTTAAGCTGTAAAAAAGAATATTTAAATTATCCTTTTATATACTATTCTGTAAACCTTAAGTGTAGTTTACAATTGACCAGGAAAATGAGATATTTATACGAAAAATAAATCTGGTCACTGGTGGCATATATGTACTAATACTAACGTACTGGGAGGATAAACTGAATGAAAATATAAACTCAAATTTTCATAGTTCGATTTTTTGTCGCATGGGGACAATTACACAATCTAAAAATAACAATTAACATCGCAACTGTTTGCCGAATATATGATAATTCATATATGTCAGAGATGAGAAACAGTGATATTTATAGTTCTAGTAATTAAACTTAAAAAAATTCCATGATTATGAAACTACTGCGAAATTTTTTACTCTTGTAATAGCGATGAGAGAAACATTCTGTTTGAATGAATCAATTGGTACAAATTGTACATAGGTACAATTTGTACTTGTCGTCAATATTATCATTTTTATAGTACATAGTAGGTTAACCCTCTGGCCTCTTACACTGCTCGGTATTATGCCATCAATAAATGATAATTCCACTAACAAACACTTATTTTTAATAAGCACATTTTTCGAATGTTCTCATTCAATTTATGTTGTAAGACAATAAGTGAATTAATATGATAAAAAAAATTATGTTTATTTCGAAAAATACGACAAAATTCTATTACACTTTACAATATAAACTATAATATTGTCTTTTAATCTGAAAATAATTAATATGTATATATATAAAAATTTTGTTCCCATTCTTTCGGCTTTTTTTTTTAACAAGTATAATTTGATAGATTTACCTAATTGACGACACAATCAAATCAAGGAAAGCAACAAAAATTGTTGTTTTTTTTTGTCTGTTACATAAAACATATAAAATCGTTTTTATTTTTTGTTATGGATTGTGGATTGCTGATTCTAAGTAAACATGATAACAATTTTAAAACTGGTTGATATGATAAATCGTCTTATTTAAGTGCTTTTTCTACTATTTGTTGTCTAAATAACAAATAAAAGATATTCATCGAACTAAAATAAATTATTAATATTTTTTCATTTTCCATGTTAGATAACTTAACAAAAGCCGGCACTTTCTTAGAAAAAAATTATAAAATAACAAAAAAAAAACACAAACCTTCAAACAAGTTTTTAATGATAAGCAATTGTGAAATTTAATGCAAAATCATAATTTAATTAATTAGAAAAAAAATATATATATATTTTATTGTGAAAGTTGTCATAGTTCATAGAATTTTAAAGTGTGTGTATATAATTTGTAATTTTGTTTGTTTTCATTTTCCAGGATCTGTTCTTATATATGTAATCCTTCGAGTATTATATTTTATATGTAGCTTCAGTGAGAGGAAAATCGATTACCTTTGACTGATAACTGGAGTCAGTCTGATAAAATACTTTGGGAAACTACATAAATATATATGATATATCTCAGGATACGAGAATTCTACAAACATCTTACTAAATTCTAAAAAAATTATTATTATTTTTATGGAAACTACGCGACACCCTTAAAAAAAATTAGAAACTCTAAAATTTTTTGCTAGTTTAAAAAAAAATATTAGATTAAAAAGATTTTTTCCTATTTAATATTCATTTTTTATATTATTCCAGCATAGATTACGGAGCAGCATTTTTGTTTTTTTTAAAGTAATCACGTCTTCAAATCCTTTTCTTTTTTCAAAAAAAAAAAAGCGTGTCAAATTTTATAATAAATATTATTTCTTTTTTTTTCACCATTGTGTCTTTTCTTTATTTTGCATCACTTAAAAACTTAAGCCCTTCGTTAATCTTTGCCATTAGTCCTTTTTTTCCCTCCGCGATGAACACAGTAACAATAATAATAATAATAATAAAAAAAAATTGTAATTTTTGTAGACTAAAAAAAAATATAAAAATTATAAATTTTCTTCTATATTCAAAAAAATTTCTTAAAAAATTATAAATTATTATTTTATTATTATTTTTTTTAGGTAGCCAAACAAGCCATCCTAAGCAACTAATTTAAAAAGCAATTTAAAACTTAATTTTTCTGTGATTATAAAGACAAACACCAAAAAGGAACCCAATCCTTGAATTATTTTTTTTTTTAAGGGTGGGTAAATATCTGTGACCAGCAGTATTTGGCATGGGGGTACTATGGTCCTTGCAAGATTTCTTCATTTAATTTCATTTTTTCTTATGAATTAAAAAATGATATTGGTTATTATAGCTAGTAGTACAGTATTATTCGAAGAGTGATAACAAGAAAGAGTAACGCAAAAAAGGGACGAAATTTTATTAATAAAATCGATGATATACCGTTTCTTTGTCAACATTATTAATAATTATTATTATTAGGATGTTTAAAAACACAAAATCCATTGCTCATTATATTTTATTTGTCTATACAAAAATATTGATTTAATTTTTAGATTATATTTTTTTGGGATAGATCAAAGAAAAAAAAATTTTTTTTTATATAAATAAGACGTAGAAAAATTAATTTTGTTAGTGTTAGTATTTAATCTTTTGATTTTTACTAACAGTATCCTTTATCTTTAAATCTCCTTTCAACTATTGACTTTGTATATGTCGAAAAATATACTACAATACAATATTAAAAAAATGTACCTGGATTTATACTTTATCCTTTATTTATTATCCTTGGTAAATTTCTATCCTAGTTCTTTTCATTATTTAAACACTTACAAAAATGATTATTTATATTATGTTTTCGAAAATTTACAACATGCCGATTTTTTTTCGAGTTCTGTATTATCCTAAATGAGCACACAGTATAAGGAAAGAACAACAGATATACACAAAAAGTCAAAGATAATTTGTTATAAATTTTAAATAAAGTCAATCCAATAATCCATTTAAAGGCGTTTAAGGACATATACAAATACAAATAAACTTATTTATATCCATAACAAAAATGAAATCTTTCCTCTAGCTATTTTAAATACAAAACAGTTGATAGAATCGCTTTATATACCATACAGCATTATGACCCTTACTGAAATTATCTTCTTGTTTTTTTTTCTAAATAGGATTTACTAAAGGATTTCAGGGTCATTTTAAGGATAATAGAAAAAATTTACAAATAAAGTCAAATGCAGTAGGTAAAAAATTGATTTCTTGTTTTTTTTTTTTTACATTTACCTGAAGCTGATGACAAGATTTACAATAGTTTGGGAATAATCTATATAAAGAATATCTTTTTTAAGGATTTACAATTTCTATACTGGTATTGGTAAATGGTTATAATAGATTGGGTAAATAGGATTTACAAATAATTTTGTACTTTTTATTATGTAATATATAGATTGATTCTACCTGCTTTGATATATTTTTTTTAAAGTATAATTTATTAAGATTTTCTTGGATTTCTCTCTTTATCTTTTAAATACCATTAACCATTTAAGATTTTAACAAAAAAAAAATTAAATAAAAATGAATTTTATAATCTTACAGAATATCCGAAAATCATTAATAATACTTAAGATAAAAATTATGTTCGAGTATTTTGTACGGGGTAAGAGTAGACAAATTGTCATTTAAATATATGTGTATGTGGATTTTTAATAGAAATTTGTATCAGTAATTTATGTATGTATAACGTATAAGTTTATATAAAAAGGAAATATTGATGTGTAAATATAAAAAAATATAAAAAAATATTATATTGTCAGAGCATTTAGCTGAGAATATTTAGTGGATTTTACTAATAGCGATAGAAAAATTCGAAATTTTCAAATGATGCTGAAATCCTGAAATGTAATAAAAATTAAATATGAATATGTAGTAGGAATTACAAAAAATAATTAATTTAACTTCCCTTAGCTAATAGTACAAAGAAAATATTAATTTGTGGAAATTGATTCTAGTATTATTTTTATACTAGTATTATTTTTATATGAGGCGTTCCCCAAAAGAAAATCATTTTAAGTTTATTATTGGAGTGAATTTCTTGATTCATTTCTTCATTTTATAGTTTGGATTTATTACTTTTTATAATAAATACAGGAGTTATCTTTAGATTTTTCAGATCATCCTCGTACTGAATATCGTAACGTCCCTGTGGTATAATTATATTTTCAGTTACTTGGGAAGAAATTGATTTTATTTGAATTTATAGTTTATTTATATATTGTAGTGGAGTTAACGAAATAAACACTGAATTACTTTTCTAATATAACTACAGTATGCAAAATCCGTATTCGTACACCCTTATTTTAAAGACAAAAGTTTGTCCATTACTGCAAATGTCATGCAAAATGACATTTCTGGAAGAAATCATGAATTACATTAATGGAGCATAAATTTAAAGAAAAAAAACGAATGTACTTTTCATTTTTTATTATTCAATGATTAATAATAAATTAAAAATTGTCATAAATAAAAATGTACGAATACGGATTTCATTTCAATTTCAGATTTTAATGCTGCTTCATTATGCAATTCATACCTAATCTGTGGGAGATGCTTCACACTTCTTTTGGTAGCTAAACTATTCACTGAGAGTAGATTTACTTCAAATAAGGAATTAGATATTAGAATATTTATTTTGTGATCGAACTAAGAAACAATAATACATACAAAATTCTGCCGGAGAATATAGATTTTATAATAATTAGTAGTGTTTTTAGTTATTAGTAGCGTTTTACAAATTTACTAGGAAATTAAATAAAAATCATTAATAAAGCAATACTTATTAAGTATTATTATAGCAATAAATTTTCACATTGCAGGAATTTTAAATAAATTATAAAATTACAATCAATTATATATTTCAAAACTAAAAAGAAATATTTCTATTTATGTATCGTTAATTTAGAAAAACATAAAATTAATGGAATGGAAAACTAAAGTACTTTTTTTTTTCAGTTTTCAAAGAAAGCATTAATATTATTTATATAAAAAAAATTGAATTTCTTTTGAACGTTTAATACTTAAGTTCTAATATTCATTAAGGATAAAAACTTCTTCAGAACATGAAAAAAAAAAAGTAATAGCAAATTTACATTCTACAAAAAAAAATATCTTTATTTTAATTTACTAAATCATTAATAATTTTTTGATTTTAAATGAATTTTAAATCTCCTTAGAATATAAAAAAAAAATAATAATTTTCCTTCTTTTTTTTTTTATACAAGAACAAAACTTGATGAAAAGAATTTTCACGAAAACCTATAAGAATATAAGAAAAAGGACATTAATGATAAATAAATAAAGTCCAGAAAAATAAGAAAATTTATAGAGTGAAAATTTATTTTCTATAACTTTTTTTTTTTTGTGATTTTCCCCTCAATTAAAAAAATTTTTTTTTTTTTTTTGTAATAAATAAATAAAAGATTTTTTCTTTTAAACAAGTGTAATCCTATGCCTTAAGTCGCGCAGGAAAAGATTAAAAAATGTTTTTTTTTAATTTATAATTTTGATGGAAAGAGAGGCGACTCTTTTTGAAGGAAAAAGAACCAAACCTCCGCCCAATTCAACTTTACAAAAATCAAAAACCACCGCACCACCACTCAGAACAAAACCGAAATTGAACAATGAAATGTTGAGACACTAAAACTTTCGTCCGGGATTAAATCTCCTGGAAACGAAAGTCCTATATTTTCTAACCAAATTCAAATTTTTTTTTTTTCTTGAATATTTTCTTTTACAAAATATTTTTGGTACACTAAAATTTTTATTTCATAAAGGATATTTTAAATAATTGTATTAAAGACTATGAAAATATTGTTATAATAATATATAAAGGACTATTTTTTTTTAGGTTATGATCTACTAAAGAAGGTAAAAATGATATTCATAACAAAAAAAAAACAACAACACAACAACATTTAAATCCTTGCATAACAAATAGCATAAAAAAAATAGATTTTTTTTTATTAAGAAGTTTATTCATGGTTTGGTTCTTTTAGTCTTTGGTATTATACGGTAAAGGATATTCACCCTCTTGAGCATATTTTAAATGATTCTTTGAATGTTTATAACCCTCGCAAAATAAAGTTAATGATGGTGTTTTTTTTTTTTTTTTTTTGTTAAAAAAAATCATCGTTTTGTTATTGTAATGAAAGATGATGATGCACACAATTAATTGACTAATTCCTTAGCCACAGTACCATTACCGTATCAAGGTACTTCGTTTTTTTATAATATATTTGTATGTTTTTTTTTACTATATTTTCAAGAAGGATTAAAGCAATTATTTTTTTTTAAATAAAAATATAAAAGTGTATATTACAAATTTTAGGTACTATATTTTTTTTGAATGAAAATTTTTTTAACTTGCACAATCAAATTTGGATTTAGAATTCATTTTGTTTTTGGTTCTTTTAATTTATTTAAATGAATATGAACGATAAAAAGTTTTTAAGGATATTTGATTGAAATAATTATTAAATGATTGACATGTGACATAAACTCACATATTGGATTACATTAGTTTAATATAATTTCGAATTGGTTTGACAAATGATATGGATGGATAATTGATATATAATTATTCCTCCATATTCTTTCGACTATTTATCAAATGGGATCCATAAATATTTGCAAGCAGTTCTTATTACAAGTTTTGACTTTTAGTTCCCTATAAAGAACCAAAATTCAATACTTTGAAGCTTTTGAGAATTATGAAGAAATCTCTATTATGTTAACGCTTATCTGTCCGTCCGTCTGTCTGTCCGATGTAAACAATAAAAACCAAATATTTCACATAGTTACTGTACACACAAGTTTATGATAGACCCACCGATGGAAAGCTTGATTTATTGAGAACCAGATGTAATTGATAGAATTTTAAAATTCGGCCGGTAGGCGGCGCTATTCGCATTTTTCCAAAACACCTTTTTCCGAATAAAAATGTAATTTTATATTAGTAAATGTGCATCAAAAATAAAGTTTGACCACTCGTTGGAAAGGTATTTAAGAGTAGAATACGATGTCAGTAACCGTATTTCAAATTTCTACCGATAGAGACGCTGAATACTAAAATATATAAAATTTTAATTTTTAAAATGTGATTTCCAATAGTCAATAATTCCCAAAAATTAGGTTTAATGTCGCATATGAAAGGTAGATATATTTTAATTGACTTTTAAACCAATAATATTAATACGTTATTCTGTTTACTCTGAAAATGGTTATAAAATAAATAATTCGTTTAATTCTACATATTTGTTAAGAAAATTTATATTGTGAAGAATTATATCAAAAAAGCGAATGACGTAACAGAAATTTGTAATTTTCAGTTTAACAATTAAAATTCGATAAGTAGTAATATAAAATCACAGTTGTTATAATTTTAGTTTCTGCCACTAGAAGGTGTAACATATACTCAAAATATGCATTTACAGTAGATAATTTAAAAAAAGCCCATCATTATAAAACTACTGATCAGTAGTTCGGCTGCGCGGCATTTTTATCTTGGTTACTTTTTTTTTTTGAAAATAATTTCTAAAAAAATTTAATTTTTCCACGAAAATTCAAGTTTATCTAAAATATTATTATTATTTCCCTTAATCTTTCTCAATTAAACAATAATTAATTTTGAAAATTTATTTTTATTTGAATAACAAATTTCAAATAACTTTCTGCATTATTTTTTCAGTATAAAATATTTAAAATTTATTTACAATCTCTGAAATATAAATCATTATACAAATTCAAAATGATAATTTCAAATTTTTCCATATCTTTTTTTAAGTTTACATTTTCTACACAAAACACAAATCATTTTTTCTACTTCCCCCCAACAAACAAAATAAAAAAAAAATTATGATGTACTTCCTAAATAAAAATAATAAAACCGATAAAAAATTCTTATAAAAATGTATAAATAAAAAACCTAAATTCATTTCGCATAATAACATTACATTTATATCTAAATTTATTTTGCACATATCTAAAATAAAATAAAATATATTTTATGTACTCGGTTGGAGAGACAATGTAATTTAACATTAGGCAGAGGGGAATACGTTTTCGTAATATTTTTTTTTTTTTTTGGTTTCAAGTTAATAAAAATTTTCACAAGAGAATATCTTTTTCGATAAGCTTTTAAGTCTTTTGTGATAACTTATATTTTCCTTATTTTGTTTTGTTTTATTTATTTTTTCACTCTTATTACTGTTTATAAAACATATATTTATATTATTTATTACATAAATCTAAATAGCTATACGGTCTACATATATATTACATATATGTATATAGGTGTCTGTTTGTAAATATTTCTAATGGTAAACGAAATAAAAGGTTAGTTTAAAGGACATTCAATAGTTATGTCATATGTATGTGTAGCTATTAGTTAATTTTATGAAATTTAACAAAAAGTTTTGTTACAACATAAAAAGTTTAGTTTTGTATAGCATAATTTTAAGAAAAATTGAAAAAGTATCTTATTTCTTTTAAAAGGGAAATTTTAGTTATTATTAAATTTTTCATGTTTATTAATTAGAAAAAAAAATTGATTAATTTTTTTTATAAATTTTCTAAATGATTTTGAAAGTGGGACAAGCCCATTTTAAAAAAATTTGGAAATGAACGGATTTTTCCACTTTGGAAATGAACGGATTTGAAAAATAATTGACCAAAAAAATTATTAGTTACAAATTTATAGAGATATATTAAATATATTTATTGTGAATTGATTAAAAACATAAAGTTTATATTAATTTGTAATAAAATTTAGCTTTAACTAATTTTATTCACAAAATGGACTTGCCCCACTTTCAAAATCAACGGCTGAAATATATGAAGAATACTATTATTATAATTCTAAACTATTTTGCAGTATACTCACAATATTTAAAAATATATATAAATTATAAATATATGTATATGTGACTGATATGTCGTTGAAAATACTTAAAATAATTAACTTATTCATTCTTAAAAATTTATAATCAATTTTGAGGATTGGTGTATAAAAAAAATGTCAGTTCGATCACAAAATCGTATCATTATTGGGATAAATTCTGATCAAACCAAAGTGTATAGTGTGAACATGCCATTATTATTAATATATTGTGAAAATATCTATATGAAAAATAAAAACTCCCATAATAACCAAACATGTATAAATATTAATTTGTTCCATTTTTCTTTCTAATCTATGAAAAATGTGCTAGGACTTATAAAAAAAAATCTATACTAAATGTGCTAAAAATAAACAATTTAATTTCAAGTAAAACCACACAAAAAATAAGATAAGTAGATAGAGAGTTTCTTGCCAACAATATAAAAAGCTGTAAATTCATATTTTTTTTACACAAATAGGAAATATACAACAATAAAAATGAAAAGATACAAAAATATAATAAAAAAAATTTCTACAAATTTTCTTACAAATAAAAATATTATGTACTACCGTACCGACTTTTATACCCTTTAAAAGTATATAAATATAAAGTAATTTGCATACATGCTGGGCGGTTATGAATACAAATCTGTGATTTTATAAAAAAAAATCATTTATTTTCGGGTTTATTTTCCATAGATTTTCTTCTTGTATCTCCTTTACATAAAGAAAAAAATAAATTTTTGCATTTTAGGGTTGAGGAGGTTTACTTGTTTAAAACTTTTACAATTTAAATCAATAAATTGGTTGTACTTGTACATAAAGAGAATTTTACATAGATCATAAAATTAAGTAATGTTTTGTTTTCAAACAGATGATGCGCGATAAATTTATTTATTATATTTATTTTTGCATAAATATTTTCTATTATGGTAAATATTAATGGATGAATTATATTTCTGTTATTATTATTATTAGTAGAAAATTGATAAAATAGGATTTAAAAATAAAAATATAAAGATAAGTGAATTTCTTTATTGCTATTTTTATAATATATTTTCTTTAGTGCCTATATATATGCAATTTAAATAAATTCGTAAATACAATGGCATAGAAACGATAAAAAAAAATGTTGATAAATTTATGATTATAGAAAATGAGATTATACAGAAATTTTAACATATATTTATGTTGAAATTTCGAAGAAATTGACTAAAAAAGAAATTAAATTAAAGTAAAAAATTCATTTTAAGAATTATTTTATAGCAGTTTAAATTCAAATCTCTCCGAGTGTTAAATTATTAAAATAAACATTAATAGACATAAATATTAATTTATCTTCAATTGTGTAAAATAAAAATACTCAATAATTTTAAATATAAAATATCAAGTAAAATTACGGAAATTAAAATAAAATAAATAAAAATTTCTAAATAAAATTGTTAATTATAATAAACAAATAATAAATAATTAAAGAAGACTATTTTTCTGTATTTCTAATTGGTGATAGACTAAGGATTTTAGTTTTTAACTTCCTGGAATATACTATTTATACTATAAATTATTACTTATGTTTCGAAAAGGAATTTTTGTATCGCTCTTTGATATTATTATATTTTCAGCTAAAATTATTATTTTTAAAATTCAAAATTCGTCTTTTATTTCTGTTACATTTTACCATTGCATAATTCCAAAATAGTAATGTAATAATTTTTAAATATATAATCTAAATATACAATTAAATAAATTGTTTAATATTTTTGAATAATTCTTATTAGTTCAATAAAAGTTTGATAATATTTAAATTTTTCTATTTTATAATTATTGTTCTTGTACCTCAAATTTTTGGACAACAAATTCGATTTTAATATTTTTAAAGTGCGTTAATTTATCACAAAAGCATTTTATATTTCTGACCTTAATAAAATAAATTTATATTTTACATTATTATAATATCAATATAGGAGTATAAATTTATATTTTAATAATCACATCACATATTTGCTATAACGAAAATAATATCATATAAAAAGTTCAGTTGATTATGGAAGTTAGTTTCGGTATAGTAAATAATAATATAAAATGACCGCAATTTAAAAATAAAATATAAAAATACTAACTATAATATATACTCATATATTATACAAAATTATAGATACTTATAATATACCACAATTAAAATATAATTGATTGAAAAATAAACTTGTTATAATTATATACGAGTATGCATAAGAGTTAAATAGTTTTTAATTCAATGATCAGAGAACACTTTACATTCAGTTGATTTATATTTACAATTTTGTAGATGATACTTTGAAATTGAAAACTATGAAAACATTTTTTTTCTCTATAATTTAAATGTAGATAAAATATATATAATATATACTATATGATAAAATGGATATTTCATACAGGTATGTAATAGGATGAATGGAAAATGTCAGTTTTCGTTGGCCAACTGACAGTTTATACAAACTAAACTTAGGCTGATTTTTGCGAGTAATAATTTTCATAATATATATTAACTATGATTTGTATTCACAATCTTAGACAACATTCAAATTATGTCACATAATATTCAATTAACATTACCCATTTTTGTATATTCCCAGAATTTTAATTTTTGGCTCTTGACTTCATGGTTTTTTTTTTTTGATTTTGTCAACATTTAAAAATTACTGTTTTGTTAAAAATAATCTTAATGTTGAATAAATGCCAAAATTCACTTGATAAACTATTTATTCAATAATGTTGAATAAATGTCAAAACTTACTTGATACAGATAAACTATTACCCGAATTGTTAAAATTCACATACCATTTATTTAGAATCTTGTATTTCATAATTCGGAAAATTTGACATGATATTTTGACAAGTACGTCAATAACTTTTAAATTTTAGATATTTTGACAAAACTCAATCTTTCTAACTCCATTAATTGGCTAATTTATTTTATCCGATTGTATACTTATATTTTTTCTATTATTTCAGGGTTATTTTACACAAATTTCGTATAATATTTACATATTAGAAATTTTATATACAAAAATTTGATATTTAAAGCTTTTTAGTAATATTTGCGGTTTATTTTATGCTTCTGCGGTATAATTTATATTTTTTTTTACGTATACGTATCATCTTTTTTGCTGCTGTAAATATTTTTTCAATGTTTTGTAAATAATTGATAATATTTTTTTTAGAATAAATGCTTAATAATATCAGTAAAAAAAAAATACAATTGAGAAGGTTTAAAATTATAGAGAAAGTTTTACGATGTGTTTGGTCAACATTCCATAAAATTTAAAGATTAGCAGAAAAGTTATAAAAAAATATATTTGAAAAACAAAATTGAATATTTGATATTCATAAATTAAATTATTATAGGTCAGTAATGATTTTATTTATTCGTATAATTTCTAATTATAGAATTTAAAAAAAAAAATGGTAAGCATAATAAATAGATCAGGTTAGTAAATTGTTTTTTTAAATATTTAAAAATACAAAATAAATGATAGAATTTTAATTCTATTAATAGGTTTAATAATCTTTAAAAAAATTCATGTTATCTGTACAAATCCTGAAAAACTCGAAATGTATGATAAAAATTTGCGTTGTCTCTGCCATAAATATCATATTACTCGCCAATTTAAATTTTTATATAATCTTAAAGCATGCAGTTCGCTGTGACATAACTAGAAAAAAAAAAATTATGATTAAATTTTAAATGTTGTACAGATTTTCAGGTTTTTTTTTTTATATTATTAAATTACCAATTCACCACATTTATATTTGTTTGTGATTACTAATTTTGGGAAAAAATATTCTTGTTGTTTTGCTATTTTTGAAGTAAATAGTTTTCAAATCATAGTTTTTAATAATATATGTAATTGATATAGTAACACAAAATGGTATATATTGAATATTATATTTAAAAACTATGGTGAATGGACACACAAAATGCTACACAGCAGAACACTTCTATAAAATTATGTTATATTCAAACAAATAATGTAAAATGTATAACCAAACAAACCCCATAATTTTAAATTTTACACCTACTACATGATTTTTTTCGTTAGCTTATCAAATGAACTCTGACTTTAACAGTATACACTACACTACACTATAAAAAAACGCAAATTCATAATGTTAAATATGTAAAAAAAAAAAAAGATTTACTTTTTGCTAATCCCCCACTTTTTGTATCAATTATGTATATATACTACCTATTTATATATTATATTTATATATTTTAGCATATGTGACAAGTTTTGTTTATACCAGTATACCAAATAAAATATACTAAGTTCAATCTATAAACTTGAGTGTAGATTTACTATCCGGTCGAGGTTGCGCTATCATAATAATAATATTATACATATTGTCAATAGAAAAATAGTAGTTTAGTAGTGAATTTAGTTTATTATTATTTTTATAAATAAAAATTAATTTTTATGTTACTTTAAGAGATTTGAAGAAGCGGGAGTAACCTAATATCTATAAAGACCACATTTTCTTCGCAATGTACATATCTAGATTTTTTATTTTTGTGATGTTTTTTTTAATTTAAATTTCTCGAATTGTAATTTAATAAATTTATACCTTATTTTATTATTTATTTATGTTTATTTATTTATTCATTATTAATGTAGTGCTCTTCTAATGTGTTTGTGATTGAATGGTTTTTAAAAGTAAATTGTGTGATTGTGCAATTTTTTGTATAATAATAATGAGAATTTTATTAATTGTTTTTTTTTTTAATAATCTGACATAATATATACAAAAATTGGAAAAATAATAATAATTGAGTGTTGATGCTGAATGTTTCGTTAAATTCAAAATAAAAATAAAAAACGTAAACTTTTTGACGGTATGTTTATACACACAACATATAAATTACTACTTTCATTATATGTTTAAAATAAAATTAGTACATAAAAAATCAACCCACTACTATATCTGTCAAAATAATATTACGTTAACTATTTAAAATAATTTAATCGACAAATATAATTTATTTCTGGATAGCATTATAGCTGATTCACAATGTAATTTCTACAACGCAAATCAAAGTAAGCGCAAAGCAAAGCGACGGTATAATAATTTTTCAATTCACAATGTGTTGGTATTTCCAGCGTTAAATGACTTTTGATTTTCATTTATTTCAGTCAATTGTCCATTTGTCCATTTTTTCCACAAAAAAATAATAAAATAAAAAAAAAACATTAGTATTAAATACTACTAGAATTGGTATATATTTAATATACAAATCGTCACCTCAGTTCTTAAGTGTTCTATGTCCAAAAATAAAAATGTTGAGAAATTAAAATTTATGATTTAGCATAAAAGTTTTAATACTTTTTGCAACATTTCAACAATTGTAATTATTTTTTATAAATATTTCATATAAAAGTGATAAAAAAAATATTTATAAATAGTTATAATTTATATTTTTTTTTAAAAAAAACTAGTGATCGATATTAACAGTATATTATATGTAGACCGGTAAATTATAAATAACTTTTAAACATAATTTTTCAAGAATATCTTGGAAACGATTTGTGCTAGAACAAAACGTTTTACGCCAATCGAAAGATCTTAGTCAAATTAGTAAAACTGCATATTTAACTCATTTTGTCAAAAAATAGTCTATTGAACACTTAAGAATTGAGGTGCCGAATTAATATTTTTTTTAAACTATTATTTTTAAATTAAATTCCTTCTATCTAGTTTTCCACAAATACTTTTGAGAATAAGAAATATGAGAAATATCTGTCAATTACACGCGTTGATTATCGTAAAAGTTGAAAGTTGGCCAACTTTTGCTTAGTTACGCGTCGCGTCGGGTCTCTCTCTCTTCATTGTGAACAGAAGTATTGTTTACATATAGTTCAACTTTTTAACTTTGATTTGCGTTCCGTTGCTTTGCGCAGCGTTTCTCATTGTGAATCAGCAGTTATGTCGTAATCGGATAACAGATTGATTGTGTAAAATAAGAATGATACGAAAAATAAGTAAAATAAATTATAAGCATTGACGTCTTTTATGGATTACCGCTTTTACATTTCTGACAATTTCATTCGAAAGTTCAAGAAAAACATAAATGAAAAACAATTAGGTGTTTCAATTTGGTTAGAAAATGATGAGAAACTAAATTTTAATAGAAAATGTTGAACGTGTAAAAGTATGGTATAAGATTGTTTTCTCTGTTTTTCCTCGATTAATAATCTTTGATGAAAGTTCTAATCCATTAATATTGTCCATATTATTGTGTTCAATAGAAATAATAAAATTAATTTCCTTCTGTTCACACTTCTGTTCAATAAAAATAATAAAATTAATTTCCATTTCTAATTATAGTTAATCAATTTTATACAATTATGTATATTGTATATTAATTTCTGTTCATCATAAATTTATTTGTACAATAATTTTTGGAATTAACATAACCAGATTTTTATTCCAATATTTATTTATCTACACACGTATATTGGAAAGTAGTAATTTCAGAAGGTCAGCAATATCTTTTATCTCTTCTTTGTGATATTAAATTGTTTGAATTTAGCTAAAATCGAAATAGAAATATTTTAGGCATTTATAAGAAATATTAATCTATATTTATTATACATTATGAGATTTACAAGTCCCTTGAAATTGACATTGATAGGTTGAAATAGTTAAAAAAAAATAGTGTATATAATTTTTATTCAGAAAAAAAATGTAAATATTTAGAAAATATAGAAATTTGACACAAAAATAAGCTTTTATATCAGTCTTAAATACAAGGATAAGTAAAAAGTTAAAACTTCTCTTCATCCAAATATCGAAATTTTTCGTGCAAATATGAAAATACGATGAAATTGATATTTTCGTATCTTACTCAAAATTTTTTGTAAAACTAAAAATATAAGCTTTTAGTAAGAATTTTGAACTTAAAATATTTATTGTTCATATATACTTAACAAAAATATTTAAAAATTTATTTTTAATTCCAATCAAATAAAAATAATAAAACGTGTTTTTCGGAAGGTCTTTTATTATTATTGAAATTGAAATACATATTTAAATGTTTTTTTTTTTTGTAATATGTCACAGCCGGCAATTAAATAATTACTACAATAAAATAAAAATAAATAAATAATTATATTTATCACATATGCGGAAAATGATTTATAAATTATTTTAATTATACTTTAAAATAATTTGGAAGAATTTTATTGAAATTGGGAAAGACCAAAAACTTTCATGTTAAAATCAAATCTGTCTCATTGTTAATATAGATAAGTTAATTTTGTCTTGTCTCATTGATAATTTTAAATAAATTTCAACAGAATTATTTAATAAATTGTGTTAATGTTTGTACATAATTACAAAAAATTTCGAAATAAAATGGTAGATTTTCAAAATATATACAAACATAATATTTTGAAAATCTGCCAAAGTTCAACATTTCTGAATTGTATGTAAATAGTTCTTTTTTTTAAATTTTGATTATATAGTTTATAAATTTTTAACAAGTCAATGTCGATAGTAAGTTACACATTTTCCATGCTTTCAGGAGTACGAGAAATTAATAAAAGTTTTATTTCAAAGTATCTTTTTCAGTCCAAAATTTGTTATTTATTGTAACTAATAACAATTTTGTGTTACAGCATTTTCCTTTTACGTCACATTGAAAATATATAAGTAACATTTTATTGCAAATATCCATATTTATAAAATCCACGTATACTAATTCCTCAGGAATATTGAAATTAAAAATTTATCATATTATTACAATAGACACTCGACAGACAGCAAACATATAACGTTTACATTATAGAATATTTGATATTATAGGATCACACTTCTCTTGTATTTATTTATGTCCATTCCGCATAACTGCATTGAAAAATTTACATTATATATCTTATAATTTATATCAATTTCGTTTATCATAATATAACTTTAAGATACTAGCTATAGGTATATATATATATTTCTATTTGAACATATAAATAAAACTATTTAATATAATCACAATTTTTTATACTTATTTTAGGTATACTTAAGAGTAAAGTGCAAGGCAGAGGTCTTAAAACTATAGTTATATTCTCAAAATATGGACCAAAAAATGGAGAATCCGAAGAAAAAAATAGAGTAAGTATTATATGTACATAAATATTATTATAAATAATAATTTTAACATAAATTCATAAATCTGCAAGTTTTTCTTTCAATATTGGCTGATTTTTTTTTTTTTTGTTAAAAAAAAAGGGAACGAAATTTGAGTAAAATTGGTTCTTATGCCCAGTCAAGAAAAAAAAATGAATATAAAATTTAATAATTTTCTTTTTTTATATAATTTTTTGAACTTGACTAAGGATTAGAATTAATTTGTAGATTTTTATTAAGTTTTATTTGGTTGACATTATTTAAATTGAAAAAATGATATTGTGTTACTATTTATGCTTGCTAAAAATGTTTAAGTCGGATTTAAGATATTGTCGGAATACGATCAAAAAAAAAAAAAATTCTTTAAAAAAATTCCTTTATTATTTCACAAATTTTATATTTTTTATAATGTGTCTGAAAGTTTATAATAAAATTTTTATAAATATATTTTTGTAAATTTTTATAGTTTTAATATTTGTGTAAAAAGTTGTGGCGCGCTATTTAATTTAATTGGACCAAATTTATATTTAATTGTCATTTTATAATAATTTCATAATTATAATAATTGTTATTGTCCAAAATATATATAATTATAATTTTTGGGGGATAAACTTTTTTCTATACTATTTTCTTTTTTTTTAATTTTCATTTTAAATCCATTAAATAGAAATACATATTATAGTAAATATAATGATGTATGTTAATCAAATTTTACAAAACCCTAAATCTAAAATATGTAATGTTAATCTATATGTAATTACTTATATAAACATCAAAACGATATTTACTATTGCGATCATTATTTTTTGTATATTTCTGTAATATTATATTCACACTATACATCATTTTTTAAAAGCTCAGAGTTGTTTGTAAATTTCAAAAATTTTAGCAATAAAATTTCAATATTTAATTATATATCTCAGGCGTAATCAAATTATTAGAATACTACTAAAGTATGCGAAGTGCTAACACCATGTAAGCAAAATTATAACAAAATCATTCTTCAAATAATTCTCTAATAAACATTATTTCAATAAATTTTTTGGAGCAAAATTTACTTTAATTTTAAAGTTGATCTATACAATATTTGTTAAGCCTAAAAACATTATTTAAATATATTAAATTTCTGACGTCAAACGTGTATTCTATTTCGTAGCAAAAAAATCATATATGAATTTTCTTCATGTTTGATGATTTCTATATTCTCTGCTTAAGATAAAGAAAAAAAAATATAAAATTTAAAAATATCCTAAAGCTTAACTAATTAACAAAAAAAAATTAATAGAATAAAAGCTTAAAATCTTTAAAAAAATAAAATTAATTTTATTCTTTTAATAATTAATTGAAAATTGTCTTTCATTATCTATAAAATCGTATTTATAATCTCGATTATTATCGAATTATTATATATTATATTAGTCTAGATTCTAGAAAAGATTTCTAAACTTTGACTTACAGAGTAAATGTAAGCAAATGCATAAAATTACGGATAGAAATAATAAAGTTAAATGAATTTTAATTAGTTTGTATATCTGAATTAGATCCGAATTTTTGAATTTAAGATGTTAGGCCGGGTGAGCTGGTACAAAAATGTACCAATCGGAATGTTAAGTGGTACAATATTGTACCATTCGTCCCACCTAAAATATTATGGGTACCACCAAAAGTTGGGACTTATGTACCACCAAAAGTTGGGACTTTTGGTGGTACATATATGTACCACGCGTGGTTAAATATAATGCATAACACATATGTGGGCATGTTAGCACCATGATGCGATATAATGCTGGCAGTTGAAAGAAGAGAAATTTAGAGATGTAAATTATTTTAGTAGGAATATTGTAGCTAGGACTGTAGTGATCAGATGCAGTTAGTATTACTACAAGTTTAAGTTTATATATAAAATAGAAGAAGTCACAAATATTTGACTTTTGTCATTATATTTTATGAGTTATGCTATGCAGGGGGGATAACATATAATTTCGAAATTACTTCACATTCTCACACCGAACGATACTCAATATATATTTCAGATTATTGACTGAAATTTAATTCAAAACGAAATGATTTAACAATTTAACTAAATTCAGTTAAATAATTAATTAACTGTCTATAATATTTTCAAAATCTCATGATTTATTTATTAATCAAATATGATATATCTTCTATTAAAAATTCTTAATAATTATTCGAACAATTATTTTAAATTTCTAATATTAAATCTAAGCATTACACTCTGTTAGAGTATTCATAAGATAGCATAGCCAGGTTCCCTAACTCTTTTGAACATTAATAGAAATATTTTGAATTTCGAAATTTAAATAATCGATAACATAAATTTAAAAAATTATTATTGTGATTTATGTTATTGTTCGTGTTCGTTATGCTAGCAATTGTAATTTGTAATTAATATGAAATTTCGAAATTTTTGAAAATTTTCAAATTTCTTTAGCTTATCTCTTCAAACTATTTCATTATTGTTAATTCAAGGATACTAAATTAAAATTTTAATTAGTACAAAAGTATAAATGCAATATTTACGTAAATCTATAGAAAAAAAAAGTTCATTAAAAAATATATTATTTTTGTAAGTTTTTATCTAATACACGGCCACTTATTATTGTGAAACCAAATAGTTAGACTTACATATATACATATATTGCTTTTCATATTTATTATAAGATTACTTACAATAATAATTTATTTTTATATTTAGTCTTCAAACTGAATTTACAAGAAAATTTATTATTATTTTTTTCATTGTTCAGTGTTATCGAATTTAAAAGTTATCGAAATTTAATTGCGTGTGGTTAAAAAATTCTTATTTTTTGAGTTAAAATTTATATACAAAATACAAAAAAAAATTGATCAATTTTAAATTAAGAAATCTTTAAATTAATAAAAATAAATTAATTAAAAATTCAATAACCTTTTTAATAAAATAATTACAAAAAAAAAAATTAAATTTCCAAATATAAACACGACACCAAGTGATAAGAAAATTTATTAACACAAAAACATTGTTTTTTTTTGGGTTAAGCGCAATATCATTTTTTCAAAAATAACAAAAAAAATAATTATTATTTCCTGGAATAAAATCAAAATCAGAATTTTTAATGTTACCAATCAAAACAAGAAAAAGATGATCCCTTAAGCCTTCGCGCATTTTACAAGGAAAAAGTTATTGATAAAAAATGAAATATGATTATGATAATTTGATAATATATAACACCAACCAACATTCACCTATCATATAATCGTCATAGTCTATAATTTATATCCTTTTCTGTGTATATAATTTAATTTCAAAGACAAATAAAACACTATCAGTCTTAAATGTTTAAATTTATCAACCTCAGAAATTCAACAACAAAAGTATCTTTGAGATAAAAAAAAATTATTTTCCTAAGAAAAATATATTTGATTTTATGTAAATTGTTTTAGTTGATTTAAATATATACATATATATATATTTATGTACATATATAAAAAAAATAAAATAAATTTTATTTTAAATATTTAATTAAAGATTTTCTCCCGGTTTTTCCATTTAATATATAAACTCAATTTCTTTCTTCTTATTATTTTTTTTTTGTCTCGAGAATTATATTTCAATGTAAATAATTTGACTATATCTTTGTGAATTATTTTTATTATTATTTTTGTAAATATATAAATTAGGATTTAAGATTACAAAAGTGATAAAAAAAAAATTAAATATTTTTTTGTTTATAAAACTGTTGCTAAAATAATTAAAATAATTATTTCATTTTAAGTTGTGATTGTGTAAAGATGTCCTGTAAAGAAAATTATTAAAAAAAAAAATAATTTTTTTATAAATTTTCGTAATTTAAATTCCAAAATTTTTCATAATAAAAAAGTAATATAAAATTTTAAATTTATAAAAAAAAAAAAATGAGTACCAATAAGGATAATCGCAATGTTGAAGCTGATGCTGAGGAATTAGAAAAATTAACAAATAGTAATAATAGTGTTCATAATAATGATTATGATGATGGGGGTGGTGGGGGTGTTGGTGTTATTAAGGATAATAAAAATTACTTTTATGAAAATATAAAAGGCAGTGAATTTAATAAAATTAATAATAAATTAGAAAATAAAGATAGTTGTGATAAAAATATTAATGATGATGATAAAGAAATAAATAATGATATTAATTGTTATCTTAGGGATATGGAGGTAACAGATGATACAACATGTGGTTTTTGGATATTTAAAGGTGCATTTTTACAAAGGTGAATATTTTTTTATTTGTAACTTTTCTTACTAAAGATTTCTATGTATATATGTTATTTTATGCTAGAGAAGTAACTGAACTCTGTAACTGATACAATATAAGTAAAAACTAAGTCGACATAAATGTAAGGATTGATCTCTTCTCTGTCCAATAAAATAGATTTTCGAATTTATTGCATTATTGTAGATAATTTTTTATGGTTTTTAATATTTATTAAGGAAAGAATTAATTCCAACAAGTCGTCAGATATACTTAGTAATTCTTAAAATGAATAAATTCGAGCAGAATTTCTGAAGCAAATTAACCTAATTATATCAAATCACATCGTAGTGTAATTCTTGACTTAAAATTTTTAATTTCTTAAAATCTATATACAATTTGTTTTCAATAATAAATTTAATTTTGTATATTTTTTTATCAGTATTTTTACCTCTTGCTGCTCATAACATTTTTATTTATATTAGTTTAGTTTATTTATTTCGAATTTTATTTTAGATCATCTACTATTTATTTGTTGGTATATAAAATTATTTGTTATTGTCAGAATATGAAATTTTTTGGACTATGCTTTTGCGATATTAGAAACTTATTATCTGGTTATAGGAACTTTTATGATTATCTATTTTGAAAACAATTTTTTTTTTCTATTTATTTGAAATTTATTTTATTTTAAGGTATACAAAAAACGTATGGCAATCGAGACAAATGTAAATTATGATCATAATTAGTCTGATATTTTCCATTTTTATAGAGTATTACATTATAATTAAGTCTTAAATATATTTAAAAAATTATATTTTGGTGAAGAAATGAATTACTCTACTAAAAATTTGTATTAATTTTATTTAAATATAAAATATAGTAATGCAAATGCAAGAAATCATAAATGGAATAGATAACAACTAAATATTTAAATATTTCGTACGATAAATCTTGTAAAGTAAAATTTGTGTAGATCTAGTTTAATCCTAAAATTTAAAATAAATTAAAATTAGTTCTTTTTAAGATTTAGAAGTATTAAAATAGAACATATAAGTTATCTTATTCTGTAAATCTTTCGGAAAACATAAATGAAAATAAGAAACATCAATAATTTATTAGGTGCTAAAAATTATTTTCCACAATTCAAAAAAATATGTCCCTTTTCCTTTAAGTAAATGGTAACAATAAATTATGTTAACATTTTTAAACATAGTAATAATTATAATACAAATATACAAAATATTATCTCGTTTTATAAGCGGAATTATCGAATCATGCTACTGTCAAGCTTATACTATAAAACAAAATTTAAATAATATTTTATTTGCATAAATCTTAAATTTGTTGATTTTTTATTTTGCTGAATAAATCTACAATTTCTTGAAATTATTTTTTTTTGTATTATCATAACTCAAATTTTTAGATAATAATAATAATTTTATTTGCTTCAGATTTAAAAACTAGAATCTAAAGGTCATAAATTTTATGTTATTAAATAATCATATATTACAGAAGTTGCTTTACCAAGTTTTTTTTTCAATTACTATAATTATATTTCGGGAATCACCAAAATAATAATAAAAAAAGTTAGGTAAAAATTCCATAAATGTTAATATTTTAATCTACTATTTAAATAATTTAGTGATAAAACCTGATCCTTTGTAATGCTTCTGTTATTAGAGTCAATAATTGTCTTGATTCTACTGATTATGACTGACTGGCTTAATGCTTTTCCGACAATTGTCACTAGTTATAGAAAAAACCATTAACCTTACGTAATTTAGATTTAAGTTACTTTAATTTACTCATCAAATAAAATGTTATATAAAATTAAATAATATAATTAATTTTCTATTATTTTTTTAAGATTTGCCAATAAAAAAGCTTATGTCATCCTATACGGTATTGTTGGCTGTATCTACTCAATGACTTATGCCTATTTTAATGGTACTATAACAACATTAGAGAAACGTTTTAAAATACCATCACGAAATACTGGTATAATAACAGTAGGCAATGATATTAGTCAAGTATTTGTTTCAGCTGTATTAAGTTATTATGCTGGTAAAGGACATCGTCCTAGATGGATTGGTTTTGGTTTATTAACAATTGTTGCATTTTGTATATTAAATGCACTGCCACATTTTATTTATGGTCCTGGCCAAAGTGCTTTAATGCTAACTAAAGAATATGGTGCAAGAGATGATAATAATATATCAAGTGATATGTCAGAATTACAAAAACAAACATTATGTAAAATTGATGGTATATATACAATAATTAATTTAAATTTTGTTACATTTTTAATTTAAATTCCATTATAAATTGTTTTTAAGGTAAAATGTCAAAATGTGAAAATGGTGAAGGAAATATTGAACCACAATTAATATTATTTATGGCACAATTTATTTCCGGTATTGGTGGATCACTATATTATACATTGGGTGTTTCATATATGGATGATAATATTAAAAAATCAAAAACACCAGCTTTGTTAAGTATGTAAATTAAAATTAAATATTTAATTGTATTATTTTTTTTATCAGACAATTATTTTTTATTGATTTAAGTGAGAACGCATATTTTTTTTTATATCTGGGTCTATATTTTAAAAAATAAAGTGGGTTTTGTAAATATTAGATAGACGATAGTTTAATCTTTAATAAAATATTACGTAAATGTAGTAAGTCAATTATGTGTTACTATATGGTACTATAAACGTACTTTAATACAAGCTAAAAATTATAGTATTATAAATTTAAACATTAATTATTGAGCAGAGAAATACTTAGTCCAAGCACATATTTTTCTCAGTAGATTATTAAGGAAATATTATTATTAGAATTAATGTTTTCTACTAAAAAATATAATTTTTAAACTAAAAGAGAAGACAAATATAGATAGATACCTAAAATACTTTGACTGATTGTACAGAAAACAGTGCAATTCATACATATTAATTATAATGAAATGAAGATTACTTATTCAATTTAAATTGCTAATATTTAGCAATCTAAACTGAATTATGTAATAAAAGTTATGTTTATCATTTTTTTAAAAATCATATTTAAAATATTTTTCTTTGAGCAAATAACATTCTAGTTTTTGTGGGTAAATAAATTTAAATTCGTTTATTCTACATTGTCACTATACAGAATATAATTATTTTTGAAGTATTTAATAAAATCTAATTTTGTTTTTAAAATTTTTTAATAATTCATTTGCAGGTCTTTCATATTTTATGCGTATGCTTGGTCCTGCTGTTGGCTATGCGTTATCATCATTTTGCCTAAGATTATATATATCACCAGATTTAACACCAATTATTAACGATAAAGATCCACGTTGGTTAGGTGCTTGGTGGGTAGGATGGATATTACTAGGAACTATTCTATTAATATCGGGAGTATTTCTAGCTATGTTTCCACGACAATTACCACGAGCAGCAGCACGGAAAATTATTGAACAACAAAAACAAAAGCAAAAAAATCCTGATGGCAATGACAGCTCAAAACATGATACAGAATTGCCAGCATCATTTAAAGGTAAACATAGAATTTATTTGAACCTATCATTAATTTTATAACAATATTAATTTAATTCTTTGCAGATATGATAAAAGTGTTCAAAAATTTATTATCAAATTCAACATTTATGTGCAACAATTTAGCATCGATATTTTATTTTTTCGGATATATGCCATATTGGATATTTACACCGAAATATATAGAAATACAATATAGACAATCGGCAGCAACATCTAGGTAAATAATTATAGGCTCATAAATTTTAGACCATATTTACATTGCTGACATTTTCATCCTACATTTTTCTGTCCAAAATTTTTCTGTGTTTGGGTTTTCTTTTGACTGAAGAGAAAAGACTGAAGAAAGCTCATAAATATGAGATAGAAATGTGAATTTAAAATGATAACAATAATTAAAACTGATATCCTTAGAAATTATATTTTGTAATTTTTCGTAGTTTGGTAACTGGTACAGTTGCTTTAGGATTTTCTGCAGTTGGTGTTCTTCTATCTGGTTTTATAATATCAAGATACAAACCAAGAGCGCGATACATGGCAGCATGGAATGTTGCATGTGGATTATTTTCAGTTATTGGTATGATATCATATTCATTTTTAGGATGTCCTGGTAATGAAAATGCAATGGTTGTTAATATTCATGATAAGTAAGTTAATATTATTCAAAACATGTTAATCTCGTCTACCAAAACATCATATGGTTTTTTATTTATATAGTACAAGCTTAACGCCTACATGTAACTCAATTTGCCAATGTGATTATGTACAATATTCACCAGTTTGTGGTGCCGATGGTAATCAATATATTTCACCATGTCATGCTGGTTGTAAGAAAAAGATAATGGGTACAGCAGGCAAGAAATTTTATTATGATTGTTCTTGTATTGGGTCATCTTTAAATTCATCAGTAAATGGTCCAATATTTGAGAGATTAACAGCTTTAATAAATACTACAAATGAGGAATTCATGTTACCAACAACACCACAGTCGGAAATTCCATTAACCTCTAAACTACCACCAGTATCATCAACATTTTCGTCTATTCTTTCGGATAATGTGAGTTAAATCTTTTAAAAAATAAAATACATTATTCCAAATTTTTATATAATATTTAATTTATTATTTTAGAATATACTTGGTGGTCATGCAGTTGGTGGACCATGTCCAGTTGATTGTTTTAAACAATTTGTAGCATTTTTAGGTGTAATGTGTTTTTTGAAATTTATTGGTGCAACTGGACGAGCTAGTAATTTTTTGGTATCAGTACGTTGTGTAGCAGAAAAAGATAAAACTGTTTCAATGGGTTTTAGTTTAATGTTAATGAGCTTTTTGGCATTTATACCAAGTCCAATATTTTTTGGTTGGGTATTGGATAGTTTATGTTTGGTATGGGGTAAAACATGTACAACAAAAGGAAATTGTTGGCTGTATAATGCCGAGGCACTTAGGTAAATTTTTTATTATATAAATTATTAATTTAAAATTTAATTTTTTTTTTTTAACATTTTAGGTATAAATTGAATTATATAGCATCAGTATTTGTGGCAATTGGAACTTTATTAGATGTTGGTGTTTGGTATTTTGTTAAAGATTTAAAAATATTTGATGATGAAATTAATGAAACTGAATTAAAAGAAATGGATCGAGAGGAAGAGAAAACTGTAGAAAAGAAAGTCGAAGTTTAAATATTATTAAAAAAATATAATTTTTCATTTGGGAAATTATTGTAATTATTTTTTTTTATGATTTTAGGATAAATTTTAAACTTTTTTTTATGTAAAGAAATAATCCAAAGCGTTTAATTGATTTTAATATTTTTTTGTTAAATGTTGTTTTGTTATATATTAAGTTTTAAGAGTAAATTCATATAAGCTATAATATTATGATTTTTTTTATGTTTTGTGATTATTAATTATATACAGTGTAAAAATATTGTGGATATATGTATATTATCATAAAAAAAACGGAAACAAAAATAATGTATAAAGTATTATTAGCAAATATTAGTTTTAAAGAATACAAATTTATGAATTTCTATTAACGTCAATCAAGAAAAGTCAAAAATATATTCCTTTATGTTTTTTTATATAAGTAAATTTAAGTTTTATGTTTTGAAATAAGACTACAATGTATAAAAAAAAAGTGTTTTGTGTTCATTAATTCATTTAAGGCTTTCTACAATATCGGAAGGTTACATAACATAAACTATCGGAAGGTTACAGATCGGAAGGTTACATACATAAACTTCCCCAACAAAGTTGGGGAAGTTTATGTACGAGTTTCAACCACTTATGGGTAATATTTCTTATAGCTTTCTTTATTCAACAACCTGCACAAAGTTGGGGAAATTTTTTTTGGCACAAAAATGTGCTATTTGAAAATGTGATTTCTAAAACAAAAGTAAAACAATTATTATTCTATACATACAAATTTTTCTATACCCTAAAAAGTACCTAAAGCTAAACTTGCAAAAATTTTAAAGAATTAAAAAATAAATACATTTTAAATCAAGATGCAAGTCTAGAAAATTATAGACGAACAAACAAATAAGCGAGAATTAGTTAAAATTAGCTCAACATTATTTTCTAATTATATTTTTATGCAATAGCTCTATAATTTCATTTAAAATTGATCGTGTATAGTGAAATTTAATAAAATTTATCAACAAATCTTTTCTATCGATATCAGCACTGGGTAAACGTAGAAATTATTAGTGTCATCTATTGCTAAAATAAGAAAGTTCACCTTATTAAGTTTCAAACCACAAAATATTACATCAACTATCAAAACCGGAAATACGAAAAAAAAATTCGTCTCTTTCGGCCATCTATCTTATAATTATGAAAATAAAATATAATAGAAATGAAATAGACTATATTAGACAATATTGAAACCATTTTTATTAAATATACAGTGAAGACTAAAACCAAAGCATATAATTTTAATTCACTCCAACAGATGAATTATGGCTTCTTGTCCTTATTATAAAATATAAAACAAAAACAAACTTTTTAAATCCAATACATTTTTAAAAATATTAAACCATTAAATGGAATATAACAACAAATTCAAGAATTATTATTATACTTGAATGTGTTAGAAGTAATGTGCTTAACATGAAATGAAAAATTTATCGAAAAATAAATATATTAAAAGAACCATTAACAGTTTACTTAATTTTTATTATAAAATTAATTTTATATATATGTATTCATATTTTATTATGTACAGACATGACGTTCCAAGGCATCATCGAAAAATTTTAAAGGATATCTAATAGTATTAAAAAATGTACATACAACAGCTCATTAAAGTGCAATTTCAATTGGTCTATAAACATAATTATTCAATTATCGACACGAGATATTGTTAACTACACTGAAAAAATTGAAAAATATTTTTTTCATATTTATAGTATGCATTATTTGTCTCAATAACAAAAAAAAACCTTTATTTGTCCAAGGATATTTTTATACGGCAAATATTATGCGACCAATTAATTTTATGTAAACAAAATTACCAATTTATGTAATATGTAGATATATATATATGTAGATAATGTATGTATGTTTAATATGTAAAAATTTCACAATTTAATTTCATAAAAATCTTTTATAACTTTAAATTAATTTAATTATTTATATATATATTTTTAATTTCCTCAAAAGCAACAAATAAAATTTAATGATGGACGGATGGAACTTTAGAAGAAATAATGTTTATGGAAACTTTAAAATAAATAATTAAGTACAAAAAAAATTTCATTTTTATTTTGAATATTTTTCATAAGAGACGAAAAAAAAAAAAAGAAGGATTTTTGTGTATACAAAATAATGAAACAATTTGGAGGTATATGTTGTATATAATATATTTTTTGTTATTATTGTTGTATATTTTGTAGGTAACCGACACGCAATCCGCAACGTGATGCATCAACATGGCACCAGGATAATTCAGCATATAAAAAAAAAAAAAACAAATAATGAAAAAAATTATACATATAGAAAAAAAAATGAATTAAACAATGCAGTTGAACTATGTTATTCACTTAAGGAAACAATGTCCAGTTTTCAAAAAAAAAAAAAACAAACAATTACATGCTTTTGTTGTATACAAACAGTGCATTTAAATATTTTACGTTTTTTTCCTAGACACATCATCAATTTATTTCATACTGAAGGATAAAAGAGATTTTTTTTTTAGTAAAGAGTAAAGTAGTTTTTCCCGACATAAATTTTTTGTTTTTGATTATAGAGTAATGTTAAATGGACTGACTACACTACAAGTGATTTATATATTTATGATGTATATTCCTGTCTTACTCAATTATGCAAACAATATTGGTTACATAAATATAACATTAAAATTAAAATAGTTCTCGGTATAGTTGAAATCAAATAATCTTTCTACAGTTTTATATGAATTTTTTTGTACATATTTATCTTTAATATGTACCCTATCCCTATCCCTAATACCCTAGCTTTAAAATTATTAAATTTGGATTTGATATCCGTTAATTTAAACTAAACAGTGAAGGCGGAAATAAATTAGATTTGATAATTTGAACTAAAACTAAAATAAAAATTAATCTTACAAAATGACAAATTTTGGAAGTGAATAAAAGAAAGTAGGGGTCCGAATTATTTAGTTACACATATCCTTTGTATGTGAACGGCATTCCCATGATATCCATTATATAATTTTTTCCAATAAACGAAATTTAATTCCTGAAGTGAGGATTGGCAGTGTATAGATGGAAGATTCGTTAAAATATTAAATTAATTTTCAAACCCTTGAAAATTGTCTTGAGCCACCTATTATAAAATAGATTTTATTAAGCTTGCTTCTATTCCGATCTTTTAAAAATAAAATATAAAATATTAATTTAAATTTAAATTATTAATTTTGCATTGCCAGTAATAATTCATGTCAATTTACAGTAAAAAGTAAGTACCTACAAATAAATTTAAATTAGTAACTAAATTATAAACTAATTTACTAAATAATATATAGTTTTGCTATTCCGAGAAATGACGTGTGTCCTATTTACATATCCATAAAAAAAACACATTTATACTTTTGTAATTATAGAAAACGGAAATATATAAAATTATTGAGCTATGTTATAATAATGTATGATGTCACATTGGTAGACAAGGTGTAGGTTCTTTTCAACTTAGAAAAATTATTTCAGTTGAACTAAAATGTTGCAATAATATTGGTTTATTTACTATAATTACAAAATGATATTAAAAATTAAAACAAAATTAAGTTTCCGACAGCTATTAGTCCTGTTAATTTAAAATTTTAACTACAGGAGCAGTTCTGTGATTCTTAGAACTCAATTAAGCATGATTTTCAGTAATAGCTCATAACTCGCAGATCATGAGCTGAAGGCTTTTTACCCACTCAGAAAGATTGAATCTTTATCTGCAGCTCATGAGTCGCGACTAAGGCAAGCTTTGATTTTTTCCTCCACAGCGACAATTGAATTGTCAATTTGGTCTACACATTGTAAAAACTTGATAGTTGATAGTCAAAAGGTATAAAAAATTTTTTATTGAAATGTAAAACTGTAACTCACTTTAGCAAAATCATCTACAGCTCATGAGTCGGATATTGACCTGTGGCTTTCCAATTGCTAAGTTTACGCATGATATTAGCCTGGAACTGTTCTTGTTCATTTGACTTCCAACTTTTTAACCGTAATAAACCGTTGGTAGAGTATAGGATCAAAAGCTTTTTTCGATAGTTTCGATAATATTTCTAGTAAAATATATTTTCATTTTCAAATTATAGCTAAAAGTAAATGTTTTGACAAAATTCAAATTTGATTTATGTTTTTTTTAAAATTTGTAATTAAAATATTGTGCCTTGTCAACAGTTTAAAAAAAGCAAGTATGATTTATAAATAAAAAAACAAAATTTATGCCTTGTACCTAAAAAAGTATGATTTCAAGAAACCCACTTTTACAGTGCAAATAGTAATAAAATAAATTTTATTTTCATCAGGAAATTTCCAGGAAAAATTTCAGTGTCACTATAATAATAAAAAAAAAAATATTTATTTAAAATGCATTTAAATTATTAAATTTTTTTTATGGAAATTGTGCATGTTTATTTAAAAATACTTTTCGTTATTTTATAGACGAAAATTAGTCTATAATTTTGATTATGTAATTGTAGTACATATACAATTCAGAAAATTTAATATATAATTTTAAGACCACCAATTTTCCATTTCATGCGTTTTAATAAAAACATTTTTATTGAAATGAAAAACAAAAATATAATTTAAATTTTTTTCTAGGAATTTTATAATTTTAATTATAAATAAATAAATTATATTTTGGAATTTCTATTTTCTATTTCAAATAAATTCTTTAATTTTGGTATTTCTATAAATAAAATTTCGATAATTTTTCAAATATCATAAATTATCTAAGGCTTTTTCAATACTTAAAAAAAGAATAATTAAAGAATTTCTTATATAAATTATTTAATTTATTATACTTAATTTGGTTTTAATTGAAAGCAATTTTACACTTGGAACAAATAATTGCCAAAATGAAATTTTTTGTATAAAAATAAACTTTATATATATAATATATATATATTATTTATAAATGCTTCAAATACCACAGAATAAACAATTAAATAAATTTCCCCAAAAATTAATTTTACCCTAACTGATCCATTCCCAGATTCCCACCCTCTAAAAATAAAGTATATTACACATAATTTTTTTTTTTTTTTAAAAGGGAAAGTATATATTTCAAAAATAATTGAATCGAACAGATGACTGTAATTCATTTTTCTTAATATTATATTTTAGATACTTACTAAAGAAGGTGATAAGTTCATTTTCGTACAAAATTTAAACTAACAAAAAAAAATATACTTAAGACAATATTTACGACATGTCTGTTTGTAAAATATGCTCAGGAAATTTAATTTTCAATAAAATATTAATAGTTAAATGTTAAACTAAAAATTAAATTAGTTATAAATTATTCTTTTTTCCTAATGAAATCGACAACAATATTTATTACCTTATGTTAAATTACTTTGTCTTCTAAATTACATGATTATTTTCAAGAATATGAAATATTTTTTTTTTTTCATATTTACCATACTTAAATCATATTGAAGATAAATAAAACTCTTAACCTAGTCAAGTTGAAGTGCTGTCAATAATCTCTTTGGTTTTATATATATATATATATATATATATATATATATATATATATATATATATATATATATATGTATATATGTTTATACTTCTATGTAAACACACCCTAAAAATATATTTATTATTTTTCAATCCTTGTATATTATTTACAATTACAGTAATAGACATTTATATATATCATACAAAACATATATTATTGTAACATTATGGAAAAAAAAACCAACAAAAGAATTTGCTTGAATTTGTACAAAAGTTTGTAAAATAGAAAAATTTATGGGGTTTGTTATGCAACATATAAATATTTTGATTCAAAGTAACATTTCTTGCTCTAACCTCAATAGGTAACTCTAATTATTGTTGCGAGTATACTTGGATACTGTCATGTCTTCCACTGTTCAATTAAGTGTTGACCAACCGTAACTAATGACCACCACAAAAACGAAGTTGTTCATATGTATATAATAAAAATTATTTCAGTATTTGTCCAATAAGATAAAATGATTAATTAAATATCAATAATATTTATATTATACATAATTTTTTTAATAATTTTTGTTACTTACGTAAACTATTACTAAATACCAAAGTTCGGAAATATAACTTGAATTCATGAATTCAATTAATGATTAAAAGAAATTAGTAAACAAATTTTATGAATTTTTGAGAAATAATTCAATTTGGAAGAATCCAAACACCTTAATCAATTCCCAAAAATAAATTCATTGTTTCATGAATATATTTCATGTCCGACAAAATTCAGAACATAATTATAATAGTCTAATAAATTATTTTACTTATCCTGGAAATAATGTTGGGAAACGAAAATTTGCAAAAAAATAAATAAAACAAAAAATTATATATATATATATATATATAACATTACACTAATGTGATATCCTTTTGTCAGAACACATACATATATATATATTAATGTATATATATATAGTAAAACAAGTCAAACATATTATATAAATATAAATATATCCTTTTAAAAGTGAGAAAATAAATGATATAAATATTATGTGCTACATTAGATGAACTGAAGTATATTATTATATATATATATATAAAATTTTTGGCTTCAAGAGTCTTTCCTTCCATCAGGTTTACTTTTTTTGCCCTTACTTAAGAGATATTTTTATGGATGATGTAACAATTCAAATTGAGATAAATAGATGAAATGAATGCCTAATGATCTCTAAGATGTCTATTTATCTTAAGGTTTTTTTTTCTTTCTTTGCTATTTTTCTTGTGTATTTTTAATATTTGTTCTATTTTATGTATAATTCTTTTTTTCATAAAATTTCGAGTGGTCTATGCATTAGAATTTTTTTTTTTTTTGTTTTTCAAATATACCTTGAATACTCAAACCCATAACAGTTTTTGGTTAGTTATATTATATCTGTATAAGACAGTAATGATAAGGAAATTTGAGTCATATAATTTTTCTTTAACTATATTTTTACTTTTGGTATCTTAATCTTAATTTAAAGCTGAATGTTTAATCATAGAAATGTGAGCATTATTAATAATTTGGAAACTATGAGATATATTTATAGGAACATTACATAACAATGAATATAAATAATTTAATTTTGTTATTATCAATTATTTGAAAATCTGTCAAACATTTATTTCATATTTATAAGTTAAGCTGGAAATATATTTTGAATATGCTATTCAACCGATTCTCCAACTCAAAATACCTCTCAATATTGAAGTCAATATGGAATATAATTTTTCCATAAATTGTTACGAAAATTTGCCTTTGACTGTAGATAATGCCATATTTAAGAGATTCTATAAATCAAAATTAATATTAAGATGGTACTTTAAGTCAATATACGAACATTTTTGGACTATAAAAAAAACAAGATTTATTACAATTTAATGGATATTAATTCAATTTTTTATATGTAAATTTTCTTACTATACTCAGCTTACATTAAGGTGAAAAGGATATATTAATAATTATTAATTCGCACTGTAAGTTTAATTTATATATACAAAATATTTAAAGATTGATTTAGTTAATTGAGTTTTGCGCCATCCCTTCTATTCCATCAAATTGAGAACTTGTTCAGTATTTCCCAGACTTTATAAAAATTTATATAACAATTATTTTTTGACCCTACATATATATATAATTGTTAGTTTACCACGAAATAATTTATATTCCATAAATTTTTGAATATATTTTTTATTTGTCCTTTTTTTATTTGTTTGAATTTTTATTACCAATCGATTTTCTATCGAATTTCCATCATTTCGAATGCAAATCAATTTAACAAAAATAAAACAAAAATCTTTTTTTTATTGAAAAATAATATTAAAAACATAAAAAACTTTTTTTTTCCTTTCCACAAAAAGCGAAATCCACTTATAAAAATTTGAATTGCAAATTCTTATAAAAAAAAATACAAATTTTTGACTTAAATTTTATAAAACTATTTACTTTAATCCTAAAGGAAGATAAAATATATACTCGTATTTGTATACATATACTTTAATTCTATTAAATAAAATATAAATTTTTATGTATGTACATATAAAAAAAAAAAGTATAAATGTTTGTAACACAAAATTTCCAATAACATTTTGAATATTCGGATCCCTAATTTATAAAATATATATAATACTATTATGGATGTGAATTGTCCTCCTTTTTTTATACTCAATATTCATATATTCATCGAACACACATCATCGTTATCGTATACATATTATTATTATCGTTGTCATCATCATCGTCACCTGCACACCTACTGGCAATTAACATTTATACAAGAACAAAAAAAAATCCCATCTATTTTGATCACCACACATAAACCAAACAATTGCAATGGCCATATATATATTTTGGGCATCATCAGTCAAATACTCTTGTGAAATAATTTCCATCTTCCTTCAAAATTCGTCATTTTAGGAATTCCTTGGAAAATATTATTCTAGGGTTAATATGAATTTTAAATCTCTCCACGGATCCAATTTACAATACTGTGCCTGAAAAAGGTTAAGTTTATTAAGGGTTTACATCTGTATAACAGACCAAACTACATGAAAGGTTGAACATAAATTATTACCATTATGAAAACCTGTTACAAAACTAAATAATACTTCGAATATATGGCGTCGCAGCCAACATGCGATACTTATAAAAACCTGTACAAAAATTATATGGTATTTCTAAATTTATGTATTATTAAAAATTTGAAAACTAAATTAATTTTTCTGATAATTTTCCAATTTTTGGCTAATATTTATTTCTAAAGGAATTGTAAAATTTGTAAAATTGGTAAATAAACATATTCGTCGTGAAGACACTCACTCTATATTAGAAAAGAAATTCCAATTTGTTGATTATCAAGAGTATATATGGCAAAAAACTAAATGATTAAATAATATTGTAAGGTTCGAAAAAGAGCATTTCGTGCATTTAAGTATGCTACCGACGAATTAGATCATTTTTTATCGTTTTATATGTATGGAAATCAATAGACAAAATAGTTGTATACGAGTTTGTCCATCCCCATGACTAAATATATAAGTTTTTGCAAAATACTTTCACGTTTGGGACGTTTTTTTTTTGAAGAAAATATTAGAAAAACATTTCTAATATTTTTAAGGGTTATTATAAAAGTATAAACGACAATGGATTTTCGAAAAATATGAAAAGTTACATGTATGAGCATTTTGGCGACAAAATTTGGTAGTAAGTATTAATTAATACTCGGAATTGGGAAATAATTTCGAGATGGTGTCGAAACATCTCTTTTCTATTGCAAAAGAAATAAAATTCTTTGATAGTAACCAAGAAGTTTATCGAAAATTCCGAAATTAATAAACGGAGAGTTTTAATATAATTCTGGTTTGAATTAATTGTATTATGAATTATCAACTTTATAAATACTTTCTTCAGTTTGACGAAACTATGTTAATTAATAGCAACAAAGTAAGACCTCAACTGTTAGAATTCTTACGAATCGACTAATCAACTAAATAGACCAAACTAATTCGTTTTCATTACATTATGTAATAAGGTATTAAATTGATGTTTAGTTTTGTTGCAAATAAATAATTTTGGATTAAAACTAAAGTATATATTAATTAGAACATAATTTCCGTTTAACGTGTGCTACACAATCATTGACTTTTAGATTTTTCATACAATTATGATTTATAGTGTAAAAATTTTTTATTATATAGGTACAATAATTATAAATAATTCGTATTACAATAAATATCGATTCAAAAATAATACTCCTATAATTTTTTTTTAGTTTATAACAATTTAAATTTAAAATAATTGAACTCATAAAACAATAAAAAAAATTGTTCCATTTTAATTGAATACATTCTGACTATTTTATATTTTATCAATTTAAAACAATAAAAATAAAAATTTAAATTCCATGCTATTTAGTTATACCACCCTTTATTTAATTTTATTAGTTATACTACACTTCAAAAAGTTAACAATAATAAAAAAAAAGAAACATCTAATTATTTCGAGCTTCGTTTTGGACAGTAGGTCAAATTAATCCGATCACAAATTGATTTTTTGTTATTTAACTTTAGCTATATAGAGTAGAATGCATGCTATATCAGCATTTTTAATTTTACTTTTCTAAGGTTATTGACTTATTTTTCAAATATTGATGTAAAGTTTAAAAAAAGGGAAAAAGTAACTTACCTGAATAGTTTTTTACAAAAAGACAATTACCATCAAGTTGTAATTTAAGTTTTCTTCTTTAACAACTGAACTATCAACCACATTCGATAAAAGTTAAGTATATAAAAACCGATCAATTGAATTCTGCCCATCAGTACATTGACTATTTTATGTAGTTATATACTACATCGATAAATTTTGCTTCTTTAAGAAAGTTTAAGGATTTTTGTTCTTATTTTTCAGAAAGTGTTTATTATTTATAAATTCTACAACAAAATAAAGTTTAAAAAGTAGAAACTAAATGATACTATGTGCTATGTCAAGTTTTTGTAAAAGTATGAATAAATTAAATATGATTTTATTTTAAAATTTAATAATCATTTATGTAAACCATTTTATATATAATACATATATAATTTATCGCGAATTTTTAAAAACCATTTTATTTGAATTCTATGTTGACAGTTCTTTTTTTACCTTGTTGACTTTTTGACCTAAAATATTTCAACACTTTATAAAAAAAACTAATAAAAATATATATATAATATATAATCATTTTTATTTTGAACAAATTGGCATTGATCCAATAAAGTCTGCTCTAACAATGTTAAAATGAATGCAAATAAAATTAAAGATTTAGTCTAATTTTACAGTGTCCAATATTAATATTAAATAATATTAACTATTTTTATATAAAAACAAAAATTTCGATTAAAACTTTTACATTTATTTAAAATCAAATTCAATAAACTATAAATTTATACAATAAATTTTTTGAAATATACTCATAATTATCACACAAAACTATTTAATAATTTTGGTTACATAAATTTATTCAATTTATAAATATGTATAATTAAATTATTAATTCGGCCAACTGAGAACATTTTTAGCAATATCGATTAATTTATCAACCTTAAGTCCTTTACTATGGAATAATTTTTCTACTGGAATTACTTCGGGAGAATTCTAAACGAAGAGGAAAATATAAATAGCTAATTGAAATTTTTAATTAAATTATAAAATTAATCTTACTCTAGCATTCTGTATAAGTTGGTAAAACTCATCAGCTAATAGACGTTCATGGAAATATTTAAAATCTGGACTAGTTGAAATTTTATGTTTCATCAATTTTGTTACATCATTTTTGGAAAAAGCTGCAACAACTTCGTCAACAAATGACATTACACTACGTGGTATTATGATTTCATTGGCATTAATTTGTTTTGAATAATCAATTACTTCATTCAACATATAATGTATATTTCTTTGTACTTTTAAATTGTTTAGACCTGATTCTTCAATATATCTCTGAATTAAACGAACTTCACTATTATTTTCTAATATATTACAGTTTTCCTTAAATTCAGATGTTTGTACGAAATTTTTGAATTTCTTAAACTCAGAATCGAACATCATATGTTTTACAGCAATTATTCCAATTTTAAATTTTGGTATTAGATCCTTAAAATCATTTAAGTCATCTTGTAGGCTTGCTTGCGTTAATGCAACCAATGCTAATAAAGTAATTAGAACAAGTTTCATTATTTAAAATAATTAAATTTGAAAGTAAAATATAGAAATTAAATTTTAGTGTAAAATCTAACTGAATAGCTTCTTCGCACTGAACATAGCATTTATAAGGGAAAGTTAAGTGTCATAAATACAAAGATAAGAAAAGTTCAGATATCAATTTTTACGTTTTTACAATATTTTTAATATAATTAAGTAAATATTGATATTTTATTTGAAAATGCTTATCAAGTATATTATATAAATAAATAAATATAATTAATTTTACAATTAAACTGTTTGTGCTGTGAAAGTTTTATTTAAAATAATAGACAAATTTACAATCGTTTAATTTGTTTAAAAATAGATATTAAACAAAGATGAGAACTTATTCGGCTTTTGTTTTTAATATAATACTTCAGATTAGATTGCAACTTTATAGATAATATTTATTATTTTCAGATACTTATTATTCATTATTTGTTATATTGTTTATTATATTATTGCACAATTATTTAAGAACTTAAATGTACAATAAGAATAATGAAGACTACACGTATAGTATGATTTACTTACTTATATTTTTGAATTTAATTTAAGTTTTTCATCCATACTAATTTGCAAAACTTTCACCAGTTGAATTAAGTTTCACTCTATGACATTTTTGGCCATGTGCTTTGGTTTAGGACGATACACAATTAGTTGAACATTGCAAATTTCATTTTAAATATTTTCGGAGGTCCATTCCAATAATATACATTTTGTGGAATATTAATTTAACATTCTAATCTTGTCGAAAATATTGTTCCCAGCTATTGGAATAATAAATAGTTTCAATAACTTTATTCCACTTGATCGCCATGTTGAGTTTAATATGATTTTTAAGGTGTTTATAATATACATATATCACAATTTTTCTTAAGCTGGATAATCGATTGCGAAAGTCAATAAATACACACTGCCGTATTGAAAACTACTCCAAATCACTATACTGAAAACCTTCACCATACTTATTACGGTTGTATTGATTTACTATAGATTTGTTGCATTCTGAAAATAGAAGTGATATTGCATTTCGTAAATATTCATTAAATTATCAGTATATAATTAAAAATATTTAAAAAGTATATTAGAGAAGCAGAAGATCATAATTTCATTCATGTTAGTATAAGGAGATAAATAGTAAAAATAAAAATTAAAATAAATACTTTAAAAAATGTTATTATATTAATGCAAACGAAAATAAAGTGAATCGGTAATTAAGAGGACGACTCAGCGAATCGAATCAAAGAAAATTGAAAAATATTTATTCTGTTTTTTTTTTGTCTTCTTTTTTTTACTATTACTTCATTCTGGAACTTTTACAATGTTTCTAATCCCTTGGGTTTAACACGAAAGATCTGTTAATGGGCCACATATTTCCTGTCATTGTGTAATACTATTTGCAACATTTTTTCAAAGAGCAAATTTGGTATCATATGATAAACAATTTTCATTCTGTTCAACAAATATATATAAACATATATGTACGTACAATAACATATTTTGGAGGCCTCCTAGATAATTCTTTTTATCTTTTAAAAGTGTGAGTAGGTATATGAATTCCCTTGATCCCTGATGTAATTTTTTGTATCGTTCTTTTTTTGTTTCCTATTGTAATATTATTTGTGATGTACAGAAAAGATATTTTTTGGCCTATCTTATAGATAGTGAAGTATATATACTTGAAAAAAGGAAATCACTATTGAATAAAATCTATATATGAGTTCCTTATTCCAGAAGGACCGAAAATATAGAGGGCTTTATGTCTCGTTTTTATTACTAACAAAAAAAGAAGAAGATAGAAATGAAAAAGTTATTGCATTAAAATGAATGATAATTTAACATCTGAGTTATGGAAAAGTTATAAATTGAAAATGTGAAAATTTATCACTTTGTCATTGTTTCAATTTTTTTTTTATTTTTTTTTTTACTCCTATTATTTTTTAATGTTTTATTATATTTATTAAATTTTGTTTATATATTTGGTATTAGTTTTTGAATTGATTTTGATTTGTCATATTAGATTTCATATGGGAATATCATTTTTTTATTATTATTAAATATATTTTGGAATTCCGTAGTACTTAGTATTTATAAAAGAGACGGAAATGTTTAAATTGCAAATAATGTATTTAATATGTATCTGTACAAAGCATGAAATGAAAAAATCGTTGTATATATATGGAAAACATATGCTTCTCCATATACTTGCTAAAAGACAAGTTAACATTCTGGTGTATGCAATCTTTTCTTCTGAAGAAAGCATTTGTGCCTTTAGTCTATATATGTACCTCTTATCCTAACATAAAGTGGATATTATCATAGCAAACCATAAATGGAGAAAGACCAATTACCTAATTTATTTAAATTGGGTAGATTTTTCTTTCATCCTAGATACCTGGGAAAATATTTTTTGATTTGGCTTTGTTTGATTTTAAATTTAATTTGAAAATGATTTTGTTCAATTATTTGTCTTATGTAAATCTATTACCGCGCGTTCTGAACCTTCTTATTTTGCTTTTATTTAAATAATCAATTCGTTTGAATTACTTAAATAATTAGCATTATATTTAAAGCACCTAAATTGTTAGACTAAAAAAATGCCATATAATATTAATTATAATTCATTAACGTAAAAAAAATACTTATCATCATCAACGCCATTACAATAAAAAATGCTTAGATATAACAAAAAAATATACCCAACTACTTAACTCTAAAGGCAACTCTGAACCCTTATTATCTGTAAAAAAAAAATTGGGAAATTTTTATTATTTTATTAACAAGAAAACGTTTTTTTTTTGTAATATTTTTTATTTTGTCAGATATAGAAAATTCAGGCGAGCTTGTATTTTTCAAACCACTCTAACCACTTCTCCAGTAAATTTATGCAAATACTAAAATAATATAAGATTTTTTATCACATAATAATTTATTGCTTCTCATAACTCTTTTTTACTAAGATAAAAAAGATAATAATAAGAAAGAAATGAAGTGATTATCCTTTTCGGTATACTTAATATAAGAAAATTTCGTGGTCTTATATAAATTTTTTTTTATAATATATTTACAGTTGAGCTTTTTATTAAATCGTCTTGTGTATTTATAAGGTTTTTGATGTGACAGTCTAAACGTGACCATTATGGTCTTCGGTTTTAAGAATAGTTCGTTTTCAAAAAAATATTTCACAATAAACCAAATTCTAATAATCAAAACTAAGGTAATTAATCTGGTAATTTGCTTTATCTAAAAATTTAAACAGAATAGTTTTTTTAATATGATTTCTTTACTTGTACTGTACGGTTCGATTTGTTGGAGCAATTGCATAAAAAGAAGAAGAAAATAAGTTACAATGATTTTAAAAGCTTCTCTAGTTACTTATTGATCCATATTTTAAATGCGAATAATATTTAAATTAAATGTTAAAATAATATCGCTGACAATAATTGAGAGCCATTATCTTATTACAATAAACAGTTTCTCAGATAACACAATTACGTCCAAATTCCAACATAATATCTGTCAGGTCTCTAAGCGGTATGTCGAGGCCACTTCATTATAATAAATTACAAAGTAATTTAGGTATGAAGTTATAGATGTTAGAAACTATTTTACTCCTTAACATTACAATCGTAAAATTAATTGAAAATGATTTAATTGTTTACCTGCAATTTTTACCTCATTTTATAAGCTAAGAAAAAATATGTAAAACAAAAATTCTTAATTTTATAAAACTTTAAATTGTAAAGAATACAATTTTGTCTATGACAAAAAAATAAACATTATTTTCGTCTAGTCTAGTATAGAGCTAACTTTTCGATGTTAATACAATTACTTTTGTAACAAGATTTTAATCACAAGGGAAATAATGCATAAAATAAGTTGATGTATACATAACTTACTTATACGAATTTGCTAGTACGAGTATTTATATGTAAATATTACTAAAAATTAATATTGTCCCAGAAAAATTATATTTCAGGACTTTCGTTGATACAAATTAAATAATACACATTATATTTTTTAGCAGCTGTATTTCAAGATTTGAATTAGGTTCTGAGAGTGATTATAACTAAACAGTTTTTCACAATATCTAGGTTAAGATACCTAATAAGCCATCGTTTATGTGCTCTAATATATTGTTAGCTATTTACATCTTATATTGACAAAAGGTGCGGAGTTTATTTTCTCCTATTATATTAGCGGAGTCTATTTCGGCTATTACACCACACCTATTAAATATTACCCTATATGTACACCTAAACTCCTATTAAATATTACCCTATAGTGCTCCTTTTCACGACAAACACATTCAAATTTATATTAACGTTCTAATATTATAAGTTTATTTTCCGAAATATGCTTTCAATTACCTTAGCATTTAAGAATAAAAGTTAGAAAAATGCTCTATGATGAATTAACCATTAAAATACTCGTACTACCGTATATAAAATTTGTATAATAAAAAAATGAAGATTTATTGCTACAATACCTTAATTGTTACGCAAAATATTTTCTAATAATAATATCTTTTTTGGTTATTTAAAAATATTATGAAAAAAAAGAGTAATTATATTGTGACACTGATGGTCTTTATATCCTAGCTGTTTCATCAAAAAAGAAAGAAAATTACCAATACCTCTATAAATTTATAACATTAATACTTAAAGTATTGTTAAAAGACTGTAGGGGATCCCAAATAGGATTTTCATTTTAATGCTTATAGCTCTGTTAATGGCACAATTAATAATTAAGTTTTCTCATCTATATTATATACAATAAGAAATATTAAGAGGCATCCTGTGATTACTTGTTCCCTTTAGAATAATATATATATATATATAGTTTTTTTTATAGACTTTACATGAGAATATTACGACTATTAAAATGTACATGACTAATGCAACAAAATAGCAATAACAAAAACTTTTTATTTTATATTATTCCGACATAAATTTTATGAATATTTCAGGTGTTGTTGAAGAATTTATTGTAATACACTAGTAATTAAATTTAATACTTAAGTTATTTTTATATATAAATGTGTATGTGTATAAAAACGTAATTATGCTTTATCTTAATTTTTAGGCTTCATTTCATGGTTTCGTCTAAATTCAATAATAAAAACCAAAGAATTAAGATATTTAATTATACCTACATAATAATAACTATAATAACTACTATTTAATAATTAGTATTTTTATTAATTTTGATTTTTCATATCGTTCTTTTGTAGACCAAATAAGCTACATGGACATGCAATAGTAACTAAATGAAATGTTCTAATAGTTACAGAAGAGTGTCAATTAGACAAAAAAACAATTCATTTGAGGTTAAATTTCAAAATTTTTTAAGTGTGGGAGGAATGCTCTGGAATACTACTAGTGAATAAATAGGAATATTAATACATATAAATACATAAATTCTTTATATTCGAGCAATACTTATTCTAACACTTGATTGCTGCTTCTTCCTGTTTCTTTCGTGCTATAAGTACATAGATACTTATTCAGTTTTTTTTTTTTCATTTTTGGTGAATGAAAATGTTACATTATTTATTGAATCTTAATGTAATCTCAATTTAATGTCCTCTGCTTGTAAATATTAGACAGCTTTTTAAGAAATATTTTCTCACAGAACTTTTACGAAAATATTTTGATGAAGTAATTTAATAATTAAAGGAGCATCAAGTAATTTTCCCACTTCCACTAAAATTAAAGGAGCATCTATTTATTTTTCCACTCTATATTTCAAAAATAATAATTCTGTACGAAATTAGTGTATCAAAGTTAAGAATTTATTATGGTAAGATATAAATCTTTTTTTATTGTTTTGTACGTAAAACAGATATGGAACACTTGGGAGTAATTTATGAATGTAAAATACTTTTACCTATATATATAAAGGTAAAACATAATAATGGCAGAAACATCATTAAAAATCATGTAAAAAAATATGTATATAAATTTAGACTAAAATAAAATTATTGAGTATGTAACTACAGAGTTTTCCTTTTATATTTTAAATAATTTTAAGAACAAGTCCTAAAAAATTATTGTTGTATATTTTTTTAACTAAAAATCATAAAAATAAATTTAAGTTATATTATACTTTAAATACGAAAAAATTCAAATTACTAAAAGTAAATTACTAATGGAGTTTACATGTTTCTAAACCATAGCTACAAAAATAAAATCTTTTTGGTTTAAGAATTCTAATAAAAAAAACCAAATTACTAATATTAAAAATTTAGATATTTAATATTTAATAACAATATTTTTATAATAAATTTACAATAAAATTAAAAGCGTATATTAAAAAATTTAATATAATCATATTCCCAGTAAATCTAACTAAAGCAATCCACAATTTATGATTTTATCATTTACTATGACAAAACTGTTTTATATATCCGTGGACGAAATACCTGTTGGCATCATAAATAATAAAAAAACTAAATATTTCTATTAAAAATCAAATAAAAATAAATGCATAAAAATAATATAAATAAAAAAAAACATGTTTTTTTTTGTTGCATTATGGAATTTTGTGTCATTAAAAAGAATAAAATTGCAGAAAGAAAATATGAAATTATAAAATTATTAATAGGGAAAAATTCAATCAATGAATAAATTGAAGTCAATTTGAATGAAATTTAATATAAAAAAAAAAAAATATTTATTTGCAATTGCAAATTTATTATTTTTTGCGGTGTTTTTGTATGTACATATAAAACCAGAGAAACAGAGTTAATTGCAGTAATATTTATGTTAAAAACTGTAAGGGTTTGTGAATAGTTTATAACACGAATGCACTGCTAATGATGGGTACGCGCGTCATATACATTGTTAGGATTTGTCAAGTACTCTTTTCTATAGTCACACGGTGGTCAATGGAAGAAAATTCTAAATAATCCTTTAGAAATCCCTCTCTTCCTTTCCCACGTAATGAAAACTGTGACCAAGTTTTACAGAGCTTTATCCTCGTTAAAGCAGTATTTAAAAAACGAGAGAAATAATACTGAAAATTTTTAATTAATGCTTGAAATTCAATAAAAACTTATTTTAATATACGAATAGAAATTTTTCCAATATTTGTTTTTCATCAATACAGTGATAAATACGATAAAACATATAATTTAAAGTTTGGTGTAAAGAATAAATATTGATGATTGATGTATGATTAATCCCAAATTGATTTTTAACTTTAACAATTTTGAAAAATAATTAGTAAAAATTGTATAGTCAGTTTGTTTATATGGAATTCATTTTAGGTTAATATTTATTAGTATAACTTGGGCAAATTAAAAGATATTTTGTATAACTTGGGCAAATTAAAAGATATTTGGAATTGGTTTGGATATTTTTATTATAATTAAAATTCTCTGTCCATAGACACCAAATTTACCTAAATTGGAGTATGTCTATGTCGATGTTTTTCGCCAAAAAATATTTCTTATATTCAAATTTTGACAATTTAACTTGTTATTGATAATCTGCGAAGTTCTAATCAGTTTTCCATTAAAAAAAATAATTGTTTTATACTTTTTCAAAAGGAAAACTTATTTAGAATTATTGTTAAATCCGCATCAAAATTAAACAAGTTTTAGGAAAATGAAAATTCTGAAAGTTTAAACTACTCTAAAAAAAATTGTGTAGGGTTAATCTAAGCTATAAATATATTTCTATTGATTATTAGTTAACAATTTTATTGATTGTGCTAATTTATAATGAAAAAAGGAATTCTCCCCCATTGCTTATGTACATTAAAATTTGTTGTAAAAAAAGGGGGCGAATTTAAGTGCAGAATTTGCAAAAAAATATAAAATAAAATTAATTTTACATCGTACAAATAAAATTAATCGTCATAAAGGAAGTAATAATACACACACAATTTACTCATGTACATAATATTTTTATATATTTAAAACCATATCATAAACAGCATAAAAACATCATAACATAGTAACATAAAAAAAAAATTTGCAATATATGTAATTGAAATGTGTTTAACAGTATATAAATATATTTATAGATCCTTTAATCTTATTTCAAATGCAATTTGATTACAAATTAAATGGTGAAATTATAAAAGAGGGAAAATAAATTTTATGCTGTCCACCCACTTCTGGGATAAAAGAAATGAAAAATCTTTAAAATGAAAACATATTGAACCCTCGTTTTAAATATTTCTTTTATTTATTTTTTTAGTTTTTCGATTGTAACATTATTATTTTTATTAAATATGTTTATGTTCTGCCAAAAACATCAAACTCAATCAAGTGGCAATCTTTGAACATTGAATAAAACTTATGTAAATATAATAATAGTAATAACAAAAAAAACTATGTCTTTGATTTATACAAGATGGAAGAAAATTGATTTAAAAATAATTTTTAAGAATTAACCGAAATTATCTTTTTTGAAGCATTTTTAGGCTTTGATATGTTCCGAAAAATAGGAAAACAATACAATTCTGGAAAATTTACTGGACAATTTACTATTCAAGCAAAATAGAATTACCTCAGCTTATGCAAATTCATATAATTTCGTACAGAGTGAAATTACATAATATTACCTACAAATAGGGAGAATATAACCAAAAACCAACCTATAAAGTTTTATTATTTCTTACATTTTTAAATAGTGTTTTACTATTAAATACTTATTAATCAATAAATTATCTATTTTCATCATATAGTTTAAAATGAGAAGTAAATTATGGAAAATTTAACAAAAATATCAAATTTGATGTAATAAATTAATTTGAATTCAATAAAATTGTTAAATAAACAGCTAAAATTCATAAACAGCTCGTAATAATATCATTTATATTATTAATAAAGGCCAAGAAAAATTGTACTATGATAAGAATGCAACAAATCACTTTAACGTCACTATAGATGAAAGTTGGATCAAGCCAAGAAATAATTTAATATAAGTTTTCAAATTACTTCCGATTGGTAACAAATGGAATTTTATATACTATTTCCATGTACTTGCAAGTATACACAATTCTCATAAAATGGAACAAAATTCAAAATCCGTTAAATTAGCAATATTATTAATATAATAATTTATCATAAAGATTTATTACTTTCAAACTTATCTAATTTATTTTATAAGAATCCCTAAAAATTGTATTTATATAAAATGATTGAAGACTAACCTAAATTCTCTTCAGATTAAATAATTTATTTTGGGAGTTTGTTAATTGCACATTATCTGCTAAAAAAATATTTCAATAAATTTTAACTTTTTTTAGGAGCCGCTGCCTTATTAAAATTAAATAGAAACACATAAATTTTTGGTTTAGCTCATAATTCATAAAAATCTTATCGCAAATTTGAAAGATTTTGTATATTATTTTTTTATAAATTTATCACTCAATTCAATCGAAAAATAATATTTATTGATTAATTGATCGTCATTTCCGAAACTTTTACCACAAAAAATAAGGGGAGATCTAAACCCATTTGTATGATATAGTCGTATAAAGGACAAATGATGCAAAACAGTCGTGCACGATACAAAATCTGATGAGTTCATCTCATTCGTGAAATCATAATGTTTCTATTTTATTTTTATGGTAAGTCCATTTTTATTAACAATCTTTTTTTTTTTGGTTTATCACAAATTCACAACATTATCGAATCTAAAATCACAGTTAAAGTAGATCAGAATAAAATTATTTGTAAATCCTTTTTGGGAATCCATAATGTTCGATGATGCAAAAAATTATTTTATATAACTTTATAAAATGAAGGAGTTTTCGTTTCTGTTGGCGGTATTTGAATGCAAGTAAATTTTTTTTTTATCTAAGATTATTGCCACCTAAAAAAAATAAATAACGTTTATCAATCATACTAATGGTATTTATATATATATTTTTTTCCCTTCTAAAGGATGTGATTGTACCACTTTATAAGTAAATCTAAATTTAATTTTTCATCATTTTCCATTGGTAAATCAAAATTTCCTCTTACAGAAAAAAAACATATATAATGTCTAAAAGTATCCTTAAAATATTTTTGTGATATGAAAAAAGCTGATTCATAACTTCAGCGATTGATTTAAAATTGGGTGGAGGGTTGTTTAGTAGCATAAAAACATATGGTGGATTTACGTATGTATACGACGACATATCAGAATAAAATGTTTCGATATACAACAAATTATTAGAAGAGATTTGGGTTGTTTTTTTGTAGTATGTATACATAATATTAAATATTTATGAAAAGGGTAGGAACTGACAAATTTAAGATATTTCTAAAAAAGGGTCACATATTCATCTTGGTCCTGTCTGTAATCGACATATATTTTTTATAGTTGATATTTTAATTATCGAATGAAAGATAAGTCTAAGCTAATATTGAATACTATAAAATATTATATAAATTTTATAATAGTTGAAACTATTTTAATTAAATTTTATATATTTTATATTAGAAATTAAATAGTATATTTAGAATTCTTTGTTATATTTAATAATTTCCTATAAAAACCATCTATCAAATTTCGCCGGCAGCATTAAAAAACAAACAATTTTCTTTAGACAATTTTGGAAATTACCATTTTATTATTAGTTTCATTTTCGATCATATCCATGTGTAAATCATAGCATTAAAAATAAAGGCTTCTGAAATTCTTAATATTTATGAAAATAATATAAATCGATGATTAAATTCTGCTTTAATTGAAAAATGATTGTTTATATATGAATTTGTAAGTCAATTTACTTTTTTCTAAACAAATTTCAGTATCAAAATGTAATAAAACCTTTTACCCGATTCTAAAAGCTTTCTATGATATTTTGTAGCCTATTTAATGAACGTTATTTTTATATAAAATCTTATTAAAAAGTATCACAATTTTCAGTTATTTTCTACACTATTAAAATACACAACAATTAATTGAATTCCTTTGTTTACAATCCGCTTAAAAAAACGTTGAAACTATATAATATTGAAAACATAAACTGAAAATTCTTATTCCTTTATGTATTGATAATATTTAGCATATATATAATCGAAAATTTCTTGTTTTGTTTTTTAGTTATAATTAAAAAATTGTCGATACAATGTTGTCTAACAAACAAAATTTTTGTTGTCATTATTGCCATAAAAAAACTGAGCTATATTTATTTGACATGATTTTGTAAAAGAATAAATAATCATTATTACCACTAAAAAGTTATCAGAAAATTTCCCTGTTTTTCTTTTGATAACTAATTATTTTAATGATTTTTTTTTTAAATATATTCTCTTTTTTAAGTACCATCACAGAATGTTGTTTACATTGTTGGGGTAACACAACCTAATAAAAGTGAATTATTTGTATATATAGATTGTAGCATATTCGAAGATACTAAAGCACAACTTGTTGTCTTTTAATCCAAAGCTTTGTCATTTATATGTTTAACTATTGTATATATTTGAGTAACTATATAAAATGTGTACCCTTTTTTAATAATATACTATCATTATTTACGCTGGCATGATATAATAGGCATTTTTTTTGGTTCAACATCAAAGTTACAAACCTATATGTAAATGCTGGGTATATCCGAAATTCATATTGAACCATAGAAGTAATGAAAATTAGTGTATAGTAGCGTAATTAAAGTGGCGATATAATCCACAAAAGGTGGAAAATCTAGTAGGTCCTTACCAGCCAGTGATGCAACAAATCTATGACGAGCTGCAGAATAAAAGGAACTGGCGAAAAAGAAATAAAGTTTGTGTATGTAGTTACAAGAGTGTAGATTAGATGAAATACTTTTAAGTCATTTTCGTATCACGGTTTTTTTATTATATGATACGAAACAAATTATTATATTGAAATTTATGTTAGTTACCATCTCGCATACATTTTCATAGAACATAAAAAATTTAAGAAAATTAAAATAAAAAAGGAATTTAACTATAAAAGGTGGCAGACAAGAGTATTTTATTCCCATCTATGTATATTTCTTTTTATTTCCCTAAGAATTAGATAGAAAAACTTAAGCATATTCTTAACCAAAGTTTTCATTTTATATACAAAAAAAAAACAACCTTTCTCATTAAATTTACTTCTTGCCCCTCTGACGAATACTAAATAAAAAATACCTTTAGTATATAATAGTATTTATAGTGGGGTTTTTAATGTATATACATATATTTTTTATATAATTACACGTGCCATAAAACACAAATGAGCTAAAGACAAGCACATTAGAGGAGAGAGCATTCAGGACGTGAACCAGAATTATTTACCACTATAATAAGGACAAGTAGGTATAAAGTAATCTTCTGTCTTTGTTATTATTTTTCATCCTTTTTTTCCCAGTTGGTTGGGGGGGGGGGGGGGGGGGGTATAATACAGATTACGATAATTTTTTAAATGTTTACTTATACAAATATTATGGGTGACGACCAGAGATTTGAAAAAAAAAGAGAATATAAAGTGGAAAACGTTTAAAAATAACAAACACAAAAAAAAAAAAAAAACAAGATGAACAACAAGAATTTATAAAACTTTAAACACACCAGCATCTGTTAAGAACATTAAAGTTGACTATATTTTTTCTGTCTTTAGAATAAAAACAACTTTTGTTTTTGTTTATAGTTAATTTTTAATATAAATTTCGCGAAATATAACATTAAATTTACATTAAAACAAAACACAAAAATGTCTTGGTTAGGTATGTATATTTAAAAAGTCCAGATTACTTGTGCAATAATGTTTTAAACAACCATATACGACACACACCAGCTATAATTGCAAAAGAAAATCATCAAATGAATATTATAGCTAACAGACAATTTTTATGACAAAGATTTTTTTTAGTAATCAGTAAAGTACATTTAGTGGCTACGATTATGCGGAAGAATTATACTATATAATGTATAGCAATAAAGCTAGTACTTAGTTTGAAAAACAAGTTGTGAATGATGCAAAATAAAAACAATGCTAACCTTAATAACCATTATAAAAAGACACAAGACGATTACTATTTGGTTTATTATAAAGAGATAATTTTCTTTCACTTAGTATTTGTAGTGTTTTCGAATTATTTATAACAATTTCTATTTTTAACATTAAAAGCATCAATTTTGCAGATTTCTTAAAGCTACCAAATTCCGCAGATTATCCAAATCATGGAAGAAGAAAACAGAAAACACGAAACTTTATTCATTTAATTTAAAATTTTGTTTAACCAAAACTAATACATAAAATTATTGTAATTGACATTTATAAATATGTCAAAACAGGATTTGCTCGGACACTATTATTAAACGATTGGCTACATGAGAAATTCGTTTTATAATTTAATTGTAAAAAAACAAAAATTACCCTAAGTTTAATATTTATTTGATTTACACGTTACATATTAATTATTTAAGATATCAATATCCTTCCAAAATATATCTTTTTGATGCCGTTAGTATATCCTCAGTAATATTTATACATATATAAATTGTACATCTTGTAATAAAATCCTTTTGGGTGAATTTTAATATTATCCCCAAACATATAGTAGAATGTAATAATTTCGTGTGTGTATCCTTACCTGATATAAATAAAATATACGAGATATATGTATGTATATCGTTAAATTTTGACCGAACATATGTATGGTAACTAAATAGACCGATGTGTATATTTTTATGTAAGCGTGTGTCCTTAAGGAGTCATTTATTTGCATTAAGAAACAGAATTTTTGTTCACTAATAAAATTGTGTTTCTTGTTTGAAAATTTTAGTAAAAGTTCCCGTCCCGTATATTTGCAAATGTATTAATTAAAAATACTATATATGTTTATCAGGGCGGATATGTCGAAATCTCGATTTTACAAGCCAGGAGTAAAAATTATAGTTATTAATAATAACGAATGCGAAATTTTATTTAAGCTATGCGTGATATTGAGTACCGTAATTTAATATTGCGGAAACATAATGTCACTTTTATTAGGCAAACATAGTATATATGAAAGATGTAATAGTAGAAGCTATTTGACATCAGTGTTCCCAATCACCCGGCCCTTTAATAAAACAAATTAAATATAAATATTAATTTATAAACATAAGTTTTAATTTTAATTTTCACTGTTTTAATATGTCTGAGACGAAACTGTGTGTCATACTTATTTCTGTACCTGAAAAACTTCAGAAGGAGCAAAATAACCTGAAGAAAGAAATATAATCCGCAACTTTAAAATAGAATCATCTACGCATGAAAATACAAAATTTTCTAAGAATATATCTAAAAACATCAGTGCCACAAGAGAATTAACTTAATTAACTTATATGAAGATTTTAACCAAATAAAATACAGGAAGTGTGTGAGGGTTGGACAAACAATCAGAGACAAGAAAAATCTGTATTATATAATAATTTGGCAAAATAGCATTATCAACAATCAAAACATTATACAGTCAACACATGTTAATATTTGGGAAAGCGCGACAGTAGGCATGCGAAAACTGAAAAATAAGAAGAAGAAAAATTAATGAATACATAACGAAACTTTTGCGACCATTTAATATTATTTTGGTATAAACTAAACTAAATGATTATAAAGTATAATGTAAAGTAAACTAATGAAAATTATGTACTTCTAACTACTAGTCTAGTTTCTTATATCATCAAGGGATTAGATAAAATGATAATAGTATTCAACATATATACATATTTTCGTTGTTTTTAGCTTTTGTAATAAATAAATATGTTTATGTATACTTATACATATATGTACATGAAAAAAAATGACTAGAAATTAAATGGGTTGAATCTTAAAGATATTTTGTATCTACAATCTAAAATATAATAATTCTTATTCTTCTTTTTTTTTTTCTTAGATGAGGGACGTGCTTCATTAAAGTCTAATGAAGTTTTTCATTTTTACTTGCGTTAAATTGTTTTTCTTTTTCTTTTATTTCATGCTCGATTGGACGGGTCAGATTTTAGATTTAATATTATTATATACATATACATATATAAATTATATATATGTATATAATTTTTTTCATATTATTTTCATATATGTTTTTATTGTGAATTTAGTCTTATGATAGCATTCTACACTTGTCTTCATTATATAGACGATTGGGTTTAGTTAAAGAATAAAAATAAAGAAACAAAAATTTCTTTCAATGTATTTTTTTTTTGTATTTTTGCTGATTTTAGCAAACCATTTACTTATTTTATTTTACTAAATTTTTTTTTTTTTGCGTAAAATAGTAAATACTAGTATAGTAGCAGGATAAAAATTATATTGAAACGTGCTTCGTTTTTTGCCTTTTATATTCCCTTAAACTTATAATAATAAAAATGAGAGAAAAATCGAAATAAATGGACAGAAATTGACCATAAGGTGTTACTTTGATTGGAAATTAATTAATGGACTATATAAATAAATCTCTGTTGTTGTTATTTTTATTCAGTTTGGATTCTTATATATATCTTGATTATATATTTTTATTTTTTGCTTTTTTGAATATCAATTTCATAATATTTTTGTCTGATTTTAATTCTTTTTCTTTTTTTTTTTTTTGCATTATGTTGAAAAAGATTAATCAAATAAATTTTTGTTATCTCTCTGATTAATATTTTAAATTATTTAATTTTGATATCAAAATTTCATAAGCTGCAGAATAAAGTCGTATACTTGTTAAATGTCATTTTCGTTCATAGCCATTCAGCCACAAAATTTTAACTGAGTTATATGACATTTTGTAATTTTTAAATCTTTGATTATGTTTCAATTATGTTAAATAAGAAAATTTTTCTAATTTATCAAAATATATGTTGCATCTATTATAGTAAATGAGTGAATCCTTGAAAACTATCTATGCTATATTTAGATTTGAACTGGTAAAAAATTTTCATAATGAAATTTTATTCAAAATAACTAAAATAAAATCTGAGCAATGATGTGATTGGTTACAAATAGCAAATACTTAAAAAACAAACAAAATTAATTTCCCGCAATTTATGCCATTTTATTTGTTATCAGCAAAATTTATGCCATTTTATTTGTTATCAGCAACATCAGCAACCCTCAAATAAGACAACAGAAAATAAGCAGGTCATATATTATATTAATATAATAATCTAACCTTGAAATTGTTTGTTGACTTTGTCAAATAATTCTAAAATATACCAAATTAAATAAAAGATAGATAATTTTAAGCCATCAAGTTCGAATTAAAAAAAAATCAATTCATTGGCTTGCCATCATAGAAAATTGTCAAAATAAAAAAATAGTGTTCGTAATAAATAATAATTACTTAATTAAAATGAAATTGCACAATAATTATAAGTGTGTAGAAGAATACTTACTTGCGAATAGCTTAAAAAAGGCGCTTAACAAATGACAAAAGGATTTATTTTAATACAAAGATTTTTTTAGAGACTTAACAAAATGTTATAATAATTTAATTTATTTTATGATTGTGATTTAATTTACGACTTTTTAAAATTTACTAAAATATTAGCAATAATATATGTATGTATTATATAAAATAGTTCTATATGTTGCCAAGCGTGTCGATATTTTCAATAATTTTGTTAGCCTAATCAATTATATTATATACAACGATAGGACCTTATGCATTTCACTGTATATTACACTACAATCTACTGTACTAGTACTTTACTGCCGCGCTCTTTTAACATAACAAAGAAGACTTAAAATTCCTTATATACCATGTATACATAATATTGGTATGTATGTACTTTTTATTCCTTTATATAAAACAATATAGTATATATACATAAATGACGTGCTTTCTTAAACTTATGGGTATTAAACTTTATCATATGTATATACAATTTTAATTTTTCTATAATTCCACAAACTACACTCTATACATTTCATAAATAATTTTTGCGATTATCATATATTTAAGTGATTCAAAATTTAATCTTCATAATGGTTTTTTGATAAAAAAAATATGTATAAGTATAATCGTAATTCTTCATATTTACAAAATCTGATAACACATTAAGGTTTAGCCTGAGGTTTATCAACCTGTTAGAAAAATATATAAAAGCATTGGACATAAATAATTCAAGCATAGTTTTTTCGCAATATTTAACTTCAGTAATTCATAAAAAAAATTATATATTTGTGTTTTGCGATATTAATAAATAAATAAAAAATGAAATTCAGTTTATTTATTGTGTGCTTCTTGGCTTTTGCTGCTGGTATTGTAAATGCAAACCTTGACGATGATTTGAATCAAATCGCAAGTTTAATACCAAAAAACAAAATAATTGCAATTGGTGCAAAACATTTAATATTCAATAAGCAATTTAGAGATTTTAAAAAATTCCTTGAATCACCAGAATTTTCAAAAATATGGGATGTTATTGTTCGTGATCCTGCATTCCGTAAAATTGTTAATTTTGTAGAAAAAACTGGCGTTAAATTTATAAATGTTCTAAATGAATTGGCTAAGGCATTAAAACTTGCAGAATATCCAAAGGACGCAAGAACTATGAGGTCACGTAGTTTAATGTCATTTTTTGATGAAGTGATCGGTGCATTACCAAAAGCTGATATGTCAAAATTAATGAAAGAAAAGATGCAAACTAGTCCAGAATTTAAAAATTTAATTAACCAATTATCATCACCTGAATTCGAAGCACTTGTTGATGAAGCTAGAGTAAGTTTCTAACAAAGTTATTGAAATTTTTAGAATTATAATTATTTGATTTTTTTCCTTATTATAGGGAAATTTAGCACAAGTCGAAACTGATTTGAAAAACAAAGGACTTGACACTGACAAAGTAATTGCAACTGGGCACGAAATTATTGGTTGGGCTAAATAAAAATATATAAATTATATTGATTTGTAAAAAATGAGTTTATTTAATTATTAAAATGAAAAAGATTTATTGTGGAATATTTTGTTATATTCTTTTTACTATGGGCAAAGTTTCTGATTGTTTCCGGTTTCCGTTTTGGAAAATTATGATAAAGACTGCAGAATTAATATTACATATATATGTATGTATATCGATGGCATTGTGAATATAATCGATGTATCAACTATTACTATAAGTGTAGTGCACTCTATGGTGGAATCACATAAAGTGATTTCTTACTATCATCTTAAAATTTTGCATAGAAATTTCTATTTCCGACCCAAACCATTTATAATTGTATTTATCTTTAAATATGTATCAGTGCCAAAAAATTTGCCAATGACTGGGAAAAATACTATTGATAGACTCCAATTTCTGACAACATTCAACAATTGTCACAGTATTAAAAGTCATTATATTATTGATAAGGTACTGCGTGACAAACATATGGTTTAACGAAGGTAATGCTGCCATCATCGAAGGTAATTTCAACGAAAGAAGCAAGTGAAAATTTAACTCCTTTTTACTATAATTTTTCTAGGTTATAAAATCCACATATTATTATTTTTAATAATTAATTAGAATTACTGCAAACCCTAAATAAAATCAATGAAACTAATAAGTTCAATTATATTTTCTGCCATTATGTAAGGCTCTCTTATAAATTTATAAAATTAAACAATTTCAAATCTATAAATTAATCACATAAATATTTTCTTGGAAAAATAATTTTCGCAATACATGAAATATTTTAAATATATCCTTTTATGTTAATATCATTTTTCCCTAATAAATTCCAAAATACATATATGCCAGATTTCATTAATATTATTACCCACCATTCCATATCTAATTTCATAATAATAAAAACTTTTCAAAATATTTAAATTGATGTATAACGTGTAGTAGGTATACATATATATTTTTCACATACCCAAACACGTATATTATAATATACTATATAAATATTATTATTCATCCAAAAAATGTAATATTATAATATTCTTCCAAATATAAAATACATCCTGCACTAAAATATTTTTACCCATAATAATTTCTCATTATTATGAAAGTAATAAATGTTTAACCATATTAACTTTATTTTATCAAAAAAAAAAAAAAAGTGAAACTTTTAAAAGGAATCTTACCCTTAATAATAATAAGGTTATATACTTATTTACGTTCCGCTCCCCTGTTTATTGTTTATGCCAATAAAGTATATACAATAATTTACGGGTCCAAAATCTTTTAAAGGTAAATTTTTATTTGTTAGCATAATATCTAACCCGTCGAAATTTCGAAAATATATAAATATTGTGAGTATGTATAAATGAAATTTTACTTTTTTTTTTGTTTGTTGGTGTTACATGCCAAATCCTATTAAAAAATATTGAATTATGTACTAACGTTAATCCAATTTTCAGAATATTCAGATTTTTTTTTTCATATTTTCATGGTGTATTTTTTAATGTATATGTATATATATGAACAAAAGGATTTATTGATTTAGTCCTTTAATTTCCTGATGTTAAAACCTATTAAAGTGTCAGTAAAAGGCTGTTAGGGAGTTTTTTTTTTTAAAAATCAAGTTATAAATATTCGAAATAAATCTAATTTCATGTTTTTTTTTTTCTGTATGTTTAATAAAGATTTTAAAGTGTTATGCATAAATTTAAATGAAATAATAACTTTTTATAGTTTTTGTTATTTGTGATTTAATAATGTCAAAATAAGAACAAAAAAATTATTAAATGAAAACTTAATATACCGGAAATGTTTAAAATACAATAAACACGAAACTTAGGATTTATGATTATAAGTTTTTGCTATATTTTTGCTATGAGTTTTGCTAGCTAAATTTAAATTTTAACGAAAAGTGTACACTGTTGGAAGAGAATTTTTAAAATTTCATTTTTATATCCATATAGTAGTTAGGTATAATCATTAGTTTTTATATAAAAAGAAAATTGAAATTAAATCATAAAATTCAAGAAAAATTTGATATATCTAATTTTGATATTGATATAAAAAATTGATATAATTTGATTTGATATTAAATATCAAGATCAAGAGAGATTAAATATCAAAGGGAGATCGTAATCGTAGCCTATATATATCAAATTTTGATATATAGGCTACTCTCTCCCTTTTGAGAGGGCAGAACTATTAACTTTTAATTTAAATGTTTAGCAACGGAGAAAAAGGACAATTTTGATTCTCGTACAATGTCACTTAACAGTTAACATATCAAAAAGATTATTAAATTATTTTGTAACCCATGCGCGTATACATTTTTATTCACAAACATACAATTGTCAATATTACATTAAAGCTGAGCTTGTCAATTTTTCTTTTTTATTTACTAAAATAATTTCATAATTATTGTCGATTGGTTTGATAAAATTTAAAATCCTACACATCTGAACTAAGTAATTTTAAAATCTTGTTAGTTACCATTATGTAAACCAAATTGAATTACATTTTAAAATAAATTTCTTATGCACTTTAATAGTACCCCAAGAACAATCGATAAGAACATGAAACATTTTTTTTTATCTGTTAAAAAATTACATGCAGATTATACGTTATACTTGTATATGCATATGTGTCCTTCGGTTTTATGACTAAATTTTTTCTAAATATATTTGTTTAATCACATATTAAAATGTGATAAGATTAAAATATTAAATTAATTTAAGAAATTGCTATTTTCAATTAGCATTATTCAATTGATATAATGTGTAGTTAAATAAAGCTTTATAATCTTGCTGTTGCCAAACTTAAGAATTGTGTATACGTATAGCCTAAGTCTATTTGAGGGGTTCAGAACCAAAGTGGCCTAACCCTGAAATAATTTTTATAGAGTAAATCGCAAATTAAAAATATGATATGTATTTTGAAATATTGTTAAAACTTGTATTATTAAGCTTTTGATTTCAAATTCTACATAATTCTTTAAATACTATAGTTGACTAATTAAATTTTCGTGGGTTAGGCCACTTTGGCATTTTACATAAGAGAAAAAATGAATAAAACAAGTGGGTTAGGCCAAAAAAATTAAAAAGCATAAAAATAGTTTATTTCTTCAAAATTTAAAAAAATAACTAATAACAATTATCCTTCGTCCGTTTCACTAAAAATTACTTGCAGAGTTACGTAAAATTCATGATGTACTGGTGGAATAAAATGTATTCTTTAATAGTCTAAGAACCAAAGTGGTCTAAGCCACATTGTGGGTGGTCTAAGCCACATTGTGGGTTAGGCCACTTTGGCTCCCACAAAAATTAATAGTTTTTATCGAGCCAAAATAATTTTTTTAATAAATTACCGAAAAGAAAAGCGTTTCTGGAAGTGGTAATTAGTGTCATTAGATAGTAATAGAGATTTACCAACGATTAAAAAAATAAGAAAAAAATTTTTCCTGAGGGTTAGGCCACTTTGGTTCTGAGCCCCTCATTTACTTTCACTTTATTTTATTTTAATAATTTATAAATTTTACAAAGTTTAAATTAAATTTTTTTTTATTTACTCGTATGTAAAAATAAAATTCAAATTTACATTATCCAACATTCTTTTATGTTTGGTTTTATATTTGAATTTTATGAGAATTTGCTTATTTTCGTTATTAATTAGAATTCTTCAAAATTAAACAAGTTAACAAGCTTTTTGGGCAAAAATTGACATTTTAATTCTACCATTCTACAATTTAAATTTATAGTCTCTATTCTCTCGTAATATAAGAAATCGCGATTATATTTCATTCCTACGATGTATTTTTTTTTTTTTTGCTTTTATTATTATTATTCAATTTAAAAAAGCTTTTAAACATCATTTAAAAACTTGTCATAAAACATTATATATAAGCATATTTTACACAGTCTGTTAAATAATTTGCTTTCATATTTTCTCTCCCTAGTCCCTAAGAAAAATTATAGAGTGTGTGGTATGGAAATTTTCAATTAAATCACACAAAAAAAAAACCATAAATGGATTTATCTATATATATAAAATTTTGTATATAAAATCTTTTTCAATTTAATTTATTTTACTTTTTTGATAATCTTAAGGGACTTTCTGTTCAAGGTTGTTAAAATTTATGTTAAAAAAATTTATGTTTATACAAAATTTATTCTAGCTTTATAATATATAATTTTTTTTTTTTGCTACTTTAATTATAATCATGTGGGTTTTATCAAATTAAGACACTTTTTACCAAAATAAAATCAAAAATGTTTTTTTTCTATAGACTAAAGTCAACATATTTAAATATTCATCGAATTTATTTAAAAAATAAATAAACTCAATTAAGTTGTTTTATAACAGATTTAATTTGAAATTTAAAATGAAAACAAAATAAAATCGATTTCATATTGTAATCAATTATCTGTTTCTATTATATATTAAAATTACCATATAAAGAAAAATCAAAAATTCAATCAATTTTTATCCATATATGAATATATCATAAAAACATCAAGTCAAATTATGACAAGTTCCAACAAACCTGTTGCACTTACCACCCATCATATATAGTACATATACATAACATCAATGTTGTATTATTATGAGTTTTTGATTAATGATTTAACTGAAAAGTTCTTTCATGTTAAATTTCACTATTATTATTACACAGTCACTGAGAATTTTCATATTTTATACAAGTTTGTTATAATGTTGAAAACATTACTAATATTAAATACAGACCATGCTTTCGGACTGACATATTGCTATGAAAAAGGACAATATTATTATAATGCATATATATAGATGTTGAAATATTTCTTCATTTTGCTGTACACACACAATATTTGTAGAAAATTCCTTTTTTCATGGTTCATCACACCAGCTGCAAGTATGTATAATGATAGTTTTTACCATATAGTTAGTATATAAAAATATTCTCTTCTAGTCCTGGAGATAATAATACAGCAATAACGATTATTATGACTAGCTAACTTTCAATATTAAGTGACTAAGGAGTTTTTTCGATTTTTTTTTATTCTATTATTCCAAGATTGATTTTTATGTACTTGAATTTATAGAAAAATATTACAAATTTTTGTTCAATAAAAAATATTCTAATCCCTCTGAATAAAAAAAGTGGTTTTTATAGACGATTTCCTGGAAATTTTATATTATTTAAAAATAGAATTTTTATGGAGCTTTATGAAAAATTAAACAATGAATTTTTCAGAAAAATTAAAGGATTATTTTACACAAATAAAGCAATAATTTAGTTTTGGTTATTTTTTTTTTGGTTCTATTTAGAATGATAACAATTTTAGCAATTGAACTTAACCGCTATCATTTTCGCCCATAGTCTTACATATAACTGGTATATTTTATTACTGATACATAAATCATTTAAAGCTGCATCAACTTGGATCGAAATCGGCTCATCGGCCGGAAAATTAACGGTGGACTTCTTTAACCTCCACCATAGGACTAAATCACTATACTAAATCACTATACTAAGTCACTGTCATTCAATCCATACATCCTCCTCCTACGAAATATAAGTAATCTTCGAAGACTGCTATGAATACTACTCTTATTATCCAAATTCATATGTAATGTAAATAATGAGTCTATTTTCCGAACAAAAGATTTTATTCCTTAATAAAAAAATATGCTTTTCATGGTTCATTTGAAACATATTTCTGGCTTGTTGTCTTGTTATTTTTTGTGTGTGTTTAGTTAGTAGGAAATATCAGTCAATTTTCATCCCAACCCAATATAGTGATTAATTCAAAAAAAAAAATCAATTTTATAGTCCATCAAATAAATTGCTTTGTAATTTAGCAGAGTCATCAGTGGTTTTTCATCAATATAATAACAAGAAAATTAGATAAAATTTATAATATTTATGAATAGATTTTTTTTCTCGCTTACGTGTAATCACGTACACAAAAATATAAATAAAATATTTTAATAGAAATTTCAAATATATTTATTTGATTAACTTAACATGTTTAGAACAATATTAATTAAGTTTATACAGAAAACAGATTCAAAAATGATTATATGTATAGTAAAAAGTAACTATTATTGAAATAAACCTATCATTGTTTCGAGATCGTTTCGAGATCCAATTCCAATTATATTCAATGTCGTTAAATCCATGTTATCCTCTTGACTCGATTACCAATAAGTGCTAATATAAAATTATGTACTACGTAATATTAATTTTGCTTTTATGTCGAAGGAATTAATAATACGAAATACACCTATAAAATTTGCAGGTCAATCCAATAGACTATCTGGAAAATCAATGTAAGGTGCGACGCAGAATGTGAGCGTTGGCGGCTACAGTGAGTGTAGTTTTTTTTGCTGGGGATGAAAAATTTATTAATATATATATATATATATGTCAAAATAATTTTATGCCCAAAATTAGTTCTAATATAATTCATATATATTTAACAATAAATTGCCCTCAAAACTTATAATTGCCAGTAGTGCCATAGATAAATGTTCTAGCGCTGGCGTTATTTTTTCAGCATTGTTGAAACTTTGCGGTCTTTTTTTCTCTGGCATTGGCAGCCAGCATTGTGTTTATTTCTATTGATTTTCTTATGTTGAAAGTTGAAACTTTTTAAGGGCATAGATACAGCCATCAGCGCTTACATTCTGCGTCGCGTATAAGGTAAGCTAAACTGGGCTGGATTTTGAGCAATTGAAAAGAAGCATAATATTGAGAATTATAGTTTCTACAATTGAAAATATTGATACATATAAATTATGTTCATTTAGAATTTCTATATTGAACATTTCAAAGTATTTCAGTCGTAGTTTAATATTCGTATTATAACATTTAAAGCTGTGTCCATCATACATAGTTAAATTCTTAATATTATAGTGTAAAATTATAACAATTTCATCATTAAACATTTTCTTTATGCAATTTTTTAATTATTGAAAACTTGTAAAACTAACTAAACATAAATTATATTTTACGAAAGCTATTCATAAATGTCTATGAAAATCTTTCCTTTTTTATAAATCTTTTATGAACTTATAAAAAAGTTTAAAAATCTAAAGAAATATATATTTTTTTACTTTTTTAAGTAGTTTCAACTTATCACCTTTTTTTTTGGTAAAAATTGAAAAAATAAAATAAAGCTAATTAATTTCTTTCATTTCTTAATATAAAATATAATTTCCTTATACAATTTATGTGACTGAAAAATTAAAAAGTTTTTAGTTTCAAAATTTATCAATTTTTTTCCTTCGTTTAATTAATTTTTTTTTCGATAAAAAACACGTTAATGTAATTAGAAATATTATGTAGTTAAAAAAAAAAAAATAGACAAGCAAAAAAAAAAAAACTTATTTAATTAAATTTTTAAAAGTAAACTTTTATCTTTTATATTTTTTATAATATTTTCTTATATACCTAATATAAATTAAATTTTAAAACTTATTTTGATTTTAATTTAATTTTTAGGATTTTTGTGGCAATAAATTGTAATAAATTTTCTACAAATTTACACTAAATAAACTTTTTTGAAAATTTATTTGATTTTTTTCGTTTTTAGAAAAATACCATAAAACTTTAATATTAAAAAAATTTTTTTTTGCTATCAGTTAAAAGGTGAAAAAATAAACAATTATTTAAATCGATTGTATACCAAAAAAAAAAATCCCATCAAAATCATTTTAAGTATAGCAATAAATTTGAAAAAGTTTTATTTTATTCATTTTTATTATTTCACATACATTTCGAAATTATATTAAAAAAAAAAACATTTATTTTATATGTATATGTAAAACGCTTGTTTTGACCCTTTTTTAACAAAACTTTTAAAGTTAAACTTTTCAATTTGCCTGATTTGCGTTAAAAAAAAAACAAATGTTTTTCTTGTTTACCAGAAATAAAAAAAAAACATTGTATTGGTCACCAGTGGCGCCATCCGTTTTAAAATATTATCATCATTATGTCACCATTTTAACACACATAATCTCTGACTATACTACGTAAAAAAAGGGATAATATACAAAAAATAGTTTATACAGAAAATATGTTGTCGTATACATAAATATGAATTAATTTTGTTTTACTATTCAAAAAAAAAAAAAATGAAGACAAGTTAGTTTGGTTATGAAAATATAAAATATGATGTATTGATCCTTTAGGTCATTAGTAAATATACAATACAGCTTTTTTTATATCGAAAATTTAGAAAATATCATATTACAAAATATATATAAGATAAGTCAGAAGAATGATTTTGTCTATATACACCGAACGTAAAAATATTAATATGTCTATGTAGTATAGCTAGCAGATAGTTACTTAATTGGTATATGTAGTTCTGACAAAGCCGTACATAATATACGGCTTTGGTTCTGATTTAGCTTCTTTAATGGAATAAATATTTTATGGGGTAATAATACGCCCCAAGGCTAAGGCATTTTCCGTACCACAGCTCCAGTTTATAAATATTTTAATCAGATTTGCCATTAGGTCAATTATGTTTAGACTAAATTTGTTCTTGTTAGCCCTGTTTTGGTGTCTGCAGAAACGTTTTTAAAGAAATCTATAAATTTTCCCATGGAAAATATAATATTTACATCATATACACTCTAAAGTTTTCAAAATTTACATTCCACATTTTTCTTGAGTAAGTTTTTAATAACTTTTTCAATCAATGTACAAATCGAAAAAAAGTTATGTTTTTCTAAAAATTCGTCTGACATTTTGCTCAGTTCTTTTGTGCTCAGTGTAGCTGATAAACTCTGAGGCTTCGTTAATGAAAAATAAATTCTGTGTAGTGCTGGCCTAAAAATGTCTAGTCCATACCAAAAAATAAGAAATATTTTTTTTTTTAATAATTTTAATGTAAACAAATTTTATAACACTCAACAATGCATATAAAAAACAAAAACACAATTAATAGGGTGAAAGTTTTGACATCAAAAGAGCATCCTTTGTAAATAGTAGATATGATTTTTTTGTTCCTGCTGTTGTAAAAAATTCTCCCCTTTTTTTAAAAAAATAAATGGCTATCTTTTTGGGATTATTCAAAATTACTGTCGTCTGCTTAAATTTTAAGTGAAAGTAAAGGAAAAACTTTTTCCATCATTTTTAAATTATTACATAAAAAAAAAACTTGAATTCCACACAGCAACAAATAGATCAAGTATATCCTTATATAAATTTGGGGTTAAAATACTTTTTTTTTAAAATGATTATTTAGATTTTTTAGAATATAATAAGTATATGCTCTATAAATTTATAAATAGTTTATATGTGGTTTAAGTCCGATAAAATATTCATGTGAGAATAATGAATGGGGATGTCATGATCCCATTTATTTTGAAAAAATTTTAAGCATAAGCCAGAAATATTTCATTACAGAAAAAAATTATGTTTTGTTCAAATATTGCAAATATACATTCTGTGCTGCATACATATTTAAGGAAAATAACTAAATAAAACGAATCAGGAGCAAAAAATAGATACGCAAATTGAAGTATTACCAGGAAAGTAAATAGTGATGATCTATTATAGCATTAAACACCTTTTTGGTAAGTTATGAAATAGTTAAAATTGAAATTAGTTCTAAATTTAAATAATCGAAAAAGCAATCAATTAAATTTTAGAACTGAGAAGTTGACTATTTAAAAAAGTTATGAAAATATTTAGCTCCCAACAAAATGCTTCCTTATTTTGTCTTATTCGTGTTCTACTGTTATACAGACTATCGTTTTCACCCAACAAACTAAATTCTGGTGTGTTTTTATGATGGTTCTGATAAAAGTTACAATCATACAATAATTTACCTAGACTCAATTATTATAAATTGATTTTACATAATACATACATACATACATACGTAACATGCATACCTATCTAGTATGAAAATTAGGCTATTTTCTTGGTTTCTTAGTTTGATTTTTAACAAAATTAAATTTTATAAATTACCAAGGCAAAAATGAACTACAAAAAACACATTTACTCGAGGAATTACAAATTGCAATTTAGTATTGCAATGGTCACATTACAATAGTCGCAATTCTTATTAAGTTTACCCAACCAAGGCTATAATTATCAATTTGAAAAAAAATATCATAATTTTATTGAATTAAATTTTTATATTTTTAAATATATTTTATTTGAATTTTGAATATGTTCATATAAATGTAAATAGATTTTTTGGAGTTTGCGATTCCTTTTCAAACATTTTTTTTACTGTAAATAAATGTAATCTTTAATAATATATACTTTTTCCGGTTTACTCCTACATTCTTGAAACCATATATTTTATTCTTACTGTCTTTTGATATAAAATATCAATTTTACATATAAAGTGCCAATATTTGGAAAATAGTAAAAAAAGAAGAGCAAATATTATAACAAGGGTAAAAAAAAATTATGTGCAATTTTGCACCCCCTTCAATTGTCATTATGTTTTCAAAATGCTATATACATATGAATTTTTTTTTGTAAAGTGGTAGATATTTTTTTCTCTGTATTAATATAAATATGATATCTTTTACCAGAAAATTTATATAGTTATGTGCAATTTTCTTAGATGAAATAAAATAAATTGATATTTTGTACGTGAGCATTTTATAACCGAACGCATTTTAAATAAATATGTAAACATAATACGAGATAAAAAAAATTGAAAAATCATTTAATGCGAATACATGAATCAGCACTTTAAAAATAGATATTTGAAATATTTATATAAACTTTTATGTTGTTGAAATTTATGCAAATTTAGTTAGAGTATTTTTTTTTTTATATATTGTATAACTATTTTTTTAAGGGAGAGTGTTTTTAATTTCCTATTTCAAAAAAAAAAAAAAATACAAAAATATTTTCTAATTATTTTTTATCATAGAAATAAGTAATAAATCAACGTATGAAGTGACACGTTAACAAACACTCATTGTCTTTTTTATTAAAGTATCACATTTGTACTTACTTAATTTATATTTTTTACTACTTAGAAACAAAATTAACATAGATTGGATTATGCCTTGGCATAAACAGTATATAAATGTTTAATTTTTATTTGCCATAAAAAAAAATTTATTTTGTTTTAAAAATCAAGTTTGTTTTCAGTAAAGCAAATCCGCTTTTACCACATTTGCAAAATTGTTAGTTACATGATTGATTACTAATCATCCGTTGATCCGTTCTACATAATATACGTTAAAAATCTTACTCGCTTTCTGTCTTCTAATAGTTTTATATTGCTTGTGCTCTATTTTAAGAAAAATGTCTACTTATACTTTAACTCATTCAAACGCCTTGTGGCGTCATTCAAACGCCAGTTGCGCCATCCGTTTCAAACGCCAGTGGCGCCATCCGTTTTAAAATATTATCAAAATGATTATTTAGATTTTTTAGAATATAATAAGTATATGCTTTATAATATAATAAGTATATGCTCTATATGTCTTGTACGGTAAACCGTACATCAAATCTAAATGCATGTAAATTCTAATATAAGCAAAATTAAATAATCAAATCATACTTTTAAGCGTTATTATAATGATAATTCATTATTTTTGTTAATAAACTAGAGTTCTCTATCTTCCGTTATGAGAAATATCATTAAAATCAGAAATATCATATGCAGTTTAGGTTAATTTTGCAGGTTACAATTCTGATAGTGCAATAAGTAAAAAATATTTTATTACAGATTAATAATAATTGTTAAAATTGAATATTTTTTTGTTATAAATTGTTTTTATGTTATATTAGTTAAATATAGGTAACTTTATGGATTTTTTTCTTTTTTTACTGCTCTTGATAGAAAATGTGCAGCATACCACTGGTAGAAAAACATATAAAAAGCATAGTATAATTAATTTTTTTATGAAAAATATTTTTGAACTTTGTTGTTTTAACATAAATATAAAAATACCGGAAAAAGAAAATTTTTTGGTCCAAGCATTTTAATTGGTATCTGAATGGGTTAAAATAATATTCACTACTATATATGTACCAAAAAATTCTAGACTGAAAATGCAAAATGTTCACATATAAGTATGTAATTTAAAAATTTTACATGACCAAAAAGTACTTTCATTTTATGTATAATAAGCAAGACTGGCACCTATAATTAATCATAATGGAATTATTGATAATAAGATTATAATAAATTTGCGTAAATATTAAAAATGCGGTAGAGTAGGAAACATTATTAGATAATAAATTCAAAAAAACGCAAAATTCTTGAAAAATTAAAAAAGCTTCTTAAAATAAATGATAACAGAGCCGCAGTTAGTTATGTTTCTGAATACAGAATTTCCTCTAATAGATATGTATAAAATTGAACACGCTATATTAACTTCATTGTATTTTCAATTTTTATTTAATCTATACTGAAATATATAAATTAATTAAATCATAATGAAATATTCTTAAGAAGTTTAATGCACTGAACGTTTTAATTGGCATTTAATTTAATTTTATAAAAAAAAAATCTCATTTTTAATTTCATAAATTAATATTTATTGAAAAGCTTTAAAAGTAAAAATTCTTAAAACTAATTTATATAGTAGACATAAAATTTTCATTAAAGATATTTTTTTTTTTTTAACTTTTTAATTAAGTTTTCTTTAACTTTTAAGATTGCAATTATAATTTATAAATTCAATATATTAAAGCGTAAAATTATTATACAGAAAAAAATGTTTGTAGTTAAAAACTTTATGTTAATTCAATTTCTGTTTTCTTTATAAATTTACTTTATTTAAACAAATATTCATTTAAAAGAAAATCAAGGAAAAATCAGACAGATTACTTAAATTTTTATATATTATTATGTTTATCTATCTCTATTCTCTCTACATATATCTATATAGATCTTAGAAAAATAAATGGTTTACCTGAAATTTATATATATACATATTAAAAATATAATAGAGAAGATATGTATAAAGAATAAACTTGGTATTTTATCAGGTTTCTTTTACAATTTCTTATTGGTTATAAACTTATATATAATTTCCTCACTTTTCCTCTTGAATGAAAACCAATTTCCGTATAAACTTTTTTTCCTTACTGACAATCTTTATCTTTTCTTTTTAGGAAACTTATGTATAAGTATAGAAAATATGTTTTTGCTATTTTATGCTTTCTATTCTTCTTTTTTTTTTTATGTATATTTCTTTTTTTAAATTTTAAGTAAAATTGCTTTTAAAAAAATTGGTATTTAAGTCAAATTATGTCATCGTAATATATTTTTTTTATATATTTTTGTTTGATGAAAATTAAATAAATTTTTGACAATATTTGAGATTAGAATTTTTGATAGGGGAAGATTTTTACAATTCAATTTATTATTTTCTTTTGGAAAATTTGCAACCTTGTTTGCTATTAAATTTACTCGATAAATTATAATATGTAATACATAACTAGTGTGACATTTTGGTTTGTAAAACTGAGTTTTCGGTATCATATCACTCTACTATTAAATAATAATTCAAACAATTAGTTTTAACATTATTTTTCTCTTGAAAATTAAAGAGACAAGTTTAATAAAGTAACCTTTAATTATCACTTTAGCTTTTTGTCAGAACAAATTTTAAGTTTTAGACATTATTATTATTCGTCTCCAAAACAAAATTTATTAAATTACAAAAAGTTCAATTGAGCTAATAAATAATTTTAAGATAAAGAAAAATTTATTCAAATGATAATAATAAATCAAATAATATTCTACTTTTACGTTAATATTTTAAAGCCACTAATAAATTTAAACAGGTCACAAAAGATGAACATTTCATTATAAAATATTAGATTTGCTTCGAGAAATTTTTTAATTATACCAAATAAATTGTCCATGTAATGAACTGTACCCATATCTTGCGGGGAAATTTGGTGTCTAGAAATATAGAAATCATTGAGTTACTTCCGATTAGATACTATATAAAATAGGAATTTTATTAAACAAATAATTATTGTTGAATTATTTATTTACCAAAGAAATTAAAGAAAAATTTAAATGTTTTCGATAACAGAAAGAAATCAATTCATTAGGGAAATAATTCAATATTGTTAAATTATATATTGTATATTGTGGACATATAATTTATGTATACAAACCAATTCCCCGATGAGCAATATTAATAAATATTTATTATGTATATAAACAAAAACAATACAATTAACTTTACAAATTAAATTAAAAATGTTATACAAAATAATTTTAATATAATTTAATACTATAAGTATTTTCACTATAAAAATATTAAAAATAAATAATAAATATATATTTTATCATAATTCAAATTAAATTAATCAAAATTGGAATAACTTTTTCTATCAAACTTATTTGTATCATGACTTTCTACTCCCAAAAATATGAATGTTTCTTTTTATGTTCATAAATTGTTTTGACTGTCGTTGAACTTTTGCATTCAGTCCTTTTTTTTTATCTTCTATTATATTTTTTTATTATTATTTACGCAAAGGATATTCTCCTCTATGCATAATATAACAAACAACAATAATGAAAAATCTTAAACTGATTCTTATGAATTTGTTATACGATTTTGAACTTTATAACTTTTATACTAGTTGAATTACCCATCAACATCATAAAAATAATATATACATACTATATATGTATATGAAAAAAAAGTGAGGGGTCACCCATAAAAATTATTCTTGGTTCATTAAATTCTGAACATAAGTTTTTTTTTTTTTTTCATATTTTTATTTGATAGTCAAATACATTATAAATTTTCTTCTACAGAATTTTTATAAGAAAAACCGAACTTTAAGGATGAAAAAAAAAATATATTTTAATGTAGGGTGACGTATACGTATAGAGTTTTGATTGTGGGACAGTATGAAAAATATAAAAATTGAACTATAAAAGTTAAAGGACGAAATAATTTAACTTTATGAAAATATGCAATGGTAAACCTTTTTTGTACAAATAGCCCTACACAGTAGGAAAATATATTATTTATTTCATTACTCTTTTGTTGATTGTATTTATTATTATCTGGAAAAAGAAAGAAACAAAATTCCATTAATGGACTTTACTTTCATTTGCCAACAACGACAAATTAAACAAACAGAAAATTATATTTATTACTTTAGTTTTTTATTTTCCTTTTTAAATAGTTTCAGAATTATTATGAGTTAGAATATAATTTTTCATTTTTTCTTATTATACACACTATTTTCAGTACATTAATTTGAAATGAATTTTCTTACTTTGTAGTTTTACAAAATTATTTACCCATCAGAGAGTAATTAATTTTTTGAATCTATTTTTGTAATAATTTTAGTAATTTTATTATGCTATAAAATTTATAATATTATTTGTTATTATTAATTATGAAATCGAATTGTTGTAAAATGAAATGTTTCAATTCAATTTTTTATTTCAGCATAAACAAATTTGTTGAGGACGTTTTGTTAAATTTAATTGAAAAACATGGTTCTTTTTGGAACTTTGAAATTAATGAAAGGCAACTATTAAATTATATAATCTATTAATTTATAATAATTTTCATTTTAACCCAAAATTATAAAAAATAGGAAAATAATTTTTCATTATTATATGGTAACGATAATATTATAACTTCATTGAATATGAATAGAAAATTTATTGATGATAGCTTTTATTAGTTTATCATAATATTAAATATTTCTTTAGATTTGTGTTTAGTACACCAATTTAAAAATTGTATAACAATTTAATAAAAAAATGATAAAATCAAATTACATAATAAAATTAATAGTATTATTTTTAATAGATTTTAAAGTATAAAAAACTTTAAAGCATATTAGGAATATTTAGGCTACTTTTAGTTTGTAATTTTATTCAGGATAAATAAAATTCAATACAATTATTTCTATGTAATTATATTTTATTATAATTAGGTAAATTTTCATTTATTTTTTCATTGTTTTTCGAAAATATGGAAATTATTTTTGCTGTAAATTTTAGAAATAATAGTAACTACATATAGACAAATTGTATACAAAGTCCTTTATTATTCATTCAGTCTTTATAAAAGCAATCATAATTTTAATTAATAATTTAATTCCCACTATATATGTATTTAAAAAAATATAAAAAGTAATAAGGATTTTTTATTCATTGTATAATGTACAAAATGTAAATATACTTTGTGTCGCAAATTATATTTTTATTTTTAGTTTTATAGTTTATGTGACTTTCATTTTATTGTATATAAATTTATTTCCGAAACAAACACAAAAATGACCAAAGTATTTAAGATACTTTGTCAAGACTGATTGTATAAATGGTAGACCGCAGTCACCATCTTAAAACCAAAAATTTGTGACAAATATTTTTATATACATATATATATGTATATATATATATATATGTCTAAACAAATTGACCATCATAAGAATATAATATAGATATATGTATATACATACGTGTATATATATTTGATAATTTTCCAAAAAAGAAAACTTTACTATAATATTTATTATATAGTATCAACCACATCTTTTGGCTATATGTATAAAAGGACAACACTAATGATAAGGATTTACACTGTTCATATTTAGTTTTACTTTTTGTTATGTAATTTGATGTAAATTAGTGTTTGGAATATATACATATATATTTTTTTTCTTTTCACCAAAGTGCTAATTGCTTTTAAAATCCAAAAAGCTTGTCGCATCGTTTTCTTTATGCTTAATGACACTTACTAAAACAATAACTGCAAAATAAATTTTCATTTTTTGGGGGGTTATTTTCTTTATTATTTCTCTTGAGGTTATTTAAAAAAAAAAACAATTCTTTAAGATTTTCTAAGTGTTTTTTGGGAATGGCATAATGCCACAATATTATTATAAACTTCAAAAGAAAATTTTCTATGGTTTTATGAAAAGTTCACATAAAAATATAATCAAAAATTTATGAAAAAAAAAAACATAAATTTAATTTAATTGTTTTTAATTGGGAATAAAATAATTTTATTTGTTGTAAAAAAAACTTAAATTCTTTAAGATTCTATTTTTTTTCTTTTGCCTTTTTTTTACTTTCATATATCAAATATCAAAAAGGACAATGGAATAAATAAAAGTATTTAATTTTTTCTTTTAAAAATAAATAAATATGAAATTTTCTTCTTGTAATAAAATATTTTGCCATATAGATTGATTTCTATAAGAGATCTAATAAGTTTAAAGTTTCAAATAATATTGGGAAAAAAAAAAGAATTAAATTTCTATTGCGATATTATCATCCTTTTCGTTATTTACTCTTTGATGTTGGTTGAATAAACATTTATTTTGAACAAAAGAAGAAAAAAATAGGTTGTATAAGTACAAGGATTTAACATATGTATGTATATAAAAAAAATATTATTATTCGATTTTTTTTTATTGTTATTAATTTTTTTTATAAATAAGTTATTTTTTGGGGTGGAGAAATTTGATACAAAAATCGATATTTTAAAATAATTTGAAGATAAATACATTCAGTGAATTTTATTGGAGATTTTCCATGTTCAAGTAAACAGTTTTTTTTTATATAATATTATTTTAATTGAAGCTAACATCGTTGTGGAAGTTTTTATTTAGCTAAAATAATACAGATAATCGAAATATCGAAATTGTACAAAGATATTTCACTTGAAAATGTTTAAATCACCAAATTTATGTTACTGCTATTTGTTGTATCAAATTATGTAAAAGTTCATTAAATCAATATTCTAAGAACTAGCTAAATTTTTGTGAAAATTTATAGTATTTTTATTCTTCTTTAACTTAGATAATTTTTTTTTTTTAAAACTCTTCCTTTCCAAGATGATTTCATCATAAAAACTCATTCAATTGAACCAGACAAATATTATATATACATATATATATATGTATATATAAATTATCCTTTTAATAATAATTGTAATAATATATAAATTCAATTTACAAACCTTTATCAACCCTTGTACTCTTTTCATAATGAAATAATATTAACTATTTTCTACTTATATATATTTTTGCTTTTCTATAAATATAGTAAATGTTTTATCATATTATCTACAACAGGATATCTTAAAGCTTCAAAATCAATTAACGCATCCCTTTTTCTTTATCCTTATTACAGGTTATTTTTTTTGTTGATAATAATCACTTTAAAGAGTTCCTTTTTTCCCTGTGTATGTATCGTACTAAATATTTGAAAATCTTTCTTATTCTTCATATACCTTACTGAAAGATGATTATCTAAATTTCTTATACCAAAGTCGAAAGGCAAACCGAATTATTTTATTTCTGAGGCCCCCCTCCAAAAAAAAAAACAGAGTCGAATGAATTTATTGGTTTTAAGGATTTAAAGAAATTCGAAACGATAATTCGAAAAGAAATAAGATTTTACAAGGGTAGAGTAGAGATACATACATAATAATGTACATAGAGAAGAATATTCCGTATAACACGTTGATTTGTCGTTTTAAGGGCTATTAAATTGTATTGAAACAGTGGGGAGGAAAATGTTTGGTTAAAACAAAGAATAAGAGAAAAAAAACATTACTTAAGACAAAATTTGCCTTTAAGTCTATTAAAAACCATCTTATAAGGTGAGAGACCTTTTACATTAATATTTTTAGTGTTTAATGGCTGATAGAATTTATGTAGCTTATCGGGCAGCAGAGATTATTAATAATTTTTGTTTTTTGTGTACTTTATTAGCGGAAAGAATTTCTTATCACAAAATTAACGCGTATTGAATTAGGAAATGAAGGATTTCTGTAAGATTTAATGTCGTTTTGTAAAGGCTTAAGTTAGTTGTAAATGTAATAAATATTATAGAAAAGGTTTACGGACGGTGAATATGATAATTTAATAAATAAACCAAAAAAACTATTTTTTTTTTTATTTACAATATGAAAAATAAATTAAAATTTCGAAATTTTGCAAATAACTCAATAAATTTTAATTATCTTAATATTATGCAACTAGAAATTTTGCATTGTCATAACCAGTATTTAAAAAAAATTAAGAGTCATGAAACGCAGTTGACTCTAAAATGTTTACTAGAAAAATTAAGCTAATTAATAGTGAACAAAGAAGGTGTTTTAATAGAGAAGATGCTTTAAAAGGTGAGTTTTTCTTTACAATTTTTAAATGGGTTTGGCTTAGCTTTATTTTTTTGATCGTTTTGAACTAATTTCTTTTCGTGTACACCATTTTACTATATCCTCTATGCTATGAAAAAAGAAACAAAGAATTTCACATATTTTTCAAACCTCAATTCTAAAAATTAATTATATTCAGTGAAATAATTTATTGAAAAATTCGAAAGATTTAAAAAACGTATCCTAAATATTAGGGATTGTTAATTGTAGTAATGTTATCTTGGTTTGTATTACTTTATAACGTTATATTACTTATTTTAATAGAAAATAAACAACGAACATTATTGTAGTATTAAGAAGCTTAAATATTGTTTTTTTTTATATATGATGTTCATAAATGTATAATAACATAACTTGCACCAGCATTGATTTATCCCTGGAGGACATCCCAAAATATAAAAACTTTAATTTTTTGTGTGCACACTACACACAAACCAAAAAATACTTAAAAAGTATAATAAACCAAAAACAACTAAAGGCAAAAAATAAAACATTTTATTTTATCCTAGGTATGTGTATTAATTTTATATTCTTGAAAGTTATATATATGAAATTTGGGAATGGTTTTTCGTCCTTGTTAACATCAGCTTTTGTTTAATAAGCTCTAATGAACGAAGATTACGTGCTAAGTATGTTGTTGAGCTTTACATTCGCAATTTTCATTTACAAACAAACAATCCCATATATACATATAAATATTTCTGTAGGTATTGCAAATTAAATCCTATATAAAAGGAAGAAATCTTTAGCAGGATTAACACGTCTAGTTTTTCTACTATGGACTATATAATAACAGCTATATTTGTTATATTATATACTAAAATTATATAATATAAGTTAAAACGCTTGTAGGTGGGAAAATTTATATATTTGTCTTTTAACAAAATTCATTTTGTGTTTAGTTATTTCATTTTCAGATTAAATTAGCAAAATTTCCAAATTGAATTAATCTGTTTTTAGATATATTTGTAATCTCTTTATAAAAATAGAATTTATCAGATTTTTGAACTGAAATTGTCACTTTTCAAATCAATCGGTTTTCAATATTTTCTTAAATATTTGTTCACAATATTTTGATCATTTATGAATTTGATTGAATATATTCTGAAATTGATTTAAACTTTTGTTTAATAATTAATTTTATAGAAAGAATTCAATTTAATTTTTCTGGATCTTAAAAAAAAAAACTACAATAAATTCAATTAAAATTGCTACAAGTATTCGGAAAAATGATGATAATTTTTAGAAAAAACGCTCTTAAATTAAATTAAAAATATCTGAATATAAGGAATATTTGAAATTGAATAGTTATAAATTCAATTTGAAACACAATTTCAATTTACCAAAAAAAAAAATGAATAATTTAATCTGAAAAAGGTATATTCATTCTGTGAAAATCAGATTTTATCGCGCCAACAAAATTCTATTAATCCAAAAACTTGTGTCATATATTAAATAAGTGAGTTTATAAACTGCATACCAAATGACAAAAAAAAAAGTAGAATAAAACTACAAAATAACAACAAAAAGTTTTGTGTACCCTGAAAATTCATAGAGGTGGAATTGGAAATTCAGTCATGCAGAGTAAAATTAAGACTTAATCATTTTTACTAAACATGTTAAAGTCCAATATACAAATAACAATTTTTTTTAAAGATTTTATTCGTTTCGTAAATAAAAAGTTTGACGTTTTCTATTTTTGTTTTATTATTATACACTTTTTTTTTTATTTTTATATTTGAAAATAAATAATTTATTTGGTGTTTTCATTAAATGTTTGGAATATAAATTGTGTTTTAATACCAAAACAGAGAGAGAGAGAGAGAAAAAACGATTGTAAAATTACTAAATTTATATTTAAAAAATAAAAGTTTTATTTTATAAATGACAATAACAATTTTTTGATTTTTATTACAAATTTATTGAAATGTTAAATGAAAAATATAAAAAAAAGAAAATTTACTGACATTTAAGTATTTGATTGAAAAAAATGGTCCTTCCTTGTCAATCAAGACATCAAGTTCTTTTTTTCATATTTGATTTTTTTTCTGTCATTTTTCTTTTATTTATTTTTTTTATTAGTTTTTGTTATTGTTATTTTTATTTGTCAACCTAACTCCTAAATCAAAGTGTGTGGCGTCTGTCAAAATTGAGTAAAAAAATAATACACACACATATTGTAATAGTCGAACTTGCATATTCATTATCTTTGAAAATAAAGGAGATGTGTGGGGTCTATGTTATAAGATTCCCACAACCACTTCATCTTTATTTCCAAAGATGCATCGTTCTTAGCTTAATCTTGCTAAGAGTATGGTAGGTGAGTATGGACGCAGTCAATAATACGTACTGTAGTTTACTATAATTAAATTATAGAACATTAAACTTTTCAGCCATTATAAATTGCTAGGTATTTTTCAATTGGATTGCACAGTTTAAATATGTCCAACCTGACTATAACCAGCTATATATGTTAATTAAAGTTAACGTAGTTAACGTTCTATTATTGTGTTAATGTTATTAGCCTGAATGATGCCAATCGGTTTTCCTACATTTTAGATCTGCTTTTACAAATTAATCACAGTTAAAGGTTTCTGCGGTTAAGAGATTTTAATTGGTTGGTTGGTTAGTTTGAAAGGGGGAAGGGGCCAGCCCTCTACGCACTGAGACCACTTGGGTCCGTTGTACACCCCATACGATGCCATAAACTTAAGAGATTTTACATAAACGTGGACATTATTCTCTAAGATTAATTTTAATTAATGTGCTCAAATAAAATCTATTTACGAATGATATAACCAATCAGGAAATGAATCTACGGCAATTCAGATTACTAATTCACTTCCCTGTAATTTAAATTTAAAGTTTAAAAGAATGTTTTAAAATATTTTCGAAATTACATCATAATACATATTTGGAATAGTTTTACACCAATTAAATTTAAAATTACCAAAATACAAAAAAGGTTGTAACAAAATTGCATTTGACAACAAATTTGAAAATGCTGAGATATTTCTTTTATAATGTGTATTATTATAGTGTACATAATGAAATTTATGTTAGAATTTCTTAATTAATCCCGAAAGACATTTTAACGTATATAACAATAATATGTAATTTTATAAATATAATAAATATTAAAGAAATGTTTCTAGTCATAAATATTTTTTTACAGATATATACATGTATGTATGTACTATATAAAAGTTTAATATTCATTATTAATTTCATCATATCAAAAAAAAGACTCTTACACACTTTTTTTTCTTCTCTAATTCAATCTTTTTACGTATATCCTTTTGAATTATAAGAATATTTAAAAATTAAACAAAAAATCTACCCAAGAAATTATACAAAGATAAATTAACGTTTCATTAAATTTCACCCTCATTTAATTTGTACAAATTTAACGTGTGCATTTTACGTTTTTTTTTTAAAATAATAAAATAATATTCATCTACATTTTCCACACCATAAAAAATCGTAATATAGAAGGTATAAAATGATTTTCATTCAAAAGGAAAAGATTTCCTTATCTATTTATGTATAGGTATATATTATACTAACTGTGCTTGGAGAAATCGTTAGAGAGAACCTTATGGTATTTTTTTTACTTCTTATTTTTATGTGGAAGGATAAAACTAATTAAAAAATAAGATTTTGAAAAATCTATAGACGTAAAAAGATATGATTATATAATTTTGCTTTAATAATTTTTTACTTTGATAATTTTATAAAATATTCCGTAAAACGAGAGGTTTTCTTTTTCTATTTTTGACAAAAGGATTTAAGCGTATCAATTTCAAAAATATATAATAAAGAGCCCTTGGCTAAGCAATTAATAATTTTTCAATATTGATTTAATAAATATACAATGAAAATTATATTTTTTTAATGAAATTATTTTAAAAAGGTAAAATCTAAGTAAACATTATTATTAAGTCGTAGATACTATCAATTTTTATGATTAATTGAAATCAAATTCAAAATATTCAAGAAAACCATAGTTAATAATCGACAGTATTGGTTGTAGGATCACTCAAATCAGACAATTAGAGAATATTCGAAATCAGAACATTATATTGGATTTACTGATGATCTGTAACTTATGGAACTTAGTAAAAGTGTTTAGTTATTCGTTAAAGATAAAATTTAATTTAATGATAGATTTAACATATATATTTAATTTTGTTTACTATAATTGTGAAAATTGATCTATTGTAATAAAATCTAAGTGTAATTTACCAATTTTTAATATTTTTAAAATATTTATTCATTTGTAATTCGTGGCTTCATGCTGTACGTCAAAAAAACTACACAAAATATAAAATAAATAAATCGGAATAAATCGAATAATGTTAAAATCTATTAAATTCAAGTTTTTTAAATTCTCAGGATTAGAAAATATAAATTACTTACAATATTTTTTTAAATTTATTCTAATTACATCTATGCATAATCTTCTTCGCCGAAAATTCCGAATGTAACCACCATTTTAATTATAATTAAGAATTTCTTTTATAAATTAATAAAATTATTTAAAAATATCACTAATTTTAATATAATCTTCGTTAAAACTTTAAATATCGCATGCTACAATGGTTATTGGCTTAAAATCCGATAGTGTGACTAACTTAATTTAACATTTCCAATTAGGATATAGTTTGAAATTTTTTTTGGGTATTCATCGTAAACGAAAATTTGTGTCCCTAATAATTTTAAAACATTTGCAGTGTCTAGTTTTTCCTTTATGGGATTATACATTTGAAAGTAATATGTAAAAGAGAGATTTCGTTCTATATACAAAATGTTACACAAAAAAATATTCACGATTTTGTAATGTCAATGAGGGGGAATGAACAAAAAAAAATTAATTAAAACACCCTGTGACAGTGATTTATATTATTTCCTTTTTCTCTATATACTTTTTTTTCAAATTTGAAAACAAAACAAAGATTTAACATATTGAACAAACTAAAAAAAAATATGAACTCATGAGAAAATTTGAGATATTTAAAAGTGAAAACGTTAAATTGATGGGGAATGAAATATATATACACAGGTTTAAGGTACAGCTCCCACACAACATCTATAGCGTAAAGTAATTTAAAACGTGCAAATAATTGATGAATTAAGAGGGGAAAACATCACTACTCATCCAGAAAACAAAACCAAAATAATAAATTAATGAAAATACGAGTAATTTTTGTTTTTACTACGTTTTCCTTTTGATTATTTATTGAAATTTCAGGGAAAATAAAACAATACTTAAAATATATAAATTTCCTTATAGAAAATTAGTAAATCATCCTTCGAATTTGATATTTGATTATAATATACCCATAGTATTTATAATCAAATAGAAATAGGGTAGTAGAAATTTTTGTCAATTTCGATTTGTTTTCGTTTATAAAATTTAAAATTATGACTAGCTTAGCGTTTCTGCTCAGCTAGCTATAATTAATTAAGCTTAATGTATTTTGGTCATACGCTCTTAACCATAATTATCTTACTTAGTTCAAACTCCTATTAGTTGAATTATTACAAATCAAATTGCTGAAAGATAATTTTTTTAACCTATTGAGATTCACATTATTTGAAATTTGACTTAAATTATAATTTAAGAATTTCATTTTTCATCAGATAATTTGATTTTAAATGATTTTCTTTTTCTACAAAATAAACCAAAAAAAAAAAAAAAATGTAAAATAAAAAAACGAAAATTGAAATAGAAAAATGTTCGAATAGCAATTTTAAAACAGCAAAGAAAATATTTATTTATTTTTTTATAATAATAAAAATAATAATGAAAATTGCACTTTTATGATGAAATTTCAAATTAAATTATAATTTTTTTTTATTCTTTATATAAATAAATACGAGTATATATAGGTAAAAATAAAGAAATTCTTATGAATTTTCCTCTCAGACATCTGAAGTGCGATGTATAGTATAGTATGGGTATAGAAAATCTCATTACAAGGACTGTAAAAAAGTTTTGTAATGATTTTTCGTAATAACATTTTAAAAGTTTTATTTCAATTCGTATAGTAGTTTTTTTTAAATTAAAAAGAAATTTAATAAATTTTGTAGTTATAAGTTTTTCTATAATTTGTAAAATCCCTAAATAGATTTTCTTTTTTTAAAAAAATTATAATAAATTATCAATTTATATTAATTTCAAATAAAGCTATAAATAAAATGTGTAAAAATGAAGATGTGTAAGTTAAATAAAACTATATCGATTTTGTTAGCTTCCAAATATAGAAATTTTTCCTTCAAATGACTATGTTTTCACTTATATAATTTATTTTAATCTTAATAATTTCGAAAATCTGTGTACAAAAATAAAATTTATGTTTTTAAATCTTTATAATTGATGTCGGAATATCAAAAGTACAAATCCAAAATAATATTCTGTATTTCTGTTTCGTTAATTTCGGATTAATATTTATTATAGTGTGAAATATAAAATAGAATATTTTATTAAATAGCTTAAGTGTATAAAAGAAACAATTTCATGGTATATTGTAATTTCTGCTAGGGCAAAAAGAATTTCTTTTGTTTTTTTGTTTAATAACACATTTTACCTATCTCGTATAGTAATAATATTATTTACTATGGTTTAAGGCCATTTAGATATGATGAGGAATATTTTATAGGTATATATACATATATCTATTATTTCGAAATATTTTCATATCATACTTTACAGTCACTTAAGTGTCTCCTTTTCACTAAATAATAATAATAATAATTCCTAGACAAATTCCATGTTTTTAGCTTTAGCTATAAAATGTACCTGGATATATTATTTTTTTTGTTAAAAGGAAATATTTTTTAGATAGACTTTTAGTTATGGAGCTATATAGTTAATTGAAAGCCAGATAAGTGATGAACAGTTTTTTAAATGAATAATATGAATTTGAACATGTTTCATACGTAAATGGTTAATTTTAAAGCTTTTCCCTTACTGTGTGCAATCTTTTTCTTTAGATTATTTGCAATTGATTTATGCTTAATTGTTTTATGTAACTGATAATGGGCTTTCCTGGAAGATATCATAATGAAGAACTAATAAAATTTCCGCAAATTACATTTTTTAGTTGCTATTATTCAGTAAATGCGACCTGAAATTAGGGAACGAACCTTTAGCTTGTATGTGGGAGAAAAAGGAAAGGGATTGAAAGGGATATTTTAGAAATGTCATATTTTGATATTTATTTCCAATAACGAACCGTTGCTTAACCATAGTATATTTCAAAATCATATTAAATTTTTTATGCCACTGCACAGTAAAGCAATTTTTTGGCAAACAAATGTTACTTTTTGAAAGACAATTCAGAAATTGTATTTTTCTGTAAAAATATTTTAAATCCTCTAATGCTCCAGATCTAATAACTTTATTAGAAATATTATTACTAGATTTACACTAGAAATTCTCTTTATTTTATAATATCTTTATTTCTCCTGCTATATACTTCTTATATATATAACAATTTTCTTTTGATTATATGTCCTAAGGGATTAGCGGTTTACCAAAAAACATAATATGTCCATTTAAACTTTAAAGATATAAAAATATATCTATATATATGTATGTATAGTACATGTATTAAGGTAAACAACATAGTATAGTCAGATGTATTTAATATACGAAAATGATAAAATTTAAATTTTGTTTTTGGAATTACCATCAGACCAGGAAAATAACATGATTTTCTCTCTACCTACGTACGTAAAATTGTATGGTATATTTACGTAAAATAGATATTTTGTGTCGGTTTTTTGTTATTATGTTATTAAATTATTTTAATTTTGAAGTGTCAAAGCTCTTCCTAAATTGATATTTATAGCATAAAATTTTATTTTACATTTTTACTATACATATGTATGTATGTATATCATCCTAAAAATCCTATAATATTTAAAAGTATCTGTGATGTTGGAATAACTCGTCACTTATCACACAATGTTTTCATATTTTTTTATATATGATAATACTGAAGGGTTATGAGTAGTTTTCAAGGGGTAAAACTTATTACTGATATGGGTAATCTGTAGATGTGATAAAAATAGGAAAAACCAAAAAAGGTTTGGTTAAGGTGTAAATTTACTCGACTAATAGCATTTCTTCATAACAAATATAGAAATATTTATAAATCCTTATAGAGGGATTAAGGCTATATATGGAGTATTTGCCACCATATTTTCATAAAGGTCGAAAGATAGCTTGAGCTCAGGTCAGGAGATTCTTCAAGCCACAGGCTATTAAGACATTTAAGATATTAGGAAAAACAATGTTTGAAAAAAGAATTTCTCTTTTGAATTTTAACACCATGTATAGCTATAATAAATTAATGAAACAAATACGTTAATATTTTTATACGATACTGAAAATGATTAACAAAATTTATGTATTTTATGATCAAAACAAAACCAGAACACGAAAATAGTAATTTTTCATCGACATTAATGTTTAAATTGGCAAAATTATTTCAAAATTATTATTATATTAAATTATTTTTGTTAACAAATGACTATAATTTTTTTACCGCCACTAAAAACTTATTTTTCTAATCATTTATAATAAAATTAGAATAAAGTTAAATAAGTTAATAAACTATTATATTATCCAACTTATATTTATTAAAATTGCTTCGAATAAAAATATGTTAGCCAATAAACTTGCCACAAGAAAAAATAGGTAATATATAATATAAAATTACGTTCGTTGAAGAAAAACGTATGCTACCAAAAGAAATTATTTATTCGCGAATTTTATTTTGAAAATTCATTCAAAAGGGTTAACCACATTTTACCACAAAATTTTTAGTTGAATATCTTAAAAGCTTACCATACATTTTTGACTAAAATATGTTTTTTTTTGCTTTCTTAATATATGAAAGAAAAGGCTACAACCCCCAAAACTAACCTAAATATAAAAAAAAATAAAATTATACATTTTTATTTATAAATCATGTGTTCTGGGACAGATTTACACATGTACTTAAATACATAAATTTTCTAATGTTCCAACATAAAAAATCTATAACTAAACTCAAATATTTTGGTATAACGAAACCAAAAGACTATTATATACTTTTTTCTTAGTTTTTATTCGGTTTTTTTTTTGTGGTAAAATGTGTGGTAGTATCACATATCATTTCACACATATACATGCATTAACATTTTAAGAAAATTTAAGACTAAAATGAAAATTTATATTTTCCGAATGAATTTTGCTTTATTGGAGGAAAAATCCAAAAATTGTATAAGGGGAACACGGAAAATAAAAGGTGTTATATTTAAATTTTAAATTGAAATAATATTGAAATGACCACCACATTAAAATAATAAAAAAATATCAGAATTTATTACATAAATATATATTTGCTTAGACTAGGAGCTATAGTGAGTATTAAATCAATAAAACTTTTTATAATATTTGTTCATCAATAATTATTTAAAACTTGTCTTAAATTTTAATTATATACGAGTATAAATATAGTAAATCTTTTCATAAGCAATGGACGTAAAAGATTAGATTTACAAAAAATATTCAGACTTCTTCTTAATTACTTAATTTTTGTTCCGAAATAAGATATCAAATCAAATCAGCTTTAAAAAGTTAAGTTTTTGATTGATTAAACACTTAGACTATTAAGAATATTTGTTATACCATTGGACTGCACCGAAATTTAAATCTAAATTTTCTATTTCTAATCCAAAGTCTGGTAACATTTTTCTTATTTTTGTTTTATAGCTTCAAGCCTATTTTTTTATAAGAAGTATTTTCACTACTGTGTGTGTGGCTTTAGTGGCAAATAAATTTTTCCATGAAAACACACACAAAATTTTCTGAAACTTTAACCAAATATATTTTTTTTTTTGTAGAAAGTTTTATAATATGCAAGCAATTTTATTTTTGTTCTGAATTTTCTTTCAAAATTATATTCAAGATTATTTTATTTCATTTCTTCCAGTCAGTTTTTTAAGAAAAACTAGGAAAAATCTATTAAGCAATATATGTATATTTTTCACCATAAAAAAAAATAGAAATCTATATATAATCAAAAATTATGTGTACAAACGATATTTTATTCATTCGAAAGAACACTTTATTTTTTGTATTTTTTTTTTTTGTATAGCTTTAGAATTTTAGTATTTTCCTTTTTCCGGACTAAGCAATAGAATTTCAAATATTTGCATATCCATTATGTATATATGTATATGTATGTAGATTTACAAAAAAAAAAACTTTTCCATTTGTGATAATTTATATGTATTTTTAAGGTTCCACCAGATAATAATAATTTAGTTCTAAAGTTTCCTTTTCAATAAATTGAAAATTCAATAGGAATTTCCATTTTTTTTTTTCATTATATTAAGATTATCTTCTGTACAAATACATTCAAATTCGTATCTAAAATAAATTTAAATTTATAGTATATTTTTTTCACCTACTTTTTAAATTATATATTTTTTTTTCATTTTTTACCAGATAAATTTATAAAACTAAAACTCATTATCATTTAAAGTTTTTAATATAATATTTTAATGATATACTTAATAGCTCTTAGTGACCATAATATTGGCAACGTATGTTGTTTATATTTAATTTATGAGAGTTACCGAAATTCATATTTTTAAAGTGTTAATTATAATAATACTCGTATTATTCAAGTTTAATATTTACACAAATTTCATAAATGAATGAAAAATACACCACTAAGGAATTTCATAATTTTAATTATTAATCTCAATAAATCAAATTTTTATTCGTAATTTCTTCGCGTGATAAAATAATTTAAGTTTGATGATTTTGTCTCTTGTTGCGTCGCTCCATATATCGAAACCGGATTACTGGATTATAGACACGAATATGAATATAGTTTTTTTTTGTAAAAAGGAAATTATAAGATTAAATAAATTTCTTACATATAAAGAAAAGTATTAATAAAAGGATAAATTACATAAATAATATAAAAAACAATTTGTGTCATAATAAAAATATTTATTGATAAATTGTCTTTTATTTCTACCATATTGTAAAATTTTAGAAAGTATATTACGTACTACAATTCATAATTTATAAAAAAAAAATTCTGTTACTAAATTAAAATTTTCGGGTCCCTATTCAGGAGTAAATCATCTGAAGCATATATGTAGTCCTTCTGTTGTGGTCCAATTTGTATGAAAAGTTAGAGGGAGACAAAAATTTTAAGCAAATAAATTGCCAATTATATAAATCCATAGAGCGAGTTGCGGTACTTGCTATATAGATTAACCGGACTCTACCAAGAAATTTTTGGATATGAATTTTTCCTATATTACAACAAAGTTTTGAGTAGCAGGAAACTGATATTTATATTTATACATTAGGCTTTGGAATAAAATTTTACCTGGAATCAGAGCAATAATGAAGATATAACAAGCCTCAGCTTTTTAACTCATCTCCGAAATATAATCGGAATCTATCGCATATGTATATAAAAAATTCTATATTGAATACCTTAACACAATTTAAAAAACAACAAAATACTCTAAACATTAACCAACTTGATCCTTATCAGAATACAAAAAAAAAATTTCAGAAACTAAAAAAAAAACAGGAATTTTCGAAATAAAAATAAACAAATAAATTGTAAATATCCTTTTCTCACGTAAACTGCATATTTACCCTTTTTTCTCATTATATTTGTCACAATTTTTCATTTCTCCAATGTTGTAGAGTCATATTAGAAGCAATAAAAGGGATGAATTTAAGTGCAATTACATTTCCTCTTGAATGGACACTCAGCAATAATAATATTATAACGTGCGACATATTTTTCATCCTGATGGGAAGCAAGCACACAATTTTCTTTTGTAAAACACATTACAACAATCCTTTTTCACTGACCCTTTTTTTTATATTCGCTGTTTGATACGTTCATATTTTTTTCCTATATAGTATACTGGACACTATGTGAAACGTTTCCTTAATAGGCTTAAGACCTGAAACCATTTTATCTAGTGTCTTAAAAATCCGAGGGGGAACTAAGTTTTATGTAAAAAAAAAGTGTAACCCAATAAAGGATTGCTTTATGCGGTATATAAAAAGGATAGCGGGAAGCTTTCAAGATTTATTAGAATCATGATAATAAAATAATATAAAAAAATTTCTTATGCTCCCTCAGGTATATTTATTAAGGACACTTTTTTATAGTGAAATGAAACTGATGGTTTTACTACGATTTAATGTATATAATATAATAATAATAATAAAAAATATATGGGAGCAGAAAAGCTGTGAATTAAAATAAATCCTAATGTGTTAAGCCTTCTGGGGCAGTTATAATTAGAGGTGGAAAATACATGATAAAATAGAATAGAATTATATTACACTTAATTGAATTTTGAAAGAATTATCCTCGATTTCATAAACTGTATTTGTGTACAGACTACGTGCTACATTTTTTTTTGTATGAAATTTATAAAATTAGTAAATTTTAGTATAATTTATATTATTGTTGAAGTAAAGCTTTCAAATATATAATACCTATATACAAAGACAATACTGAAGAAATATAATCGGATACAATTGACATCATTTATGATAACGTATTTCATGTAATTATCAATTGTGAAAACTCTGAGCACGGAGTTGTAAAGTATACGATTTCTGTACTCTAATATGAACGAAAAAAGATAATTTCATCGAATGTCAGAATTGCGGTAACTAAAATTACGATAAGTTTATAGTAAGCGCTTCAGTGTTCTAGAAACTACGTAAAAAATGGGGCAAATTTTGATGCTATAATTTCGGACTAATTAAGGACTAATTTAAACCCAAAAAAAATTTTTTTTTTGTACCAAATTTAAAAAGGGGGGTTCTGGCTTGTGTTCAAGCTCGCGACCCACCATATAAATATCGGTACTACATACATTAATATGAAATAACTTATAATTTTGGACTTATATTTAAAGACTCTCGAACGGCATCAAAAAATGTCCAAAATTAAACCCCTAACTCAAATTTTACCCTTAAAACAGTTTATTGGCAAGATATTCAAATATAGATTTAAAAAGGATGGCTTCCAGTTAGGGCTTGAATTTCGGACATATTTTGATGCCGTCTTTAATAAGTGCAAAATTATAGGGTATTTCAAATTAATGTAGTATAGACACAAGCCAGCACCCCACCTTTTTAACACAAGCCAGCACCCCCCTTTTTAAATCTCTATTTCTGGTGAATAGGGGATGGTACAAAATTATTTTTTTGGAGTTGAAATTGGACCTTAATTAGTCCAAAATTATAGCATCAAATTTTTTTAAATCGGTTAAAGTGAGGGTTCCTCAATTTTTTACGTCTAGAAACTGATAGTTTAGGACTGGACCTAGAAAATGTTATAAACTTTTTGGCTCATCATTATAAAATTATAGGTAAAACAACGCGCAGTGAACTAAATGACAACCATAATATTAGTGATGACGGAATCGATTATTTAAGAAAACCCGATTAGTGCTGGGATATAATTGGCAAGCTGAACTGGTACATTATGGAGACTTCATCTCACGTAATATATACATATACATTAAAGTGATATTAAAAACTGCGGTAAGTACGAATTTCAATCATCTTCAGTTCCAGACTTCGAAAAATAATTTTAATATTTTACATTTCAAAATACAGAAATAAAATTGAATATTGTGAAATTGAATTGAATAAAGTAATTAACAAAATTCTGATCTTGAAGTTAGAAGTAATACTACGACTAACAATAATTATGAGTATTAAAATTTCACATTACATTCACATTTTCTATATTAATTAATTTTTATATGTAAAATTTATTTTACATTTTATCTTCATTCGAAAGTATACTTCTTATCGTAATATCACTAAGTATTGATTTTTCAATAAATTTCATTATTTCAGTTGTACACTCATTTGCATTAATTCAAATATAACTTACAACAATATCAATAATTGAAATTCCTTAAAAAAAATTACTTTCAAATTTAAATAATATGAAATTTCACAGTCAAAGGTCAAAATTCTTTATTCTATCTATTTCGTTTTATTCTATAACTAAACCAGAATTTATAATGTTCATTGAGAAACATTTTTTTATACGTCACTACCGCCTATAAATAACAAACGTCAGTTTTTATTTCAATTAAATTCGACTTGACAAATTGGTTATTTTTGTGGTCACGCAAATTTTCTTTGTTTTTTTTTTCAATTTAGTATTTAAACTTACAAGTCGTACAAGTCGTTTGCGGGGGTGATATTTTTTATATATAATAATAAATTGTATCCTTTATAATAATTGTTTAAGGAATTATTATTTCCTTATAGTTTCATTTCCACCATCGTATATTTTTTTTTTGACGGTAATGATTCTATTCAGACGATTTTTTGTTTCCTTTTAGTTTTGTGGTTTCACATTGTTTATAAATATTAAATTTGATTTTTTATTAAAAATGAATAGAAAAGGATATATTGTAATGTAACCAGCAAAACATTTTCAGGAATAATTAAATGTGCGTTTTTAAAACAATTATTTTTTGTTATAATAGTTGCAAAAAAAAAATATACATTATATAAAAACGAAAGAAATGAAACAAAGTTAATTGCTGTTTAGTTGAAAAGTTATTACAATTAAATTGTCATCGGAAATAATATTTAAAAGAAAATGTGCAATTGCGGAAACATAAATTATTTAACGTAAAGGGACATTTTTAATTTATAGAAGTTTTTCATTTTTTATTTGTAATTACATTCTTGTTAATAACAAGGTATAAATTGTCATATTATTATTATTGATAATTATAGTTAAATATCGTTTAATGAATTTTGTATAATTAAAGTGTAATATACATATATATAAATGTAAAAATTGATTTTAATTACATTATTTATGTAAGTTATAACGAGCTTATAAGAAAGATATTCCTAAACTTTAGTCAACATAATATTTTCTATTATATTATAAGACCAAACTATCGACACCACCATAATACATTTTAGTAAATGAAATCATTTGCTTCAGACAATATGACGACCGACTTTTGATAGAAATCCACTAAAATAGGAAATTTATAAATAATATAAATTCCCATTATATTTAGCTATATAATTAATCTGCTACTAGCAGAATAATTCAAATCGGATGCCAATAAATTTGAAAATCATGTTTAAATAAAAAAATTACCTATTACTTTGAATTTTAATAATTATAAAAGAAATATTTTTTTTTTCAATGATTAATAGTTACAGAAATTTCGAGTATTGAGCCAATTCTTATATGATAAAAAGAAAACTATGTAGCAAGAAAAAGCAATTTCTTAATTATCTTTTTATGAACAAAAATTCGTAATGATGAGTTTAAAAAAAAATTAGAAATTTATCAAAGACTATATTACATACACAATGAAGTTAATTTTCCTTGTTCCCATAACATGATTTTGAAAAATTTAATCTTTACTTCAATTTATATTTATGAAGTCAAGACGCACTAAATACATGAATTTAAATATATTAAAACGGATGAATTTCTGGTATAACGTATAAACAAACGTATTAAACCATAGGTTACATTATTTATGAACAATTTTAAATTTTCGTATATGATCTGCAAAATAATAATTTTTGCAACAACAACAAAAAAAAATAATGTTATATAATATGCAATACAGAGTAAGATTACATTTTTATGGCATACGCATCATAAAAATAGAATACACTTTTGTAAACATAATATAAAATAAATAATGCAAGCAATGATGAAATAATATTGTATTCACACTACATGGAACAACTTTTTAAACTACCGTCACTGCATAATACTATTTGCAAATATACTTTGAATTGCAAATAATTTTTGATAGATTGTTTGTCTAATTGAATTAATTTTTAGTATAATTATTCAATCAAAATGAATACAAAATTTACTATTGTTGTGAAAATTTACTACAACCGAAAAAATGTTATGTTCCATTATAAAAATTGTCCAAAAATGATTTGGAAATATATAAGTTAGGTTTTGGATAATCAATAATGTTCCAACTTATGTGCTGTGGATCAAAATTCATTATTTTGGAACACTGATTTTGTGAAATTGGTTATGATTTTAATATATTATAAACTATATACAATAAATTAAATACGAATTTCCGAAAAATGTAGGTAATAATCAAAGACAAAATATTTGTACCTTTGTTAAACAATAGCAAAAATGTTATAATACATTATGTATGTCCCCATCTAATCTTTTTTTCAGTATTTATTTTAGGCTATTGAAGATTTTAACATTTTACTATTACTTTAGTTTGACAGTATATTTTTTTAATAATTAAAACCTCTCAATAAATCTACGTAAATATATTTAAAAGCACAGTGTGAATTGTCCATTAAGTAATAATAAAGTAAAATAATGAAGTCAGTGTAAAATGAGATCCTTAACTAAATATTAAATTTTATAAGGAATAATATATATATATGTATATGTAAAATTATGAGTTCTAATTTACCCAAAATTAATTATATTTCAAGGATTTAATATTTAATTGAAAATTCAGTATGTTTACAAAATAATTATTAATATTTTAGTATTACTACTTTTTGGTAAATTTACTATGAAATTATTAAAACCAAAATATTTATAATCTAGATTTTATGCTTTTACAATTTTTGTAAAATATACAAAACCAAATTACCTTTAACAAATTTAGCTAGTAACACTAAATAGAAAAATTCAATAGAAAATAGTTTATATTATTTTTTAAACCATAAAATAATCAAACGAAGATTAATTTCTTAAAAATTGCATAATTAAAGAAATTATTAACAGAAAAATAACCCATGGCAGAAAAGCAATTATATTCAAACAAAAATTTTTTAAACAAAATTTTCCATTTAAATTTAATATCAGTCCTCATGCTGCCCACTTTTGAATGATGGTTTACTGATTAATAAGCATTGTAATTTTTTATTTGCTACTTTTATTATATAATTTTTCGCGAAAAATATTTTATTTATGTCAAATAAGGAGAAAAAAGCATAAACATATTTTCGAAATAAAAAGAGTTAGGTGTACAGTGTTGGTATGATGGTAATCTAATATTTTATCCAGTAGGATGACGAATAGTAAATTAGAGATGACATTTTCTTACTGATATGTAATTCCAAGTTAATGTTAATATTTTATGGCAACAACGTCATTATTTGAGTAATTTTGGAATGTAATATTTTGTCAAAAAGTTATTAGCATTCAAATATATGAAGTAACTATCTACTTCTTAACTTGGAACAGAAAATTTCAATTTGTTATTGATAATTTTGATTAAATCAATTAAAAAAATACAACATGGCATAATACTGATGGTAATTGTTGGCGACTTGTATTTTGCCCAAACCTGATTAAAGAAATTATAAATTAATATACTTTACTTCCATAGCACTTTCATTTTTTTATTTTATAAAAATGTCTGGTTATTTGTCGTGCGTTTATAATGTCAGTCCTTTATCCATAATAATAAGAAGTGGAAAAGTGGATAATGGGCTAAAGGATATTTTTGATTTTTTTTTTTTTTTATAAAAAAAAAATATTCTTCAATACATTTTTTATTTGTAATTTCTTTATTTCTCGGGAAAAACCATGAATATTTCATTTTTTATCACCATGAAAGGGAAAAAGAATATAACTACTTAAAAGGATGTAAAATAAAAAGGCACCACACAAAAAAAAAACGTGGTTGGATGGAGTATTATTCTTATAAATTTAAGTTAAGGTAGAAATTAACCAACACAAAAAAAAAGGTACAAAGGAGGAAAATTAAAATACACAAGGACAAAAAATACTTTTATCATGACAAAGTTGGAGTTTGAGAAGTAAAAAATCTTTATAGTAAAAAAAAAATTGTTTTTTTACCATGCTGCGAAAAAAATGATAAATGTCGAGAATTATAATTAGGAAAATAGAGTTAATGTATTTTTTTTCTTTTACAGTTTTCCTTTTTTGTGGAGTTTTTTTTATGGAGCTGTGTGAAATACAAGACGTTTTTTTTTTTATTGGATGTATAAATATTGAAAGAGTTAAAAGCTATTCTCACTACAACTTTTAGATATCTGAATATATTTTGTGAAAATCAAGTATTTACAAACTGCCGAGATGTTTAATTATAAAATTGAGGTCTTTTAATGTTCTCGATAGTTGAAATTGCTCCAAAGAGTTGCTTTAACTTGTTTAACAGTCATTTTTGAATTAAAAAAAATTATTTTTTTTTTTGTGTTGAAGGAAGTGCTGTTTAATTTCAAAACTGAGTAGTGTGTATATGGTATTATTAAAATTGTATAATACGTTATAATAAAATGTGGAACTAAAATAAACTTAAGGAAAATATTGTGAATTAATTTTAATGTGAAAGTAAAATTCTATAAAGGAAATCTTTTTGTTGGAGTAAAACTTTGTAGTAATATTTTGATTGGTTTTCTGGGAAGGACATAATAAATTAATAATTCAAAATTATTTTATTTAAATATTTTATTAAATTTACGGTAAAAATAAAAATTTATGAAGAAATTAGAAACTTTCAGTAATAAGTTTAATTATAAAGAATAATAGTATAAGATATAGTCGAAAATAAATATTTGATTCGACATTTTGTTTGTTTATATTTTAGTAAAACTATTGATATTAAATAAATAAATTGAAATTGAATATGAAAGTTTTTTATATAATTTAAAATAATGAAAACACGTTTGAGAATTTCAAAAATATTTGACCCTACTATGTTTAGTCATATTGAGAACTATTGTTGAAAGTTTAGTATTTGGGGTACCCCTAGAACAGCTTAGTTTGCAAACAGCTGTCCAGCGCTAACCAATTTAACCTATTTTGTTCCGCTAACCATAGTTTTATTATTCTCTTACTCGAGCTTACTGGGTAACTTATTCTACAAATTGGAAGGTTGTTGTCTAGTGCACTATTCCTGGCCAACTGATCTGCCATTTCATTATCTGCTTTTTTTCGAGGTCCCGGAGACCAGCTTTTTCGTTATTTATAACTACTTTTGCTTAAAACATTTCGCTAGCTAAAAACCAATTTGGAGGTAATTGATTTATTTGCCAGTGCTTTGATAGCTGCTTGGCTATCCGAACAAATTACTATTTTTTTATTACAAAGATTATTCATACTATTATTAGTTCCGTGGCATCTTTTATAGATGCAATTTCAGCTTGGAAGATCTTAGTACTGACTTTTGGTTTTAATACTTATTTAAATAAAACCCTTTGCTTTAAAATATTTTCCAGAGAATTTAAATTGACGTAGTATGTATAGTAAATTTTACCAGAAAGCTGCATAAAAAATTAACAAGTCTAAAACGTGCAAAAAAATATATGTATATATTTTTTTTTATTAAATTTCAAATTTGATTTTAAAAATTCAAACAAAAGCTTCGCCTATTTAATATTTCTAACAGATAATTTTCCATATATCCCTTTCATACCAAATAATAAAACTTTGAGTAATAACAAAATCAAAAAAGAACATAAATTTTTCTATTATGTTAAATGATTATTCGTGCATAGCAATAATCATCATGTAAAGAAAGTATCTCTTAATAGCAGCGGCGTAGTTTTCTATTTTTACAGGTCACAGTTTCAATTTTGGTGTCATTATATTTAAATGATGACTGCTGTGACGCCACTGGTATCATATTATACTTCTAGTAGTTAAAAATTTATGTTGTCTAGTTAAATTATATACATATGAACACAAAAAAAAAATTGTAAAATTTTACTTTGGCATAAGAACCAACGAGGAAAAAAAACTAATGTAATAATAGATTTTGAAAAAGAAAATTATTCGTGCATTATCTTTAATTTGCTGATAGCTATAAAATTAAGTTATACTCGTAATTTAAAGAAAAAAATATAAACCTCAGCCTGAATTTGATAATTTTACTTGACGTAATATATCAATTCTATATTATACGATTATGTGTATCTTAATTTCCATAAATTTTAGTTAAAATACTAGAACGGCCCTCTAAATTATTACTTTAAAATGGATTACATTATGACTAATCAGCGAAGGAAAATAACCCATTATACATTTTGGGCATTGGTTAATTTCATTAATAACTTGATAGGTTGAAGTATGACACTAATACATTTATTGAATCAATGTATTGAACGCCAAAGTTATTTCAAAGCAAACATTGAGAAAGCTTCATCGAATAAGACTTTAAGACAGATGGCAGTTGATTGATGAGGTAATGGAAAACAGGATATAGCCTTCTCATTTATTTTCTAGGAAAAGATAGTGGCCTGAAAATAGTTTGCGCAAGAAGAGTCAAATTAAAGGAATTTGCACAAGAAGAGTCAAATTAAAATATTTTTAAATACAGTATGACAGTAATTTTTTCCCAAATAAAAAATCCTTGTATTTCAATTAAAAAGAAACTTTACAAATTAAAATACAAATATTAGAGTCGTTTTGACTGAAAATAAAATTTTTATTAGTATTTATTTATTTTCAAAAGTTTTTTTTAATTAATTTCCATAATGTCCTGCGTACATAAATTTCCATTTAAATCTAAATTTTAAATTAAAAATCTCAACAACAAAAACATCTAATCACAATCAAAATCTTATAATCTCATTAAAATCTCATTAAAAAAAAAATCCAATCTACAAAATCTTCTTCGGTGTTATTTTAATATTAAATTAATTTATTTTCTATATTTCATTTAAATCTTCAAAGTTAATTTTCAAAAATAACAAAAGTGTAAAACTTTAATCCTTATAATAAATAAACATTTCTTATTCTCATCATTTTCATTAAAACTGACAATAACAATGTTTCAGATTGCATTTATTATCTTTTAGTATATTATTAAAGGTATTAACTGAAAAGTACTTATCATATAATGACATTATAATATTCTCATCATAACCTTCTTATAATAATTCTAAATAATAATATTTACATTACCTAAAAAGTATGAAAAAAAAAATATATATATATAACAATCATTTTAAGTAAAAAAAAAATTACATAATTTTGTCATTATTACAAAAAAAACTAATTCACACAACCATTTTTTTATTTTTTTTGAAAAACAATTTTTAAATATTAATATTTAAATAGCTGCTACTACATTACAAGCTTGTGTAATATAAAAATTGTATCATTTGACTTTGTTTTTCCCTTCATTACTTTTTGTAATATCTAAGTAAAAAAAGAAAATTATTTTTTCCCTGAAAATTAGACTTTATAGACTAAAACTTGTCACCGTTGGGAATACCTCCGAATAAAAATAAAATTCATATTTCATTGTATAGCGGGTATATGTATAAACCAGTGAATCGAAATTCTTATATTAGGGATTTCACAAATGGGAATAAAAATTTATAAAAATTGTCCTTGTTTTTTTGTTTTTTTGGTTTATGTATTCGTATTTATATATTTTTTTTTTTCATTTTTGATTATCATAGACGGAGTAAGGTGCACCTAATAATGACATTTTCGAATTCAACATGCACACACGTTATAAATGTTATGGCCATCAGCATTCCTCTGAATGTCCCAGAATCGGGAACTCAGGTGTAGGAAACCGTCCTTAAAAACAGTCTAAACAGAACGTACAGAGAGCGTAAGATGTCTTGAATGTAGCTTTTGCTAATAGAGTAGGAACTTTAATTGATTTCCCATTATACAGTATAAATAAACATTTTCAATGAAATTATATTGATAGCTCCAAGCTCCAACTAAGTAAATTTAAAAAATATTCTAAATAATCAAATTAAAGTTAGATAAAAATCTTTGTAAAATGTTAATTTTAAATACGACACTGACTATTTGTTTAACAACAGGATACAGAGTATTTTACGGAAGGACTACTATTTTATATTTTGGGTAAAAGTTTAAGCGGATTACTATTATTCGTTAAGGTTTTTAAATATAATTTTTGTCCTTTTTCCTCCATATCTCCTGAGATGAGAATTAGTTATTCCTTAAGGAGATTTATGGTTATTTCAAATCCAAGTATGTTTTCAAATAAAGAAATTGCCATTTTAATATAAACAATAAAGATATAACAAAAAAATTAAAGTTTTGGGATAAGTTTTATATAAATAAATATTTCTTCTTTAATTTTTATTAATCTTTTATTTATTTTGTCTGAAACATATATTTAATTAAAACCGATTAAAATTGTCTGAAATATTTTAAAATTCATAATTTAATAAGGGTGCAAAATACTTTTGTAATTTATCTGAAAAATTTAATTTTGTTTCAGATTTTTAATTATTAATAATTTTCCTTGTGAATTTTGATATCAATCATCAGTAATATTTTTGATCTTGTTAGTAAGTTTTTGCATCATTTATTGTTTCGCATTAAACATTTCTTTTGCTTTGTTTTATTCTTCTGCTAGCAGTTTTCGCCAATCTTCATATTACTGTAATTTTTTAGAATAGCTGATCGACACGACATTTAATGGCTCGACAATTAATCTAACCTCATGCTCATCCATTGCTGTAGATGTAGAATACCAAAGCCGTTTATTACAGGCTTTTTTTAAATTCAACTACGTACTCTAAATGCATATTTGAAGTATATGTTGAACCCTCTATCCGCAGAAATGAAAATTATAACTGTGATTTTATACTACTACTTACTACCGTTCATATGCGATATTAAACCTAATTATTGGAGCTTATTCACAATTGGAAAACACGATTTTAGTATTCGGCGCCTCTAGCGGTAGAAATTTGAAATACAGTTACTGGCATAATATTCTACTCTTCAATACCTTTCCAACGAGTGGTCAAACTTCAATTTAGGTGCACATTTACTATATAAAATTACATTTTTATTCGAAAAAATATGTTTTGGCAAAATGCGAATAGCGCCGCCTACCGGCCGAATTTATATCAATTGCATCTGGTTCTCAATAAATCAAGCTTTCCATCGGTTGATCTATCATTTACCTGAGTGTACATTAACCATGTGAAATAACTGGTTTTTATTGTTTACATCGGACGGACAGACGGACAAAAGCGTTAGCATAAGGGATTTTTTTTTTTTAAAAAGCCCTAAAAATATCATTTTCAGAATATTATTATTCCATAAATATGATAATCTTTACTGAAATTCTATTTAAATATTTTATGTAACGAAAATGCCTAATGATATATGTAGAAATTTTCATTAAAAAATCCTAAAATTTAAAAATTATTAAAATAGTTATGTATTTGTAATTTTTAAATTATCCTTTTATTATTTAAAATTCAAAACTACTGGTTTCAATATTTTCAATATTAGAGTAATGCGTTGAGACTAAAATATTAAAAAAAATTTATCTCTATTATAAGCTTTTATTATTTATTTCCAGGGTTAACAGCCGCGCCTTTATTCTAACCCATTAATTATTTTTAATTTTTATTATATTTTTCTTTTTCTGATGTTCTATATAAAATAATATTTTCTATTTTCCCTAATAAACTATAATGGTATATTAATAATTATTTGAAAATATAAAAACTATTTAATTTCATTTAATTGCTACTTATATTGTAAAAATTAAAAGTTAAAAACATTTTTTTTTTATATTCTTCATAATTATTTTTATTTAACATAACCACAAAATTTCAATTATACATATAAATTATGTATTCAACAATATCAGCTTTATTAAATAGATATTCAACCATAATACAAAAAAAAAATCTACTGCTATGACAATCGGAAAATCATTAACAAAACAATTCTTTCAACCTATTTTTTGCCTTATTGTTTTTTTGGGAGTTTTTTTGATATTAAAAGCAAATAAAAACTTTTATTTTTTTATGATTATTATATTAAAATTATAAAAGTATAAATTTGTACAGAGAATAAAGGAACAAAAACGACGAAAAAAAAGGTCAGCTATCAGAATTCATATAGTATTGATTACATATTGACCTAAATATTTAATATCCACTAAAAATTATTATTTTTTTTTCGATAAATTGAAATTATTATCTTGATGTCATTTTTATAACATTTAATTCTGAAATAGTCTGAAATATTAGTCTCAGTCTGGTATAAATTAAACATTCTGAACATTAATTTGTAATTAGAAAAAAATATTTAATGAGTAAAGTTAGTGCTTTAATAATTTCTAAAGAGGATTTAATTTTTTATAAGATAGTTTATAATAGATATGATTCCAAATAAGCTTCAAAATTCCATCATAATTATTATAATAAGAGTTGGTAACAGAACAGAACACAGCAAACTTTGAGAGAAGTACACCATAGTGTTGCAGGTTGTATGAGAGGAAATTTTAAAATAGAGATTTTGAACTTTACAAACTAGCTGCTAAATACTTTAATAATATTATAATTGTTCAAATAAGAAAAAAAAATTTACCAGCAAAAAAAGGATTACCAGACATTATCTAGCTTTAAGGATCCTATTTTCATCAAGTAATCTAAAACTTTCCTACAAAATCCATTGGTATCGGTGCAAAATTATATATAGCTAAATAAAATTAAGGTATTTTACGCCAAATTAAATTCTTACCTTACTCTATGAATTTTCATTTCCGGACACTAATAAATTTTACAAGAACATTTTTGTTTTTAGTTATCCACAAAACATATTTTTAATATTTTTTAGTAACATAAAAACAATAAAACAATATCGTTTCCATTACAAATTGTATAATCAATTTGGAAAAATATTATCTGAAAGTTTTGTGAGACCGTTTGAAAATATCTATACCGGATTTGTCAACCTATTTGTAAAGATTTTCAATTCTGATTACTCTTCTTCCGATTCCAATATTATATGTTGTATGTATTATATATATAGCAATCAAAAAGATATAAAATATAAACAATAAAATTATGATTGATGCCCATTTTATTGTTACAACAAAATTGATCAAAATTGATATACCAGTCCATTCTAAGGCATTATTATTTTCTTGGTAATAAAATAAATATTACAATTGATAGTATTAGTTAAATGTCAGTATTATAATAAATGGCAATTAATAATATTATTTGTATTAGACTTTTGTTTTGTTTGATTATTATTTCTGATTTTTGGAAAATTGATCGATTTAATATCAGTAAAATACCATAAAATTATATAAATTAATTTGTTTGCTACACAAAAATATTGATTATAATTTTTTAATATATTTGCGATTAAAATATATATTGATAAAGAGATAAATATTTAATTAGTTAAATTATTATAATTTTGCAAAATAAAATGTAAAAAATGATTAATTTTTGAATTTTAATTATATAATGAGAATTTAATTTATTTCTATCTTGATAATTCTCCAAGATTATAACAAAACTTTTGTTTATGTCAGAAATTTCTTATTCTGCAATGTGTGCAATGTTTTTTTATTAAAATATTTTCTAAAGCGGAGATTTATGTTCAAAGCACGTGTTCTCCCAGATAAAATCCAAATTCGTAAACTAATTTTTTTAACGCAACTATAATAATTTATTTAGTTATCAAAAAATTGCAAAAAAATAATTAAATAAATGAAACTTTCAAATTAAATAAAAAATATTTTGTCTTAAATATGGGTAACATTATATGAACATATTTTTATATAAATAAATGATATTAATGTGTTAAATTTAATAACAAAACTAAAGAAATAATTTTCTAATTGAACTATATTCTTAATAGATAATCATTTTTTTCTTAACCATATAATGTACATATACGTATCTTTGATAAAAACTTCATCAATATTTTTCCACTCTAACACAGAATGGAAAATTTTTCTTAAGATAAATTTTCTTTTTTATTTCTTAATATTATATACCCTAACTAAAATGAAATAGAAGATTAGCTTTTTGATTTATTACACCTAATGAATAATAAAATAAAACTACTTATGTAAACATTTTCAAAAGAAATGAAAAATATATTAAACTTTTTTTTTCTGGTTCATTTACATTTTAGATTATGTATTTGAACAGAGCTGGAATTGGGATTATTGGAGTTCACGGCATATTAAGGCTACTTCATCAGTAAACATATTTTAGAATGCTTCCCAAAAATTATATATGATTTTGACATAACGATAATTATTGGAATTTGGATACATGTTTCGCATCATAAAGATTAGAAGTTAGTAGGAAAAAGTCGTGAACTAAAACTTCGGGTAACATTCGTAAATAAAAGTAAATAAAGCTGCAATTGACTGATTTGCTCATCACAATTAAAGTATATTATTTGAATGAATCTAACAAACTTTCTCATGTTCCAATAATCTTTGTATGATCCAAAGCCGCTCATATATTTTCCTCGTCCTTGGTGTATAAACATATTTATATTCTTATATGAAAATTTAGCACATTAATTATAATATATTGAATATAATATATCTTTCTATAATTTTTCACTTATAATGAGACTAATTACATTTGAAGGAAAATTTTCTAACATACGCGCAAAAAAAAAAAAGAAATAGAAAATTACCATTTTCAATATACGGGAAACAAATCATTTATCTATTTATTGTGATAAATTGATGAAAACTTAAACATTATATGTACTACATATATATATAATATATACATATAACTTTGTAATGGAAACAGAGCAAAGCAGGAGTAACAAGAATTAATATTCAATTGACGTATAATGGGCGGTATTATATTTTTGGGGCGATTCTTTTTCTTGGAAAAGTTTTTCTCTGAATTTCAAAAATTTCTAATATATACTATTACCAATAAAATCAACATTAATTATATACAAATTTTGGAGGTTTGCTGACAATAAAATACATTAATTTGTCATAACATCTCATATTACTCTGCAATCTGTAGTTGCCAATAAATAATTTATATAATGAAATGACTCACATTCTCTTCTTTCCGTATACGTAAAGTTTATTTAATAAACTTTTTATTATGATATAGAAATGATCTATACATATATATTGCCACAACAAAAATATCTTGTAAAATTATATGTACTCAAAAGAATTGTATAAAAACATTGAACAAAATTAAAAATACCCTGGTAATTTACTTAAACGATATTACAACATCACATTTTCATTTTATATCTAATAAAAGTATATCCATATAATTATGATTTTAAAATGTTATTATAGCTGCTACTCGTTTAGAAAATATCGAATTCCCATTTTTTTTTGTAATAATACTTGTTACTTTTTATCAAAGTATGGCATTGAACTTCATTTCGTATTAAACAGTATCGTTAATTTTTGAAATTACATAATGTAGCTTAGATTTTATTTTCATATAGAATTTAATGATTATAATTTCATTGATTTCAACCTTAATTTTGTATATTTTCTAATACATATGGATATGTGCAAAAGTTTTGAAATCAAAATTATAAAAATAAGTTTTCATTTTTTAGTACGTGATAATTTAAAATTTACAGGTGATGAGAGAAAACAATTGGAAAGAAAAAGTTAAACGTGTTAGTTAATCAGTTCACTAAAAGTGTCTTTACATTATCAGACTTTTCATAAGACTAGTTGTATCAAAAATCGAGTGAAAAATCTTATGACAACGCATACCGTCAGATTTTTTATAAAATCGCATGATATTAGCAAAGTTATTCTTTATAAAACATCGTATGAGATTAATTATTCTTACGACTGTTTGATATTGAAGGTCGGCGTACAATTGTAGCTTTAATCGATTGTGTTAACTTTAACTTTTATCAACGCTAGCGGAAAAAGCCAGACTGCGCACAATAATTTTAGATAGATTTTTTTTTTCATATTTGTCAATTTTTCATAATTTTTATGTGATTTTCCACCAAGTTTTTGCCTCCAAGTGTTAAAATTGATTGTTTATTAATTTTTGCGCCCCCAAAAATGATTTTTTACGAAGTTTTTCCCTCCCAATCTTAAAATTGTCTAGCTTTGGCGTAAATTTTTCAATATTGTTACAACTCAGCGCTGGCGTTGTTTTCGGCTAGCGTTAACTCTTGCAATTGTGCACCGTCCTTTAATAAGACTAAAAATTGCATCAAATGTTTTATTAAAAATCTGAAAAGGTAAAGGCACTTTTACAAAAATATTTGATTTTTAATTTTACCTTGTTTTTAGCAAAAATTAAATTTTATGTCCAAGCAACACTTAACTAAATAATTGACAGCGGCTTAATCTAGAAGGCATTTACTTTTAAATAATTATATTAATTTTGCATGTCGGAATTTTAAAGATTAATTTGAAATAATTTCAAATATTTGCTGAAGAATAAGTACATAAATATTAAAATACTAAAATTATAATTAAATTATAATAATTTTTTTACACATAATAGCTAGCTACTTTTACATTTTGGTATTTACTGTAGAAGACACATAAATGTTGGGACGTGCCGTCAATCTTATAACCCGTAATACTATTACAAATAATGTTCTGCGTTCTCAAATAAGAAATGGATCTCACGGAGGAATACCTGGAGAAAATTTGCCATTTTCTATTAGTAATAGGTATACGCTCACACTAAAGTATTTCATATATTTAGGATCAGGTTTATTTGCTCCATATTTAGTTCTTTGGTTGCAATTCAGTAAAAAATGATAGTGTGAATATCGCTTTGTGACATTGTGAAATGAGAAGTGTTATAAATTATAATATTAACATTTTTCCTGTAACTTTTTTTATAATATTTGAATAAATAAATTTAATTTAAAAAATCATCTAATAATGTTTACAAAAATTCTATTTAAATCTATTAAGATGAAAAACTTTATTTAACCAAATTATGTATCAAAAATATAAAATTATGTTTCTAATAATCTGAATCATTTGAATCACTTGTAATAAGATTGCGCTTTGAAAGTGAAAAAGTCTATGAGATACTTATTCCAAAAGAAAAAAAAATATGTTTAAAGTCAAATGACAGTAAGTAAATTACTTATTTTATAATAAAAACAAGACGATGTGGAAATTTCTAATAACTCAAAATGCATTTTTTTGGGAATATGAAACTTCATAAAGGTACTGAAGGAACTGAGCTAGATTTTCAATTCCTTCTCATTAAATAAAATATATGAATAAAAATGAAATCGGTTGGAGACTTGGAGTAGAATAATGGTTTGTGTAATAAGTTCATTTTATTTTTATTAATAATTTGTGTTATGTATATTTCCAGAATTTTAATTGTAATAAATATGTATGTAAATTTATTTAACCAAAATAAATTTATTTATAAATATATGGGAAATTATGTTCCATCGATGAATCATTGTCAACTTCATTTGATCAATTCGAATATAAATCAGGAATTATATTTCATTCGTTTTTATTTTTATTAAATACATTTTTTCCTATATATGAAAAATTATTGAAATTTATTAAAATATTTTTAATATAATTAAAAAAACATTTTTCTGAGAACATAAATGACACAGTGACTACAACTACGCACTACAAAACGGTCGACAGTGGACGATATAGTTATTGTCAATTATAGTTTTTTTACCTAACATGATACAATCTCGACTGCAGAACAGATATCACCATACATTTAAAGTTGTAGTAGAAATAAAAAAGGTAATTACATTAAACTATTAGCTTTTCCTTGTGAATTCAACTTTCTATCATTTATTCAATATCTAGGAAATTTTATTTTATTCAACATCCCCAATTTCTTCTTTTTTTCTTACCCTCCTATATAATTTTCAATACCAGTTTCCACATATACATATACTTAAAATTGCATGTACGTACATTTTTGTTCTGTAGAATTTATTGCCACATCTTCGCATTCATCCAAATCCATGTTGTGTGGCAAAGAAGGTTAAAAAATTGTGGTGATCTAGAGATTGGAATAAAGTAATTTTAATATAAATAAACCTCAAATAATTTTATTTTATATTTGTATGTATAACGATTCCTTTTTTTTTTCCATTTTGTAAAATTGCTTTTAAAGGTGTTAAACAAGAAAAATTGTGCGTTACTTTGTTGGATTAATGTCAGATATTGTATTTTTAGGAGATGATTCTTTAATTATTCATTGGCAAAATGCATTTCCTGGACGATATTGTCAAGAGAGCAAGTATTTTTTTAACTGATAGCCACATAACAACTTTTTGACTATATAGACTAAAGGGTCGATTTACCGTCGAATAATGGAAGGATTTTTTGTTTTTTTGAAAAAAGGTATGTGTAATATGTGTAATAAAGAAGAATTTATTGCAATTACTATATTTGAATAATATATAAATAAATATAAAACGCAATGCTATAAAAATGTACAAATATAAATAAAAAAGTTTTAGATTGGATTTTTAAATTGATTTTTTTTTGTTGTGATGGGAATAAATAAAAAAAAAATATAACAATTATTTGGGGTCAACTAGAGAGGGTTTTGTTTCCAAAATCAAAAATTTATATTTATTTTTTTTATAGTGGAAAATAAATTGATTCATAAAGAAATGGATAATTAGATTTATGTATAATAAAATCAGAAATAGTATTATGCCTGGTTTAGACAATGGCGAAATCTAATGGCGAATTTTTTTAAAGGATGGAGATATATATTTATGTATAAGTGCGGTAGAGACAGCATATCGTCCAGAAATTTGTTTGGACGTCCAATTTTCGAAATTTAATTTCAAAGCTAGGTATTCAAAACTTGGCAAAATTGTGAGCAAAATATCATATTAAAAATATGTAAATATAATATAATATAATATAATCATAATAAGTACCATGTGCATATGACAAAGCAAAAACTAAGAAAAAAATTTTGCCCCTGGTAAAATTTTCTATATAAAATCATACTTTTTTTTAACTGAGTACTAAGCTTTAGGTAAAAAATGGAGGAATTATTTTTTTTCAAATAAATTATTATTTTTTAAATAAATTATTTACATTGTCAAGCAATATTTTTTAGGAATATCAAAAAGTTCCTATAATTTTTTTGAATGCCAACTAGATGCTATAAATTTTTGTTTCATTCTTTCGTTAGTCGAATTTTAGCATGCTATCTCGTTCTATTTTGCCTAAAAATATGAGTTTCGCCATTGTCTAAACCAGGCATAATAGTATTACTTTAAAATAGTATTTAATATTTTAAATGTTTTTATTATTAGCAAATTAATTGATATGTAAGCTTGATATGTATGTAACCTTGCACATAAGCCTTAAAGCTTTATTGTAATGAAACAGTTTCTAATATAAATTAAATTAATTTTTAACTAACTAAAATCTTGTTTTTTATCTAACTAACAATAACAGCTTTGCTAAACAGTGTTCTTATTTTTTTTTTGTCAAAACTACTGTTTTTCCACATGATAAGTTGTTCCATGTTTTACATATTATATATCCTTTTCAGATTCTCCTTTAGAAAATTTACATTTTTATGACTTTTTCTGAACCATACACACAATGAGCGGTAACTTTAATGTGGGTAAACATTATTAATATTCGGTCATTTTAAAGGATGAAATTCATAGAATTTTGCATGTATGTATATACATAAATAGAAACAAAAATTAATATTTTTCATAACAATTTTTTAAGAATTAAAATAAAATAAAAAGACTGTTTCATATCCCCTTTTCGATCCACCTAGGATTTAATAAAAACGAAGTTTTAAATGAAAGTTATAATTTTTACAAAACTCCCAATGTTGTACATTTGTGAAATTATTTATAACCAATTTTCAATAAATAAAATATTATTTATGCAATGTTTGTATACAATGTGTAATCTGTAGAAATAGTATTATAAAAAACAAATTTTTAACACATACATAATATCAAATTAAAAGTAAATGATCACACTATTCCAGAGATAAAAAAATTTGTAATTTATATTGAAAATAGTTAAAAGAAATAGAAGTAATTCTACAATGACCATCGCATAAATAAGTGCTTTTTAAAACATAAAACTTATATAAAGAAGATAATTTTTTTCAGTTAAATCTAATAATGTTACATTTTCAAAAATATTATGTTATTATAAGGCATTTTCGTAAACATTAGACAATCACAAGTAACAAAACTACAGAATGTAATAAATTATTTTATATTATTTAAAAATAATTTGTCTTACATATTATTAGAAGACTTTACTCCTTTTTAAGTAAATACGAGTACAAATTAGAGAAATTATACAATTATCTGTTAAAACAAATAGAAAATTACTTATTATTGCAACTATTAAATTATACAGACGATGACGATGACAATAAACAAAGTAATTCACCCTCTTTAAATAAAGTATAACTCATCGTTTCTGTTTAAAAAAAAGTTATCTATTACAAGAAAAGAACGGCTACAATATTAAAAAAAAAAATATTGTTAAATATAATAATAAAATACAAAACATTTTATAATATATTTAGAAGAAAACAAATTTCTTTATTTTTAATGTTGAACAAAAAAAAAAATTATTTTCTATAATTTTTTTTTTCATATCATAAAATAAAAAAAAAATAAACAATTTTATAGCTTCTGGCCGAATGCAAATAGTAAATAAGAAAATATTAAAAGTTTTCATAAAAATGAATATAAATAAACAAGTCGTTGTATTTATACCCTTCTTTAAATAAGTATTCGTCTTTTGCTTTTCAATTTTTTTGTTATTCAAAAATAAATAAATAAAAATTATTATTTCAGTTTATATTTTGAAGTTGATTCAAATTTCAATTTTTATAGTTATACAAAAATACGTGTTTTAATAACATTTCAACTATCATAAAGAGGGTGTAATTAAGTACAACATCAAATATAATTGAAGTATTTTTTTATGATATCATAATACCTGTTTTACACTAGACATGGTATAAGATTTTTTTAAACTTGTAAAAATATTTACCTACTATTCATGTTAGATAGATTTAAGATCTAATGAACTGTAAAAGCTGACAATCCATTAAAAGCAAATATACATATCATATAAATACCCTTTAAATTGGTGTGGAAGAATGAGATGAATCTAGAAAAATTATTATACTAATAAAAGCGTACACAAAAAGGCAATGTGATTGTCTGGGCTTATATCTATGGATAGCTGCTGAACTGAAGTTAATATTTTTTGACAATATCTTGAGTAATGGTACTTGTTTCAAATGAGAAAATGTTTTAATGAAAATGCCATTAGAAAACTAGGCATCAGAAACATGATTTCAAAAAGCAGTATATGGCACTCTATGATACATATAACTTAAAAAAAAAATCCAAGTATGCACAAAATTTTAGTATGCGGAGCTAACTACAGTATTGTACAATTAATTTAACTCAATTGCCTAATGTTAATTTATCAACGATCCTTTTGAAGAAGCTGTGTAGAAAATGATAAAATATCTCTTGTATGCCACTATGCCAAGTTCTAATTAGTAAAAGATTTAAATATTATTCAGGTCTAACATTTAATTGGAGTTAGCATGAAAAAATTTGCTAAGCTGGCTAGATTTGTAAAAGAATTCAGGTCTATGTACCAGGAAAGACAGTTCAATTCTAACCAATTAACCAGTCAATGTTAGTAGATTTCTAGATGAGATGAATTGAGTAAATTTACTGTTATTTGTTGTAGTGCAAATATGCTATTAGATAGTAACTAACGTAACTTATATATCAAAATTAATTTTACTTTAATAACAAAAAATTTTTTTTTTAATAACATTTTGGATTTTAATATCACAATATTCAATTTTTTTGTGTGGAAATTCTTAATAAATGTTTATTGCTTTTTATTAGATTTTGAATAGAGGTAATAATTTTAGAATATTTATTTTAAGATATAAAACCTTTTTTCATCATCATAACTAATATGAAAAGATTTGTAAATATTGTAAAAGCTTTTAGGAGTTTGAGATAAGTAAAAAGTTTATGAATAAACTAATAAAAAAGCGACATAAAATATTTTTTGTATTTTATTTATCCAAAAAAAGGAAAGTAAAAATGAAATTTTAAATAAAAAGTTATTTAAAATTTAAAAAAAAATGAGTTATCGAAAATATATGAAAATATATTTTCAGTTCGATTTTGTGTAAATATTTTACACATTTTTGTAATAGCTTAATTTTTGTTATTCTCACTTTTATATAGAACTTGTTTTTATAATAGAGGTATATTAGATATTATGTAGTTATATAATTTATAGAAAATTAGTTGGAAAAAGAATTACAAATAAGTATATTATACTATTTTCCAAAATCGCAAATAATTAAAACATATACCTAAGTTTATCAATTTCTGTAATTACGTTAATTGTAAAATAATTACGTTAATTAAAGCATTTACATAACATTGCATTGGGTTCAATCAAGTACGTTTATTTCTTAATTTAACGATCCTCAATAACGAAGAAAAAAAATTGCAGTGCGCCCCCCTCCGTCCCGCTACATTTCAATCCACACTAGCTGTAATAAATTATTGGTTCTTTAACTATCATGTGGTAAAATTGATTCAAGATATAAACAATCAATACGAAATCAATACGAAATCCCCTGATTTCGTTACCATCGGATTTTCTGTTCTGCTCCCAATACAAGTCCAAATTAATAGACTTATATTCAGAGATCCACATAAAAAAATACAATTTTTAAACTTTCTTCAAGATTTTCTAATCTAACATAAATATTTGTTCAGTTCAAATATAATTCATAAAAGATTTTTAATTACAAATGAGTGTACGTAACATATACAATGTATACAAAAACATACATAATTTATTAAAGAAAAACGTTTTCACATATAAATTTAAATTTTTCATTAAAAAAATATGGTAAAATTTTCAATAAATATGTGAGAATTTTTCCCCACAATTCATATCACAGTTGACTTTACTTCAATAAAATCTTTATGCCTTCATAACAGCCTGGCTTGATATCTTTTCATGTTACTTTTTTTCACTTTGAAATTATTTAGTCGAATAGCCTTAAGCTGGTTGAAATGAAAATGAAAGTTTTCTTATACATACTTTAATAAAAAAGAATTTAGTCTTTAGTATTGGATTTTAATTAATATTCAAAGTTAATACGGGGAGTTAGTTATAAATTAGAATAAAATATTTTAAGCAATAAAAAGGAGTCGTAATATAGTAGTATTTTTTTTACTTCCATAAAATATGATAATTTCCATAAAATATGTTATTTGAAAATTCATTTCCAGTTCTCTACATTTTTCTGAATTAATAATATTATTGATTCCAAAAATTATTAGTTTTAATATGAATAAAAAGTTTTGTTTTTAAATTTTATTCAGAAAGCTTTAAACAAATTAAAATTTTAAACGGAAAGCTAAAAATAATGTTTTAATTGCATGTTAAAAAAAATAAAATTAGGGAAACTCCCGACCCGAATTGAAAGCATTTTTCTACTTATTCTCAATTATTGCAGAGCAAAAGCAAAAGAGCTTGCAATAAATTGAAATTTGTACATTTGATGAACGTGATCTTTCCAAAATTGTTTTAAATTTTTTTCTTGAATTTTCTCAAAAACAGAGACAATATTGAGCAATTGACTGAATGCGTTGAGTTTGTTCATCAACACAACAACGTTGAATTGAAAATTTCAGTTCTGTGTGAGTTCGGATTTTGCCCTTAGGCCAATTAAGACTATACATACATTTGTTTTCACTTAAATTATGCTTAATTAGTAATAAGTTTGGAAATATAGTTTTTATGCTTCATAGCATAATAATAACATATATAAACGAGTTTTGAAGTAACTATCAATTTTTATGCTTAACAACAACATAATATTTTTAATATTTAATAAACCACTCAAATTGTTGTTATACTATTATATACTTAATATTTATTTACTTTTACATTATTTTCTTATCTCACAAATGTTGATCGTTAAAAATGTTCTCTCTGATTTTATGCATTATCTCTCTATTATATTATTTTTTATTTTCTCTAAAAATTATAGTTTGAAAGTAAAAATATGCTATATTGGCTTAAACATTTATTTACTTTACAGATTTTATAAACAAAATTCGGTTATTTAAATTAAATAAAAAAAAAAATATGCTAATTAAAAATTTGTTACTGGCTCTCTAATTAAAGTTAATAAAAACGCGACGTAATGCGCAGAGAGCTTATAAGATCAATTGATTCGATAGAGCAACGGCAGTGCGCAGGGCAGGGCACAAACTAAAATCAGAAATAATTAATTTAACTATTATATATTATATTTTTGGGTACTATGTTGGCTCTTTATTTTAGTTTGAATTTGGCTCTTCCAGTGTGAGGATCAATTCACTTAATAGTTTAATATTAAGAGTGATAGTTCGAACAAAAACATTAATCAAAAAAATATTTTAGCTTATCTTAGCTTAATTACAAATATATATTTTGTGTACCTACATAATAAAAAAATTTTAATATTCTAAATTTGTGATAATTAGTAAAGGTGTGTTTTCGAAACCAGAACAATTACAATTATTTTCAATATATTAATTTATTACCGTATTGTGGAAATTCATATTATTTTAAAATGTTTCTCATATTAGATTTAAATTAATTGATGATAACCAAAAAATTTTAATGTATAAAAATTAAATTATAATTTAGAATATTCTACTAATAATTACGCAATAGTGTCAAAAATCAACCAGAATTTGCCTAAATTTTTTACTTTGTTTGTATCGTAAATTTTACATGATTATATCGTAAAATTATTGTTGATTATATAAAAAATGTCGCGCAGATTAAGTATACTGTGCAGTAGTTTTATAATCATGGGCTCTTATTGTTCATTATTGCTGCTATACAAATTATGATTTTGTAATCCTTCTGATAAATAAACCATTTCAGTGAACATTGAACATGTAACATGATAATGCCCCTGTCGGCAAAATATCATACTATTGAAATTTTGGACTACCATTCGAAAGCGTATGCTATAATAAAACATTAACTTAATATTACGCTTTTAGTGGCAGAAAATTTAAGTAATTGAACTTCCATCGTATTGTGCTATTTATTACCTTTCATAAAAATGATGATAGCTCGAACAAATAATGAACTTAATACTACATTTAATTTAATATTTTTATTTTAATATTAAACTATATATTTTATTGCTATAATACAATTAATCTATCACACATTTAATATTTTGTCTTTCTAATGCCAAAATTTACCAAAAACTACTTATCAATTTTATCAATTTCGAAGTTTTTATTCAAATATTGTTGAACTATTGGACCTTTTAATCATTTAAAATATTCTTTATCACTTTGTCACTAATGGTTTTGTACATAATGGCTCTCTATCAAATATATTTTTAATTAAATAATTTTGTAAATTTAATCTTACTTTAATTTAAAAAAAATTATAGTAACATCACTAAACCAATAAAGAATGGCTCCTCCAGGTTTACTGAGTAAAGAAATTCCAGATATAGAGGTAAAAATTATTCAAAATTTGTTGGTTTACCTACAATATTTTTTAAAATAACTTTGTTTTAAGAATTTATTAAGTTTAAATCCTCGAGTTAAAAGCACTTGTGCATTGGTACCGTCAACTGAAACGAAAGTAAATAAAAAGCATTGGAAACGTAATGCCGATAGACAATGTTCGGTAATATTAAATATATAAATTAAATTCAAAAATAATTTTAATTTACTATAAAATCAGTCTACACAAACGTTACGGAATAATTTCGATGATATTAAACATACAACTTTGTCTGAACGGGCTGCACTCCGTGAAGCTGCACGTTGCTTAAAATGTGCGGATGCACCATGTCAAAAATCCTGCCCAACACAATTGGATGTAAAAAGTTTTATCACAAGTATTTCTAATAAGGTTAGTACATGTAAAAAATCACGAGAATTCTCTATCATAGTTTATCATTTTTTTTGGGGTCATATATGGTCAAATTCACAAATACTAATTAATTATTTTCTAGAATTACTATGGTTCGGCGAAAGCTATTTTTTCCGATAATCCGCTTGGCCTAACCTGCGGTATGGTATGTCCAACTAGTGATTTATGTGTTGGCGGTTGCAATCTACAAGCTTCAGAAGAAGGTGCTATAAATATTGGTGGATTACAGCAATACGCTACTGATGTTTTCAAGCAAATGGGTGTTCGACAAATTGTTCCACCAAATATTCAACCATTAAAAAAACCTAATAAGAAAATTGTTTTATTAGGTGGTGGGCCAGCTTCATTATCTTGTGCTACATTTTTAGGTCGTCTTGGTTACAAAGACATAACAATTTATGAAAAAAGATCTTATTTTGGTGGTTTAAGGTATGTACATATATTTCATTGAAAATATACAGAAGGGTATTAATCACCAAACGCTAAAATTGTTGTAGCTCGTCCGAGATCCCACAATATCGTCTGCCAGTCGATGTAGTAGATTTTGAAGTACAATTAGTGAAAGATTTGGGTGTAAAATTTATAACAGGTAGATCGCTTTCTGTAAAGGATATTACGATTGAGGTAGAAAATATCAAAATATTATTATTTTAGACTTTTAATGGTACACTTATCATTTTAGAAATTATTAAATGATGGTGTAGATGGCATTTTCTTAGGAATAGGATTACCAGAACCCACAATCGATCCAGTTTTTAAGGATTTGACTGAATTGAATGGGTTCTTTACATCAAAGAATTTTTTACCGAAAGTTGCTGATGGCAGTAAGCCTGGTTTATGTAGCTGTAAAGCGAAAAACGTTTTACCAGAACTTTATGGTAATGTTATTGTATTGGGTGCTGGTGACACTGCGTTTGATTGTGCAACATCAGCAATTCGATGTGGTGCTAGAAAAGTTTTTGTTGTCTTCCGTAAAGGTAGTTCGCAAATACGTGCTGTGCCAGAAGAAGTTGAATTAGCCCGTGAAGAGAAATGTGAACTGATTCCATACATGATACCATCAAAAGTTATAATCAAAAATAATATGGTAAAACTATTTGAATTTGTCTAAATATCGATTTTTGTTAAATTGTATCAAATATATCCACCAACAATTTATTTAACAGATTGCTGGAATGGAATTTTATCGAACTGAACAAGATGAACTCGGAAATTGGATTGAAGATAAGGAACAAACAACAAAGTTAAAAGCAAATTTCGTTATTTCAGCTTTTGGATCCGGATTATATGACAGTGATGGTAAAAATTTAATTTAAAAATCAAAAAACTACGAAAAATTACTAGAGCATAACAAGATATATGTCCATGTCCATAAAATGACAATTATTTTTTAAATTTATTTTATAGTTATTGATGCGTTGCAACCCATATCACTTAATAATTTGAACAAACCAATAGTGAATCCAAAAACTCAACAAATAAAATCAATGCCACAAATTTTCTGCGGTGGTGATTTGGCCGGATGTGCCGAAACAACTGTAGAATCTGTAAATGATGGAAAAACTGCTGCATGGTATCTGCATTGTTATCTACAGGTAAAAATAATCCTTGTTGTTAAAAATACATTTAAAAATTTATCAATTTAGGATTTACCAATGGATACCCCACCACAACTACCATTATTTTATACTGAAATCGATAATGTGGATATTTCCGTAGAAATGTGTGGTCTTAAGTTTGAAAATCCATTTGGGTTGGCATCAGCGCCACCAACAACTAGCTCAGCAATGATTCGTCGGGCATTTGAACAGGGCTGGGGTTTTGTAGTTACAAAAACGTTTGGTCTTGATAAAGATTTGGTTACAAATGTATCCCCACGTATTGTACGTGGTACAACATCTGGTCACAATTATGGTCCACAACAAGGTGCTTTTTTAAATATTGAATTGATATCAGAAAAATGCGCAGAATATTGGCTCCGTAGTGTCACTGAATTGAAAAAAGATTTTCCAACTAAAATTGTTATTGCTAGTATTATGTGTTCCTATAACGAAGAAGATTGGACAATTTTAGCAAAACAAGCTGAAGCAGCTGGTTCAGATGCATTAGAATTAAACTTATCATGTCCCCATGGTATGGGTGAATCAGGAATGGGTTTAGCTTGTGGTCAAGACCCCGTTTTAGTACGTGGTATATCTCAATGGGTACGAAAAGCAATCAAAATTCCGTTCTTCATCAAATTAACACCTAATATTACCGATATTGTTGGTATTGCAATGGCTGCAAAAGAGGGTGGTGCTGATGGTGTATCAGCAATAAATACTGTATCTGGTTTAATGTCATTAAATTCAAACGGTATACCATGGCCAGGTGTTGGGATTGACAAACGTACAACTTATGGTGGTGTATCTGGTAATGCAACAAGACCAATGGCATTAAGAGCTATTTCGTCAATAGGTAATAAGTTACCTGGTTTCCCAATATTAGGTATTGGGGGTATAGATGCAGCTGATGTTGCACTACAGTTTTTACAATGTGGAGCAAGTGTTGTGCAAATATGCTCTTCAGTACAAAATCAAGATTTTACAGTGATCGATGATTATTGTACTGGATTAAAGGCTTTATTATATTTGAAAGCAAATCCACCGCCGTATAATGCACAATTATGGGATGGACAATCACCACCTGTGTGGAAATTACAAAAAGGTAAACCAGTCGAACATTTATTGAATGATGATGAAAAGGTAAATTATATAATTATTCTTATTCCTACGATTTATACTGTGATATTTTTATTTTTAAGACATTGGCTCATTTTGGACCATATCAAAAATTACGTGAGAAAAAAATAATAAAATTAAGAGAGATTAATGGACCAATGTGGAATGCAGGCTCAAATAATATAAACAATACTACAAACATTAATAAAAATGATGTTAAAACATCACCAAAAGTTAAAGACATTATTGGTAAAGCATTACCTCATATTGGTTCTTATAAACAATTGGATAATACTAAACAAGTTGTCGCCTTGATTGATGATGTAAGTTTTCATTTATCATTTAGATTTTAAGGGGTGACGCATATTAGAAAAGTAAAAATTTTCTAATGGAGATTAACTTTAAATTAAATACCATTATATTCCAGAACATTTATTAAAAAATTATAAAAAAAAATGTTTTAAAGACATAAATGTATAAACTGTCTTAAATATATGTAATAAATTGATATAAAAAAAGTATTAAGTAAAATTAAAAGTGTCACACCCCATTTATAACATAATAATAAATTTAACTTATGGTAAATAATTAATTTAACATTTATTTATTTATTATTAGGATTTATGTATTAATTGTGGCAAATGTTATATGGCTTGTGCAGATTCTGGATATCAAGCTATAACATTTGATCCAAAAACTCATATACCACATGTTACAGATGATTGTACTGGATGTACTTTATGTTTATCTGTATGTCCAATTATTGATTGCATTAGGTAATAAAGATATAATACTTATGATTGATATTTATTTTATAAAAAATTAAATTTATTTAATAAATTATCTTTATTTACTTTTTAGTATGGTGCCAAAAACAATACCTCATGTTTTGAAGCGTGGAGTTGATAAAATTAAATATACACATGCATTAAGTCCAATGCAATAGTAACAATGTTTTTTTTTGTATAGAGATATAAAATTTGTATAATTTTTTTTTTTTACAATTTATAACAAATATATATTTAAATTTTCTTTTCAAATCTTTTTTCCCCAAGATAATCCTATTTAAAAATATTCTATATAATTCTCATGTTTTGATAAATTGCTTGAATTTACATTTGACAATATATGTACATATATATAAACTAAATAATTAAAGTATTAGTTACAAATTGGAAACTTAATCCTTTTTATACACAAAAAAAAACTTCAATACTTTTCATTCAACAAAATAAAAAGTTCATTATAAAATTGTGATATTAATTTTTTTTTATTTTTACATTTAGCCACTAAATCTTCTATGTTGAATGTGTGAATTGAACACTTTGTAAAAAGAACACTTTTATAAGGTTTCAAACATCTGCTATTTAATATATATTTACACCTGAATACACCTTTATAAATGCGTTTTAAACATTTTTTAAAATAAATAAAAAAACACTTCGAATAAAACCGTATTTAAAGTTAGTTTAGTTTTTTTACGATCGTTTTTTTGTTGAAATTATTGAAAATATTTTTATTTACTTTTCGAAAATAATAAAAAACACAATTATTTGCTAGTCAACTGATCACAATATTCAATATCAGCATCAGACTTCGTAGATATTGCCAGAATAATGCAGCAGTGGATTATACTACTATGTGAGTCTTGAAGATTTATCGTTAAGCTAAGATAATAAATATACAAATATTGTTAGAATGCAATCTCTTACCGGTGATGATATTATTGCAGAATGCTGCGGTATCTAGGGTACTGTGTCCATGACATTAATGATGAAATTAATGATGACATAATGATGACATTGATTTGACTTTGATGACTGAGAAAAATTGATTTTGATTATTGGAACAATGCTTTAGTGTTTATTATTTACTTAATTTATTGCTATTATTTTAACTTTTAACTGAGCTTTTAAAATCATGATTGTTTTTATGTTGTAAGCTCTTATCTAAGACAAGAGGTCACAAGTATAAGTTGTTGAAAAACGACACCACGTTGCTAATTGGAGTTTCCAGCCGCTGGAATTCATCACTTTAAACAACCAACCCCTTAAATATCTTATTTCCTATTAGAAACTTAGGTATAGTAATACAAATTATAAATTTTCTATTATAATTAAAAATTTCAAAGAAGCAATTAACCATATTGAGCTCAATCTTAATAATAAATTCATAATTTTTAAAGGATTTCCTTATTTATTTTGCATTGGATTATTTCAATATTATACAGACCATTAATACAGCTAAACTTCATTTTAAATTATTTGAAATAATTTTAATTTTAGTTATGTTATTTACATTACATAATATACATAATAATGTTTTCAAGGTTCTACTTTTTTTGTGTTGTTGAAATTGAAACCCTTTCATCTTGAATTTATTTCATTGAAAAGAATTATATAGCAGAAAAATAGCAAAAACATAATAGTATATTAAAAAAAAAACCTTAAAATCATCCGCAAAATATATATTTGAAAATATGAGAAGGGTTAGAAAGCATTTCAAAAATAAACAATATGCAAAATAAAAAAAAAAAAACACGTATTCAAAAAAAACTTGATGAAAAGAAAATAATACAAAGTGAGTAAGGTGTGAAAAATTATATTTATAAATACGGAATACATTAGTGCCAGCTAAAGAGCAACAACAACAAAAAATTAATATTCAGACGGAAGGAGTTTGTTGAAAGTTTCATAAACTTTATGTAATAATCGTAACTAATTCAAAAAAGCGGATAAAGTATCAAAAAAAATAAATCCAAAAATAGTTAAATTTCAATTTGGTGACCGTTTTACAAAAAATCATCAGAATTTTTTTTTTTTTAGTTTCAAAATGGCGGATAAACTTTATTGGTAAAATAAATTGATGGCTTAATTGGCAAAGTATACACGACGTTTTACGGATAAATGTCTTTAGATTTTAAAGAATTACAGAAGATAACAGAATTTCAGATTTGAAATTAGTTTAATTTTTTGGTATAATAAAAAAAAACCAAAAAATATTTATTTAATAAATTTGTCACATTTTGTAACTTCAAATTATATTTTTTTTTAATTTCACACTTTATTTAAAAGTTTAATTAATTCAGTTTAAAATTTTTTACCATAATTTTTAACAATAGAAGGATTTGCGAATCTACAATAAAGAATAACAAATTATTTCAATGTAACGTGTCAGAAATGTCACTTCTTTTATATTTTTTTTAACTACCACTTCAGTGAATTTTGTTGTTGTTGGTATTATGCTTTATATGCTAAGGACATTATAATATAGTGTGAAAAAAATATTGTTTACATATAGATCGTCTCAATTTCCATTCCTTTTTTTTCTGTATACGTTTAAGTATACGTTAATGCCTTTCATATATATTATTAAAAAAAAATCAACCCCGCCAATGATTTCGCACGTTTTGTATGTTGATTTTCCTGTTTGTGTATACATTTTAAATAAATATGTTTTTTTTTTGCAATGTTTGTCGTTCTATCATGGCCATTTTAGAAATATAACTTTAGATTTTCTTTAATTTACGTTAAGGCAAAATAAGTTCAGTAAAAATATATAATGTAAAAATTGATTTCGATGAAATCAGATTAAACTATTATACCTAAATGCGATTGTAAAATATTATTTGTTACAGAATATCAAAAATTGATTAAGATTTAAACAAACCCCAATTTATTTATATATATTAATACTACAATTTAAGTGTCATCATAATCTAGCGGTATTTTGTTTCGGTGATTGGACCATACCAGTAATTTGAAGCATTCGTAATAGGGGCTTGAGACATATTTGAAATATTCTTTCTATATGTATAGAAACAATTTGTAGTAAAGTATCAAATTACTATTGTAGTTTATTTTTTTTTTATGCTGAAACACACACCTTTTAACACCACATTTTGATTGTTAAAAATTTTTATTATAACCAAAAACTTAAAAGTATTGGTAAAAATTGATAATGATTTTTTTTGTTCATTTAATTTCAAATTTTGGCTTCTTTATTATGTAATTCTTAGAATTTGTTACATTTCTCCAGGAAATCAGAAAATTAATGATAGTCAATTTTATTACTTTTAATTTTTTTTAAAAAAGGTTTGGAAACACTTACTATCCCCACTTTAAAAAAAATTATCTTTATACAAAATATTGTAAATTGTAATCAAGAAGACAATTTCCTTTGCATGACTTAGTAGACGTATTAACAAATGATCTTATAAATATTTTATATTGACAAATTAAAATTTTTAACAAATTTTATACTCATATTATACAAATACAAATTTTTAAAGGACTCTGTAATGCAACGTCAAAAAGCAATTTCTCAAAAAAAAAACTAATTTTATATATGAAATATTCTGACCTTAAAACAATTTAAAATTTATAATGAATTAAAAATTAAGTCTTTAAATTACACCAAAAGGAAAACTATTATCAAACAAATCTCGGGAAAAATAGATGAAAAAAGTCAATGAAATGGCCATTCAATTATTCAATCCCATTAAACTGGAAAATACTTATAAAAAAAGAAACTATTAACACTACAAATTTTCAAATATTTTTCTTCCCTCTTATATTTTAAATAAAAATTATTTTAATATAATTTTTTCTCGTTTTTATTTAAAGCTATATATACAAAAGTGAAATAACATCACTAGAAAGAACTATTAAGAGGTACTAAACAGGAGTAATAGTTTTTGGTTCAAAAAGGACTAAAAAAGAAAATATTAACACAAATTTTGAACAAGTTCTCATGCCAAGAAAAGCGCAAAAAAGTGAAATAAATTTAAAACAGAATAAAAAAAAAACAACCAGCATAGAACTATTTCCGGTAGAAAAATATCGTCCTGGCCACAGAAAAATTGTTTTTTTTTTATTGATTACTTAACTTACTATCGTGGATAATATCAGGGTAAGAAAAATCCATAACCTTTAGGATCAGAAAATATAAGGTATAAGGTCAAAATTTAAAAAAATACGATGAAAATGTTACCAAGAAATTATGTAAAAAAAAAGAAACGAAAAATTTTGTTACTATTTTTATTCATATGTTTTTATCATACTTAGACCGGCATTTTCCATATATTTAATTGTTACATTATTATTATTGTTATCTAAATTTTAGTGAAACTGAGCGAAAAAATAGCAAAAGAATCGCATGCGTATTTTTTATCATAACAAATCATAATTTTTTAGGGGTAGTTTTTTTTTTTTATAAATGGATATTTATAGGTAAATTCAAAATTTCGAAGAGATTTTTCGAAATTTCTGAAATTATTTTCACAGCATAAAATAGAGTATTTTATGGTTTCATTTTTTTTGGGTTTATTTCTGATGTGTTTTGGGTTTTTGAAAAATGGGGGATACGACAGAAAAAAAAAACGAACAACAAATTCCCCTTTAATGATATTGAATTTTCTGGTTCTAACATGTGGTAAAATAAAATGGTAAAATACCTTAGTTTTTTGTTATATTTTCTTATACTATAATATAGTAATATTAAAGTGCATTTTTATCTTTGCTGACTGTGCACCTATTAAAATAACTGATAGCCAGACAGTTATCATTGTATCTTTGTTATGATCAGATTGTTTCCTCTCTAAATAAATAAAATCAATTTATGATATTTTTCATGCAATATAATAATAATTTCAAATTGTACGATTAACAAATTATTTTCATTTATATTTAAGTGATATAAAAAATGTAATACATAAAAAAAGGATATTTTTTTTAATTTCTATTAATTATAATTATGTAAAATAATTAAATGATTTTAAATGTTTGGGACTGTCTATGAATGATTTTCATCTTTTAAATAATAAGAACACTAAAGGATTTTGTGATGTTTTTAAAATATGTATTTATAGTTAATTATAGTGTATAAAAAAAAGTTTATGATTGTTGTTATTCAATTAAAATAAATCTTTTGATTTGTTAAATTATATAAAAAAATTATTTTAGTTTATCAAATATTGAAAAAAAAAACTATTACTTTTGTTCACGATTTTTCTATATTTACTGTCTGTTTGAATATAAAAATTGTTGGTAAGTACAAAAAGTTTTTGTAATTACTATAAAAAAAAATTTAATTAAAAAATGCAATTTTATGAACTTTTAAATGACATTTTTGTTTTAATTTTAGTTTTCTTATGCATTAAGTTTTCCAACATAAATAATTAAATTTGAAAAACCTTCTAATCTCCAATTATTGTTCAAATAAATAAATACAAATTTTTCTTCTGGTATACTTCCATATACTTTGTTAATTTGCATTCAAGGATTCGCTACAAATATTAAATTTAAATAATAAAAAACTCTGTTTCCTCTATTTGCCTTATTAATTTTTTAAATCAGATTAGTTTTTATATATAATATTCCTACTTTTCCAATCTTTAAGAAGATTATACTTAATTATATAGTCTCTTCATTTTACTATAAATTTAATAATCTGAATACAGCTTTGAACTCAATTTCATTTAATATAATTCTAATCACTCCATAGAATATTTCTTTCCTAGAAACTTTTCAAAGAAAAATTTAATGCAGTATTTTTTCCTTATATAATTAATTAGATAAACGAAAGCAGGTCAAACTTTTGACAAAATTTATTAAATAATAATAATCTATTAAAAAAAAATATTCCAGTTCAAAACAATTTTCATTACTTTTTTTTTTTGTCTTTTTGAAGAATTTAATAAAAATGAATACATAATTTCTATATTTATTATAACAGTTTTCTTTCAATAATATTTTCAATAGATTTTTCAATTTATATGCAAATATATATTAAAAGTCCTTAATATGGATTTATCGAGAAAAAAAAACTGCTATATACTAAAACCTTCATTTTATATGCAGGGAAAATAGAAATGCACATAAGGTACGAGAAATTTCCAAAAATTAACTCTGTACCTCTAATATCCTTGTTTACTGTATATATTAAAACTATATACGCTAGATAAAAAAGTATATCCTCTTTTTTTTTGTTTTGGTTTGGCATAAAAAAATGAAAAATTTAAAAATTTCTCAATAATTTCAAATATACAAAAAAAAAAAAATATTAGAAAGAAAATGGAAATATACGAATAAAAAAATAAACAAATGGCAAAAAATAGAAATTCTGTCCATCTAAAAAAAAAAAAAATCTTTAATCTAAAATGAAAACCTCTTCAATGGTTTATTAGAGCATAAAAGCTACGTCATTAATCTTCATTAGAATTTGAAAGCATATCTAGTAGAGTCAATGTTATATTTATTTATATATATATAATTTCCTATTATGGAAGTTGAAATTTTTTATTTTTTTATCCTTGTATACGTATACAAGTTGTTTTTGTTTTTTTTTAGAATCTTATTTGAATAATTTTTTTTGTTGGATTTCCGACCAAAAAGAAAAATCAGTATAAACTTTTGTTATAATTTTTTTTTTTTTGGGGATTTCAAGTCAACGCTTTTCCGGGGGATGATGATATTACTAGTATATACATACTTACTATGTAAAAATGAATTGGCCAAAAATCTGTTCTGTTCTTTTTTTTTTGCTTTGTGTCATATGAAAAGAAAAGTAAAGTAAATATGGTTTTTTTTTTCTGTTGTCAAAAAATTTTCTGGGTATGAAAATAGAAAAATGTCGTCGCCACTAAAGTGCAAATAAAATTACAGCCTCATCTTTATTCGTTGAGAATGATGGATGGAATTGTTATTTCGTGATTTTTTTTTGTAACAGAAAAGAAAAATTGTATCGTAAATGACAAAATAGAAATTTTAGATTTCAGCTAGAAAAATAATGTTAAGAAATAAGAAAATATTGTTTTGATGTTTTTTTTTGTTATTTATGAAATGTATTTCTATTCCAATAATGTGAAATATAAAAGTTTATTAAAGTTATTTACATATTTTAGACTTATATACATTTTAGGTTATTTTGTTTGTTTCTATAACTATTAAAAATTACTGACAAATTATCTTTTTGCTGTGTGTGTTTAGTCGCCCATTAGCATAATTAATTATACTAAAAATTAAGAAATTTATTTATGATAAAAGTTTTGAAATTGTTACATACATTGTAATATTGTACTAGAAAATTTAGTATATTTTCGGTTCCAGATTTAAATGTTGAATTTAATTGAGAATATCAAAAGGCAAAAAATCAAAATTGCAATTATAAAAATTTGATTCGAAAATCATTTTTTAATTAAGTTAACGTGAGGTGAGGTTTAATATTATCAGCAAAAACATTTTTCGAAATTTCATTCCAAAGTTTATTTATTAATTAAATTTTATTTTCAAATTAAAAAATATGTATCTGAAATAGTTACTTTTATGTTTTAGTTTTACTCTAAAACATAAAAATCGTTTATGAAAATTTGAATATGAAAATCAGATTGAATTCGAAACGAATGGGCTGCTTTTTTATTTACTTAAACATTCCGATCAGAAAATCATGCTCATTACTAATTTTTGATATCAAATATAAATTTATAAATGATTTCCTTTAAAATATAATCATTAATTACACATATTAGAGTCCTACAATATAAAATCTGTAAATCCAAAATACTTTTACAATCAGTTGAATTTTTAATCCCATCAGTACAACACAAATAAGTCCTTAACCTTATCTCGTATTGAAAAACAAGTCATCTACTAAATTCTAAACTGTTAAAATATTTATGACTTTTTTTTTGAACCCACATGATTTTCAATTCATCCCTTTTCATATTCGAACAATTTCCACCCTCAGTATGTAGAAAGATTTTAGCTTAAGTAAATACTATTTTCCATGTCGCATGTATTCAAAAAAACATTATTACTTCTGTATCTACTTGATAATGCCATATGTTAACTTAAAATTTTAGTAATGTTTCTAAGCAATCTTCTATCCATAATGAATAATCCTTAAAAAAAAACCTCCAAACTCAAGAACTAAGGATTAAAATTAAAATATATATAATAGCATCTATCTTCAAAAAAAACTCTTTAAATAGTACGCACATTATTATAATTATAAAAAAGAAAAAAAAGGGGATGAAGATTTCTAATTTTACCAAAAAAAAAAACACTAAAAAGGATCACCCCTCCCTCAACAAAACAAGAAACGTAACAAGAAATGTATTTAAATGCTACAATAAAGGGTCTAATTTTCCGAAAACTCTTTTTTTTTGTAATGAGTAAGCATATAAATAAAATCCATTATTCGGACTAGCACCCTGTCTGAATCAGTTAAAATCAAATTGTGTCTGTATATGCTAAAAATACAGGTTGATCTGGTTAGAGGGGGAAAGTCATTTTTTTAAGGAAATATTTTTATTTGGACCATAAAATCTACAAATATATTTTTAGATTAGTCAAAAAAATGGTCGTGTACATATTCATTTTTAATGTCCTTTTTTAAAGGGCATTTTCAGTGTTTACTTAAAAGATCATTTACCATAAAACTGATTTGGAATCAAATAATATTTTTTCCATCCCTTTATTTTTGTTTTGTTTTTTAAAATGCTGGGATAAGCAAAATAATAAAAAAAACATCTTAGACCTTTTCTAGTACAAAATAAAAAAAATGCTATTTTTAGTTTATTTAAAAAAATTATCGTTCAAATTTCAACAAAAATGTAATATTGACATTTATGGACATAAAATATTGAAGAAAAACGAATTTTAGTTAGTTTTATAATTGACAAAAATTGCATTAAAAATTTAAAAAAGTCAAATTTTTACTGGTAGATTTCAAATATATAAAAAAATAGACATAATTTCATTATAGGGAAATTTTATTTTGTACAATTAAATAAAAAATTAAGATATATATGTCAAATATTCTGCTATTTGAATGAAACATTCTGTCATAAAATATGTACTAAAAAATAATAATTCAAAAATTTTAGAATGTGCAACTTTTTATCAGTCTAAATTAAATTAATTTTCGTCTTTCAACTATTTTGGATTATATTTTATCTGTATGTTCTTTCCATTAAGATGTCTCAACTATCTTTATTTCATAATACAATATAAAAATTAAAAATTTGTTATATTTGATTTCTAACCGGTAACAAATTCGAAATTCTTATATTGCGCATGTTTTTATGATGTGAGTAACAAATTTTCCACATTTCCTATTTCATTTTTCTCTTATTCTCTCTTCCAGATTTGGAAAAAAAATATCACCTGCAGTTTAATTTAATCTACCACTTCTTTTTACCTATAAACAATAAAGGTGACGAGCAACAACAACTGCAGAAGGGAAAAATCAACCCCTAAAAAATCACATGGAAAATTTCAATTATGTATAATAAAATTTTCGAAATTTATTGTATTTATTTATACTTAAAGTGAGTATCGAACGAGAATCGAAAATTGGGAAAATTCGTTAAAGGAAAATTATAAATAAATTTTACTCTCTGTTTTTTTTTCGGAAAAAGGATATATAAAAAAAGCGGATAGTATATAAATTGAGATTTTCGAATAATTAATAATAAAAAAAAAACTCTTTGTTTAATAAACAACTGTCCAGGCTCTGATTTTACCAGTCTTTTAACGAATTTCAAACGACGAGGTTATTACGCGGAAAACTTATTTATTTTTGGGTAAAAAATCAAACCGGAAGTTAAAAATTATAATAATAAATAAAAATTTACTTTGGTTTTGAATAATGAAAATAGTGTTAAAAAAATGAATTTTCCAAAAAAGGTGTAATCAATAAAATTAAAAAATTTTGTTTATTTTAAATAAATTAAAAATTTTTTGTTTGTGAATTATTTTTGATATTTATGGAATGGATCACACTTGAATTATAATCTTTAAAAACCAAATTCGTTTATTTTATGTTTTATATTTTTTACCGGAAATAAATATTAAAATTTCGATTGTCAAAAAACATAATAAGAAAATGAATGAATAATCATAACATTTTCAATTTAATTTATTATATTTTTATTTAATTTTTTATTTATATAAAAAAAACACAAATGAGAAACTAATTAAAAGTGAAAATTAAAGAAAAACTTTAATAGTTTTTCTATACTAAAAGTTTTAATAAAAATTTGTACAATGTCGGCTTGTTAAACTATAAAATTAAAAGAAGAAATAAAATAAAAAATTTCTCAAATTGAAATCAAAAGTTTTCTATTCAAGTTTATATAAGAAAAAAATCAAATATATAAAAAAAAAATCATAGAAAATCTAAAAAAGTTTTTCTTAAAAATTTTTTTTTTTGTGAAAAATTATATATAAAATATTTTCCTGTGAAAATGTATAAATACGTGATCAATTTATGTGCACTACTTGTAGTAACATTTGTGGATAACGCAATTTCTGATTATGAAAATACATGGAATCTATACTATGAACAGCCATGCTGTGGGAGTAATAATGGTCAACATCATATTAGACATCATCGCGGTAAGTCCCTCATACTTACTTATATTTGCACAAAATATATCATAAAAACAATCTTTTTTTTTTTTTTTAAACATGTTAGTTATTTAGTTTTAACTCGGAAATGGTGGAAAAAAATTATAATTTTGGTACACCATATGGTAAAATTTAGTTGAAAACTATTTAACCCTTTACGTTTCGAAAATAATTGTTTTAATATATTAGGAAAATCTCAATTATAAGTTTTAAATAATATGATAAAGATAATGTGGTTTCGTGATAGTACGGACCTCGGAGTAAATTATTATATAGCTCCATGTTTCAAATACCAGCATATTTTCTATTATACGAACGAGTATACATATAAGTATTTTTTTCGTAAAATATTTAATTACTAAATATTCATAACTAAAAATTGAATGTAATGTAAATGATTTTTCAAACTGACAAATTAATAATTGCTTTAGGTACTTAAAAATAAATCCTTCAAAAAAAAGTTTTATGAATTTTCCAAAAAAAAAGTTTAAGAAATTTCTAACAATTACCAAGTTTTGCATATATTCAGGCGAAGTAATTTAAAAAAAAAAAATTAATGCTGAAGAATGAAATTTCATTTATTTGCGTTTACATATCTTTAGGCTATAAAAAAATTTAATATAGAAATTTGGGTGGGAATGTTAAAAATAGTTAAAAGTTAATTTAAATTTTTTACTTATTTTTATGTAGCATTCAAATAAACAGAATTTATGACTAACTTAAGAAATTTCTATTTATAAGTTTTCCAAGTTCACTCTGAACAATGTAAAAATTTTAATACAAAATTATCGGATATTAAAGGGTTAATGGAATCTTATTGTTCTCGCCATTTCGTACAAATAAGAAAACAAAATTAAATTTTTCATATATAAAATAAAGTTACATTTTTACTATTACATTTAGTTTTGAGTATTTCTATATCCGACGAAAATGTAATGTAAAATTTACCAAAGGTTTTTTTTTTATATGCGAATCCTTTTCATTTTCGAGGAAACACATTTCTTTTAACTTTATTGTGTTACATGAGAAATATTTATATTTAGTTTTTTTTTTTTTTGTGCTGATAGAATTTTATATCAGATTTTATTTCCAACTTCTTATATTTTTTTTTTTATATGTTGAACAAAAAAAATTTTCTCGTGAAAATCCAAAATTGTTACTACGTGATCTAGGAAATAATTGTGCAGATGAAAATATATCCTGTAAAATGTACATAAATATATATTATTGTACTCGTAAGTTAAAAGGAAAAATTCATGATCAAATGCAAAAAAAAACCAAGGCAAAAATGAAAAATTTACCAGGTATAAAAATAATTCATTGAAAGCAGAGACAGACGTACTACTGGGTTAAAGGAAAATTATAGAAGTTAAAATAATATAATATTATATATATATAATTTTTTTTTTTGTATAAAAATCTATTGTAGAAAATTTTTTTAAAGCTTGCAACTTAGTTGCAAACTTTTATACCTTTAAAATAAACCACCAGGTAGTAGTTAAAAAAAATATTATTCACATTTTGTTAACTTTTCCAGAACAAGTCTAGACTTTAAATTATTTATACATGATGGAAAATTATTGTGGATGGAAAATTCTTTTGAAACCAGAATTGTAAAAAAAGAAGAAAAAAAAAATTATATATAATAAATTTCTTTGATAGAAGTTTTTTTAAGCTTTTCGAAAATAAATTATGTATAAAAAAAGTGAAAGTTATAATTTATATCTATATAAGATATTTCATTTAAAAAAAATCAATTATTATATGAAGTGGAAATTTGAATGTCAGTAATTTTTGTATATTTATATAAAACTTTACAAACTTTGTTTCACACATATTATTCATATTTACATCTTCCTTCGTCATCATATTCGTCCACTGGTCTTCCATGACTTTACTGGGCGGGCAGTTGTGGGACCTTGTTGGCCTATTTTATTTCTAATATATTCACAGAATGAATAAATTTAAAGATTCCTGACGGGATCGAACAAAAATGAGAAAATTCATTTTCTTGTAATTCGTTGACTGAATCAGTGTTTTTTTTTTCTTTTGATTACATAATTTTACACAGAAACTTTTAATTGCTTACTATTTCTTTGTAAACTAGTAAATATAATTCTTTAAATTTGTAAAAGATTCACAAAATATAGTTCATTTTTCTCATTCGGTATTAAACTTTATCTAGATTAATTTTTTTAATTAATTTCTCAAGTCTCTGATTACAATATTTCTTAAACTATTTATATAATAATATCTTTAGGGTATATAAACGTTTAAATCGTCATAATGAAAACAATTATAGTAAAGAAATATTAACTAAATAATAATTTTAATATTATTTTATTTTAATTTTGATTAGCATAATAAAAAAAAGTAAATAATTATTATATTATAAATTTAGAAAAGTTGAAAATTTTTCAAATCAGAGGTTAAATAAATTCAATTAAAATATTCAATAATTTCATAATACATAAATAGTTTTTAAAGTAATATTAAATAAAATTGACACCAAAAAGTTTGTCCAAAAATTCCCATGCAAATATGCGGTCTCCAAATATGTTTAGAGACTAAATAATATTCCTGCATAATTATATCCGCAGGTTTTTGTTCCAAAAAGGCTCAATTTCTGTGGTTTTCAATTTATAAATTCTATTTTTCGTGGCTTTTTTACTAAACTGAAGCAATTATATTTCAAAAATATTGCAATATGTAAAATTATTTATGGCTAAAATAAAAAATTCATTTATATTATTTTATTTATCTAAAATTAATTTCAAATACTAACTCTAAAATATATTTGTTTTTAATTATGCTTTTTTGTATGTCAATTAAAACTTAATTAAAAATAACTTTTAATGAACTGATAAATTCCAATATGAAAATATTTAATTATATTCACACATAAAAGCTAACATAAATGTAAATAAAATAAATATTGAAATATTTTTTGTATCCATTCAATATATAAAAATTAATTAAAATAAAAATCATTTTTTTTTTCTGTTTTTATAGTAATTACCAATTAAACAACTAAAATTATATTGAAATTATATACCATAGATATATAAATATTTGGGTAATTAAAATCTTCAAACTCCATTTTCAATTTATAGAGAAAATTTATGATAATTTCACAATAAATTACAACGAAAAATAATTATTGCAATTATAATTTCAACTAACAATTAAAAATATTTAATCCTATATAGACCATAAATTTAGACATTTTGATTACTTTCATTAAATACAAAATGCATAAAATTGATTTTAATCCTAACGAATCCTGGAGAATTAAATAATAATTTTAATATTATATTTTTGATTTAAAAATATATTTGTATATATTGAAATTTATGTAATTGCAATTTCATTTTTCATTAATTTATAATGAAAGAATGTCAATTAAATTATAATACAATATTTTTCAGTAAAAAATTAATTAAAAATTGAAATTTTCAAAAAAAATTATTCAATATAATATATTCACAAATCTTTCAAATATTTTTATTTATGTTATGATAAAAAATTGATTTATTAAAAATTGATGACGTTTTTTGCATTGAAAATTTTTTTTTGCGAAAATATTGATGTTATTTTTATCATTATCTCCCTTTCACTCACATCTCACATTCGGGTTTTTCATAAACATTTTTAGTATCTCTTTCTAATTTCGATTAAAAAAAATTTGTGTCTAAAAAGAGTATAATGTAGAGGGACCTTTATACATAATTAAATATGTTCAAATATCAAAATTTTGATTCTGACTGAACATAGTTCAATCTTCTGACCATATTGTTATATTTCTAATATATACTTCGATAAATGATTTAGGATGTTATGCAAGGAAGAACTCAATAACTCAAATTAAAAAAAAAATATATACCAACATTTTTAGAGAGCTCTAAGAATCTCTAAGAATTTTGTTAAAAAAATAATTGACAAATTTTATGTTTGATAACTTAGTTCATTAATCTCATCCTTTATCCTATTTATAAACAGGAGAGAATGTGCTTAAGTTTAAAGAAAATGCATTTGAAAAAAATTTAAATTTCCCTTTTTTATTTTATTTAAATAAATATTTTTATGATATTTGCCATGCCTAAAATTTAATTACAAAATAAAATGTTGCTACTGTTTTGCATCTTCAAGCTTATAATTATATAATTACTATTGGTAATATAATACAAAATTTTAATAGACAATTACAAAATTATCGGACAATATTTGGAACCAGTGTTTTCATTATTAGAATCGTTTTTCTATTTATTTCAAATATTAATTAACATTCAATTTAGTAATTAATATAAAATAAATACTAATATGCATGTTTGTCGAATTCCAGCAAATTAAAATATTTTTGAAAGGGTTTTTATTGAAAATTTGAATTTATTTAATAAACCTTAAATAAATATAATATACTTAATTACATAAATATTAATTTGGTAATTTATTTCCTTATTAAAAATGCAGAAAGAGTTTATCTATTTATTAAGTTGGTACTGTCTGCTTTCCTCTACTGCAAATTCTAAAATATATCGTCGTGTGAGAAGCGAATTGTCGTAACTGCAAAAATGAAGTTCCGAGATAAATGAATATTAAGTTTTTGAATTTTTTTCTGAGGCCTTTAAATGCATTTATCTCAATAAATAATATTGTGACTCCAATAAATTAACACTCTATTACAAAGATGGGTTCTTTAGCTATGTAAAACAGTAATTACTTTGGTCTCAAATAGAATTAGAGGATTGTTATAGTTTAATTTAGTGATGCACCACAAACTTTACGATAATTTAATTTTTTATTTAGAATTATGGAAAAATCTCAGAAGGTTGTAAATGCAACTTACCACAATTTAAATCATATGAATTATCACTATTTGTTTCAGAATTATAAACCACAAAATGTAGTATAGTTAACATACAATAATTAGAACAACTTATTTGTATTGTAATTTATTTTTATATTATTGTCGTATGACAAAGATACAACAATTTGAATATAACATAATTTGAATTTTATAATAGATAATTTGTTCTTCAAGTATATATACAACATTTTGTAATTTATATGATGAACTACGCTACACCACCAAAATACCGTATAAAATGTATACAACATTTCGCAAATAATTAATTTAAGTAAATACAACTTACAACAATTTAGAATTTCAATTAAATAGTAGCCAGGATATTCTCGGATCGAAACCGTCTGAACGCAGGGCGATAGATACTTAAATTTTCTATCTTCCTGTATCAATACTCTCAAATTGACGTATCTAACGCTTACGACAATTCGCTTCTCACACGACGATATATTGAAAATATTAATTATAGGCAATAATAAAGACAAAGATTTGGTTTAGTTTTTCTTTAATATATCTACGTTTTTCTCATCAGTGGGAATTTGTAAAGATAAATAAATGAACGAACAAGCAGAATATTAAATTTAATGTTTTATATTATTTATTCATATTTTTTTACAAATGTAATAAAATTACAATAATTTCTTTGTGTTGTGTAATGTTTTCAATATCATTTTACATTATAAAAAAAATGACAATTTAATTTGTGACAATAAAATTTAAGTGAATAAACAAAATTTTAATAAATGTAATAAAAATGTTACCAATTTGAATTTAATTTTTTTTTATTTTTCAAAATACATAATTTTTAAAATTAGGAAAAATAAAAAAATTATCTTATAAAAATTACTTTTTTGTTGTTGTAACAGTTGCATATAGTTAACTACCGCGTTACGAAAGAAATTTTGCTTACAATTGAAAAACACAAAATTTAGTATATTATTTGCCAGCAGTATAAGTCTCTACCTACATCTACAACTTCCACAGCCTATCTTAATTCTTTATTGTTAAATTTTTTTTATTTAACCGACTTATTCTACTTAGCTATGACATTTATTATATTTTATCAGAAATATTATTCTGATGCCTTTTAAAATTTCATAATTTTTGTTTTGCTCCCCTTAGGTTTGTTGGTTCAAAAATTCAACCCCAAAATATTTTCGCTTTTATAAACTAAAGTATTAAGGAAATAAAAATAAATTGATTTTTGTTGTGAGTTTGGGTTTTCTTATACATATAATATTCCCACTTTTTTTTAAAGAACAACTGAGACTTGAAGCAACTACAGATTGTAGAAAACAACGTAGGTACATACTTATATGAAAATAAAATGATAAATTTTAATAACGACCCAGGCATTCCCGGAAAAGAGCCTACAAAATTATATAAAAAGTTAGGAAAATCATGGAATGAAATGAAAGCCATAGTAAGTAGCAGATACAATTTGAGTTGTTTCGCTGAACCTCTCTATGCGCCATTATGAGTAACAGTAATTGGTGTAGTATTAGGTCAAATAAAGTAAATACTAAGAAAAAACTGCTCTAAGAACTATTAGCTTTGTTATAAAATTATCCTAGCCATTCTAGAGGTGTAGAATCTTTTACAGGATCCTATAATAAGGTACAGATCATTAGAAAGTCTAAGCTCTTGGATGATCCCCAAAGGTTTATCAGTATTTCCAAGTTTTGGCTTTACACTCATGTGCAATAGACAATGCTGAGGATATAATCACGCTGTGCATAGTCGTATATGCTGATTTTGTACATCAGGTAACCCTTCATTTAAACGCTAGTTACTGTATAACCCCAAGAAACGTACAAAAAAAATGTATTTCAATATCATCAGTTCAAAGTATTATTCCTCAACATTTTCGGAATAACCTTATTGGGGGGCGGGATGTGCCTGTAAAACTCTCCCCAAATAATAAAAATTGAAAAATGAATGTATATTAAAATATATTTTTTTCTGCGATTGTTATTTATAGTAATGGTGGAGTACAGAGCCCACCTGCCGTGAATGCGTACACATTCATTCAAAATATAAAAAAAATAAACGCATAACAAAACGTTTTCTTTCTATTTAGATTTTAGAACAACAAATGTTTTTCTATTTCTTTCCCTCTCTTTGTGGTTTTCTTTTCCATCATTTTTATTTCTTTTTACCACGTAAACTTGGTAATTTTGATATAAGTATATATTTTTTTTTCCATTTGGCTTTTTTGGTTGGCCAGGTTAACATAAATACCTCTTTATGCAAAATGATGGATTATTATTGGAACTGTATGTTGACAGATTTTCATTTTTGTAACTCTTTTGTGACACGCAAATTCTATATAATACTACGTTATATTTGTATAAAGTATAATTTCTTTACTCAAATATTATTATGGTTTACAATAGCATTCAAAAGGCAAATTAAATATAACAAAACTGCTTGTTACCAAAAAAATGATATATGTTAGGCAGAATATATACAATTAAATTATAACATGGAAATATTATGTTTAAAGTATCTACAATATATTACATACATAATATTTAGATATGATTTAAATCTTAATTTAGTTCATATTTAGCGGTTTTTAATTTTTTAATTACTATATGGCTTTAAAATTAAAATTTAATTCAAAAAATTATTACAATTTAATGGGGTAAAGATAGACGATTGCAATAAATCAAAATTACTATATTATTTACACTACATAATGTATTAAATTCCTTCTAATTTATAATTCTATAATCAAACGTAGCCAATTTCTAAATTTGTTAGTCCAATTAGTAATTCTTAGTCCCAGGAAATATGGTTTTATACTCTACTTCTTTGGGTTGAGTTTTCGATTCCAATCATGAGCAGAACAAATCTCTGACAAAAGGATACGCTGTTATGTATTATTCGTGAAGATTCTCAACATTCACCTTGCTTAATAGTAGCATGAATGTTACACATTCTGGAGCTAACCAACTAACCATAAGGAGTTAGTAAATCCTTAAAATGCCACATTTTCGCTACCTGTTTCAAGACAGACTCCGATATTGTAAATTTTCATAATTGTAAATAAAATAACGAGTACAAACGCTATTTAAAAAACTACACGACTCACTTTTAATGGCAAGTCCGAAAAGTCTAAAAAAAAATAAAGAAATTATATTTTATTTTTTCCTTGGGTTCTTGTGTCATAAAAAGGATATGCACCAAAGTAAAGCATCAACGTTACATTTGGAGTATACAGTTTAAAATATATCAAAAATTTTATTTATACAAACTATATAAACGAAATATTACATTGCGTACTACAAATTACATAAACGTTTATCAGTCAAAGAATAAATTTTCGTTCGAATGACACGTTTCTCTATTTTTATTACCAACGCACTAAAACAATGAATTTAACGAATAAATCTTTTAAAGAATCTTTTTTTTGCTTGCTCTACTATCTTACTATAAACTGTGTTTTTGGCCAAAAATATTAGTGAATAAATGGAATTTCAAGTGTTGTGACACTGACACGTACTAAACCCTAACAATAATATAAACTTTTAACGAAAAACTGTTTTTCTTCTATGTATATTTTCCACTTAAAAAAAGCCATAATACTAAAAACACCTCTTTATAAATATAACTATATATATGGGTCTCAAAGTTATATAGCAGAATAATATAAAGTTTCCTGTCAGAAAATCAAATCCTTAGAGCCTGATTATATATGTATATTTTTTTGTTCTACTTTCATGGGAAACTTCTTGGAATAAAACTTTATTTTCCTCACATCCAATTTGCTTTCTTCCATCTATAAATCGATTTAAAAATATTTTTTTTTTGTGTATTTTGAAATTTTCGGGTTCACAGTCAATTCATTTGAACTACAATATTAAGAGAATTTTAGTAAAAATATTGACAATTTGAAAAGGTACATAGCGTTTACTATAATTTATTATAAATTATAGGAAATACTAAAACAGAAAAATTGAAAAATTAATGCAAAATTTAAAATGGTTTAGTTCCTTTATGATTTCCATGGATTAATGAGCACTTCACACTAAGTTTTTACTGTATTTTCAATTAATGGAAAATAAAGGTTTGTAAAATAAGCTTCAACATTTTTAAGGACATATCAGTTTATTAGATTCATAATTATGATATATATATTTGATAAAGAAAACAATACAAATGCTGTTTGATTACAATTAAATTTGGTTTTTTATTAAAATTAACACATTGGCGCCTTGGCGGACACAAAAAACATCACGTGATTCAGCTAAAGCTGAAACAAAAGATCACATGATCGGTCCACTGCAAATGCAGTAAGTGGCCGCCAACGTGTGCAGTAAAATCTGAGGATAAGTAATTAATTTTGCTATCATTCATTGATTCAGTACTTCTATGTTGGCGAAATAGCCCACCTTGGAACAGTAATTTTTGTTTGATTTCGCGGAAGTTTTTAATTCTCTGTTCTCTATTATTACCAAACTTCTGCAACAAATACTGCAAAATGTTAAACTGATTATTCATTATCAAATCTACTCGAAAGACAGTTAATCTACAGCTCCTCCATAAAGTTTTGATAATAACTAGAGTACGAGAGAGTATGGATAATAATCAACGAAACTAGGTATTTATGTATATATGTGCCTAACTTCTGTATGGTAAATAGCCTGTTACACAAAATAAAATTTATTTTATAAAATTTTCATTCAAATTGTCTTAATGGAAATATATAAAAAAATATTTAAATAAGTTTCATATAAAATAATAATACGTGGGTACATTATAATTATACTCAAATGTAGACATACAAATATATATATACATTATATTAAGTATTTAACAGGTGAAAAGTTTTTAAGGAATTAGTCAGATCTATACAGTTACGTATATTATATTTTAGTTGCTTAATTAGATGTGTCTCCAAAAATGGTATATACGTAGAAATAGAATCATATATAAGCTTATGTGTATTACAATATTAGTGTGTTGATCGTTGTTGAAATAAAAAGAAGTGGAAAATGATAACAAAAATTATTTTGAATGTTGTGCTAAATGGAAGATGTGGTGTAGCATCAAAAATTAATATTATTAAATATATATGTTATATAGTCGAAAATAATTTCAAGAAATATTTTCTATTATATACTTTATAATATGTATATAAATGTATATTATTTAAAACATTATTTTTTTACGGAAAATTGTTGGAATTTCTTGAAAAAGAAAAACTTTTTGTTTTTTGGAAAGTTTTTATAACGGTATTGAAAACTTTTTATAGACACACATCACATATAAAAGATAAAATTACTTTCTTTTTTTTTTTTAATAAATACTTATACATATATACCAACATTGATAAAAGGTATATATAAAAGGAAAAGTTTCTTACATAGTAAAAAAAGTAATAAATAAATAAAAAAAAAAATTTTTATACTTATGTATATATTAGAATAAATAGATTGGTGGAACATTTAAAGTAGTTTTCCATTAAAATTGATGTGTTTTATTTAGATATATTTATGTATATAATATCATTAACTATTTGTAAAACAAAAAACTACTTTTCAAAAGTCAGAGAAGGCATAAGGAATATAAAAATATCATTAAATTTTATATTTGAAAAAATTGGGATCTATATATAGTACAACCTTTTTAGTTGACCATTAAAGCTCAAACATATAAACTCGAGCATATATGGATGGTAAATTAATGATGATATATGTATTAACTTCATAAAAATAATATTTAGAATATAGAAAATTGGAAATTTTTCATATTTATATACATTATATAGAATTTGTGCAGCATATATATAACTATTATCCTGTCGCATTATTCGCGTGTGATCAATTTTCAGCAATAAAAACTATATGGGTAAAGTGATAAACTGATTAATTCATATCTTTAACTACAAGATACGAGTAAATAATGTATAGGAATTCAAAATAAATATAATAATTTTTCTTATATGTTTGGAGTACGTCCTTGTTATATATTGTCCCTATTTGTTAGTTTCAATGGAAACTTATTTTGTATTCCTTTGTTCCAAATAAATAAATTATTAAAATTCAAGTAAATTTATGCACAACTTTTACCTTAGTAAGTTTATTGGAAGACTATTTTCCTAAGTATGTTCTTTTTGTATTATATGAATATATGAAAATTATAGTGTATTTTTCCAATTTGCAATAAGGTTTCTTCTTCTTCTATAAAAAATTATTACAATTCCTTATTTATAATTTGTGATTTAAATAAAATATCTTTTTACGATTCTTGAACGATATGGAAAAATAAAATTAATTTAATGCTATACTTAGAATATTTATTAGATATTATAGAAGTTAGTTAAATAAGTAGTAAGTATATATTTTGGATTTTACATTTTCTATATATATAATATTTTCAAAAAATAAGGTCAATCGATAAAGACTTAATTGAATGTTTTCGTCAAATATATGCTATTATTCAATTATCAGTTAATATTATATATCATCAATATTATGTTTAAAAAAAATTGTTTGATAATAACAGGGCTGTACTAAATATTTGGCAAACTTTGAGCCAACTAACATTATTTGCAATATATACATGTAAAAGCTGTTTGTAAGTGTTAATTTTTCAGTTTTATTGATTCCTTATTAATTGTTTTTCAATAAGGTATTCAAAAATTATTGCTTATGTGAAATTTTATTGACACAAATTTAAATGGTGTTCAAAATTCGGTATTCTGTAAAACACAATATTGAACAATATAATTATATAAAAAATTTTCAATAAAAATCGTATAATAATGATTGAATCCAATATATTATATGAAAATTATATTTGTTATTGATCTATACATTAAAATACAATAAAGCAGAAGAATGAATTTAATACAACGGCTTCGTATTCTAATATCTATATTTGAAATCCATATGAAATGATATCTATATTTTATGTTCAAAAAGTACAAAAATATTATGTAAAATATATTTTTATCCAAATTAACAAAATTATTTTGAAACAAAAGACATGATTATAATATTTTTCAATATCGACATATATATAATTTATAATATTATATTTGCTGACATTGTTTTGATATGATTTCGTGTTATCCGGAAATAAAGTCATTTTTGTAAACTATATTATATACATTAGATTATTCACCAAACAAAAAATAAAATGGTGTTGAAATATTATTAAATTGATATCGAATTGTTGTATGTCATGATTTATATGAAATAGCTTTTTTTTTTCTTTTAAATATAATAATTATTAATCATAATTCTATAGTTAGTATAACTAATATATATATTATATTCAATTTTAAGAATCATTGAGCATGAAATATCACTAGTATCTTTTGTTTTTAATTAATTGATATGTTTTCAGTAAATTGAGAATTTATATATTATAGCAGCAATGTATATTAATTTATGAATTATATATTGTTTAATTTTAGTCAAATTGCTGGATTGTTTGGTTTAATATTTTGTTTTTTGATAAATAAAAACGGATAAAACGTATTGTTCATATCGTTAAATTTATTATTTTTAAATATGGAATACTTTAGCGAATTTGTCACGACCTAAAATATATAAATTTCAATTATATAATTCATAGTAGATTTATAATTGAATAGGTGATTGCACATTGTTTTCTTCCAGTTTCTATAAATAGAAAAATCTGCTTTTTTATGGAAATAGAGTATTTAAATAAGAGAAACATAATTTTAAATTATGCAATAATGAAGTAGGTCTAGAAATGAAGCACCTAATAAGTCTGATCTAATTTACCTAAACTTACCTAAAACAGTTTTATTACATTTAGTTAAATTGTTCACATACCTTTTTTTTATATATACGAGTATTACAAAATATTATGTAAGGAATCAAACAAAAACCACTATCTATAAATTGTGATTGTATTAAAATCGCAACATAAAAAACAATACAAACATATATTATTATATGATTTAATTTTATACCAAAGCTAAATAAACAAAAAAAAAACACTATTTCATAAAATATAATATGCTCTATACAAGAAATTCTTAATCATTAACACGTATTTAATAATACATTATCAGAATTTATGATTATATCTTTTGACTATAATATATATATTTATATATAGAATAATCTAAAATAATAAAAACATAATAAATAATCATTTATATATACATCTATATATGAATGAAACGATAAAATTAGTATCTATAAAATGATAAAAAATTACTCACCCTCTTTATTTTCAATAACCCATTCACTATCATGTCATTGTATAAACTCTATACACAATCACAATTTATACTTTAATATCATTTTCTAGCTTTTTATATATCGATTTAGCCTATTACTACAATACGTACATAACGTATACACAACACAACACACATAAATAATATTTTTCTTCTTATATAAAATTAAAGGCTAAATGAAAATTGTATTTTTTTTAGCTTAAATACTTTAACCTGATACCAAAAAAAAAAAAAAAATACATTATCCCACATAGAAAAAAAAGCATTGACAAAATTCTTTTATCCTAATAATAAACATGTAGATATTATTAAAGGTCTACCAACATAAAAAAAAAGCCACAATTTTGGGATTTTTGTATTTAGCTATTATGTATATACATAATAAAATTGTTCAATAAACGACGTACGCGAGTATGTTTATAATTTTTGTTGTTGTTCTTGTTGTTGTATTATTATTACACAACTGACATAATAAATATAATAATGGCATCAATATAAGCCTATCAGCCTTATAGAAGATAGACATAAAAAAAAAAAATTAGAAACAAAAATTGTCCACAAAAATATCCTACAATGCCCTTTTTTGTCCACCCAACAAACAAAGATATAACTACTATATGGATGTGTAATAATATTTCTATATATAGTTATACGTATAAAAACATTGTTAAATATCAATAATCTTCCGAAAAAATAGATATATAATATTAAAGATATACTATGAAAATGCTATTGACACTAGCAAAGGGGATACCAAAAAAAAAAAGGGAATCAATTTAATAACAAAACGTTTTAACAAACAATAACAACAACAACAGTATTTTAGGACTTGGCTTTCAATAAACGACTTGTACTTTAATACATTTGCTAATATGATGCTTTCTTTTTGATATCATATAATCTATGTTTATATTATTTATGTGTCAAACCTCTTTTTTGCAATGCATATATAGTTACAAACAAAGGAAGGTAGAGGTTGAGGGACAATTAAAATGTAGTGAAAAAAACTTATTCAGTTATCAATTTAAAAAAAATGTATCAAATTTGTGCTAATGATCTGTGCAGTACAGAAAGTGTTTCACCAATTATTAGCAATAGTTTATAAATTTTAGCTTTTAACAAATTATTTCATTAAAAAAAAAACACATTCAAAAACAAAAGCACATTTCATTCAATAACATATGCAATATTATGTAACATTTGCTGTAAAAGACCTAATGGATTATTATGGTTTTTGCACTTTAACTCTTCCGTGAGTAATCTCCAAAGTTTTCTAACACATCTTCAATTTGATGACGGACTTAAGAATACTTTGAAAGGGACTATAACTATACAAGCTAGTTATGTGGTGTTTTCACTGGATTTGTTTGCAATCTATCCTTATTTAAGAATATGTGGTTGTAATTGAAATTCTTTCAGATTTTCGTTTTCCACAATATGCTCACAAAATGAAACATTTTTTTTTTGTTACAACACAACAAGGCCTCGAATTACTTATACTTATTATGAAAAGAACCTAACGAAAATATTAAAAAGATTTTAATTTTAATTTTCAGATAATTATAATAGAAATTTATAAATCAGGAATTCTAAAAATAATGAATTTAAATAATAGAAACACTCTTATCCCATTACTAATTACTAACTACTATTTTTTGTTTTTTTATGCAACATAAATTTGTTATTTAATAAATTTATTGAATTCAAATTCATTTATTTGATATACCATATTGAGTTTTATTACTAACTTATTTCAAATGTGCCCATACTTATTTCGTACTGAGTTCTCCATTGTAATATATATTCTGTTTCTGTACTGTTTGAATATCTTTGGTATTTCCATATTATATAACCTAAATTCTAAATTCAATTCTTTATAAAACTAAATATTATAATATAATTTTCTATTTTCAATTCAAAATAAATCCAATTAGATATTACTATTTTGACTAATCAATAAGATATCCTTGCATCCTAGAAATTATTTCCAAAAAAAGACACACACATAACCTCATTTTCTTTTTTGTGTTATATATAAATCTTTTGTTATCATAGATTTCACTAAACTGATATGGTTTCCTTTTTAACTTTTTTTAATGCAGCGTCAGAAAATTGTAAGTTATTATATTATAAATAATTCTAAAAGCAATGCATCTCTATTATATTTCATCTTTTGCAGAAAATTAAAGTTCTTTTTTTTTTGCTAACAGGCGAGAGCTTTTTCTATTCAAGTTTCCATTGCAACAAAAAATATTTTCTTGTTTTTATTTTTCAATATTAAATTTTAGAAAAAAAAAAATCCAATTTCTTTATAAAACCATGTGGATAACAAAGATATGGCTTAGTTAGTGATTGCAGTAAAAATTTATTGTGTTTTTTTTCGTACATATTGAAGTATAAAAGGATACCCTATAAGGATTACAATAAAGCCACAACGGATATATTTTTTGTATTTATGCCATTCAACTTTTGAAAAAAAAAAAAAGAATGAAGAAAAAGGCTTATTGAGGAATCAAAACAGAAAGAGTTTTTATTTTTATTGGAATATTGGTTGTTATGGATTCCTTTTCACGGCATTAAAGTCAGCAAATTACATAATTTTAATTTTTTTCTACCAAAAAAAACTTTTAACTCTTTGTTATAATTTCTGCATTGATTCACAAAAATTGGAATTAATTTTGAATAGAAAAATATTTGATGAATTATTATATTTTAAGTAGATCTAATATTAAAATTGATTATAATTGATTTTAGGTGCCTTAAACTCAGATTGATAATACAAAATCACCTGATTATACTTTTCTCATGCAGTCCTTCGCATTATAATAATTATGTTTTTGAAAGATTCACCAAAAGTTTACTTATTATCATTAATTTTGTAAATTACTTTTTGAAATTATATTCAATTCGTATAGGTGAAAGATTTTCTATAAAATCGAAACATTCATGATTATTTTGGAAAACTTCGTATTTGAAATACGGTCGTATTTGAATTTTTGTTATTCCACAAAACGTTCGAAGGGAAAACTGTATTACCGATTCGAAAAATTCATTAGGCTGTAATACTGTCGAATCGAAAAGTGAAACGTTTTTCATATAGTAGTCATTCGCTTTAAATTTGTTACTTTTAAAAGATTCGAAATGTAAGTAAAAATAATTTAACTGATTTTTTTAACATTTATATATATATTTTACAATTATTTAAATTTAAATATACAAATTTAGGAAAAAAACAACAAACAGGGAACAATTTCAAAAATAAATCAATGACCTGAAATTAAATAAGGACATTGCTCGTGGGTTTTCGAAACGTCTACCAGATATAATTGGAACAATTTAAAAAAAAAAAAATCGACGCAATTTTATTTTCATTAAATTAATGATACAGCTATACGGATGCTCTAATTTTCTATTTTTTTTTTCTATTTTGACATAAAAAACTTTAATTTTAATTTTTCAAATACGTATTTACGTTTTTGAATACGTATGATAATGTAGTTATTCGATCGTTTTCCAGAATACTCCAATTTTATGAAAGTGAAACGCAAAGTGAAGGGAATCTCAAATACGAAGTTTTCCAAAATAATCATGATTATTTCTTATTAAAAATCTATATGTATATATTTTTTGCAGCTTGAATTGTGTATTTAGCTATTGTTAAGTATGCAACGAGTTATTTCACTTTTTTACATTAAGATTTTTTCATTAAATATAAAAAAAATGTGCCATAATATAACTCTATTATTATCGCTAGTTCAATTTCGACTTACTATGCAAGAAAAGTATAAGATAAAGAAGATTTATTTGAATATTCTTGTTAAAAAACATAATACATATTTAAATTAATTTTATAAAAGAATGTTTTCTATAGATTATCCTAAATAAGAGAATATTAAAATAGGTTATGTGAGATTAAAAATATATTAAGGATTAACGGTGATTGATAATTGAACGTTGGATAATAGCATTAGCATTAAGGATTATTTTCTTCAAAAGAAAAATTTTATGTTTTTGCAAAAATGATCTTAGTACTTTTTATATTATTTAATTTAAAAAAAAAACTTTAGAATACCATATACTTTATTTCTAATAATCTTATATACTTATATTTTGCGGTCTAAAAGATCCTTAGTTCAACTTTTTCTTAAAGTCATTTCAAATATTAAATAAATATAATACATAACTACTTATAAAAGATTTAACGAATATTTCTTTACATGAAAAGTTCAAATAAGTATTAAGTCTTAGCCTTACGCAAAAGATATTTAATTAGTAAATATTTATCATGAATTTGATAACTTTTATTATATTTATAAATTATATAGTCGCCAAATATTTGCTATATACACTAAGATTAAAATCGTAAAATTATTAAAGAATATATTTAATTTAATATTATAAAAAATTTATTAAAATGTGCTTTAATATTCCATCGTTGTTCTCATAGCTCAAATAATATTTTTTTATACAAACTTGACATTGTATTTTTTTTTTGTGATGCACCCAGAAATAATAATTCTTTTCCCCTTGAAATCTCCAAACTAAATACAATGTCGTAAAAAGATATTTTTATGGGAAAAATCTCGTAAAAGGATATTTTTCTTGAAATATAAAACAAACTATTTTACTATTCATTTATTTTTCTTATAATGTACATACGAGTATTATTAGGTACATACATATTTATGTAGTTTTCAATGAATTTTTATCCATGTGGAACGACGCATTATTATAGCATCATAGAACCATAAAACTTGAACTTGCTCGTGTTCTAAATATAGAAATATGAATTGGTGAAACGTAATACTCCATTCATATGAGATTACATTAAAATATGCAATTTATTCCAGATTATGAAAATATAGATGAGATGTTAATTTACCATTTCAAGTGAATAAAGTAATTCATTCAATCAATTTCTTTTTGCCATAACATATTATGTGAATATGTAAACGTATGCGAAGGTAATTTTTTTCATTTTACTATCCAGCCGAGCCGATGTAATTTAAATAATAACTGAAAAACTAAAAACACAAATTGTACTGATAGCTTTTCATGGTTTCTATTATTAACTTTATTAAATTAAGAATAATTGATTAATTTTTAATGCAGATTCTGCAATTTATAACGAGATAGATGTTTCAGCCTTTAATCGAACCAAGGACCGCATCCACCTCAACACAATATACTAATTGCTTACTAAGCCAGCAATCTTATTATTGTTACTTCACAAGAAACTCTTGAAAAAAAAATTGTTATTTTAAGTAAACCTTGTCCGTAGTTATTAGCTTGAAATATCTTTAATTGGTCGATTGTAGAAACACTGCTATTGCAGTGTGGTACATAGTTTCTCTCCGTGTTACCTGAACGAATAGACATATTGTTTCATTCTTCATTAACCGGAGAGGATAATTTTTTTTTTATAAAAGAAAGGATACTTATCGTGAATCATGAAGTTGACTCCAGTATTGCGACAGTTTCAGCTATTTAATAAAAAATATACAATCTATGCACATTTTTATACATAAATTGAAATTAAGTAAAGATATTATGCCAAAAACATTTTATTCTATGGCATAACATAAAGTTAGTTAGAGACTAATTAAATGATAAATAATATTAAATTAGTTTTTAACGAAATTTATAATATAATTTCCTGTTTATAATTCCTGTGACTTAAGTTTCGTTATTTTCTCTACTCATCATCATCATTCTTTGTTGCACAGTTTAGTTCTTTGTGTGCTTCTAAAATGAAAAATAAAAACACAAAAACAAAGATGAGATAAACGTGACATTGTTATTAAAAAGGAATTTCTGATATAACAAACTGTGATATTCATTTTTTGATATTTAACTTTAACAACATAGCAGCCAAAAATTAAAAAAAAAAAGCTATACATTTAAGTGTACATAAATGTATATGTATGTAAGTATATGCTCTAATTCCTTTTGCCAACAAAAATATTTTTTTTAACCTATTCTAAAATTCTGAGAATGAATTTTTCTATGTAAATTTTTTCATCGTTTATATGTACATTAGTGTTGCTTGGTGTGTTATGTATAACTTAACATGTATGGAGAAAATGTCCTGAAAATTTGCTTGTATAAGAACTTTAAAATTTTTTAAGACAAACAATTTTTTTTTTACACAATACATTGTACATACTTTTTACAACGTATATATAAATTTTTCGAAACAAATTTTGAATGCTAAAAAGGCTTCTTGTTCAGTTTTTTTTTTCTGTTGATATCTTTATAATATTTTGTAGATATGTATGAATATTGTTTTTATAATTTTATATTTAGAGACTTTACTTTTAGGATGCTAAACATAGAGACAAAATTTTTGTTATTTATTTCTGTGTCTTTGGCAAACAAAAATATTTGATGAAATTGTAGCAGATTGTATTATATGAATTTATAAGTAAAGAGAAATTTTTAAAGTCATTTTTTCTTATTTACAATATCATCATTAAGTTCTAGTTAAAATTTTACATAATTGTATACAATTAGTTGTACTACAAATTTAGTTAAAAGTTTGTTTAGGAAGCATGAAATTTCAGAAGAAAAAAAATAATATTATTCAAATTTGTAGTTAAATATAGAAATTTTTTATATTTTTAATTAAGTAAACTTAAAAGGGAAAAATAAATAAATTTTACTACGTTAATTACTACGTTATTATGTATATATTATACATACTAAAATTATGAGCAAAAAAATTATGTTATTACAAAATTATTCAATTTGGTCTACCAATATTAATTAATCGATCAAATTTTGTATAACGTATAGTAAACTTACACAAAACTTTTATAAATGATGGACAATAATGATACCATGATTTCGTTTAATCATTATTAGAATACATGAACATATCGTATATAATAAGCTTCATTAACATAATGTGGAATATTAAATATTTCGGGTCAAAATAGCTTACACTTTACATGTAAATAATATACCTTTATGCTATATTAACTCTTGACATACAAAGTTTTTTGTTCTAAAATGTTATAATTTATAATGAAGTTAATCAGCTAAAATGTCTCTCTTTACTTTTAAAAGTATATAGTAATTTCTCTATTAGTTTACATGTACTTAAAAGTATAATTAATATATTATATAGATAATTTAAAAATTACATATATCACATTCAATAAAGTATATTTAAATTTATTAGAAATTATCATATTGACAGGTTAAACTGAATGATAAACCGTATCTGTACAGAAAATTACTTTAATCATTGCGTAAATTTATGTGCACGCCATCAAATTGGCAATTAAGCTCCTTCGCTATGTATGTATATTGCGTATATATATGTATATCTATTTTGATGATGCAAAACCATATCCTATTATCGATTTTCAGGGATTAATATGCAATTTTAAATACATATGTATATGTATATATTTTGCCTTTTGTTTACATATAACATAAATTTATATTTTCTATAATATAAAAAAATCGGGTCAAATACGGAATTCTTTAAAATTATAATTATAATATGGAAATTTCGTAGAAACTTCCGGATTAAAAATATTTATATATTATATCGTTGTTATATCAATACGAAATTATACTAAAATTGAATTTAAAATACCATTGACTCCACACACTCATTTAATATTGACTCGGTTATTGAAATTTTGTTTGTTATTATTATATATAAATATAAATTTATAAAACAGAAATATTAATTGTTACATTAAAAGGATTTCAAAGCTTTATAAATTGATATAGATCATTAAAATATTTTTTCACTCCTTTAATTAATGGAAAGTTAAGAATTTTACGTAAATTACAAAAACTATTTTAATACGAGTTACGCATTTTTATATAGTAAATTTACCTACCTATTACAATCTAAAAATTTAAATGACATTGCAAAAATTATTCAAATAATGCGGATAACTTTAATGATAAATTGTTCGTAATATTCCATTACTTATAACTTTATACATTTCTGTAATAGTTAACATTTTTTTTTTGTAAGTTGTGATTTCCTTTTCCTTAAAATATTAATGTCAGCATATCATTAACAAGAAATGAAGAAAAAAAAATTGTAGGGAATTTAATGCAATTGAAATAAATGCGGTGTATTCATAATTTAATTAATATACACGCATTAGAATCCTGATTCAAATGAAAATTTTAATAATATACATATTTCAAATTTCGTTAAATATTTAATTTCTTTCAACAAACATAATGTGTATATATGTGTTTACTGTATTTATACACATACCATCAATAAATTAATTAATTATTAATTTAAAAATAATTTCTATAATTTATCTTAGTTAACTAGTTAAATTAATAAAATACTTAATAGCGAAAGCAGAAAATGGTATAACATTTTCACTGAAGCATTATAGTAAATATATATACACACTATGTAAAAGGTGAAGGAAAGATAATTCAAAATAAAATAGAATTTCAGAAATATTTTTTTCAATATTTGATAAAATTAACAAAACCTTTTGTATAATTCATCAAATTCAAAAAGAAAAAACAATTGCATTTTGTTGTAAATAATTTTCGGAGCTACATCATCTCGTCCTTGATAAATACATAATTTTTTGGCAATATTAAGAATTCAGACGTTATAAGCATCTAAACTGTACTAAGGTATGAAAAGTCATCATATAATCTAGCTCCTAAATCATTGATAGTAATCTATCAATATATCCTAATAAATTCTCGCCATGGTTTTTGAAATAACTAGGTTACACCCCTGCCCTGTTACTGAAATATATTTATCAAATATTCATAAAATAATATTTTTAGTATAACATTTTTGTTCCACAGTAGTATACTTATTTGATTTCACAAATGTGTATTAGCAGAACGCAATGTTAGGTAAATAAATATTATACAACCTAACTTATGGCACGTGCATAATTACTTTAATATAATATATTTTTAAAATAAAATTCAAATAATATTATACTATAGGACTAAATGGAAGTCTCTTATGATGACATCGATGTCATTATTAAAATTTTTTTGCTTTTTTGTCTGTGAGTAAATCTTGTCAACAGGATATTTTTCATATAATGTAAAAAAAAATTTAATTTTATGCTGATAAGGGCAACTTTTATTCTAAATTCTTTTGCTATATTACAATTTAAGGGAAATTCTTTTACGGAATATTTTGGCATAGAAGTAAGAAGTAAACTATGTTTCTGGAGAAAAACAATATACATATGTATGTACTAAGATTTTTTTATATAGATGCGGAAGATTTAACGTAGTTTGCAATGTTTTATAAGTCGTATTCGTATCAACAAAATATAGAATGCGATTCGCTCCCAGTATTTGTCAATTTCTACTCATGCAGGTTATTGTCATAATGGTAGAATAGTGCATGATTTTCTTCATAATATATATTGCGAAACCATATTATTTTTCAATCTTAAGGAGGGCGAGTAAAAGAACTGGTCTAATCGCACTGCACAGTCATTGTTTTTATTTGCTATTTTTTTAATATCAAATTTATTTACACTTTGATTCTTTTAAGTTCCTAATCGCTTTCCAATTTGATGACAGTTGTCAATAAGAGATCATTAATAAATTTTCGAAACTATATAAAATTTCTTATTTAATAAGTTAATTGTTTTTAATTGAGTACTGAATTAATTGACTAAAATAGGACAAATTTTTATAAAATATCGATAAAAAAAAATAAAATGAAAAATATTTATATTCATTTTAATGGTTTTTAATTTGACATTAATAAATTTCTCAAAAGAATAATTATATTTTTTAAATGTTTTTTTTTATATTATCTAATTAAACAAGTTATTTATTAAGTTATGTACATAGTTTAGTATAAATTCTATATGTAGTATGAATATACTTAAAAGTATATCTTAAATATTTATATACATAATATGTATTTTTATATGTATGTATCAAAAAATCTTAATTGGTAAGAAAAACACCAATTGTCCTTCTACAACATTGTATTTTTAAGAACATCTAATAAATTAATGAAAAATATTCTTTCTCAAAATATTTTCTATAAAACTTTTCTAAAATTATAATTATACCATAAGGCTTGGCACTAATGTTAATAATTGTTGTGCAAAAATTATTATATTGACAAAGATGAAAAAAAAAAAAACTTTGTTGTCTTTAGGGATATTTAATGATAGCAATTTAAATTATACTCTATGAAATGTTGTTCGACATCAATTTTCGAAGGATTATGATAAAAGTTGATAATTAACGATGTTGTCATAAATATTAAGTTACTAATTTGTCAATTGTTTAAAACATTATTAAAGAATATTTATTTAAGTTATTTTTTAATGTTTAAATATTTTCCCATTAAAAATATTGGAAAATTAATAAATCTATTTATGGTATATTTATTTATTTTTTGCAGATCATGTACGAGATTTTAGTTGTGGCAAATTATACTATAAAACATTTTATTTTGATGAACATAATAATGCAATTTATGTTGGTGCGATGTGAGTATAAGTTTTTATATACATATAATATTTAAAAATAATTTACATTATGAAAATTATACATGATAATACTGAATGTCCCATAGAATAGCAGATGCAGCAAAAGGAAATTTTATAGATTGTTCTTTTTTCTGTTTAATGTTTAAATTTGGAGTAAGCAAAAGAAGTAAAATGAAAAAATATTTTGTCACATTGGTATTGATGTACATAATTCTATCTCTATAATGACTGATACTTGATTTAAAATGTCAACTCGAAGCAATATTTTCCAACAATTATATCTATTGCTATTTTTTCCTATATTTTCTAAGTCTGCTGTCGTTGTTACCAGTAGTTTGATCTTTATAGTTCAGGTTCAAGCTAGAAATTTACAAAAAATCTAGAGTATGGATACTCTAATGTTTCACTGGTTTGTTTTATTCTTTCATAAAAATAAATTTAACAACATACATAAATACGAAAATGATAATTACAAGTAATGAAATTTTTTCTTGTGATATTTTTTCAAAATTAAATTAATCTCACAAATCAAATTATAATCTAAAAATTCAATAATTCTTAAATTTCCAATAATTTTACTAAAAATTTTTGCCCTATATTACGAATTACGATAAAAATTTTCTTAAATTATATAACCACAATAAAATTTAAATCATTTTCTTTTTTTCGTTGGAAAAAAAAACTTTCAAATATTTTCATTGGAAAGAAAACTTTCCAATAATAATTAAAATGCTTTTAAGTAAAAAATAAAAAAACCTCGACACACTTTACGCAATTTAAGAAAAATTCCGAAGGAAACTTATATTATTAAAGTCCTTGTATATTATATTATGTATTATGAAACCATCTATAAAGAGGATAATAATAATAATAAAAAAATATATATCTATACGATAGGATGAACATGATAACGAAGAAAGGAAGAAAAAAAATCCAGACCACAAAAATTAAGATTAATGGACTTAACTGAACTTTTCAACAACAACAAAAAACAATTTAAAAAAAAAAAAAAATTAAAAATATTTTCCTTTGGTATGTTAGAAATATAAAATTTTCTAGGCAATATATATCCTTAAATATTTTTTAACACCCATAACTGTATATATGTATATATAAGAGAAAATATTAAAAAATATTAAATATAATAAAAGCAAGGGAAAAATAAAGGAAAATTCTGTAAAATTTCCCACAGTAAATAATATTTATTTATATATAATGTTTATATACAAAAATATATGTATATGTATAGAAAAACTTTACACTCAATGAAAGTCTAAAGTTTTATCCTTTTTTTGTAGGTTGGAGGGACTGCAGGGTAGTATTTAGTATATGTGTATACAACAACAAAATTTACAATCGTTACCCTGTTAAAAGTTTTTAATGATTTAAATAATATCTTTAAAAGAAAACAAAATAATAATAAAAAAAAATTTTGGTAATAAATTTCAAAAATTAGAATTAAAAATATACATTTGAACCTTAATTATATTACACTTTCTTTTACAACTCTTTTTCTTTTTTTCTTCTGTGTAACAGATTACGGTTGGTCATAAAGCTTTTAACAGTTTAAATTGATGATGTTTTTTGTTTTTTAGAATAGATTATCAATAAAAAGGGATGGAAGCGTATACGTATGACGTTGGTAATTAATGAAATTATTTACTATAACGTCATATTTTCTTTTATTTGGGATTCTGGTTGTAGAATTCAGAATTTAAACGTAAAAGTTTTAATACGTTATATTTTTTTTTTTGTCTCGATGTTGGGTTGGTTGGTTTGAAAGGAGGGAGCATTAAGTCCTCCACGCACATAGACCACTCGGGCCCTAGTGGTCTCCCGTCGACGGCTAACTTCTTCTACCCTAAAGTTCGTCGACCCATTCCACGTCTTTCATGAATGCTATGATTCTTGCTGGTTTAATTTTACCAGCCTCCGTTAGATTCCTTAAGAAGTAATTATCAAAGTGTTTGATCGTTCTATTTCGTTCTGCCGGGCAGTTGCACAGTAGGTGTTCTACCGTTTCATCATCTCGAAGTCTCGATGTTAATAATTTTTTGATAAAATCTTTATATAAATTAGTGTAACATTAATTTAAATAAATTTTTGGTGTTATGTTAATGTAATACAAAACAATTAAATTGTTTATTTTTATAAATGAAAATTTACCGACATTCTTTACAATTTTTCACTCCAAAGACTACATTTGATTTTCATAATCTTTGTAATTAATTACATTTAGTAGCAATAATGTATATTTAAATAAATTGATAACCTAAAAATACCTGTTAAATATATAAATCAACAAATACCATTTTGGATTAGGTTTTTTTTTTAGATATTTAAATTTTAAATAAGATTTTAGATACTGTATAGTTTAACTGAAATCAATAGTTTAATAATATTCTTGAAATACCAACATGTAGAAATTGCCTACACGTAATTAACCCATACATCACTAAATCTAAAATAACATTATTTATATTTTTGTTTTTACTTTATTGACCAATTTCATTTAAGATAATTATTATTGGTATAATTACAATAAAAATTTATGATAAAATGTCAAATTTTTTTTTTTATATATATTATAGCTTCATAGTTAGTTATATTGAGATTTTTCATTTTCATTTTATTAACCGTTCTAGTCATTTGTCAAAAAAAAGGAAAAAAAAGAAAAACTGACTAAAAGATTTATAAAAAGTAAAACAAAAAAAAAAAAATATGTTATAAAAAATACATAAAAACAGTAACCTCCCAGTCAAATAATTTTGACAGGCTATTCATTTATTTCATTTTTCCGCTCATAAAATTCCGAACAAAATAAAAAAAAAAAAGATTTTTTTTTTTTTGCCACGCGATAAAATATGCCAGTTTTATAACAGATTTGATCCATTGAAGCGTATCAGGATATAATAATTTTCTACTATATTTATTTATTTATTTTTTGTAACTTTTCAAGGATCCCGTTTTACTCACTCTCTGAGTGGGTAGATAAAGTCTTCTATATATAAATAATAAGAATTTAAATGAGGCAAATTTAAATTGTTCCCAAGCGAGTAATTTTTCAATATATTAAACCAAAAAAAAAAGGAAAAACAGAAATGATTTTTTTGTTTTTTTAGTTGATAATAAATATGAAAGAAATATTAATAAAAATATTTTTCTTGTTGGACACATTAAGTTTGTTGTTGAGAGTTTCAGTATTAATTTTATTTATATCTAATTTTTTTTTGGGTAAGACTTATTCTTGTTTGGGTACAAAAAACATGGTTAATAATGGACTGTTTTTTTTTTTTTTTTGTATGAGGGACAAAGAAAAATAATATATTATTTATTATTGTGGATTATTAGATTTGGTTTCGTAAATTTATCATAAATTTTGAAGTTAATGGTCGAATTTTATGAGATTTTAATTGCAAAGTTATTAGAAAATTATTAGTAATTTTCTGAAAATTTTCTTATTAAACTTTTTGTGGATATATAAATCAAAAAAATAAATAAATTTTTATTTTATTTTTTTTTAATTTAATGAAAAATGTCAAAATTAATAAAAGTTTCTTTTGATTTATAATACATATTCCTTTTGTCTTCAAAATCTTTAGCTATTATATTCCATAAAACTTTGTATATGGAGAAGTTTTAAACTTTTGAAATTAGTGCGGGTTCGTTAAAGTAGGAATCATAAATCATTATACAACATCTTGTATATTATGACAATTGCTGCATTTATTATTTTTTTCGCCTGTCAGTAATTTTCAAAATTTATTTCCTGCGTCTTCGGATATGGCAGGTACTGAAAAGTGATAAAAGTTCACGACAAATGTTATTGCAGTTGGATAAAGAAGGTAGAGGCACATTTTTAATATAAACGTGACTAGAAGGACTATTAGAGAGATAAGGCACTTGTATATGTTAAATGATTTATTATATATAGACGAAATGACTTCCGGTGTCAAATTTCGGTGTCTTATAAACGGAAAATCAATTCCGGTATAAAGTCCCTAGGGTATATTCATTGTGTCAGCCACTTCCTATTTTACTTATGTTCATAACCATTCATACGAGAAAAAAACAAAAAAACTTCATTTTAGTTTACCTAATTTATAGATACAAAAAAAAAATAATAAAAACAAAAATTTCACTTTACAAGTAAAATTATTATATACTTTTTTTCTTATCTTTGTATACTTTTATTTACTTTTTTACCTTCGTGTTTACTAATATTTCTTATAAACACATTTCTTTTTATTATTATATGTTTCTTAAATCTCTCTAATTCTATTTTGATTTTACTTACAGGGATCGTGTCTTTCGCCTAAATTTACAAAATATTAGCCAATCAGTATGCGAGGTAAGTAAAACAGCAAATAAAAAGAATAAAAATTTTCTTTCTTTTATACAACAGAAAACTTTTATATTAAAGCTTTCATAAAAACAAAAATTGTGTATAATTTTTTTATTGACACTTTGAATTTTCAATATTAAATAAGAAAATTTACTTTTCTTTTCCTTTTTTTTTTGTGGCAAAAAGAAAACATTAAGTTTTATTATATTCCATCAAATTTACACAAATACATATACAAAAGTCATAACAGGATTCAATACATGGAAATTTTTTTAACAAATTTCATTTTTATATGTGTAAATGGAACTGATTTTTTAACACGAATTTACAAAAGTGAAAATTTTAAATATGACTCTGTCAAGTGAAGTATTTAAAAATAAAATTTAATAAATTTAAATTCGGTTTATAAAGTGTTTCCACGGCGGCTTTATAATTACATTAATTATTGACTGTTTTTGACATTTGCAGGAAAAACTATTTATGTATTTTAATATTTCCAGTAAAATTATCATTCGAACTATTATTATGTACTCAATTATTTACATTCCTTATCACTATAGTATAATAATTTAAAAAGTTTCTTTAATAAGCAACTACTTGTTTCAATAATATTTACACATAAATTTTTAATTGACCTTTAAATCTAAACGAAACTGACTATGATGAATTCTACTATCAGAAACTACCAGCCTATTAGATTGGAGTATAGGTAGAGTTGGGTAAGGTAAATATTATTATATATTACTTTCTAAAATTATTTGATGACAAGTATTTGAGTATATTTGAGTTGAAAATTGAGTAAAAGTTTCAATCGATTAATAGTTTTGAAAAAATAGAATGGCACGCTCGAATATTTTCAATAAATATGGCGAAAGAATAATTTCCATTTTCTTTGCTATTCTCAAATGAAAGGATTAGAAAACATAATGATCTAATATCGACTCTGAAAATGTAAAATAATAATATGGTATCATTTCTTTTTCCCTCTTTTACCCAAGACAATTTGAAGAGCAAGATTGACCTTCTATGTTCTATCTATATTAATGTCTTGGAAATCATGATTTTTTTAGTTTCTTAGACCAGACTCCAATGAAAACTAATCTCTAGACACAAAAATTAATGAATTCCTAGCTGGTATAAATCAACATACAAAAACCAACTTCTAGGATGTCTTGTGTTATAAACTTTTTATATTAATTCTTAATTTTATATTTTAAATTAAAAGTTTAAACACATTTTCGATTCTATATATATTTATTATTATTATTTTTTGTGTTCTTCATTATTATAAAATAAATCACATTCTAAATAAATAATTCGTAGCGATTTCTCAACTTTAAATAAACTCAATAAAATAATTCCCATCACAGAAGTTAAACGAATAAAAAAAAATATATATATAAAGAAAAGAATCGATTTTGTAATAAAATATTTAGAAAAATCTGTTTAAACTTTCAGAGGAAAAAATTGTACTAGGAACAAAAAGTTTATGAAAAAAGTTTTATCCAATATTTTTTTCTTTCTTATTTAGTTAATATCAATTTTAAGTTAAATAAATAGTTGGTAACTTTTTGATTTTTTTTTTTTGTTCTATCAAAAATTTAAAGAAAAGTTTTGTGTCGAAAAGATTTTAATAGTTTTAAAATTTATATATACATACACACTTTTTTATTTTACGGTGTAACCCCCGTCGTTATTCGCTTTGACTATACTTCGTAGACTGAAAAATGGTGGAATTTATTTTTTATTTTTTTGTAACAACTTTTTGACTTTTCTAAAGTTGGGTTCTCTTATTAGAAGAAATTGGAAAATATATATTAAGGAAAATTTCTTTGGTATTGTAAATGAAATTTAAAAGAAAATTGAATAAATTTTCTTAATTTCAATTTGAATTTTTTTAATAAGTTTACTTTCTATTTACATAGCCACAATTTAGCTTTATGGCATCTCCGGAAGTTTTGTAGTTAATTGCCGAATTCGTTAATAAATTTCGTAGATAATCGGTCTTAAAAATTACAGTTAGGATTAATAAGAATACATTTATAAGAATAACGATGCTAATTTGATTAAGTTTATCTATGTTTGATTAATAATACTACAAGTGTAGGAATAACACATTCTCTACTTTGAAATCTTTTTGATTTCATTTAGTATTTTGTTTACTTCTTCTCGTTAAATAGTTTGCCTTAACAACCTTAAGAAATACTGAGAAAATTTTAAAATTAGCCGTAAACTATGTTGAATTTAAAAATTATTTGAGTGATTGATATGAATTATAATGAACGCTATTCTAGTAGTTATTTATGCTATAATCTTTTTAATGATTCGATGAATTAAGAATTAAAAAACAAATTCAGAGAATACTCCTACAATATTTACGTGTAAATCAAGTACAAAGATTTTTGCGTACCTATTTCGCTTGTCACTTTGTTATTTAATTCTTTTGGTATACCATTTCTTTTTTCAAGTTCCAAAAAAAATAGGAGACCCAAAAATGCTAAAATAAAATTTACTGTACACAGTGATAATTTTATTTTACAAGAGAAAAACTTACATAAAAAAAATTATTGAAAACTTTTTTGTCACGTGCTTTGAATAAAAATTACTTTGAGCCATGAAAGAATGACTAGTGAACGAATACGATAAAAGATTAAGCTAGTAAATCTTATACAAAAATTTTTTTGCTTTCCATGGTTTTTATTTTACTTCATCGTTTTATTCCGTATTTCCTCTTTTATTTATTATATATGTATATATGTACCTTAAATTTTGAATGTGTTTATATAAAGTTCAGAATTTATTTTATATTATTATTATTTTTTTTATTTTTTTAAGCAGACGGACGAATAAATTTTGTGTTCGTCCTTCGAAATATAACAATAAAAAAAAAAAGGAAATATTAATTTTTTCGATTTTTTTTTTTTATATTTTTATTTTATTGGATAAAATAACAAGTAAACCAGCGTTCCAAGGAGTAAAACAAATCGCTAAAAGGTATAAAAAAAAATAAATATAATTTTTTTTTTATATCTTCAGTGAAATTGTTCTGCATAGAAATATAATAAATTTTGAATAAAAAAGGAAGAAAAAAAAAATACTGAGTAAAAACTCAAGAATCCTTGGATAGGAAAAATCTGTATAAAAGGATATTATGTAAATAACAGGATTTATATATTTTTTTTGTTGAAGCATATTACAAAAAGAAATAAAGAATATATATATATATATATATATGTATATATAGGAAGGAGAACGTGGACATGAATTTTAGGTTATTTATTTATTGGCTAATTTCAATTGCAAGGAATAAACAAAAAAAAAAAAGAACAATAAAAAAAGCAGGAAAATCTATTGAAAGAAACAAAACCAAAAAGAATAAAAAAAAATGAAGTTGGGAAATTTAATTTTCCAATGGTTAGAATATCAATGAGCATTAAAATTTGTGCTTTTTAGATCGGAAAATGTTAAAATTTATTGAAGAGAAATTAATAAAAAAAAATAAGAACTTTATTCAATTTTTTATTTCATTTTATATGCATAATTTCTTATATTTCAATTTAATATATGTATGTACAGAATTATTAATTAAAATTTTATAAGAGATTAATCTTGTGTGGTATTCACACTATGCTTTTAACTATTCATAAAATTGAAAAGATTGAAATACAAAGTTTCATGTACAAAATTCGATGTAAAATTGTTTTGATCATTTATAAGGTCTGTCAGAAACTAATTTGATTTTAAGAAACCATCACAAACATCAAATTTTTATATGAATAGGTGAATTTTTTTAAATTCTATATAAATTCAAGATGAGTCTGTTCCATTGTATATAAACCGAATTTCGGTTTTCAGCAATGAAATTGTTTTCTCAGCTAGTTAAAAATTCGATAATTTACAATATTGCCAATATTCCACATCCAATTCCAATAACATTTAAACCACCAATAGCATTTTTTTTAATTTTTGTAGAAGCTGTAAGATACCGAGATATTTTATCTTCTTCGAAAAATAAAAAAAAAATTTATAAAAATTGCATAAACATTTAAGATATTTCTTTTTTAATTTTCCAAACGGATTATAATTTAGAAAGCCTGATATTTATTTATCAACAAAATATCTTAAATATAATTATAGTCTTATAGCAGAAGAAACTTTCTCGTTATGTCTTCCTCACTATCCGTTGCGTCCCGTCGAAAATCAAAAATTAATAAATATTAATATACATATTTCCTTTAAGTGCATTAATAAATAATTTTACATTATTTACCTATAGTCATATAATTAATCAAAATACTTAATTATATAAAATCTTTTTAACAATAATTTTTGTTGCATATTTTTAGGTTCTAAATATTAAGTACATAAATATTGAAACTATATGATGCGACTCGAAATATTAATTACATTTATATAATTTACTGTAGTAATTCTTCAGTTCCATATTCCATTAAAAGAAAAATATCTATATTAAGAATATTTTATTATTTTGTACTTTTATTTCCAAAATAATAGTATTTATGTATAGGAATTCCCTTATGACGATATTTCCTTTGGTTTAAATTAAAATACAACATTGTTCTACACGAGGGGACTTTGGGGAAATGTGTTTTTGATGAGCCTGATGGGGTTTTTTCCATATAGTAATCAGTATATACATAATATTAAAAGACTTTCCTCCTTTGGTTTCCAATAAAGTAGTGAACTTCCAAAAAAAAGTAGCAATGATATATCGTCGTGTGAGAAGCGAATTGTCGTAACTGCAAAAATGAAGTTCCGAGATAAATGAATATTAAGTTTTTGAATTTTTTTCTGAGGCCTTTAAATGCATTTATCTCAATAAATAATATTGTGACTCCAATAAATTAACACTCTATTACAAAGATGGGTTTTTTAGCTATGTAAAACAGTAATTACTTTGGTCTCAAATAGAATTAGAGGATTGTTATAGTTTAATTTAGTGATGCACCACAAACTTTACGATAATTTAATTTTTTATTTAGAATTATGGAAAAATCTCAGAAGGTTGTAAATGCAACTTACCACAATTTAAATCATATGAATTATCACTATTTGTTTCAGAATTATAAACCACAAAATGTAGTATAGTTAACATACAATAATTAGAACAACTTATTTGTATTGTAATTTATTTTTATATTATTGTCCTATGACAAAGATACAACAATTTGAATATAACATAATTTGAATTTTGTAGTAGAAAATTTGTTCTTCAAGTATATATACAACATTTTGTAATTTATATGATGAACTACGCTACACCACCAAAATACCGTATAAAATGTATACAACATTTCGCAAATAATTAATTTAGGTAAATACAACTTACAACAATTTAGAATTTCAATTAAATGGTAACCAGGATATTCTCGGATCGAATCCGTCTGAACACAGGGCGATAGATACTTAAATTGTCTATCTTCCTGTATCAATACTCTCAAATTGACGTATCTAACGCTTACGACAATTCGCTTCTCACACGACGATATATAAAAATGAACAATGACTAAAAGTAAGCATGAGTAATAGCGAAAAATATCTATCATAGTAACTTGTGCTACATTCACTCATGAATCATAACAACTTAACTAAAAAATCAATTTCCTTGCAATTTCAAAAGTAAAAACCCGCCGACGGTGACATGATACAATAATAATTATTATTAACGAAAAACGAAAACATTTTAAACACTTTTTAAGTAAATACAATTACGAATTTGTTAACTTAACAAAACTCGTTTATCATAATCAATATTTAAAAAAAAAAATTCTTCAAATTACTCAAACCAAATTTCACCACTCAACTAAAGAAAATGAAAATTTTTTTCTTTAATATTTTATATAATTTTTTATTTTCTCGAAATCCTTCGAATAATAAAATTCATCTTTTTTCTGATTCCTTTTTTTTTTTTGTGTGTCCTTCAAACATATGTGAAATGCCATTGACAAAAAAAAAATAAGCACGATTAAATATTTTTCTTGTGTTATAATTTTTGAAAGCCTTTCATTTTATTTTATTTTTTAACCTATTTTTTTTCTTCTTATATTTTTTTCTATTTTAGAAGGATGTTATAATTTTAGAGCCAACAGGATCAGATATTTTAAGCTGTGTCTCAAAGGGTAAACGAGAGGTAAGTTTCGAAAAAGTAATCAAAGGACAAATACGCATATGCATATATGTATGTATGTAAAAAAAATATATACATATAAGAATTGTCATAAAAAATTTCTTACTTATATAGTAGAAAAAAAAAAACCAAAAATATTTTTTTAAAGGTATTATTATACAAATATCCTTATAAAAGGATATCCCCAAAAGGATATCCTTTTAATAATATCACATTACATACAATCCAATCTATATAAGTTATCTTTCCAAAAAGCCCCCGAAATGAAAGGTTTTTCCTTGTTGTATTTTGTGTGTCCTGTGTCTTCAAGGACATAAGAAAGGAATAATATATAAAAAAATAATAAAATGGTATTTTTTTTTTGTTATTCATTTTTTTTTTGTTTAAGTTATTCGAATGTAGAAATCATATTCGAGTTATTCAACCAATGGACCATGGCCGAAGGCTGTACATTTGTGGGACAAATGCTCATAATCCAAAGGACTATGTGATAAATGTAAGTATGACACTAAAAATCGTTTATAATCCCATAATAAAGCTATATATATTCGCATAAATATATTTTTATATACAAAAAATAATATAATTTTTTTTCTTGTGATTCTTACCACCATTAAATCAATATTTTTTTTGCTGATTTTTATGAAAAATGAAATATAAAATCAATTGTTTAATCGTTATACATATTAGTTAAGTTTCATTGAATAAAATTATGTACTCACAACTACTTCAATGTTTTACTATTTAAATTTAAATTGTGGCTTAAAAAGGATGCAATTTGATCATTACTAATTGTGAGACATATACCCGCGATTTGCATAGGAACTCGATAAATTGATCCTTATTCCTCATTTAGGACGTCATACCTATATGTATATGTCCGCTTCAGGCCGAAAATGTTAAGGATTTGTGGTTTATTTTAAGTAATTTAATAAAAACTTTAACACAAAAAAAAACTATAAGTTAAAATTGAAAATCGATAAAAATTATAGGTTTAGTTTAGGAGTCTAACTTAATTTTAGTTAATTTTAGTTTGAACTTAATTATAAATTTTTGTAGTTTTTTTCAATTGGAAATAATAAATCAATACTATGTATTATGGAACTGTTTAATATTATTTTTGCCGCAGTATAAATTTAGTTTTAGATCGCTAGCATTAAAATTTCGTTACATTTTACTATTCATTTATAGAAACGTTCGGATACATTCTATTGCGGTACAAAATGGAACGCGAATAATAATATATTATTTTTCTATATTATTTTCTATTTTAATTTAATAAAAAATCTTTAAATAAAATTTCTTTATTTTTATTTAAGGCAAATCTTTCACATTTAGTAAGATCAGAATTTGTTCCTGGAATTAGTTCGGGTATTGGTAAATGTCCTTATGATCCATTGGATAATTCAACAGCAGTTTTTGTTGAAAAGGGTAATCCTTTCAATTTACCAGCTTTGGTAAGTAAAACGAAAAACAAAAACAACAAAAACCTTTTACAAAAAAATATATACATAAATATTTATATAAATATATATTAGATATTCTTCTATGCATATTATAAGAATATCCTTTTTTAGAAAATAAGAATATAACATATATATCAGACTTAAATTTATAATCCAATTTTAACCTTTATTCTAAGTATCCTTTTTTTGTATTTTTTTTTGTTATTTGAATAAGAATTTTCTTTCTTCTATTTTCAATTTTCTTGTTGCCAAAGCAAAAGAATATTTAAGAAAAATTTTCAATTTAAAAAAAAATTGTCTTTAAGGAAATATTTTTTTAATTTTTTTATAGCATATTTTTTTTTGTTGTTGTGATGGACGCAATTATAGATAGTTTTAGATTTTAAAGTTGTTAAAAGTACAATATATAGACAAACATATTTTGTATACGGAAATAAAAATATTATCCTGCATTATATTTAAAGGAAAAACAAAAATGTTTTTATTATGTCAGGATATATTTAACGTTTATGATATTGGCCTTATCCTGGAAAATAAAACTTTATAATACATAATATATTTTTTTTGTGGAAGTTAAATATTTTTTATTTTTCAGTTTCATATCCTTATATAGGATCTTATTTTTTAGGATCTTTTTAGGGTATATTTTTGCTTTTTGTGTATTTGTGTTTTTCGGGCGTACAAAAAAAAATTGATATAAAAGGAGAAAATATTTTCAATTCAGTTTATGGTCTATTTTTATATTTTATGAAATAATAAAAAGGAGTAAACTAAATGCCAAAAATATTTTATTAAAGGATATGTTTTATTATATTTATTGGTTATTAAATTATTTTTTTTATATATTAATATTAAGTATCTTTTTATATGATTATGATCTTTTACAGCAAATATAATTTATAAATACTAAAAAGTTAATTACGTATATGAAATGTCAAAATTTTATATCATAATATATATTAATTTATTAAATATTTTATATTTAAGATTATATAAAAAAATAATTTACTTAAAACTTAAACTAAAATTTTTGTATAAAATATTTTGAATTTCCTTTCAATGTATTATTTTTCTTCGAAATTAAATTAGAAATTATATTATGTAGTTAAATCATATAAATTTTTGATAAACCAGTATCCCCAAAAAAATCTTTAAACTTATTTCATTTTTTATATGTTACAATTTTTTGGTATATAAATTACATGTTTTCAAGTAAAATTCAATTTCTATTTTCAAAACTTTCAAAACAAAATTCAAGTTTCCTTAAACTTAATTTTAATATTATTTGAATCTCTAATTAAATAAATTCACTATAATAATTGGTATATAACTCAATGGAATGAATATCTACAAACAAATTGTGTGAACTAGAAATAATATCATCTTTTATTATACTAATTTCGAAAAAAGCTTTTACGACATAAAATTATCGAAATCCAATTTTCAAAATCCTAAAATTCCATTATATATTTTATCACTATATATATACTAAATATATTCCATCCATAAATTGATTGAAAGTTAAACCTCTGCAAAAGAAAAGTCATTCATTTTTAAAAAGGCAAAAATTCTCCAAATTTTAAATGCGGTTCTTTTATTTTCATTTCCATGCGGAATCACAGTTCAAAAAAAAAAAAAAAAAAGGATTTTATAAAAATCTTAAATTTATTTCCAAAAATTACATTCATCATATATGAAAAAGGTTTTGCCCTAAATTTTCCGTCTGCTTTTATCGATTCTTATATAAAAAAAAAATGTAAATTTTTTTATCGTTGCCGGAAATTCCGATATTTTTCTCTAACGCGCCAAAACGTCTTTTTTTTTTTGTTAAAATTTGCATTCCTTTTTCCCAGAATCAACCAAACCAAGACCATACAGAGTTCCAGTTCTTTGAACTGAAAATTTAACAAAAATAAAATAAAAATAAAATATGTACATATTTTTCATAATCTGTTCTTTCCAATATTTCAGGATATTTTAAAATGAGAAAATTTAAATTTATATACGATCTAAATTTTTTCCTGTCTCATTGATCCTTTTTACATTTATATATATATATATATTTACAGTATTCTGGAACAAATGCCGAATTTACGAAAGCCGATTCAGTAATATTCAGATCTGATTTATATAATTTAACATCCGGCCAAAAGCAGCATAATTTTAAAAGGACACTCAAATATGATTCAAATTGGCTTGACAGTAAGTTTGATTTTATATAAATTTTTTATTTATTTATTTTGTGTTCCGTTTTTGAAAAGCCTTAGAGTGTTAAAAAATTAGGCTATTTATTGTTTTTTTTTGTTAAAATTACCATAAGTGGATGATGTAAATTTTTTTATAATATTATGGTTTAAAGACTTTTTTTGATGATAATCAGAACAGTTGAATTTCATTTAAATTCCAGATATTTTGTGTTTAATTTGGGACAATTTAAAATAAGTAATAAATTTTTTGCAATGTGAATTAAAATATAAAATGTGATTCCAAATTATATGAAATACTTTGTATGAATGGAAAATTTGTTTACAAAAATATTTATAAAAGTACCAGTAGTTTTTCCAATTGGACAGAATTTTCTAATAGTGCTTTAATTGATAAGCCTCTCTCTTTAAGGACTTTTACTTAGTGTTATATTGCTTCATTAAAGCACAAACTAATAAACTCTATACAGACAATTATATTAGAATAAAATTTTTGTCATGATTTTCTGCCTCCATAAAAATGTAGAATGAAAAGTAGAGAAATTCGTTTCTCTCTTTACTTTTTGTTCTACATTCTCTACATTTTTCCAGAATATATCATTTTTTCTCTTTATGGAGCCAGAAAATCATGACAAAAATTTTATTCTAATATAATTGTCTGTATAGAGTTTATTAGTTTGTGATTAAAGATAATTAAATATCATAAATTCAAATTCTAAAATTCTTATGATTTTTTATATTGAAATATGAAAAAATCTCTTACATAATGTAATTAAAAATTGTATTTTCTATTTTTAGAGAATAGGATTTAGTTCGCTCGTTTTACTTCGCTCGTTGGCCTATCAGCCCAACATTTAATACTTTAAAAATTAATAAAATCAAACGGCCGTTAAATCAAATTAAATAACGATCTATTTACCAAATCTTTCAGTAATCAGTATATACAGTTGCTCACAAAAGTATCCGGCCACTTCTTTTATTCAGTAGAATTAATCTTAGACGTTAAGTTTTAAATATCAGAAAACAAATAATTATTATTTTTTAACATTATTTAGTCTTGTAATTTATAATCCAATCATAGAAATATCAAAATTAAATATACTTCAGAAAAAATCGACAACCAAACAATTAAGTACATAATTCGGAAATGCAATTTTTCTCGAATGACGCACTATTTGGAAACTATTTGGTAACTAAACTTACTTTGGGGAAGTCCCCCGTATGCATACACACTTAGTGGCCGACTTTATTGTCAATTGTTTTATGAGTTCGGACAGTATGTAAGTTTTTCTGATAATTAATTCATTTTTCGAATATGTTTTTCTAGTATTATAAAATGCATTAGTAAAGGCTTTTTATAGCCAATATTAAAAAAAATACTTAATTGAAAATGAAGTGAAAAACATTAAATATTTTGAACCAAGTAGGGTGGCCGGATACTTTTGTGAGCAACTGTACGTATAGTACTGTAAGGAACTTTTATATTGATAGACAATTTCTTCCAGCACCCATTATCTATTTTATTTCTGGTGCACTATTAAAAACAAACAAATTGCCATTACCATTAGAACTTAATATAAAATATATATATGTATAATGTACTATGTACTTTTAAATAATTTTCGAAGGACATCATAAATAATATTAATTTATCATACAAACAAAATAATAATAAATAAAAATTTCCAACCATTAAAACTTTTTCTCTTCCTTTAATAATAATTCATTATTTTTGTTTATTAAGGAGAAAACTTTTTTTTTCGAAAGAAACATAAAAGTCCATTAATATTAGTAAATTTTTATTATCCTTAAAATGCAACTAAAACAAAAAAAAATTCAAAAACATAAAAAATATATGAAAAAAAAAAACAAATTTCATATTTTTTTAAGTTATAAACTATATTTTGCATAGCTCGTAATACTTATTTTTTCTCATCTATAATAATTTTAAAATTTTCATATAGATTTTATTTATTTTTATTTGGTTTTATTGCATAATAATAATAACATAAACAAAAAATTATCATTTCTATGTTGACATTTTATTTTTTTAAAAAATATTTATAAATAATTTTATATCATAGAAATTTTTATTATTCTTTTTTTATAAAATATTTAACAGAACCAAATTTCGTTGGATCATATGATATTGGTGAATATGTATATTTCTTTTTCCGTGAACGTGCTGTTGAATATATAAATTGTGGTAAGGCAATTTATTCACGAATTGCCCGAGTGTGTAAAAATGATAAAGGTGGAAATAAAAATATGATTAGTCAAAATTGGGCAACATATCTAAAAGCTCGTATCAATTGTAGTATATCATCAGAATTTCCATTTTATTTTAATGAAATTCAATCGGTTTATAAAATGCCTAAAGATGATACAAAATTTTATGCAACATTTACGACAAGTACACATGGTATTGTTGGTTCAGCAATTTGTAGTTTTGATATACGTGATATCAATTCAGCATTTCAAGGTAAATTAACAAATTTAAAAAAAAAAAATATAATTTTGTTGATCGCAAATATGTAAATTGTGTTTGTGTTTTTTGGAAGAAAATGTGAAATTTTTCTAAAAATATTTTTTTAACAAGTTAAGATATTTTGCCTTTATGTGGGAAACAATTAAATTAAAAAACGTTTAAATTTAAATTAAAAATAATTATGAAATTTTTAACAATAGTTTATTCGTGAAATTTTTTATGTTTCAGATTTATAGCTTTTAAAAAATTCTGTAATTTCTTTTAGACAATTTTCAATCATTTTTAAACTTTTTATCGATTATTTTTGTACTACTAGATTTTCAAAAAAAAAAATTAACACACAGGTCAATTATTAGGTGATTGGTGAATTATTAGGTGATTTTTTTTAATTCAAATTGATGATAATTTTTTATGGTTTCTCAGAAAAAATTTTGAACAATTTTATACAAAAGATTAAATAAATTTGTACACTTTTATAAATAAATAAAATAAATCGGTATATAAATTAATTAATATTTTTATAAAATTATTATACTTACGACTCTGTAAGTCCATTAGATTTTTAAATAATGTCAATTCCATTATAAAAGGGGCAATGCAAGCTATATTTACATTTACAAGGGACAAAAAGCTATTTCGAAATAAATTACTGAAAATTCACATTTTATACATAAAAATGAAATGTTTCTGGGAAAAAAAACATAAATATGTAATTATATTCTTAAAAAAAATTATGACGTCTCATCGGTTAAACCTTTAATTCGGTAACATATAAAAAAATCCTTATTGCTAATTATTAATTCTTAAATTTTATGAAAATATTAAAAAAAAAAGAAAGAAAATCGTGTTTTATGCAAATAAAATATATTATTTTTCTTAAAAACCAAAATTTCATTTATATTTTATTTGCTTCAAAATTTAACAATCGCATATAATATTTAAAACCATTTTTGAAGACCATTGAAAAGTACACATTTGATGCACTTAATTTTTTTTTTTAACTTTAAGTTTATTTTATGAATTATTCATGACACATAAAATAAAAATTTTCACCAACATTCATTATAAACTTTTAAATATATAAATATATATGTTATATATATTTTTCAAAAATAATTTTTATAGTTGTCGCCTATCATTAAAACGAATATTATTTAGAGACTATATAATACTGACTCGTATATGAGACACTAAGGACTCTGGACCATCAAATAAAAAAATTTTTGTTTTATTTTAGAATTTGTTCTATAAATTCACAAAATCAACATAACAGAGACAAAAAAAAACCACCATGAGAAATAATAATAACGAATTTCAAAATAAAAAATTAATACTTATGAACTTAAAATTTTTTGCGGTAAGGACATTTTTTTTTTGTGCACATACAAATATCAAACTTTATTACTCTTCTATATGGTTTTTTTTTTTATAACGTTTGGTTATCCTTTTATCCAACTACATCAGTTTTTATTGCAATCCAGGCAGGAAATATACAAAAAAAAAACTCAAATACAAAAAATGGGGATATTCGCGGAAATTTACTGTCACTTTTTTTTTTTTTTTGACTCTTTCTACAAAATATGAAAATTCAAATGATTCCTTGTTATATTTTTTAGCACATTTCCAACCAAATTGGAAGAAATGTGTATATTAGTTTCACTCTGTCTGTCCGTCTGTCCGTCTGTCCGTCTGTCCGTCTGTCCGTCTGTCCGTCTGTCCGTCTGTCCGTCTGTCCGTCCGTCCGTTTACACAAACTTCTACATCTATTAAGATAGAGTATTAAAATTTTAACCATAGATAGATAGTAATAAAATAATAGGTCCAGTAGAACAAAATTTTCTTCTATCTCTTTTCCCCTCTGAGTTATTCCCCCTTCAAATTCGAAAATTGCCCATATTGAACATCTAATAACTTTTAAAGCAATAAAAATTTTTGAGGTCTGTAAAAGCCATAAGATAGGAAAATCTTTTATCTTAATTGTGAAATTAAAAAATTTTTTAAAATTTAATTCTTTGATGTATAAAAATACCGTTATCTTCATACACCTTTTTTTAGTTTTTTTAACACCCTGTATTTCCCAAACTGCTTATTATGGAAGGCTGAAATTTATGTACCAAAGAGATATCTAAAAAATAACTAGAGTCTCTGAAGAAATTGTATCCGTATCTCCCATCCCCTTTCCGTTGTGGCCCTTCGAAATTCAAAAAATTACATTTTTAATTTACTTGTATAATTATAACCGCGCAATATTTTTAAAAACAAATAATGAGAAAACTTTCGAGAATCATATTTCTTTAAAGTGCATTAATTAATAAATTATAGTCATTTGCCTCACACTAATAATTAATCAAAATGCACAATCATATAAAATTTTGCAAAAAACGAATATTTTGCATATTTTTAGGAGCTATATAAATGGAATATTGGATATTATTTCATATCACATTATATGTTCAATTAAAAGCAAAATTAGGGAAACCTTAAATGATAAGTTTATATATATGTATTTTGTTGGAATAATAAACTTGGAAGGAAAAAATTAATAAAATCGAACAGGGACACATTTTTTACCTATATTTACCATATCATTTTTTTATCTTTCCTTTGTATAGTACATTGAAAATACTACTAAAACTGCACAATATTTACTACTAAAACTGTACATTGAAAATGCTACTAAAAAATACTATTCACGTATAGAAATTCCCATTGTTTTAGAATAGCTCATAGTTCTACATGAGGCGATTTTGAGGAAATGTGCTTTTGACAAACCCGGGGTTTGTTTATCGTATTTTTTTTAGTTAGTTTTATACTCTGTTTATATGTTGTATTATCTTTGCACATGTAGTTAGTAATAGCCTGGGAATAAGATATTAAAATAAAGAATATAAAAACATATATACATAGCTGTAAACGAGATTGGGGATATCCTTTAAATTTGAATAAATTATGTCACGTTTTACAGGTGACATAAAAATTTTGTGCACATACATCAAAAAAGAGCTATATTTATCGGTGGAAAGTATATTTTTTTGCCGGAATATGGAATTACCTAGAATTTATTAAAAATGTATTATATTCTATTTCAGTTGCATCGTACCACCGATATGAGAATATATTCTAGAGTGCATTTGATCGTACTGATTCAAAAAACTAGCAACAAAAACTATTTTTATAAAATATAAAGAGTAAATTTAACGTACAATTTTTAAATATCCTTGTGTTAAAGTAATACTAATACGTATCCTTGCATAATATGACATAAAAAATTTTTTGTATTAACCGCGAAAAATATCACAAAACTGTAAAAAATTGGTTAAAAAAAGGACATGTTTACATAATGGAAAAAAAGGAGATTATTTTAAAATAATCGTTTTAAAAAATAAAATTTATAGTTGTTTAGAAGATATTCTTACAAGGACATAGAGAATTATATATGGAAAACCTTTGAATATCATAATAAATATTAAAAAAAAATGTATAAAGTAAAAATTTACGATCTCTTTTTTGATTTTTATGATTATTTGTACAAATTCAAATTGTTTTTAGAAATTTAGATTTTCCGATTCTAGTATGTTGCGCTTTTTTTCATATTTTCAATGTAAATTTTTAAATTGTAAATTAATAGTTCAAAAGCAAAAACCTTACAAGAAACAAGAAAGATTTTCTATTTTATTGGCGAGAGAAATATTCCTTAATTATCTGGCATCTCATAAATCGGCAACTGGCTTTATTTTATTCAAATTATTTTAATTTTGTCTAGCCAAAATAAATCGTTGCTAATTTTTCATCAGATTTATGAGACACCTTTTTAATCTCAATTTGTAAAGCCATCAACTTTAGCTCGTTTTCGGAAAAAAGTTCAAATTCCTCTAACTCTACCCAACATCAAAGTTCCTTCCCGAGAAAGTTATGTAATTTTGGAACCACCTGCGATGATGTTTCTAATGCATGAACTCCTGAGGCACATAACTTTCAAATCAAAATGCTGTAAAAATGTAATATTAAATGTTGACGAACCAAAATTTATTTATTAACATTTTTTTTCAATCGATATTTTATTCCTTTATATTTATTGACCTTTACCTGACTTCCAAATTTTTCATATTTCCATTACAAAATAAATATTTAAAATTTATTGGAGACGAAACACTTTTTTTAATAAACAATACATAATTCAAAATTCTTAAACATTATATTATATTTCTTTAAAAGAAATACAAAACGTGTCAAAAATAAAATTAAAATCCCTAAGGATAATAATATTTTGCTAAAAAAAAAAAAATAATATCATTTCACACCTTTTACTTAACATATTATTTATAATAAAATATATATCAATAAAATGTGTCATAACCACATTTCAACAAAATATAAAATTCTTAAATAAAAAAAAAAAAAAAAAAAAATTTCACAAATTTTCTTAACAATTTTCAACAAAAATGGAACATTCCAAAGAAAATATATTTTAATATTTTATTACATTTCAGCACCAACACAAAAATATAATATTCTTTCCTTATATAATTCAGTTGACTTTATATCGTAATTTTCAATTTCCCAAATGAAAATTTTTTTTTTTTTTTAATATTAGGTAGTCAAAATATTTTCAAAAAACCTTCATTATTATTATTATTATTATTATTTTTCCTTCCTGTCACAAAATATTTTAAGGAAGAAGAAATAAACCTATACATATATATCTATCTATATCATATATATATATAACATAATATTTTCATCTAATATCATATTTGTGACTTCTTAAATTATTATTATATAAATTTAATATTATTATTATTATTTTTTAGGTAAATTTAAAGAACAAGCATCATCAAATTCATCATGGTTGCCAGTATTAAATGCTAAAGTACCAGAACCACGACCTGGTACTTGTACAAACGATACTCGTAGTCTACCGGATTCAGTATTAAATTTTATCCGGAAACATCCATTAATGGATAAAGCAGTTGATCATGAATTTGCTCAACCAGTATTCTTTAAAAGAGATGTCATTTTAACCAAATTAGTGGTAGACAAGTAAGTCTTTATTATATAATTAAAAAAAATAAATTATATTTTTATTTATATAGACAAATTCAAAGGGGCTTGTTAGAAATATGTAAATAAAATTATAAAAACTTTAATTTAAAATTACACTACATTGTACGTGTAGTAGGAAATAAAGACAGCCTTAAATTATTTTCGAACGGTGATAGTTGTGTCAAATAGGAAATCAATTTATTATTAATTTTTTTTTTTATAAATGAAATGTTATAACACAAAAATATCATTTTTAAGTAAATTGTATTAAAAAGGCAGGTAAAAATGTCAATAATATTGTTATTAATCGAATTGTTGGAATTCTACTTATATATTGTCATAAAGAGTGTTGGTACAAAACTATTTGCAGCAATATTTTTGTTCTTTTTCGATTATTTTTTTGTATTATTACAGTAAAATATTAAATAAAATTATGAAACTAATATACATTATAATAATAATATAATATTTTTTATATTGCAACAATTTTCTGCATATTTCAGAAGCATATTGTATGTTAGGTTCCAGTATAATAACATTGTTGGTAATACAAATACTTAAATTTTATATATTGCAACATTATTTGTTTATATTGTAGCAATATTATATTTATGTTGCATAAGGGTATATTATATAGGCTAACTTATTCTTTTTTCTATATGCAAGAAATATTTCAATCAATAGATATATAAAATTAAAATATTTTTGCTACTTAACATAACTGAATCAACAAATAATTTAAAAATATACTATATACCTTAGTAAAAAATTTAAAAAACTTCCTTGGAAAAATATCGTATTTATAAAAATGAATTTTAAATAATAAAATAGAGTATTTCTCAATTTGGTTGGGAGTTGATGGTAATACAAAAAAAATTATTCACCAGACAAAATGAATTTTTAAAATTTCACTATAATTTCGATATCCTATTTTTTAATGTACACTTAAAAAAAAACATTTTTAAATGAGATGAAAAAAAAATGAAAATTCTATGGTAAATATTATTTTTCAATGTTTTTATTTTTCCTTTATCTGTTCTATCAAATTGGATTTGGACCTTGCAAATTCCCAAAACTGTAATATAACTTGCCAAATAAGCACTTAAAATTCTTCTGTATATCTTCTTAAAAACAAGGATATTTTAAAATGAACAAAAAAAATAATATGGGCAATTTAATTTGTGTTTTTTGTATATAAATATTTAGGAAAATTATGCATTAGTTTGAAAAGCATTTTCCATATAAACATAAAATTTGTACATTTGTACATCATGTACATTATACAATTAACAATATCTACTTAATAAACTATAGAAATGCCACAAATGTTGTAATAATGCAATTTGGTGGCTTTAGTGCTATAATACTTAAAAAAACTGACGTATATTTTTTTAGCAGCGACTTGAACTAATGGCGCTCTATCCTAGAAAATAACTGTCTATGAATCTATATGAGTATAAAAAAAGATAATTTTTCTAATTTTGATTTTCCTATTTTTATTTTCTTATTTCAATTCCAGGATTCGAATAGATAAATTAAACCAAGAGTATTTAGTATATTTTGTTGGCACAAATACTGGTAGTATTTATAAAATTGTACAATTCATTAAATATGAAATACGGTATTCGAGTTTATTAGATATATTAGAAATAGCTAAAAATGAACCAATTAGAGAAATGGAAATAAGCCAAAAAACTGGTTGTTTATATATAGCAACAGATCATAGTGTTAAACAAATTGATTTGGCAATGTGTAATCGACGATATGACAGTTGTTTTCGTTGTATAAAGGATCCATATTGCGGTTGGGATAAAGATGTTGGCGCCTGTAAACCATATCAATTAGGTTTGCTTCAGGTTAGTAACAAAAATTTCAATATGAATTAATTATAAATATAGAAATTTCTTAATTTACAAAATAATTATAAAATTATTTAAGAATTCTCCCATTATTTCGTCTATTTTATACGATATTTTCGGGTCATAGATTTTAGGCCGCGTGACTTTTGGCCGCGTAGAACAAAATGAAGGCGGTCTAAAGTCTAATACACCATTCTTAATCAATGGTGTATTCGTTTCTCAAAAAAATGTTGCCTTTTCCAAGCGCGGCCTAAAGTCATTTTCCAAAATGACTTTAGGCCGCGCGGTCTAAAGTCAGTTTCTATCGCGGTCTAAAGTCACGCGGCCTAAATTTAGGGAGCCGATATTTTCATATATGACAGGATATTTAAATATATGTATGTAATTGTTTTTATGATTATTGTTAGGATGTTGGTAATGAAACATCTGGTATATGCGACACTAGTGTCCTTAAAAAGAGAATAACCGCATCATATGGCCAAACATTACATTTGTCATGCTTTGTTCGAGTGCCAGAAGTATTAAGACAAAATACAGTTAGATGGTTTCATCATTCCACTGAGAAAGGAAGGTAAATAAATTGTTTTTTTGTACATTTTTTTTGAATTTTAGGTAAACATGAATTCAATAGTTAATACATATAGGTATCATTTTTTTACATTCACTGAACGCAAAATCTAGTTCGATTAACTGATGGAATTCAGTACGGTTTTACTGTCTTTCACTAGTCTTTTATTTAAATTTCTGGCTGCAAGAATTCATAAACAGTTTAGGATAATTAAATTTAACAAAATAAAATTGAAAAAAATATAAATTAATAATGTTCAAATCAGATTATAGAAATTTTACCTTTCTAAGTAGTAGTATATATTTATTTATCAACAAAAAAATCTAACAATTCAATTACAAACATCTGAACTATATATAAAAAAAAAATTCAATAAAAAACAGAAAACAAAAATATTAATTTCAACAAACCAGAGAAAGGAACATACAACAAAATTATATCACATTTTCCTTAAAGTAATTAACCTTTGTTTTTAATTTTATTATCAAAAATTTATTTTTATTACCTAAGCAACAGAATGTCTAATTAAATCTTTAATTAAATGTCTACAAAAAAAAAACAGAAAAAAATGCTTCTTTCTGTCCCATGACAGTAAAAAAATTCTTAAAGATTTTCTTTTTTTCTATATTCTGCTCACTTTTTTTAACATAGATATGAAATAAACTATACACCATCAAAATATATAGAAACATCTGAGGGTGGCCTTGTTGTAATATCAATAAATGAAGGAGATGGAGGACGTTATGACAGCTATTTGGATGGAACGCTTTTATGTAGTTATAGCGTTAACGTTGACGCACACAGGTGGGTTTTATTACATTTTATTTTATATTTTTGAATACACACACACACACACACACACACACACACAAGCAACGAGAAAAAAAAACCAGAAAGGATATTTTAAATTAAGTTTTTCTGTAATACATATTATGTTTTGTGTTTGTCAAAATTACATTTTTAATGTTTACCATTTTATAAATCGAGGGGTCCAACAATTTATAAGTTTTCTCTTTTCCATTGTCGATCAGTTTACAGCCTTTTGTGGTTTAAAATATTTCCCTAATTTTATTACTTAAGCTTTTTAATATGATACTCAAATTTATGGAAATTATTGTACAAATATTCGACAATCTTTTTAGAAATAATATCTTACTTTTAATATATTGCTAACAATTAATTTTTCATATTAATAATAATGTAATAAATAACCAAATTGAATGTGAAAAAGTTGGAGCTTTTTAATGTTTAATTATTTGAATGTTTAATGTCGTATTAAAACATTTTTTTTTTAAATTAATTTATGAAGGCATATAATTTTTCCAAATTTAAATATATTCTAATATATTTTTTAAAATAATAATTTATAATTTCTTTATTAATATCTGTATCTAAAGCAAAATATTTCCTTTCTGCACAGTACATTCCGTATCTTCCTACACAGGGTGCCTCAATTCACAACGAATGTTTAACTACCCATTCTAAAACGATGTAAAAAGACTACTCCATAAAAAATTAATAATTTAATAATCCACAATCAAAAAATAATCTGTTCCCTGTTAAACATTTTCTGAAAGATTTTAAATATTGCTAAACCCCTCAATAACAATACAGACAGACACATGAAATGTACTTAAGAGCAGACGGCTGGTAATTTCTTAAATATTTTTTTTATATAATTTTCTTTAATTCAGACATTTTAGATCCCCTAATTAAGAGTTTTCATATCATATTTTTTGGTAATTATTTGTTTGTTGTTTTTTGTTTTTGTTCTTCTAGATGTACGCCGCCAACTAAAAAGAATGATTATCAAAAAATTTATTCACATTGGTGTAATGAATTTGAAAAATATAAATCAGCTATGAAACAATGGCAGGAAAAACAAGAGGTAATTTTAAATATATTTTATATATGTATGTATACATAAATATTTAAATTTTATTGAACATATCATTTATTCATTTCGTCATCATTGTTCACATTGTATTTTATTATTGTAAAAGTGTTTTTTTTTCCAAAAAAAGATTAACTAATAAATTAAAGTATTGTAAAATTAACGTCCATTATGTACATGAATAAAAGTAATTTGTAGAATTATTGCATCAAGACATAATCCAATAACTTTTGATTTATAAATAAAGAATTAGAGTAAAAGATAAATTACAGTACAGCAGAATTTCAAATTCGAAAAAATAAGAAAAGAGTAAATTATTTTACTATTTTATCATTCGAAAATTATATTTAAATAATTTTCATTTTCATTTGATGACAAAAAAAATTCATTACATACAATATTATCGGACCGACAAATTTAAGTACTCAGCACGACAAATTTGATATTAGAACGGCAACATTTTAAATAAACGACAGAGATTATAAAAATAATAAACTTTGTAGTTTTAAGGCAATATCAAAATATTAAATTAACTTAATATTAATTAAATTCGTTATTTCTCGTGACAACAATATAATTTATCGTGTTCAATATATAGTACATATTTTGTCGTGGAGAATTGTCGTTCTAAAAACATAATTCAATTTGTCATGCCATTACGACATTTTGCTCAAAATGAATAATCAATTTATATAATTTATTATTCAAAGATTCAAACTAATGAATTAATTATTAACTTTTGACAAATTTTAATTATTATCAAATTTATTTTTCTTTATTTGCAGCAATGTCATACAAATACGAAAGACAAAAAATCAGGAAAACACATAAACGATGTAATTATCGATGAGAAAAATGTTTGACCTGAAGGTAAGTCTTAAATTTTTTTATTAATATTTAAGTAGCATTTTCCGGTCAAATTACGACTATAATGCAACTAAAATATTTCCAAAATAATTTTTTATAAATAAAAACAAGACCAATTTGAATTGTGAACTAATTTCACTTAAAAATGCTACATAACTTATTTATTAATGATTTCTTTTTTCAATTTTATCTAAAAATAATTACTAATTACAGGTTATCTCACATCAAACAAAAGACTGACATTTTAGCTTTTGAAAGACAATATTATATTTTCATATAATTTTTTATTTTATATTTTCATTTCTTAATCAAAAGGAAATTTAAATTGAACCAAAATTAAAAAACGAAAAATATTATATATAACTTTTAAAAAAAAATAGATTTTCTCTAATAATTTTTGTTTAAATTTATATCGCAAAAAAATTTAATTAATTTATAATTTTCCATTAAAAAAGCAAAAAGATTTTTTACTTTAAGCATTTCTTTTTTTTTTTTTTTTTTTTTTTGAAATTTCAATTAAATAAAAATTTTTAAATGTTACATTTAGGAAATAAATTGAATCTAAAGAAAAATTATAATGTAAAGAGCACACGATACGTTCCACTAAATTAAAAATTAAAAAAACTATATAGCTATAAAAAAATGTCTAGAAATACAAAATTTATAAATATTTGGAGTAATTTTTTTCTTTTTTAGTTTATTAGATTTTAAAGCGGAATTAAAAAATATGTGTAGACCAAGAGCTATCTGTAGACCAAAGCTTTTGAAATTATTTAAGCTAGTAACGTCATGATTTAAAATAATTTAAGATATAATTACGGTCGGTTATAATTTTGGTTTTTAAGTTATCGAAATACTTTATTCAAATAGCTTCATTTATACTCTTCTTATATAGCTACACTTAGCTTTGTTTATTAAAACAGTCCTTCTTTCATAAAAAGCTATTAGAGTTTCTTATTGATGATATCAAAATTTTGACATAAATTGAGCTTCATCATGTGCCATCGAAAATCAAATCCATTTGTTTAACTTCTCGAAGGGTCAGGCTCATATTGTATTCATATTTCAACACTGTCATTATATAAAACTGAGTATTTCTGTAATCTTCATATATCATTGGATCTCTAATTATGATAAGCTTTCTAGCCAAATGAAGCATGACATATTATTAATTATAATAATTAATTTTAATTATTTCGTTATACATCCACCATCTAAATTAATTTTCAATAATTCAAAACTCAAAAATCAATCAGTTACAATAAGCCGAATGGCTGCAGTCAAAGGGCAAGTACTATGGCATGTTGAATTCTAAACCGAATCATCTTGATTGTATGATCTTCTTCTTCTAAATCATTCTTAGCTATATACTTATGTAACGTCCAACTGAACGACAAATAAACCATGAGAGTCGGCTATTATATATACATATATTTATCAACATTTTTATCGCTCTTGGTCTACAAATGTGAAAAATTAAGAATTTATTAATTTAAAATAATAAAAAAAAACTTAGACATTAATTAGTAATCTTTTTCTTTTATTTGACAAATAAATTTATTTAAAAAAAAAAAAAGTTTTTGTGGACCGAAATAAACCAACTAGAATGGAAAATATTTATAATTAAAATAATATAATTAAATAAATAAAAAAAAAACTATTATAATATTTAGTAATATTACAAAAAAAAAAAACAAAAATTGTGTAAATATCTTTTTAAAAAACAATTTAGCTTAGCGTTTAAAGAAAAAAACTATAAAATTACATTTTTTTTTATATAAATGTTATTGTTTCATAAAATTGCTGTAAATTATTTATTTAATCAACAAAAAAAAAAAACAAAACAAAGCTACTAAAAAAAATACAGAGTAAATTAAGCATAAAGTTTTAGCATAAAACATAACAAAATAACAAAAAAAAAAAACTAATTTTAATATAATAAGCAATATAAATTTTAAAATATATTATAAATAAAATAAAAATGCTTAGAATATAAATTAAAATTTAATAATAATTATAATTATAATTACATTTAGTATTTAAGTCAGAGTTATTAGTTTTTGTAAATAAAAAAAAAACATTAAATTATATTTTAAAAGCTCTAAACAAAATCAATAAATTTTAATTATTATAAATTTGTTTGTTTTTTAAGATTATTAATTTTAGCATTTTTAAAATTTAAATTAGATTAATTTTTAGATTATTTTTCATTAATCCTTTTTCTTGCCAATTAATTAAATCAAATTTGTGTTCCGTAATAATATCCGTTGTTTAATTTTAATTTTTGAGATTTTATTTTTTCTTTAAAAAAAAGAAACACCACTGGAAATTTCTAATAACATTTAAAAAAGAAAAACGAAATTAAATTTTCAAAAAATACCCACGCGAGTTATTCAAAAAGTAGCAATAAAGTATATTTTAACTTTACCAAAAGAAAAGTGAAATACCTAATAAATCTGTAAATAAAATTAATTAAAAAAAATTTTTTAAAATTATTATTAAATAAAATTTATAAATTTAATAATCAAAAAAAAAAAACAAACTTGCCAATTTTAAACATTTCCATCGCAAAACAAAAATTCTAAAAAAAATTTTTTTTTTTTTTAATTTATGAATTTTAATCATTTTTGCTGTTTTTATTATTTTTACACTCCATATTCAAGTAGATAATCACATTTTAAAATTTCACAGAAACTATTAAAAAGAAACATTAGAAAATATAATCACAAATGCCACCCAAAAAAAATTGTATTGTTGAAAAATTCAACTTTAATGAATTGGAATCAAGAACCAAAAAATAATGTTTTTTTTTTTTATATATTTTAACCTCTGATATCTTAGGTAAAGTGTAAGTAAGATGTTCGGATGTGCACCTATTTATGAATATTGTGACTTTTTTTTATCTTAATTTATATATTATTCTGATGTAATGTTAATTCGTATTCAATGTTAACCCTTCCTTCCGTTATTATTTTATTAAACCCTGGTGAAAGTCAGGAAACAAAATTTTTGCTAAAGGGCAACCAAATAAGTTGCTAAAGGGCAACGAATTAGAAATATATGGAAGAGGCATAAATGTTCTCTCTCTTTTTAACACATTAAAATTTTAATATATTGAAAAATTGTTTATGAAGCCACGATTTTTGTAGTTCTTTTTCCTTTTGCTCGAACAAATGTCAAATTATTATTTGACAAATATTATAACAGCTGATTTTAGATTTACAGGGCTGTCTTATTTTTTTAATTTTTGGAGTCTCAATATAAATTAAAAATATTAACTAGCTAAACAAAATTACTCTATTTTACTTTCCATTTGTATAATTATCGTTGCGCGACCTAAAATATTCCTTAGGAGGATGATCTTTACATGTATTTTTCAAAAAAAAAAATAAATTTTATCTCTTTGAAAACTGCTGCCCTAATTAAAAAAACCTAGTCCGGCTCTTATTTGCGATTTAATAATTTTGACAATTCGGCTAGCAAAAAAAGAGACAACTATACCCGGCGCGGCGTGGCTTCAAATTTTTATATTTATGCTATGCCTTATCCATATATCTTCTATATCGTTGCTAAACGGACATGTACAAGCACAAACTATTTGCGTAAACAATGTGTTTGTGTATACCAATTTAATTGTATGCGGACCATTTTGTTATTCATCCTGAAAACTGAACTAAAATGGGGTGTTTGCTCAAATTTGAAATAGTGTCTAGAAACATGAAAATAAATATGTAAACATTGTGTTTGTGCAAATTGTTTGAGCTATTAATTAATTATTATTTTATTTTAAATTTTAATTCGAAATTCTATTTATCAAGCAATTTATTTTCGAACATTCCTACTAAATCATTTGTTTTTGTGGTTTTTGATTCTAATTCATTTTTTATGTCATTAGTTTCTTTACATTATTAAAAACAATTCAGCATAAAAAACTCTTTAACCCAAAATATAGAATTTTTAACATTATATTAAAATAGAAAAGTAATAATTTTTAATAGTTAAAATTAAATGGAAAAACAGAAAAATTCTAGTTTTTAAGATAAAAATAAAATAAAAATAAATATTGAAAATTTTTAATTAATTAATAAAAAAAAAAACTTGTGAAAAAGTATTTGAAAGCAAAATAACATTTTGTATGCGCAAGTGAATTGTATTATATTATTTTATGTGAAATGTTTTGTATGACAATCACATAATAAAAAATAAAATGAAAAGTAAAAGAAATTTTCTATGTAAATTAGTCAAATAATTAATTAATAATAAATAAAACAAAAAACTGTAAAAAAAAACATGTTGAAATAAAACAAGCATGATGAGTTTTTGAAAAAAGGAAAATATATTAAGAAAAAAAAAAGTCAATAAATGTGATAAAAATCCTTTAAATGTTTTATTTTATTTTTTATTTCATAATATTATAAATTTTCAGGAAAGATGTTTTTTATTTTCGCCTGGCCCAGATAACTATACCTACAACCAACAGTACAAAGTTAAGTGATCAATTAAATTTTAGTCCATAAATGAGAATTTTCATGGTTTTATATAAATATTAAAACATGAAACCAAGATTCCTGTGTCATAAGTATACATATATAATATGCCACACTGCATAGTTAGGTTAAGTTATAAGGGTGGACATTACGTCATACTAATATAGTTATAACTTTTTTTAATCACAACATAATTACCTCTGCTTCATATGCAAAGGAATTGTTGTCCTTTAAGAGTTTTAAAAAGACATTTTTTAGGATCTCCTCTTATAGACCGACGAACCTATATAATCACCCAGGATACCTACATTTAACTAGAGATGGACATTCATGCGTAGAATGTGACAGATACTTTCCGCTATTACTATGCCTTTTAGCCATCTTACGTAAACGCTTTGCATATAAGGTGTCACATTTTTAGCCATCTTACGTAAACGCTTTGCATATAAGGTGTCAGATTTGATTCAGTTCAAAAAATCAGTAGACTTAGCAATTATAGAATAGAATACCTAACTAATATAATCATTATTACCTAATTATGAAATTATGTATTTCATATACCTATGTATAGTATAATAATTAAAATGTTATTAATTTAAATTTAAATAATAAACAATCAAAAGAGGAGAGAATAAGGTACTTTTAGTCAATTACAAGACCGTCCTCAATTAAAAGTCGTATATTATTATTTTAGTATACACATAGTTAGCATAGTTAAATGAATATCATGAATACAATGACGTCAAACGCAATTTATACCTTTTGGCTAAAAATATTTATGTTTTTATATGAATTTGAATTGATTATTTTCGTCATAAATTTTAATTATTATTTTTTATATTCTATATAAGAAAATGAACATTTCCGCCCTTTTATCCTTTTTAATTACCCCAATATAGGTATAAGATTATAAATATATAATAATCAATTCCACTTCGTACTTAAACATAAATTGTACATAAATAAAATTGAAATTAAAATATACAAATAATAAATTTTACATTATTGAAAATAATTCAAATCTCTTATAAAAAGAATTAAATTTGTATTATTTATAGTTTTTTTTTTCTATACAAATACAATATTTATGTATGTAATAATATTTTCCTGAAATTTTCTGCTTGATTTATTTTTTAATATTTCCTTTAAAAGACAAAATTTCATATACAAATTTTTTATACTTATTTTATATTTTTCCAATAATATTTTTCTAAAAATCGAAAATCAATCAACCAAAAATATGCACTTTACATTATCATTTCAAGGAATAATAATAAAAAAATATGAAAATATCATATTGGCTTTTTTGAACTGCAGATTGCAGGAAAATATAAATATAAAAATGCATGTCAATATAAATTAATAGCTTTAAGATAAATATTTATATTTGAAATATTTTCTCAAAAAATTCAATGTCAATAGAGCATAATATTATTTTTGAACAGTGTTGGATTTGGGGATTTATATTATTTACTGCGGAACTCAAAACGATTTTTATATAATTTGTTTTGGTTAAGATTGAAATATGACCAAACTGGAAAATTTAACTTATTAAAAATTTAAATTATTAAAAATAATTTGATATAGGTATTTTCAGTAAACATGATTTATAATTTGATAGTAGAAGTAATTTTTTCTAAATTTAACTCAATATATTATACTGGTGGGAAATTTTAATAAAAGTATTATAGGCAATTGGACGGTTTCATAATTTACGATATAATGTAGTTATACTAAATACACTTTTCTTAAAGCTATTTCACTATTTGAGTAGAATTAAAGCGATCCTGTTTACAACGTAAATTCTATTTTTAATCTGAAAACTAGAAATATTTCGTCAAATTTTAAATAAAAATTTATATCAAAGGACGAACTTTAAAAACATATTTTATTTAACAATTTTTTTTTTCTCAAAATTGTTTACTCTCTCCATACATAAAATTTTATTTGAAAAAAAAAAAAAATCAAAGCTTATTTGAAAACCATAAAAATAAAATAAACTAAATAACATTTCCATAAAAAATTATTAACAAAAAAAGAAATTCATATTTGAAGAAAATGCTTCAATGCATTTAACAAAAAAAAAAAAAAAATATCATGAACTTATTTTTTTTCTATATTAGATTTTCTATTTTTCTCTATTTCAGTTCCACTGAGATTTTCTTTACATTAAACATTTTATAAGTAATATAAATATTATTTTTTGTTCCCTTATTCAAAAACAACAAATAATAATAAGAAATTTTTGAAAATTCTACTTAAACTTAAAATAACAATCTTCAACATAAAATCTTGCTTTTCAACACTTTCCTTTGCTTTTTTTTCTATACTTATTTTTGAGTTCCATATTGAGATGCATCAGAAAACTTTTATTTAATTCTGTCAAGCATAAACTTAAATGTTTACTTTAATACTATTTTTTTTTTTTTACTAATATTAGTTTTACTTGTACTTATGACACGCTTTTATATGTATACAAATATAATACAAAACACAATTTATATTTTCCATGTCCATCATGCACATTTTTTTTTTTTCTATTTGGCTGAAAGCTTACCGGAAAAAAGGAAAATTTTATCAAGAAATATTTTACAACATTTTAAAGATAATTTGTATATAGAACAAAATCAAAATTTATGAAAATCTGTACAATTTAATAAATGTTGGTTGATTTACTACAGCATATATATAGATAAATATTAAATGATAAATATTAATAGTATCACATTTACTGCTCTTATACAATTAATTACATTCATGTCTGCATCGTAAATAATTACAGTAAATAATATAAAAAAAAACATATTTTTTATTTATGTTCAAAAATTTACTTTGTCGGAAGGTGAAAATCTACCAAAAAATAAATTTGTTTATTTTTTGTTTACAAGCGCAAATACATATAATGTTTAAAATTTCCCTTTGATGATACTTTTTCGACACGTTATGATCTGTGAATGGAAATATTCGTTTTTCTTTTACCATTACATAGGAAAATTGTCTTTTCAACTGAACTAAAAAATATACCTTAAAAAATTTATTGATTCGAACGTATTGAATAGGAAAAATAGGAAAAGAAACGTAATTCACATAAATACATAAATACAATATACATTCTACATATACATATAATAAAAATAATCAATATTTTTTATTGGGAAATAAAAGGCAGATTCGTAGAAGATCATTTGGTTAACAAAATTTATAAATTTGATACAATAATTTATATATTTTTGAACAAACGAAAAATTGTATATTTTAAATTTCATAAATATGTAATACAAAAAACGACAATGTGACAATATTGAAGGAATTCTAAACTCAAATTACAACACTATTTTTAATTTCATGTACACCTACTTCTATTTTCATTGGAAATTTGCACTTTTGCCTTTTGTGAGAAATCAAAACATTATGTATTCAAAAGTTCTCTATTTGTTTATTAGAATTCTAATAACAATGTAACAATATTGAAGATGTATTTACTTGTCGAAATTACGTATAAAACCAGAAAGATTAATTCATTTTTCCTTATTTTCATTAGAATCCTAGACCTGAAAAATTCATCTTTTATTTTATTTTTTGCCAATTCTGCATTACACCCAATACAAAATAACCAAAAACAACCCCATTTACATTTAAACAGATATCCTCTTTAGGTCTCAGCTGCAAACCATACTAAAGATTTATTTATATTACCATAGGATAAAGTTAAGTATATGTATAAGGAAAATCTCATAATATCAAAGAATAAATTTTCTCATACCCAATAATTTTCCCAAATATACACAAAAACAGGATTTATATATATATATATATTATTTCATTTCTGATGGGGGGTGGGTTCTATTACCTAAAAATGATTGGGAGGGGTTGGGCCTATTTGGTAAGAAACAGCGCAACAGTATACAATAATAATAATAAAAAAAAAATTTGTTGATTCTTAGAAAATATTTGGATGAACAACAAAACAGATTTAGTTTTTTTTTTTTTTTTTTTTTCAAATAAAACGTGGTCGGAGCAAAGCAATGAGGATATGCACGGTTAGAGTTGTGACAATATTGCTAAGGATACGTGACACGGTAAAAATCAATTGATTCCAATTACGAGTATTACCATTAAAATAGGTAAGTATTCAATTTTCTATGCTTTATTTTTTATTTTTTCTTAATGTGGGGGGTGTCGGCGAAATTTTCTTATAAATACGTTTTGTGTATAAGTTAATTTTCGGAAGGGAAATAATATATGGTATATAAGTTGAAATTTTTCATTTCTTGAATTTTTATATCGAGTGGATATTTATTTTTGTATGCTTCCGTTTTTCTTTTTCATTTTTTTTTCAATAATAGGTAACAGAAAAAAAAATAAATAAATTTGTATTAGGATAGAATATCCTTTTGTGGATTTTTATTTATTTTTCAAATTATTACCAAAATTCAAAGTATAATATTATTCTAAATGCGTACAATTGTGATTTTTTATTTTCTGTAAGCTACTGAGGTAAATACACAAAATACTAAAAAAATATATATACAGATTTACAGGAGAAATGTTATTGGTGAATAAAACATTAATAAAAAAATATTTACAAATTTTTGTGTATAATTTTCGTTATATTCTAAAATTAAATTAGAAAATATTAAAAAAAAAAATTATACAATTTTTATTTAATGACAAGCAAAGAATTTAAATATTTTACGATTATTTTTAAGGATTTTCAACAATATTCGCATGAATTTTGAAATTGTATTCTTTGATGGCAGTTTTACTTAGATATTTCAAATAAAATTTATATAATTTATTCTTATTAAGTTTAAATTAAAATTATTTTAAAAACTATAATTTCAGTAGACGCTTGCTTAGTAATTTTAATGAAATTAAACTGAAAAGAAACTTCATTACAATTTCAACGAGAACCGAACTGAATACGGAAATTATCAAAAATCTGAAAAAAAAACTTTGAAAATTAATTAATTATATGCACAGATAATTATTATCATAATGTATCTTAAAAAGTAATGATAAGAAGATTAACTACTCTACTCTTATGTTCTTGTAAGTACATTAAAAAAAAAAAATATGCAAAAATTTTTTTAAAACTTTCAAGTTTCATAATCATGATGAATTATTAATTAACTATAGATTATAGTTTTTCATTTACTTAAAAGGAATTATATTTTTTATAAATTTATCAATTTGAAGTCATAAATTATAAATTTAATTCCGAAGAAGCTAATTAGTCAAAAGTTTGAAGTTGAATTATTTCAACATTGTATTATATGCAAAGGTTTAATTTCAGGATTTCTAATTCATTTCCGGAATTGAAAGTAAATAATTTATGTAATTATTTGTAAAAATTTGTAAGCAAATGCCATTACGGTCCAACTGGGGTAAAATCTTTAGTAAACGGAATCAAATCACTATATTTTAATGCGAGCAACCATTGAGTTTTTCACATTTTAATATGACCACGTATAAAGCTTCTATGTTATACTAGTTGAGCCAGTATATTAAAGATAATTAAAAATCTTTAAGATTAATTAATTAAATTTCAAACAGATTAATTCTTAAAAAAAAAATATTTGCTTTTCTGTTTTCTCTGATCTTGTATAGAAAAAGTTTAATTTTTTGGAAAACAATTCTTAGATTTTACAAATTCCCGCATGGTAATTTTTTTTTCTAAATAAATACAAAATTTTGTTGTTAAAGGATTAAGTTTTAATGATGTATAATATTATAATAAAATGTGTATATACAAATTTGAATTTTAATACATTTTTCTTATGAGTTTTCAAATTCAACAAATGAAAATTTTCATCAGAATTAAGAATTTCTTTTTATAATTATATATCACAAAAAAATAATTAATTTTTGTATTTGTTTAATATTTTCTTCGTATATAAAACAAATAGACATAATATTTTTATTTACATTTTTCTTTATTTTAACAAAAATTTTCCTTTGAATGTTATCTTTTCAAGGAGATATAATCAGGTCCAATGAATGAATATAATAAATCTTATTTTCTTCCTATATTATATATAAATTTTGTAATATAAAATTCGATGTTTACCCAATAGTTTAATTAACTGATTTTCTTAATTTCTATTTTGTTTTTATCTAGTGTTTTATGCGATATTTTTCATTAACCTTAAGAAGAAACAATAGTGAATAAATTTTATCTTTTCGATGACGACAGAGAGTTGAGTAACAAAAAAAAGGATATATAATAAAAATGAACAAAAAACAAAAGCAAACAAATTAGGAATCAGAGTTTGAAAAAAAAAAATAGCATTTAATTAAAGCCAAATGACAGCCAAAAAGTTTGAGTTACAATAATTCGATATATATACAAAAAAAATATATAGTGGAACTTAAATAGACTAAAAGTTAATTTGGTTGTTTTTTTTTGTAGTTGTTAAGCTTTTTTTTATATATATTTTTTGTGCTTTTTTTTATTATTTGTTATTGTTGCTATTTGCATAATAAAATCATTGAAAATTTTATAGATATATAAATGAACTTAAGTTACTACACAGTACTACAAGATAATAATGGAAATAGAATAATTCCCCCAAAAAATCATTTTATAATTTGTAAATATAATATTATATTCTCATTTGACAAATTTTGAAATATTATCAATTTTACCTTTTAAATATATTGAAACTTATTATTCGTATTTTAATATTTAATTAATATCCCAGACACTGCAACAAAATCTTGCCAAACCATCTATGAATCAGGTCTAAATCTCATATGTTACGTGTCGCGGTATTGAGACAAAATTTCACACTACGTACTGGGCATTCTTAAATTTATGTAAATATTATCTGCAATAATTAAAATATACTTAAAGGGTATGCTTAGATCCATCCCATGTAAGTTATATATTTACGCAACACATACTAAAATTTCCGACCTACTAACTTTGTATGAATCATATTTTTTTGAAAATAGTTTTATGTTGTGTAGTAGGAACACGTTATTATGATTAAAAAGAAAATTTTATTCATTTTTTTTATATTGTATACATAAAAAGTAAAAAAAAAAAATATGGGAAAAACTAAAAAGCTTAATTGAAAATTTGTGTTGTTTTTTTTATTGTTTAGGAAATTCTATTGTTTTTCTATGTGTTCCTTTTTTTGTGCACATACTGATTCTAAGGGTAAATATTGAATTTCTCTTTTTTGTGGAGATATGTTAAAAAATTATAAAAATTGTATGAATATGAACTAAAAACAATTTCTTTTTTTTTTGCCTTTTTCTGATAATATAAAAAATTTATTAAAAATTCAAAAAAGTTTTTTTTTTTATGTGCAAACTTGGAAAATTGTTCATTTTTCTTTTCCAATTTAAAAAAAAAAAAACACAAATACTCATATTTAAACTATTTAATGATTCAGTTAAAAAAAAAAAGAATTGTTTAGTCATTTTTAGAAGTTTTTGTGTTATTTTAGCAAAATTAAAAAAAAAAAGATTAGAATATAAGAACATTAATTATTAAAATGAAGTTTTTTTCCTGAAAATTATTAGAAATTTAATATTCTCATATACAATTTGAGAGAATACATGAACATTTTTATTTTGGATTAAAAAATATGAAAAATATTAAAGAAAAATTCGAAAATATTAAGAAAATGTATTGAAAATTTAAAAATTTATATATGTAATATACTTTTTAGGCTAAAATGTTTAATATTTTTATTTCAGTTTCAAAAGAAATTGAATCATTAAAATTAGATTTTATTCTAAGACATTTGAATTTTTATATATTTTTGTTTCTTTACTTATTTTATTACCATTTGCGATTGAAAATTTTATATTTTCATTAATATTAGTTAAACCTGAGTTAAATATTTTTCTTATTCTAATATAGTATTTATAGTATTTTTATAGTATAATGTAAATTCTTCTAAAATATTTATACATAATTTTTTTTTAATTAGTAAATAGTTTATTGAAATATTAGTGTACCGAAATTATTTTCATTAATGCGGTACTATGAAAATAGTGAAAAACGATCATGAGTTACCAGTAGAATAGTACTCGTACTACTCGATACAGTAGTACTCGATTTTAATCTGATTAGCTGTGTAATCTTAATCTTCATATAAATTATTATGTTAAAATATTTCTAGTACTGTCTTAGTACTGTCTTATGGTTTTAGTAAAGAAAAGTAGTACTGTCTTATGGTTTTAGTAAAGAATCATCTGCTGATCTTTCTTATGCTGATTTAATTATCTGACTTAATATGTCTAATGTTAGTTCTAATGGGAAAATTACATCTACTATATACACTAATATATATTCTGTTATTGTTTATTTTACGCCTTACATGATGGTTGAGTTTTTGAAAAACGTTTTATCATTATTTATAATTCATTTATGGTCACCTGGGATATTTTCACTAATATATAAGAGAGTTTTCACCAAAAAGTAATTTTGACAATAAGACTGTTTATTAACCTAACATAGAGTATAATGAAATAACTAAGCTATGCGAATATAACTAAGCTATGCTTGTATCTATATAAATGCAATTGTATATCATTTTTGATTTTTCAGACAAATATCCATTCAGTTGTTCACTAAACAATATAAAGTTAAATTGATAAAAAAACTTATGGAATTGTTGAATAATTTTAATTAAAATATTAAAGCTTTAGATGGATCTTAATACTCCAAAGTAGTCCAGAGCGAAAAATTGTTATTGTTAATACATAATCATACTCTTGCTTATTTATAAGTACATGTATCCTACTAAAATGGAATTACATATTTATATATTAGTTATATTAATAAAGATTAAATTGAAAATTACAAAGCATAATATTGTATCATGTATCATCTAACATAAATATTATTTTGGCATATAATTTTATATTGAAGGAATATTATTTTAATTTCTTTTAAACTTCACTCACTTTTCGTAACCACAAAATATAAAATGTACCTATATACCCTTTTTTAAATCAAAATTAATAAAAAAAAATGGGCGATCTAAACCCTTTTCTTGTAAAACGAATCCAATATTCAATCCTATTCATCCAAATATATCGTTTATTGTTCCCAAAGTCTTTATCTAATCGATAAAAGCATAATAGATGCGTAAACATTTCAAATTCCACAAGGTATTATATATTTACAAAAATATATAATTTTTTTTTAAATATATTACGTATATACATATATGTAAAAAAATATCCTTGCGAATACTAAATTTTGTGTAAAAGATCTTCGCAAACCACAATAAACTATTTCCAGTGAATTATTTAGCCCAAAACCTTTCATTCTCTCTATACATCTTCTATATATATATAAATGTGTATCTTAGTACATATATATTTTAGTGTGTTTTCAGCCTTTTAAAATATATTGAAGTAAGGTGAATAATATATGAGTCCCTGGAGATTTTAACTTTAGCAGCTATAGCTGAAATATACACGCAAGAAATAAAAAAAATAAATAAAGATAGACTATAAAACTTGTTTTCCTTCAATACAAAAGAAAAATAATATCCTTCTTCTTATATGTTGGTCTCAGTTCCTTTTATTTTTTGTATTTTTTTTTTGGTACAATACTTTAACTTTGTTAAAATTGAAAACTGCACGCATCAGAGAACAAAATATTTACTGCTTAATTGTAGAAAAAACAACATTTTTAAATTTTCAGGTATAAGAATAATAAATTTACTTTACATTTTTGGCACGGTCTTATTCACAACGAAATTAGAAAAGAGTTTTTTTTTTTTTTTGAGTATTGTGGAAAATTTAAAGGATATTTTGGGTACAAAATTATTTTGAATTTAGTTAGGATTTTTTACAGAGCTTAGATAATTTATATTAATTAAGTAAAATAATCTGGATAATATTTTCTAATTAGATTCATTCACCAAATAATATAGGAAATAAAATCGAGAGATTTGATAACACTGCAGCATCCTGCCTTACCTTATAAAAAATACTATAAATAAAGTAAAAAAAAAGTAAATTTTACTATTTATTTTTATATAATCTAAATTTGTGTTGAATGCTGTGGATATTAGGTATAAAATGATCAATATAAATAAATTTATCTCAATTTATTCTCTTATAGATAAATTGCTTTCGAATAATATTCATCTAAGGAAATGCATATTACAGGATCATAATAGGAATTTATAAAAACGGGAAAATAATTATCCAGAGACTAAAAATATATAAAAATAATTTAATTTAAAAAAAAAAAGCATTAGGATTAAATTAATGCAAAGAAGGAAGAAATTATGATTTTTACATTTTATATAAATACATATATAAATGTTAAACCTACATTGTAAAAAATAATCTTCCAAATGCTTCAAGTGGTACATTTCAAGGTGCAATGTGCTATTATCACCTTTCGCAACTACCGAGCGAAGCCGGGTACAGGGAAATAAAGCTATACAGTATAATATGTTAGTACAAAATTGCATATTTTATAGAATATTTTGTCAGACATCCTATTACAATTTAGTGGTTCAACTACATTTGAAGATTATCTTCCGATACTTATCTCTCATATTTTAAAGATTGCGGAATATCCCACTTCTACTTAACAGGAGACATACAAGTATAATATCAATTTATTTTGACTGCATATAAAAAGTGTAAGAAAGTGTAGGTCAAAAGAAATCGATGTAAGATTGCTTAGGCACACAATCGCACTATTTCGCCATCACAACTAATTCGCTATGAATTCAAATTTTTTCGAGAAAGTTTTTAATTCCCATAAGATTCTTATTATTTTTTTAACAGTGCAAAATCCATAACAATTAAATTAAACTTATATTAATACATTTCAAATAAAATATGTAAAGTTAGAAACTAGCAAGAAGGTTTTGGTTACGTTACTGCACGAAGGAAATTTATTTTTCCATTCTACATATATTATATTCAAAGTAAATTATAATTCTCAAGGGCATACCTTAGCTATATAACTATAAAGGTTTACAGTGAAAATTTATATCCATATCCAAAAAGATATCAAACCAAAATTAATCGGTTGCTATCTAAAATTTATTACTTTTAATATTATACGAATAATATTTATTTAAAATGTAAGAAACAAGAAAAATATAGAAAAAATTTTATGAAATAAGTTTTTCACAAGTTAAATTTAATATTTTCTATATTTTCTTTGAATAGCAATTAATTTTAGATTTTTTTTTTATATAATAAAGAAAATCAGTTGATATTTAATTACTTTCATTAGTTTTATTTCATAAAATATGATAAACTTTTTATTTCTTTAATATTTTATAAAATTATTTGAAAATTTTAAATTTTTTCCTCTCCATAGTTAATTTGAATAAAAAAAATTAGATCACTTCAATTTATATTCTATGCAAGTTTATACTTGTGGAAGTTAAAATTTTATTGAAATTTAAAGAAAATTATATTTAAATTTAATTTTCACTTTGTACTGTCAGTTAAAACAATACGATAATTTGACATTAAAATCGAATTAGTATATAATTTCTTTTTTAAATTTTTCATCACGAAAGGATATTTTTTATAAAAAGTGAAATATAATTGTCTACAAAATATTGTTGTTCAATGAAAATTTCATTTTGCACAGTCTTTCTCATTTTTGTAAATTATATATATATTTTTAAGATGAAAATTTAAACGAAGATAGATAGAAAAATTAAAATTTCACTTTACATTTGTAATTTTTATGCTATTATCATTTTCTTTTTAGAGCCATTAACAATTTTATACATTATCTCAATATCTGTATTTTATTGTTGTTGCTAAAACTAATATAATTTTCTTGAAGACAAAACTGTAAAATATTTTATTTATATTTGTATCTTTTGAATATATATGTTTCTTTAAAATGAATTACAAATTTTTTTTTTATCATTTAACATAATATTTATTTACCTAAAATGTCTGATTATCGCATTTGTTAGAAAGTCAGCCTAGACTAAAATAAAACTAAAATTACCATAATTTAATTATTTGCCGTTGGCTAGGAATAGTTCGCAAACCTATTAAATTACTTGTTAAATTTTCTCCAATATTGATAATAAATCATCTGTAGGAAAGGAACGATGCGAAAAAAGTATTTTTATATTACCTATGTAATAAGATTAATAAATTACAAAAAAATACGCTTGATTATAAAACTACCTACTTTATGCACTTTTCCGCCAAATCTTATCCGATCCAGATATTTTTGAAATTCCTCATCAACGAAATTACTTTTAAGTATATAGGAATGTTTTAATTAATACCAAATGATTTTTCACTATACCAAGTAATAAGTACACTATAAAAAAAATTAGTGTAATTTTACCATTATGAAAATAGGCATCTCTTTACCTTCAATTAAGATAGTTAAATTACACTTGCAATAAAATTACAACTTTGGTTGTAAAAATAGAATTTGGTTAGGTAAAAAAATTACAAAGTTAATGTTTAATTTTTGCCTTATTCAAATAAGTGAAATCACATAAATTTTTTATTAAATTTGCCCGTAATGGTGGTAAAAATGCGATTTTAATAAATGTAATTTTTACACTATTCAAAAAAGTGGAATTACACAAAATCTCTATGATTTTGCCCTGAATGATTGTAAAAGTACACTTTTAATAAATTCAATTTTCCCCTATGTAAGTAATGAAATTTAACTAAATTTTAGAAATTTTTACGTAAAACTAGTGTAAAAATACATTTTTAATACATAAAAAAATACATTTTTAATACATGTAAAAATACATTTTTAATACATAAGTTTTACGTAAAAATACATAATTAAAATAAAATAAATATACAATTTTCTTCTGAAATAATAAAATATTATTTATTATAAAAATATTTTGTAAAAATATTACTATAATTTACATTATTAATTATATTTCAATAAAAAAAACCTATAACAGCCATCCCCATTAGTTGAAATTTGTTCCATTATGTTTTGCATTGGTACGTCAATCTATAAAATTGATATAACCATATATTAATTAATAAATTTAGTTAAATACTTTTCAAAACTTACATTAAATACTTTGAATAGAATAATGATGGCTGCTACAATTATGATTTATTATTATCTTTATCCAATAAATTCCCTTTTTTTTCTAAATATTATATTATTTTTTTCTTTTAAATAATTACTTAGTTTCGAAATCGTTATAATTAAAATTTATTAATTTAGAAAAATATTTAATTATTTTAATAATATTGAAGAACAAAACACTGCATAACTCTTTAGAAACACAATACAAAATGACACGAATAGGCATGCGCATATAACTTTACACCAAAATCTAAACTAAAATGGTGTAATTTTCAATATGTTGTATGCATTTCAAGTAACTTTACAAAAAAATTGTGTATTTTTCAACATCAAAGTTGCATTTAATTTATTTTACACCACAGTAGTGTATTTTTCAACTATGCAACAAAGTTTACACCAAAGTGGTGTATTTTTCTATATTATAGACTCATTTTATATAACTTTACACCAACGTTGTTCATTTTTGAACATTAACGATGAGTTTTATGTGTCTTTTACGAATATATTGTGCGCTTTTATAAATAATGTTGATAAAAGGGTCAACTACTCATTTTTCAGCTTAAAATTACATAGTGATATGTAAAATTTCCTAGTTATGCAAAATATGTGTAATTTTCTTATTTTTTGGGCAATTTACAACAAAATTGTGTAAATTTTACTCATATTAAATATGTCATTTTACAATCATTTTTTAGAGTGTAAGACGTCATCTGAATACATAGTTGTATATATAGATATTGAGTCTGTGTATTGATTAATTACTCAAATTATTATATTTACTTATATCCAACTTCCGCATACAACATTCCATTAATAAATATATACAAAAACTAATTTTATTGTATAAATATAATATACTGTACCAGTAAATTTTAAATAAAATTCTACATTAAAAGTAATCTTATTGGACATAAATATGGTTCAACTTTTGTTATCTTGTACGATTAATTATTTTATTCAAGTGCCAACCACAAATTAGGATATAAACCAATACTTTTATTTATTTGTGTTTAAATCAAACAACTTACAAAATTTCTTAAAATATATAAAATTACAAAATTCTTAAAATATATAAAATTAAAATTAAAATAGTAACTATGAGTAATCAAATATAGATAAAATATATACAATAATAATATGTATATAATAAAAATATTAATTCTATATAAAAAATAGAATATTGTCAAGTATTTAATTGATTTTACTCATATTAATTAACTAGCTATAAATTCCAATTTAAAAGTGTTTACAAATTACTAATTAAGTATAGTAATAAACAAAAGGTTTAATTAATAACAGTAATAACAATCATAGCAATTATTATAGCAGAAACAATTCAGTTACTTAATATTAACTTTTTTAAATTATTTTTAGAAGTTGAACTTCTTATTTGATTTTGATATTTATTACATAATATCAGCATCCGATTAATAGGTTCAAACTTTCCATATGAAGTTCTATGGAAAGCTATTCTGAACAAATTAGGCGATCTACAGCGATAATTATTAGCAAATTGAATTTTATTTAAAATGAACAATGAATCAATTTGCAAATTTATTACTTCTGTTAAAAAGATCACGTCAGCCAATTCCCTTCTCTTTTCTAATGTTGTCAAATGGATGAGATTCAACCTTTCTAAATATGGTGGTAAAATGTATGGGTTCAACCATTGAAATTGACGAAGAGCAAATCTAATAAAATTTCTTTGGATTGCTTCTATTCGGCGAACATGAATATCGAAGTATGGATTCCATACTTGACTGGCATATTCTAGATTAGGACGAACAAGACAAGTAAATAGTGACTTTAATATGTAAGGATCCGCAAATTCTTTAGACCACCGTTTTATAAAACCTAACATTGAATTTGCTTTATTGATAATATAATTGTAATGCAACTTGAAGTCCAATTTCGGATCGAAATAAACACCCAGATCTTTAAAGGATTTAACTCTTGAAACAGTTTTTTCGTGGAGTTTATATGAAAATTAGATGTAAAAATAAGATCTAGTTGTCTAGACTGGAAGTTTTTAATATCTGATATTTGTTGTAGATAGTTAACATTAAGATTATCACAGAAGGAACATTCTATTTCACTAGTTACATTTGTTGGAAGAAGATAAGATTCTTCATCATGCTGGACCCAATTAATATTAGGGTGATTGAAGTCACCACAAATGATTAATTCATCTGAAGAACTCATTTCCGAAGATATACAATCAATTGCCTTGTTAAAATTCGAATAAACATCATTATTTGAATTAGGAGGAATGTAACAACAAATAAAAATTAGTTTTTTCGAGATCAGATTAATTTGAACACCTATTATTTCTAATGATTCCGAAAATGGAATAGAAATTTCTGAAACGTTAAAGTTGGATTTAATTGCAATTAAAACTCCACCTCCTTTAGCTGTTTGCACAGGAATTAGTGGGTCTTGGAGGTGATATCTATCTTTTCTAAAAACTGAGTAAGATTGGTTAAATAATTCAAGATTATTAATTATTGGATTCAACCATGTTTCAGTTAAAGCATAGATATCAAAATCCATAGATAAAGAATTAGAATGAACAAGTTTAGTCTTAGTGCGAAGTCCCCTAACATTTTGATAGTAAATTTTTAAGTCAGTAAACTTTAACTTATTAATTGAGATTAAATTAGAATTACTTGACTTGGCACAGTTATCGTCAATGTTGTTATTAGGAACATGGCTTAAAATACTTGTAATCTGTTTCACGTACTCTTTGAAGATCTTCCCTTCTTCTATTATTGACATGACTACGGAAAGCTTTCAGATCTGCTAATATATCGGCTTGAGATAAACCCAGATCTTCATTATATTTCATGTAAAGCTTACTAAGTTCTTTCTGGTCTAAAGGTAGGCCTTCCGACTTAATAAAGGCTTTAATGCTAGTTTTAGTATGACCAAATACACAAGTTGAACTAGGTTCATCATATAAGTAAGCAAGAAAGAGCCTAACATTATCATAAATTTTATGATCTCTAAAACGACTCATAACATACAGATTATCACCATTCGCAACTGAATTTAATGTCATCCTAATGATTGGCGAGACTAGTGGATTAGCAAAGTTAGGAGAGGAAGTGGGAACAGTAGTATTAGGATTAGAATTAATATGAAGAGGGTGTTGGTTAGTTTGGTTAGTACTAGAATTAGTACAAATGGTACTAGTAGAATTAGTATTTGTACAAAGAGTACTGGAAGTAACTGGAAAGGAATTTGAAGAATTAATATGAAAAGGGTATTGGTTAGTTTGGTTAGTATTAGAATTAGTGCAAATTGTACTAGTAGAATTAGTATTAGTACAAAGAGTACTGGAAATAACTGGAAGGGAATTTGAAGTAACAGTAGGGCACATCACTGTATCAGAATTTAACGGACCAAAATTAATATTGTCTAAATTTTGATAATTTAAAAAATTATTACCGTTAATATTTTGATATTTAGGGTCAGCTACCAGAAAAGTATCGCCTTGTACAAAGTTTGGATATCTAAGTACATTTCTAAATGAAATATCACTCGGATTTCCAAATGACTTATCAGTAGGAGGAAGACTACGTGATCTATTATCGCTTCTATGTACAATTTTTTTACTAAAATTCTTAGTAGTAGGTCCAGATATATTATTAGTATTATTACTAGGTATTCTATTAAATTTATTTAAATTATTCCTAGTATCATTGCTAATATTATTATTACTATTATTATTATTGGAATTTGGATTCTTTTGAGATTTTTTAGATCTACTTTTATTTTTATTTTTAATTTTATTATTAATAGTAAAAGAATCACTCTTATTATCAACCTTTTTCTTATTATTGATCGAACTATTTAATTTCAAATTTTTATTTTTTTTATTGATAATATTCTTATTTATCTTAATATTATTTTTATTTTTACAACTACAATTACAATAACAGTTGTTTTCAATTTTATTTTTATTTTTAACATCTTTACTTATATTATTAATATTTACATTACTAATTTTAATATTTTTTTTATCAACAAACTTACTTTTTTTACTTCTTTGTTTGTTGTTTTTATTGTTAATAGACTTAGTGTTAGGTTTCAAAATTTTACGTTCAGTACCTTTATTGTTGATTGTGGTATTTGAAGAATTTTTATTTAATTTTTCGATCCAAATGGAGGCAGATGCATTAATACTCTCCCAAAATGAATGCTTTTCAATTAACGTAGTTACATCATCAACTGTAACGTCAACCTTAAAGCTTGAAAATTTTAGTTTATTGTTACTTAAATAACGTGGAGATACTTTTTTGCAATCAACATTAAAAATCCCGAATGTTTTAGAAATCAGATTTTTAAGCCATTCCGCATCTATTAACGCTGGTGTTCCTTTAATAAATATAGAACTTCGTATAGAATCAGGATTAGCAGAAGTTGAAGCTCTTATATGATCTTGATCTACAATAGTTTCATCACTAATAGAAAGTTGATTTCTATCCGGAGACATATCAGGGATAGTATTGACACAATTAATTATGTTTTTACATTTAATCTCATCTATAGCGTCATTAAGAAGTAATTTAGCTGAAGCGAATTCTTCACCATAATGAACAAATTTCGCTTGTAAATCAGCCATGTCAGTAATGCAATTTAAATTCTTTATTTCATTGATTATTTTCCCAAGGTTATTCGTGTTATCAGATAAACACTTGTCTACCAATGAATCAAAATTTTGGGCATTAGCATCAACAATAAACTTAAGCTTCTTTATAGAGGAGAAAATGTTGTCTAGATTATATTGTAATTTAACAATAATCGAATCATTACTAGTTGATATATTATTTGAGAATAATTCGAAATTATTATAATATTTATCAACTTTTTTTGAAACATTATCGATACTTGTTGATTGAGCTTTATATGTTTTTACAGTTTTATCAATCTGACAACATAACTCATCAACATGTTGCAGTATTGATTTGTTATTCTCTTCCAACTTTATAGCTTTTTGTTCAGCTAAAATAGATTTTTTATTTAATGTTTCGATCGTGTTGGAGAGATATTTTAATAAATCATTATTTGACTTAATTGCTAACATTATGTGAGAGAGGTTTATTTCTCTACATTCGCTGCAATAAAACACAAAAGCTTTTTTGTGCTCTTTAAAATATTTAAAGCCAGATCGAGAAAGGCCAATACACTGAGGATGGTATTGTTTTGCACAAATACCATTGCAGGCAATTATATCAGCTGGATCTGAGCTATCATTTGATGTACAATGCACACTATTACACTTATGCATTTTTTATACCAATAATTAATTAATAATATGAATTAAATGTATATTATAGGTAAATAATCAATTTTAATTATTAAACAAATTAACACAGTTTAGTATATAAAACAAAAAAATGTAATAAGACACCTTGCACAATAAGTTCAGTTTTTATTTGTTATAATGCGAATTTTAAAGTTAATTATTTAGGTTAATTTTATTTGAATAAAATTAAATTTAAATGTACAAATTGTAATATAACACCAAAAAAAAAACTTATTTATTTATTAATTACGGGTTATTATAGGTCAATTAATTCTCATAAACGAATTTATATAAAAATAAAAATTAAGGTAAATGACTTAAGTAAAAATTAACTTAAAAATGAATTAATTGAAGAGCTATTTTAAACACGTCCGAATAGGTTGACAATTAATAAAAAAAAAAAATGATACTTAATACTTAATAAAATTTAAAATGTTCGATAAAAATTATATTATAAGGTCTTTAAACTTATAATTCAAAGTAACATATTTATAAAAAGAAGTGACAATAAAATTGAAAAAAAAAACTTATTTCGCAAAAATTATAACAATGATACACAAATATCATATAACCGATTGTTAATTTAACAATAAAATAACAAAAATATTATGTTTATTGAATTTACAATATACTTTAATTGAAGGGTGTCTATGCTTCAGCAACATAATGGACCAGAAATCATAATCACCAATTATAATAAATAATAAAATAACATAAGTGAATTTTATTAAATAAATATAAAAAAAATTGAATATTAAGATGCAGAAAAGTGATACGTACTTACGTATAAAGCTATTAAATCTGTTCGATAAATGTACTGATAAATGTCAGCCATTTGGACGCCCAAAATTCACTCGATAAAAATCTGGATTTCATGTGTTAGATAAGAGCCTAAAAATGGATTTCTTACCTACAAAGAGCCTTTGGTTATATTTTAATTTATACAAAGCTAATCTATATACAAATTACAACACAATCAGCTTCGAAGTACGCAAAACTGTCAACCAAAGCAATGAGTTTTATGCATCCCACGATATAATTTTTTTTTTATTAAATATAAAGTTTTATATTTCAACATTTTAGGAGGTTCATTTAATATTAAATATTTAAACTAAATTAGTTACTACATCAATTTTCAAGTATACACAACTAAATAATATAATAAATACGAATAAATATTTAATATATATAATATTTAGGTATTTACATAAATATACTTTTAATGTGTTTAACGCTAAAATTTTCCGAAAAGTTAAAATAAACTTTATTAATTTATAAATTATTTTACAATTTTTTTTTTTGCTAAATTAATTTACATTTGTACTTTGATTACATAATAAATTATTCAAATTAACACTAAATATTAAAATATAGAAATTATAAATACGAAAAAAAAAATGTTAATTTATGTAATCACTTCATTAATATTAACACCAATAATTGTAATTGCATTTGAGATATCACATCTTTATGCACCGACAATTGACAGTTCCGAAGATATGAATAATAATAGTAATTCAGAATTTACAACAATATCAGATGATTTAATTTATTTGGATACAAAACCAACAACTATTATAGAATCAAGACAAAATAAATCATCTGAATTGATAACACCAGAAAATCTAAATAATCAAGAAACAACAAAATTTATTGACGAAACGAAATCAATTACAACATTGACAAAATATTCATCCGTTAATTGGATAGCGACAGATGAAAAAATTAAAGATCATATTGTTGGTGTTGAACAATCTGAAGTGGATGATTCGTTAATTATAGCAACTAGTTATGATAAAAGTCAATTATCTAATCCTATTAGTAGCGATTGCGGTTCTAAAGAAAATAATAATGATAAGGAAAATGAAAATGAAAATGAAAATGAAAATTCAGATGCTGATAATATATATTTTAATCATATTAATAGACCAAATATTGATTTAAATGATTTTATAAACTTAATACCAGTGGATGAAGTTCAAAGTATTGTCCGAAAATTTTATAAAAATGATAGAGAAGTTCAATATGCTTATGCATATTTAGAAAGCCAAGATTTTATAGAATTAAAAATGAAAATACTTAATATTCAGGAAGTTAATCAATTTTTAAGATATTTAAATCATAGCGGATTGGATATTGTAGATTTTGTGAATAAATTGGTTAAATTATGTGGTGATCCAGAAATAATTACTAATAAAAAGAATTTTGAAATTAATAAAATGGAAACGATAGAAAATTCTGGTGAGATTAAATTATTTATATTTATGTGATTAGCATTTTAAGTATACGTACGGAACTATAATTTTATTCTTCCACTACCCTATTTCAAATATTTTTTATTTATTTTATATTGAATACGATTTGGATAATTTTGATAATTCAAATATTTTTATCATGTCGATTTCATTTTACTATAAATAATGTGATAAACGAATATTATATTTTAATGGGAAATTTTTTGTGGTATATTTTAAATTTGTATACATAAATAGAGGAAATTACAAACTCAAGCAATGGAATGTCTGGTTTACATGGACTTGTCGATAGTATTCTGGATGTTTTACCACAAGATCAAATTATATCAGTATTTTTTGAAAAACTTGAAACAGATGCTGAATTTTCAAAATTTATACAAAATATTGGATCAGATATGTTTAGTTATTTATTGAAAAAAAATGAGGTAAGCAAAGAAATAATATATATTTAATATATTTAATTGAATTGAAAAATGTTCGAATTTGAAATTCATATAAATTTCACCTCTTTAAATTAAAACACAATTCTGTCTTTAGAAATATTTGGAAAAAGCGTCCTTTATTTTTACATATATATTATATTTAAATTTAAATTTATTTTTTTTTTCTTTATTATATTTCAAACAGGAGTCAGTTCAGCTAAGAAACTTAGTATATACATTGCATAACAATGGAATTTATATAGCAAGGATCGTAGATTCTTTGAAAGATTATTTCTTTTTGGGATTGTGAAAAGCAAAGTAGAATAAAAAAGAGTCGACCTATATTAAAGGACAATTAATATATATTTTTTTCTTATATTGTATAGGAAGGAATATGCAAAATTAAAACATACACAAAAAAGAAGAAAAAAAAAACTGTCTTCCGAGATAATAAAAAAAATTTAAAAAAATAATTTAATTTTAAGTAAAACTATTTATACTGAAAAAAAAAACCGAATAATTAAATATTAATAAATTCATTAATTTTAATATAAATTATATTGAAATTGGTAATAAAATCATTAAGTATTAAATTACGTGTTATTAATATTTTAAATAATATTATTTTTATTTATATTAACAGGAAAAAGGATACAATTATAATATGGTTATATATATATATGTGTCTATCATATATAATAACAACAGGATATAATAACGATTCAACCTTTATAATAGTTTCCTTTAATATAAACAATAAAATTTTATAATAATAAATAAATAAATAAATTATTAACATATAACACATTGTTTTACAAAATCATTGAATATCCTTGTTTATTTACTTTTTGGTATATAGTTATGGTCTTTTTAAATTTGGTTTGTTGATATTAAAGCTGTTATACTGGTGTGTATTTAATATAACGAAAAATTTACATGTTAATTGAAAATTATCCATAAATATACTAATGAAAATTATTATTTTCGAAAGAGATTTTAATTTATATACTTGAGATTTCAGATCAATTTGTTAAAAGTCTATAGACTAAAATCAATCGAAATTAAGCAAGGAGATCAGAAAAGTTACTTTTATTAATATTTAACATCTTTTAAATAAAATATCTGTTAAATTATTGTAGTTAAAAAGTATATTGTGCTTTGTAAAAGCTTATATTTACTTTACTCTTTAGAAAGTCAAAATTCGAAATAATTTTTTAATTAAGTAAATTAATAATAATCCAAACATTATCACTCTAAGTGTAAAACCATAATATATATTTAAAAGCGCATAATTTGTTCCATAAATACAAATAATTAGATAAACTTTTTTCTAATTTAAATATAGATATAAACAGCATAAATCTGTATTTTAATACTCAGTTTAAATTACATTAAAATAACATGAAAATGTAAACCATGTTAAACAAAACAATTTGACTACGTGTATAAAATTTTGGTTGCCTCTAGGCACACAATTATGAAAACTACTAACAAATAATTATTTAACAAAATCATATTTGTAGCTTTAATTTTTGTGCAAAACAAAAACAATATATGCAGCTAGAAAAAATGCACAAAAATAAAATTCTTTTGTATAATTAAAATTATGTTTATTTAATTTGTTTTAATAGTTTTGTATTATTAAGATTTCGCTCTTTGTTTTATGGAATTTTTTTGGCAACTATATAACAAAATTATATTGCAAGAATTAACTATATTTATTTATATAGTAATTTTCTTCTTTTTTTTACAGTATGTCAACCTATATTCATTTAATTCTAATTACTTCAATTGTTCTTTACAAAAAGAATGGATAATCGTTTGTGTACCTTTTTTACAATAATTATAAAAGATTTAAATATACAACTATTCAGATTTTCAGCAAATTTACATAACTCGAGAAGAAAATATGGTAATGCTTTTGCCAAACACCACTTTTTGCCAGAGTAGTATAGGTCCCAATTTATATACAATCCGAGAAAATATTTTATATTATGCTGTTAGTCTTGCACGTTCTTATATAAATATGTAGAAAAAAGTATGGTGAGATGAGATATAATACACCTTTCAAAATATGTACAATAGAAAATGATTGTAAAAAAAAAACTGTTTTACTCCAGAGAAATATTTTTAGCTTCTTGTGCAAAATTTATTGTTCGTGGATGTAATGTAAATTTAGGGGTGGAGAATGTTGGCTAGCATATAACCAAAAAAAATGCATTTTTATTTATTTAATGAAGAAGTGAAAATGTTAAATGTTTTCTAATTGCTTATTTTCACATTGAAATAGAAATTTGTTAAATGTATGTATATAAAAATGATAAATAATTTTTAGTTAAAACTAGTAATATTGCTCCTATAAAATAATATTTTTTTCGATTAACAGTTTTGTATGGTTCTACATTTTAATGTTAGATTGAAAAAACTTCTCATTTTGAGTTTTTTATGGTGTCCTTAAAAAAGACTTGACCACTTTATCACAAAAAGAATCACGTACAGATTGAATAGTTGCAAAATGTTTTCAGAAATATCTTAATTAAATAATTAAGATAATTCCAACTTGCCTAACATGTACCAACACATTTCATAAAAATAAAAAAAAAATATATATATTAAAATTTATTTCATATCTCTCATATATATTTACATAATTATTAAATTGCCAATTAATTATTTTAACAAATTCACATACATATATATAATTTGATTTAATTATAACTAGATTTTTTGTGTGTTTAAAATATGAACCCACCTTATAACAATAATGAAGTAGCATAGTTGACAGACAAAAAAAAAAAATCAAAATTAAAAATCTCACACAAATTTATCATCATTTATGATGTAATTTTTCTATTATAAAAACTCATATACAAATTTTATGCTGCTCTCTACTTGCATGTCATATCCTTTTATTATGGGTAAAAATTATGGTGTGCATTTTCCGTAAATACTTTTGTTACATTCCGGTATTATGATTTTTGATAAATCTAAAATGGTAAGCGGAAGGAAGAAAATATATTTGAATTTTTTTTTTATATTGTTTCTATGCATAATATGTACATATATACGTATATGGTATATAAATGTTCAACAAAAGGGCAAAAAAAAAAAAATAATTTTCAACTATTCAGAAATAAATTTCGCTGGTTTGTATATTAGAGAAATTTTCCCTATTATGCAAATTTGTCAAACTGGGAACACTTTTCTATATTATACATTATAAATGTATATAACATTCCAACAATTTTCCGCTTTTACCTTTTCCACTAAATATTATATGTATATGAATACGATTACATGTATGTATGTTGTATGAGAAATTTAAATATTTGTCTCTTAATTTCCTTTCCTAAATATTATAATATATAATAGAAATGTTTAATAAATGTACATATATAACAAATTCAATGCATAGATATGTGAAAGTGCTATACTAACACAATTCTTGTGTTTGTTTTTCAATTCCCTTAAGAAGTATAAAATTGTTTTACACTACACAATTTATTTTTTATTTTTTTGTTATTTGAATTGTATATGGAATTGCATAAATTTTAACACTTTTATACAATATTGATGCAAGTAATTGCATTATATTTCTATATACAAAGATTATATACAAAAAAAAAAAAAATTTATTATTTTATATTACACATATAGAAGTGATGTTTATTTAATTATGAGTGTTTTATACAAATAATAAATTATTTATGTATGTTTATATTAAATTTTATTCAATTTATATCAAACATTTATTTTATTATTTATTTAAAATAAATCTGATTTTTTTTTTTTTGTTAATAATATGAAATAATTTTCAAAATTTATAATTAAATATAAATAATATTTTGAAGAAATTATTTTCATAATAATTTTGATTGACTATTTCGTGTATGGGAATTTGTTACTTTTCTATATTATATACATTTACAAAGTAAATATTAAAATGATTTCGAAAATTATTTTCAATTTATGAATATTAATTAATTTGTAAAAGATTTATAGATTTTGGTGTTACTATTTATGAAGGAGTTAAATTGATAAATAAATTCTTACAAATTCAATATTGAATAAATTGAGTTTTATTAAAAGAAAACTATGGGCTTTTCTGATTTTCTATTAGGCAATTAAAATCATATCCTCATAAGGAGTCAAATTGCGAGGTAAGAAAAATATGTGTACGATAAAAGACTAATTATGATGGTTTGACTTTTTAAAAATTGAAATGTTATTTAAATTGTTATACTTAAAAAAATGAAGATTTAATTTTTTAGGCTCTGATGTTTCAACTCGCCAAATATTTTAAAAACAGCTGACATACATAAAAAATTAGCATTCATTCGGAAATTTAATCTCATAATATAAATATAATGTAAATTACCTATAAACTAAAAAATAGAAAATTATCGGGCATTTGATATATAATTTAATAGCACGAACTTGAAGTTTAGTTCTCTTCTTATTGCAAACAAAATTCAAAGTTTTCAAATACGTTTGAGAATTGGATTGAAATTTAAGATAATATTTGTAAAAGAAATTGACTAAACGAGTGTAGAATTGTATTGTTAAACTGAGATTAATATGGCATTTCAATTATTTGAAACGAAAACTCAGATAATCTGAAATATTACTAAAAAATATTAAATTAAAATACCTAAAAAATTAATAATAAAAACTAACAAAATAATATGACAACATTTCCAAAGTCAACCAAAAATTTATAACATCCGATAAAGTTTACACATTATAACAAACTGTTTATCTAGCAGTACACTATGTATTTATACTATTAATTTACGATATATATATACTTTTTTTTTATCTTTTAAACTTTCTAATCAGAATATAATATATATCCTTGTTTAAAAATAAAAATAACTCCTAGCTATATTATACACAATACTTTTTCAATCTAAAATCCATAAAAATATTTGGGGCTCATTTTACAACAGGAAATTTAATTTCCCATACGCATAAATTTTATTTAATTTTTTTTTTTCTCATTTTTTTAAGCAAAAATCTCATACTCTACGAATAGCTCATTTGTTATCCTTGTTTAAATTTCCCTAACTCTTATAGATCTATTCAATGTGGTAACAAGGATATACATATACTAGTATACATATATAGATGTAGATTTGTATTGTATGTAAATTTCAACACAAATGAAAAAAAAAAATTTTTTTTTTGTTGTTGTATCGATGAAAAGAGGACCAAAAAGATAAGCGATTCCATTATCCAGATATTTAGATAAAATTTTGAAAAAAAAAAAGAAATCATTTAGCTTATAAATATGCTTGAAGTGCATAAAATTCAATGTTCAAAAACCGAAGAATGGGTCCAGTGTTAATGATGACAGTAGAAATTAAAAGAAAAAAAGGACATTTTAAGCTCATAAATTAAACAAGGGTTAGTAATGAGAGAGAAAAAAAAAAGGTTTTGAAAAACTTCGTATAAAATGAATTTTTCTTATTTGTTATTTTATAATTAAATAAATTTTACTTTAAAACTTAATTAGTATTTTTGATATTGAAAGTTTTTTTGATAATAAATTTTATTTGTGGAAAACCAATTTACAGACCATAAATCTGAAAATTAATTTAATTTCATTGAACCAAAATAGAAAAAAAAAAATTAAATTTCTTTTTTATAATATTATATATGTATATAAAAAAATTATTCTATACTTAATCGATTTAAGGATAATATATTTTGTATAGAAATCCTATTCAATTTTTTTTTCACGAAAAAAAGAAAATAATTTTTACACTTTATATTTTGTAATTAATAAGAAGCACGTACTGTAAATATTTAGATAGCTATGTAACATTGTGTAGAGATTTTATCATCGTGAAAAATATTTTATGTGATTTTTCTTTTTTTGTTTTTTTTTGCAAATCTTTTCCGGAACAAGGATTCTGTTAATTTTTGTTGTTGGTAGTTATAAAAATTGCACTTGGGGTTCTTTTATGTTATATGTATATAATATAATCTTAAGAATTATATTGTACATTAATTCAATAAAGTTATATTAAAATTCGATTAAAATATATTATGTTATTTTAATTTTATTTGATTTTAATCAAAATTATATTATTCGAAATTTTTATTATGCTATCTTTAATAGTATATGATACTTGGTTTGGTTATAGCACAACATTCAAATCAAATATCATCTTGGCGAGGCGAGTTGGTGTAGATATCAAATTTACTGCACATTTTTTGTAAAATTTGTTGTTGTTTTGTTTTGTTGCCTATCGCTTCGTCCCATAAAAACGTTTGCAAATTTCAATTTGGTATAATAATCAAAAATAAACTTTAGCTAAAAAAACTTTAAAACTTTCCGCTGCACGACATTTTTTTTACTTGCAGTTGCTGGGCAAGGTGAACTCATAATTACTTTTCATGAGTAAATGTTCACAAAAATTTATGATAAATCATATCTAGGAAAGATACACTATTACTTACTACTACTAGCACTATTTTTATAGTGCTAGTAATATAACTTTTATTAAAGCCCATGATTATGAAACTACTTCTCAGTTACTAGCAGTATAGTTTATTAACCACCAATTTTATGGCGATATGATTATGAAAGATGTTGAACAAAAAAATTTATAGAATATCGCCATCATTTGTTTCTGAGAGCTCCCAAAACTATCAGTCAAATTAATCTAAGAGTATGACTGACTTTATGTTTAATGTAAATGTAGGGTTATCACTAAACAGAATCAGGTTATGATTATGAAAATAATGAAGAATAGCTGCGCGGTTAACAAAACAACCATATTTTGTTTATGTACGAGTATAATACCATAAACAAAAAATTATCGACACTTTCTCCTAGACTTTAATTAGAATTGATTGATAAGGATAAAGCACATAATTCATTATTCATATATTTTATTTCCGAAATTAGAATTTTGTATAATATTTTTTTACTATTATTTTCATTTCAAATCATATATATGTACATATTTTATTATTAATAAACTGGAATTTCATTATTAAGTTTTTCTATAATCCTTTTTTTTTTATTTACCTTTACAAAGTTCAAATGGCAATATAATAATTTATTTTCATTTAAAAAAAAAGAGAAATCCTTCATACTGATGAGGGTATAAAAGTAATATTCATAAAAACATATAATTTCACTGTTAATTTTTATTATTAGTGCAAAAAAAATATATAATTAACATAATGGATTAGTAATTAGTGATAATTTTTTGATATTTAATTACTTAAATATCAAATAATTATTTAATAAATAAAGAGACAATTTATATTGAAATTGACTGAGTTATAGAATTATTAATTTTAATTATTTGATTATTGTCCCCTTCTCAGTGTCCTTATAGTATAATAATTTTTATTCTATTAATTAAAAATAGTAAGAACTCATTTTTATGTACACAATATTATTGTACTGTCAGTTCTGGTGAATAGAATATTATACCAATTAAAAATAATGTACTTACTTAAAATCAATTTATATGCAAAAAGTACAATTAGATTTATGAAATGTTAAAGTTTATTTACCATCATATACTTTTAGTATAGGTTAAAAAGGATATTCTCTTCTTATAAATGAATTCTAAATTTTAAGGATTTGAAATAATAATAATAAATAAAAATTTTCCCTGAGTTTGGTAAATATGTAATTCTAAATTGTATGTATACATACAATACAATTATAACCATAAAATTATAGTAGGTTTTATATAAATAAAAAGATTTGCATATTATTCAAAGTTTCTGATTGAATATGCAAGACTTTGCTTTAACTATATATATATAAAATTTATTTGTGTATAAATCCAAAATTTTGTAAAATTTAGAAGATGGTATTTATAAGTTTTTAGCCGATTTATGCATTTTCCATGATATATACAATATACATGTACATTGTATTCTTTATATATTATTTGTATAACAAATATCATATAAGAGTATAATTATTACCGTATACAAAATTCTAAAGCTTATAAAATTTTTCAAAAAAGTTTTACGTAATTCATCCATCTTATATTATTTACATATATAAAGTTCCACGTGTAGATATTATTTGGATACAAACAATACATAGTTATATAACCAAATCAAAGATTAAAATATAAATTTATATTAATTACAAATTTATATTTTATTTAATCTTAATTCCAATTAAGAATAAAATATTTGTCTAAAATCTTTTATGTCAATTTCATATTTAAAATTTCAAGTTTATAGTTTTTAGTTTTAGAATAAGTTTCTTTTTGGTTGAATAAATCTATATTCTGATAGCATCACAAATCCTTATTCATATACCACAATATTAAATTTAAAATGTTTGTGTTAGTATAGATAGAGTTTATTTATTACAAGTTTTAGTTGTTGGGAATGAATTATTTTATTATGCAATTCTTAAATTTTAAATCAATAAATAATTTTTAATCAAAAATCTTTCCTCATATACGATCAATGATATTTTATCCAAATCATAATTTTATATGTGAAAGTTTAGTTATTATAAAAACTAAAGTTCAATTTTTTATAAGCATATTTTGAAAAACTTATTTCAATTGCATAAAAATTAATATTTTTTTAAATAACCATACACAGAAAGATAAAAAATATATTTAACTTTAATCCAACATATAAATTCATACTGACATCGTTAATTTATGTTCATATGCCATCCTACTAACTAATTACTACACAATATTCAATCTTTTATATTTTTCTCAACATAAACTTTATCTGTATTTGGATACAATAGAATATATAGAATTTTCCAAGTTTCCAAATTTTTTCATGTTATAATAATTATTACAATATTTTCTATATAAATATGAGTGTGTATAGAATAGAAACATAAAATTATAATCAACTTAGATAGAATAGAGAATGGAATAAAAGTTTTTCGTTATGGTTACTAGATTTTTCAATGAATTATTTTAATGTGATATGTGAAAAAAAGGAAAATGAAATTTAAGAGGATATTTATTATGAAATTGAATTTAAAGTTGAAAATTTATTTATTGTGGTAGGAAAAAATTATGTTAAGTAAATTATTACGTACTGTATTATTTTTTTTATCTCTGATACAATAATATTTAATAAATTTAATTATTTATATATTTTTATACAATTAAGGATGGTATCTAACAAAAAATAATTAAAATTTTCTTTAAACAAGTTGTTTGAAATATAATTTTGTAATAAAAAGATAATTTTTTAAATTTATAAATAAATTAAACGAAAATATATTAAATATATAATATGTAATATAATTATCAAAATTTAATTAAAAATTAATGTTTAGCTATTTTTAAATAGTCGAAAAGTTTATGCTCAATAAAATAAACATAAATATGTAATAATTTTCATTTATAGTAAGACTAACAGAGGCTAAGTGGTAGTATACTCTGCTTACCGTGCTTGTATATCCCAGGGGTTTAATTTCATTGAATTTCATAGCATTTACTCAACTCTGACTGAATACCAGATATGTCATGGTGTAAATCTATAACAAAATGTTAGTGATTGGACATGATTACATATTTACAATAAGCCGCAGCAGCTGTAGCGATTGTGGCAAGGAGTGATGTCTTCAATTAGTTAACGGACTATTGCATTAATTAATTTTGTTATTATAAACAAATTTAGTTTTCGAAATGTATTATATAGAATAATGTCAAATATTGCAATAGAATATATAGAAAATCATTGTGGGGTTTTATACACCCCTGCTATTAGTAATTATGAATTTTTACCAAACCGAAAACTTTTCAGTTATCTTCCAATAAAATTAAACCAATTTTAACTTGTTTTTATCAATTCATAATATTATTTTTATAATTATCTCATTATTTTATATTACATGAATTATTAAGTTTTGTTATTTCGGATTTTCAAAATATTTTTACACCATTTTGTTCCATCCAAACAGCGAAAAAAAAAAATACCGCCAATTTCCACAAATTGGCATTTACCACAAAATATTATTACTCACAGAATTTTTATGAATATGTAATAAATTTCTTTTTTTCTTGTTTGGCAACCATTTTCCAAAAAAAAAAAAAATCGTAATTTTTGTTCACATATCGTCAGTATTGTATACGCAGGCAGGGTTCAAGTGAAAATTTGAACAAATTTATGTTTTATGCATTAATTTTTTAAGGTTGAATTGTACTTCAGCATAAAAAAATTTATTATATTTTGCGGTTCGGTTGGATAACGAAATAATTTCTTTTTTAAAATTTTGATTTACATTTTTAATTGTGTGGAAGTAATCACAAATCGTGATATATAAATATTACATTGTAGCCATAGCTATGAACATTAAACCTTTATAGGTAAATTGAGCTATTGTTCATTTAAATTAAATATATGTATATAAATATATATAGTATAGTTATATAATGTTATTCAGACTGAATTTTCACACTTCACCACATTCTGAAAATAATTAACATGAATTATTAAACTGAAAATGAAAAAAAATAAGATTTTTTTTGTTACAATTTTGCGCCAAATTTTTTTATGATATGCAAAGGACTTTCAATAAAAAATGAATATTAAAATGTATCTGTATCTGAAAACTTTTATAAAAGATCGTTCAGATATTATTATTATTATTAATTTCCATTTGAAATTTAAATTATGTAATATATTTTTTATAAAATATTTTAAAATTAAAAATTTTGCTAAAATTATAAATAATTTTGGAAATTATATTAAGTATGTATATGAAATATAATTTAATAATGGCATTGAAACGGAATTGCTAAGTTGAATATTTTTCTTGGTCTGTAAACAATTAATTACATGACAGCTTTAACATAATTTAAATCAAATTAATTGCACTTCTACATAGGAACACCAAATTATAGTCAATATATAAATTATAATTGATTAAATTTTATCAATTGATATAAACATCATAGATCCATCCTAATCCTTTTTATGAATATTTTAATTATTTTTCAAATTGAAATTAACACATTTTGTATCATGCTCGCGTAGATGGGCATTTTAAACTTTGATTTACTTAATTGTTCACTGTATAAATAGAATTAATTTATAATTTTTACTTTTAATTTTATTCTTTCTTTAGTTTGAAAAGATGCAAAAAATTTCTTATTTTTTTGTGCTTTATATTATAGCTATTTTTTCAATAAAACGATAAAATGTTTCTGTTGTTATTTCAATATCCCAATTATTAAATTCGAGAACAAATCAATTTAATTTTACTCCTTCAAGTAATAACAAAAGATCCAGGTTACCATTAAGTTACCAAAAATAAAATTTTAAGCAATACAGAACCATATTTTATGGATATGGCATGAGTTTTTTCTATATAGCTAAAATCATCCTTATTAATTTATATATATCAGCAAAAAAAATTCAAACTTTTTGTGTTTTTAATTTACCACAAACTTTGATATTAATCTCAAATATTTTTAAATAAATGTCTTCTCTAACATAATTATGTAGAAAAAAAAAATTTAATTTTAGAAATGAAACAAGATAATTATTTTAGTAATTTATTTGATCCTTTTTATATATATTTTGATCCTATATATACGATAAACCACTTATTATAATAGACTGAATCATCTTAATATAACCAATAATTTGATGTCACATACGATAAAATATATACATACATATATATATATATATATAAGTGGGTTATCTTTACATGGGATTTAATATACATTAAAATAAATATCTTTATCCTTTTTTTACCCCTGCTACACCTCCCACCCATTTCTATCATATCACAGAAGAAAAAAAAAAGGATACAAAGAAGTGTGAATAAATTTTTAAGTTTTTTGCCTTTAAAGTAAATAAACTTCTTCTTCAAACTTGACAGGGTAAAAAATTTATGAAAAAAGACAAAAAATAATAGATCCAAGGATATAATATATATATATATATCAAAATATACATATATATATTTAAGTCTATAAATATTATAACGACAATGTAGTAGTATTATTATAAATGGACGGGAATCCTTAACATAATATTTTTTATAGTATGTATATATATATTTTTGAATAAGAGGAAAAAAATAAATAATTCCCCGACTCTGTAGCCCAACATAATTTACATATTATTTAACACTTTGATTGAATATGTAAATCCTTGACGAAATTCAATTTACGATCATAAACATATATAAAAGGACAGATGTGTTGTAGATATACCAAATACTTTGACATCACAAACATTTTGGGTTGTAATTCTATCGGTAATATATATATATATATAATGTTTTTACAGGGAATTAAAAATTTTCTTATTATAAAGTATATACATAGAAAAAAATTTTCATGGCATATCCTTTTTTCTTGTTATTGTTGTGAAAATGAAAATTTTATGATTATTTAAGTTGATTTTGGTATAAGCAAAAAAACAAAAAATGAAAAGAAATAATTTAAAATTTTTTCTGTTTGAGATTCACTCCCTTATTTAAAACAAAAAAAAAATTGATATTGCCTTTGATGTTAAGGGATAGAAATGATATTTTATGTAAACCGCACAATCATCAGGATAATAACAAGGACAAAGAACATTAGTTAGGTATATTGAGTGAATTTTTTTTTTCTTTTGAGGGAGAGGCAAAAAAACTTTTGATGCCTTCTTATAATTTTTTTTTTTTATGATATTTTTTCTTTGGCTGTAATTTTCCCAATTTTATTGAGGACTTTACGTTTATCCTTTTTTTCCTGATTATATGTATGTATAGGAATATACCTTTTTTAACTATATTTTTAAGATTCCTGGGATAAAGAGAGGATAGTGAATTTAACTAAATATTAAAGTATATCCTTATTCTGGGATATACGGTTGGTATGGTGGTTTAAATTCTATGTTTTTCGTTGGGCAGCCAGGATTATTTAAATTTTATGGGTGTGTTTTTTGTATATATTATTTTTGTTTATTTTTTTTTTTTTGCGAATTTAAGGTTTTGATTTGTTTTGTTGTTAAGGATACTATTTAAAACGAATTTTTTTTTTTAAATTTAATGGTTTTTATTTTTTCAAGCTAAAATTATTCCTAAATATAATTAATTTTATAATAATGTTATAATGGGTTTGGAAAATTGGTTAAGATATTAAATCCCAATTTCGAGTTTTTAGACTTTCTTTTAGGAAAGTATTTTTTTTTCTACAAACTCTTTTTGGTAAAAAAATTTATAACAGAATTTTTATTGATTACATCCTTTTTCGTAATCGCAAAAAATTATTATAGCACATATATTGTTGTTATTGTTGCTTTTATGCTATCGTCACTTCCTATTTTAAATCATAAATATTTTCATTAATTCGCCTTAAAAATAAATTCTATTTTATAATTTCCAGTTGAAATAAGTATTTATGATTTAAATAAAAATATTATTAAAAATCGTTTTTCATTTTTACAAAAAATATTTTTCTTTTAAATTAAACTGGAACATAATTTTAAATTTTAGTTTATTCTAATTTCTAATGGTATACTTGACCAGATTCATGTATTTTATTACTGTTAAATTAAATTATTTAAATTATGGAAAAATAATTTATTTATTATAGAATTTTTAGTAATTCTTACCATTTTTATCTTAAATTTTGTTTTTCCTTTTTTGTTTTCTTAATTTTCCAAAATCTGAAATTTTTTTTATAAATATTTTTAATTTATTTCAAATTTAATTTAATTTTCTTTCTTTTCAAATTTCAAGGATATTTACATATTGTTTGTGATCTTTAAGGATCAAAAATCAGCGTATAAAAAAAAAAAGTTTTTTTTTTGTGGCCTATTTATCCTTATTTTCAACGAACAAATTAAAAAAAATTATAAATTTACCAAATTACACAAAAAAAAAATGGGAAAAATCGTAACAAGTGTTACCCTCTAACTTATTTTACCACGACTTTACCCCACAAATCTATTTTCTTTATTTCAGTTTCTGGGTTTTTTTTTTTGTTCGTATATAGAACTTTATAATACTTTATATTTGCTCTTCATTTTCAATTTGTTCAATTTACATTGGAAATTATGTAAATATCCTTGATGGGATCAAAATAGGATGTAACTACACAACACTAAAAAAAAAGAAACATGATGACTTTTAATACACATACAAATGAACACAAAATAATAAAAATGTTGAACACGAAAGAGAAAAAAATAATATTCAGCCGCTAGCTAAATTTATCTATGCAAAAAAAAAAATGGTTTTATTTTTTCTGTTAATACAAAGGACAAAGTTTTTCGATTGCCTTTATATATATATATATATATATACATATTTATATAGATATTTATAGCCAAAGGATATGCTAGAAAAACCAACATAAAAAATAATATTGAAATCGGTAACACAATCATTTCTTTACAACAGAAATAAATATGATAGTGTAGGAAATATTTTTTTTTTTTGTTAGTAAGAGGATAAAGTTTTCTCGCGATTATATCGACATGACTGGTAAATATATATACATGATGATAGATTTTTAAATTGAATATGAAAATTTATATTTTATATTATTTTTGGTCCAAATATTTGTTGGGTAAATATTTTATAAATTTTAACAGCATCAGAAAAAAACTTTTTTTTTTTGACAACATTTAAATTAAACAAAAAAAAAAATATTAACTTAACACTTCCATTAAATCATATGAAATATGAATATGAACATATAGCATAAAGTATTGATCGAAATTTGGGAATATTTCGAAAAAAAACGTATAATAAGGATATTTATGTCGCTGTTCATACTGCGATATTTATCAACAAAATTCATCATTCAATCTTATACCATCCTATAAACATACATATATATGTATGTATGTATGTAGGTGGTGAATATACATATTGAATAATGTCAAATGAAGAGACATTTTTTATTAGGGTAACATTATAAATTACTGACAATGATGTATGCATACTATATGTAAATTAATTATTTTAGTTTTCTTAAATGAAACAATTTCATTTTCAAAAATATGCTAAACAAATTGCAAGCTAAATTTTTATATTTAAATAATCTGTCAAATATCAAAACAAAAGAATTTGATGTTTCGGGCAAATGTCACTTAGCAGATATAGGGAAATATCTAATTGATTTGTGTAAAATCTATTAATGATTTTCAGTTGAGGCATGGAACTGTCAATTTTTTTTATGTAATTAAAATTTTTATAAAATTGATTTCAAATGATTATTCGAGACAACCTTTTATATGAAAGAAAGTACACTTTTAGTTTGATTTATTATTTTATTTGTAAGTTAGATAAAAATTCAAAATTATTTATATTCAGTAGCCTAATAGAAAAATGCATAAAAATATTGTAGGTATTGTAAGTAACTTGTACGTTACTTCATACAGTTTATTATTAGTTATACGAACAAGTTTAAAGTCCCAATTTTGAACCCTATTACAAATTCAAAAAAAACTATTACAAATTCAAAGCAAATTGATAAATTTCTATAAAATTACATTAAAGAAAAACAAAATATACTTATTTCTTTTATAAATATGTAATGACTCATTTTCTATTATCAGTTGATGGAAGAAATTAACTTTAAACCATAACTAAAAAAAAATTATTAGTCCCTATTATTGTGCCGATTACCATATTTCAAATCTCTTTGCTTAGGCAGATATAAATCGAAGGTGACATAATGAAATCAATTTTCAATATCACTAAAGTTTGTAGCCTTGAAGCGTTCAAGGAAATTGAAAAAAGAAGAATAATAATAACATGTTTACCTTGCGAAATATTATTAATATACTGCGTTAAATCCACCAGCAAAAAAACAAACATTTTATTTTATACTCTGTGTCTCTTGCTAGTCTAAAAATACTGTCCTAAATAATAATTTATTTTAAACCATGTTTTTTCCTACTATTAGCAGTAACCCAGCAAAAAAACTATATCTATGTCGCTATACTGAAATTGAATATTTTTTGAACAAAAACAACGAACCAAATTTGTTTTATATAAAAAACTAAAATTTTATCGAACTAAAAAGAAAAACTTTGATGAACATTCGTTTTTTTTTATATGTTGAAACGTTTTTTTGCTAAATACCAATTCAATATTAAAACATAAATAACTTTTTCTCCATAAAACTTTTCCTTTTATGTTTTTATAGATTTATTTTTTTTTTGGTAAAATTTTTAAATATAAATATTGAAATTATTTTAGTGGGAATTATCTTATACAGAGCTTAGAACTTTTAGAATTTATATGACAATCAAAATTATTAAATATATTCGGAAATTAATTAAAAATTATATATATAGTTTTTATGAACTACTAATATAAGATTATAAATATATAATGAAATATTTTCGGTATTTTAAGCAAAATTTTAAATGAGCAGAATATGTTTTACATATTAGTTATATTTTAGAAACTGCAGGTCTGGAGCAATTCGGTATAAAAAGAGTACATTAGGATTTCATTAAAGAAAAATAGTATCCAGAAAAACTTGCTGACTATATGTATAGTGTTAACAAAGCTTTAGCAACAATTTAAGAAAAGATTCAGATAGTTTTATAATGGAGGAGATAAATTTGAGGAAATTATTTAAAAAATTAGAATCCTCTTAATGTAGAAATTCTAATGACGCTTTCACGTGTGCTTCTCTTTGACGTGTCCTTCGCTTTGTTTTATACGAATCAAAAATAAAAAGATAAATATAATACATATAATGGAAGTGTCCACAATGAAGCTTCTCTGGACGCGATTAGTATATAGATCTTTCTACTTTAACGCTTGAATGCGTGTCATTATTTAAATTTAAAATATAAAATTTAAATGATTATATTTGTTTTATGGTAGATTGTCATTGGGGTTCAAGTATATAAATATATATTTGAAAATGAAGTAAAAGTAAATTTATTTATTACTCTAGAAAATATTCAAACTTCTTAGTGGACTCTTGAACTCAAGCAAAAGACATACATTTTTATTTGTTTTGGATATTTTGAGATTAAAACGGATAGATTAATAGAAAATGTTTTATAAATAAGTCGATTTATAGAAAAATATATACATACATATATACATACATATATAAATCAAAATAATTTTCGGCTTATTTTACATATCTTTAAATTAGATTACATATCTCTAAATTAAAAATATAAATTTATGTTGAAATTATTTCACATTTTTAGGAAAGGAAATTTTAGGAAATTATTTCACATTTGTCAAGTATTATTAATTTCTATATTTTACATTATTATTTAATTATAAATTATATTATTTAATATAATTCGATTATTAATATATACATATATTAAATATTAAATATTTTATTAATAATCATTTTTCAGATGATTAAGTTTATTTTTATATAAATTATATTAAATATACGTACATATTTGTATTACGTATCAATAAATCAGAGTATGAAAAAACTAATAATTTTTATGTTTTTTTTTCTCTAAATATTGAACAATGTTTCTTAGAAAGGTGATCGACCATATTTAGGTCCGTCCAATGGAATTTATATTTAATCATGTGAAAAATCAAAAGAATATGTCTCTATACTAAATCGACCTAAATGAAAAGAAAGATTAAATTGATATTAAAATCTAAAAAATAAAAATAAAAATTATATAATAAAAAAAATCTGCTTTCTTAATAAATGTTACTACGATAAAAACATTTTCTTACAAATAAGAAGTTAAGTGAAAATATATATATTGTGTAAGCAATTTATTACGTGCCAGTAGCAAATGAAAGAAGTCTACGAAAGTAAATTAAGGGAATATAAATATTTTAAAGATCTGGATCTCATCTATTGTCGATTCCATCACTTCATTAGTCAACTGACGGATACAAATTTCTTAAGTTCTCTGTTCTGTTATATATGCAATATATTAATTAATTCAATAGAACCATTAATGATTAAATAGATATTGAAACAGAATATTTTGAAACTAATTCAAATTTTTGTCTATCGAATAAATTTTTTGCCAATATTATTGCTTAATGCTGCTGATGCTGCTTTTACAACATAATAAGTATCTATTGAACCATATCCTTCAAAACATCGAACTACACTTTTTAATGCTACATTACATACATAATATGCTACATATCGTACACCAATAAAATACAATATACATACGTTACCCATCTTTAATAATAAAAATATAAATGAAAATTGTCCATTCAAACCAATTGAATTATGATAAAGTAAAATCCTTTAATTTTAAACTTAATATGTATTAATAAAAAATATATATATAGATATATATGTATAGGTATGAGAGTCCTTTTTTTAAATCAATTTATTTCAATTGAAAAACTTTAATAACATTTTAATATCAGATTATCTACGTAATTTTGATTATAAAACCTTTAATTTAATTAAATTGCTCTTGCATTTTTCTCTCGAAACACTTTTAAGTAGCTTAATATTATATGCTTCCGCAGCTTTTTTTCTTTATTTCCATTTAAAAAAAAACATCTCTTCCCGACCATATAAACGTAAAATTTATATAATATTAGCATAAATTATTTAATATGAAATGAAAATGTACACAACCCTTTTAAATGAGGTTATTAAAATTCTAATCTTTAATAATCTTTTAATACAGCTTAGCCTGTTATTTCTAAAAAACATAAGTTTTCCGAACATATTAAACAAAAAAATTTCCTTTATGAAAATAAATAAATAAAAATATAAAATGTTAATACTAAATATAAATTTTCTCTAGCGCATATGTTTTAATGAGTGTATAAATTGTATCCTTTTACTTTATTGTTATATAGGAATGAGAGATTGTGTTGTGGAGGTAGGTGATGGTTCTTAAATAGAAATTTTTCGTATAGATATATTTTTAATATTATATTATGTGTAATGTAATAAACGCCGAAAATTTATGATCAAAATAATAGTCGCACTATATATGTGTGTAAGTAGAATATTTTCGTTAATATAAAATATGAACAGGACAAATAAAGATCTTAATATCCTTGTTAGTGATAGTATATTTACGTATATTAAAAAGTTTTTGGTAAATTTATAAAAATAAAATGCGATACCATATGCTAATATGCATATATATTACGTTTTATAACGTGGAATGTGGCTCAACTTAACGAAAAATGAATTGTTTATATACGTAAATAAGCAGAACGGCTTTGGTATATTACTAAAATCGACTTTTTAAATTCAAACTCTTTTTTTATTTATCTTACATTATGTAATAATTTCAAAAACAGGCTTAATCTTATGTCTAATAAATGTCTCTGTCAAATGAACTCCACCCAAGCGGTGAAAAATGTCGACTTAACATTTACATTCTGGATGCAATTTCTAGGTCCAGCTTTCAACTACCGGGTGAAGCTGGGTAATAAAGTATTATAGCTTGTGTTTAATATAATATTATTGTATCATCGTCGTATAATTCAGGATTTTTAAAGAAAAAAACACTAATTTTAAGTTTTTAATTCGAATTTGAAATGCTATGGTGAATTCGGTTGCTCAATAACGAATTTTTGGCCACTTTAGTTTACGATAAGGAACTAATCATATGAATTTTTTTTTATGAACCAGGAAGTTATTAAAAAGTATAATGAGTTTATCACCTTAAAATAATATTCATAAGTAATTTTAATTCTGATATAGTACATATTTATCTCATGGTTGTAATCTGTAAATCTCTTTGTACCAACTATTCAATATTCAATAAACTATTTCTCAGTCTTTTATACCATCTATACAGAATCCTTTTTGGCAATGAAAATTTTGATATGTGTATGCGTTGTAGACGACTGTATACCATATATTGCATAATAAATAATATTTTCAGACATTGTAATTTTTGTGTTATTTTTTTCTATATTTCTACATATCATATTTAATTTTTCCTATTTCTAGAATTTTTACACTTTTTATTATAGACAGTGCTATATGCACACACATACTCTTAAATTTTAAGATATTTTTGGTGACAATAGGAAATGAGAAAATTTATATAAAAAATCTAATATGGAAAGCTTATACTTAGCATGACTTTAATAAGAATGCATATGGGGTTCATATATGTAATATAGAAGGATATAAATAATATTTTTTTATAAGCTTAAGAGTTATTATAGTCGTTAAAAAAAATTTTAACATTAAAAAGGCACAATTTTAATAATAAAAAAAATAAATAAAATTAGTTAAAGAAAAAATAATATGCAATCGTTTTGTATAGAGGGAACAACACTTTAGTGTACAACAATTTTATAAAAACTTTGTTAAATTTATGGAAAGATACATAATATGTAATTGAAATGAAATAGACAATTTTTTTTTATGTAGTAGATGTTCAGATGATTGATAAATAAAATGGAAACGTCCCTAAAACATTTTGGATAATCGTCTTAGAAAGTCATATAGAGATTAAAGAATAAGATGAATTTGATTGAAATTTAATGTTAATTAGCTAAAAAACAGTATTTGTACTCTATATAAGTAATGGTGAACATAAATTTATCATTATAGTTTTATGTAAAATAACAATTTTTGAGAAACTAAATACAAAATAACAATGAAAATGTTGAGCAACAAGAAAATATAAATAATGATTCTTATAATATAGGTACATATACACATATCTTATATACAATTCATTATAAGATAATTTATTATAGTATTCCCCTGTTAAATCTCATAAAATATATAAATTCTATTTTATATGAAATTTGTTTATATTTCAGATTTTTTTTTTTTTAATATCATAAATACATAAATTACAATTTCGCGACACCTAAAAATACAAGATTATATAAGATATAAAAAATAATAATTTTATTTTTTTGTTATGACACAGTATTATGTATATATGTACGAGAATACGTAGTGAAACAGTAAAAACTGATAACAATATATCCTTAAAAATATTAACTTAAAGTAAAATATTCTCTCTAACAAAGACGGAAAACAGCAACAGGAATAACTTTCTTTTTAAAGACAATTCATTTGTTATCGCGATATACAATTTACGATATGTATATATATTTGAATATAAGGAAGGGATAATAGTATTAAGCATAAATACAGATATATAACACTAAAGAAATATATTTTTTACGAGGGTCCTGACAATTTGACAATCTTTTTATGTGTAGAAAATACTAGATACATTTATATATATAAACTTGTCAATCCTTGTCAATCTTTGTGAATATTTAACTATGATATTTACTAATAATTTTCTTAGGTTTATATCTGAGCTGTCATAAATTTTGTATTATATTAAAATGACGGAAAGTGAGTATTGGATAACTGATTTTGACATACACGTATATCCTATATAGCGATTCATTAGCTAGGAAAATTCTCTCCCGTCCCGATTTACGAACACTTACATTAATTTCTTATTATTTAATGATAATTATATAAATGAATATTGAATGTAATTAGATTTGTCTTAAAGCGTCATTATAATTAATTTGATTTTAACATTATCAGACCCTAAGCCTAAACTAACAAATGATTTTGGATATAGAATAAATACCATTACAGAGGTGCCACACTTATCTAATAATATAACCTTTATTATTTATATAATTCAACTTTGTCTTAAAATATTATATTAAATATTATAATCATTTCTACATTTTAATTTTACTATAACTTAAACTTAATTCTTATCTTAATTATAATTCACTCAAATATGATTATAAGCTAAAGAAAAATGGCCTTTTTTTAAAGTAATTTCATTATGATAATAACGGATATAAAGCTAACTCAAATATAAATTTATTATGTTTGGTTAAAAATTCAGTTACCTTAAACATATTATATATCATATAAATAAATCATCCGCTTTACACGTGTATGTCGATTTTAATAATTTTATATATGTACCTATACCTTTTATTTTGGATATTCTCAAATAACAATATATGTATATCTTATATAATATTCATTATTATATATTTATTAATAAATTTCATAAATAATGCTTGGAAGAAATTAATGGTTGATTTAACAAAACAACCCTAAAATTTAATTTAACATTATCTACCTTGTAAATATGAAATTATGACAAGTTTCTTTAAAAAAAAAATGAGATCCCACGAAATACATATTTAGATTACAACAAAGGAGCTCTAAATAAGGATACGTATATGTTTTTTGTTGTTGTGTTCTTCTTTTAAATATAAAAATTTATTTAAAATCACATCCCTTGAAAGGAAACCATTAATTACAATCACATTAACAAAAATATCAAAATTTCATCAAAATACCTCCTTGATCCTTTTTCTATTATTATACCTACTTATACAATAACAAAGTATATTAATTCTTTTGTTTTGTTAATAATTATTATGCTTAAAATTATCACAAAATTTTCATATTTCTATGTTTCGCAGTATATTAATCAGTTAAACTTTGAATTATATTCATAATAATGTTATCCTTGATTACGTATTACACTATTTTGTTATTGTTTTCTTTAATTAATATTCATCATATCACTTACTTATTTATTTTAGAAATTTTTTACGCTAATTTTTATTTTTTCATTACATATTTTCACGACACAAAATATGTATATATATGTATAAAAAAAAAATTATAATACGAGTATTAAACCTAAACCAGCAACGTTTTTTAATCAAAAAACAAACAAACAAAAAAATTTCTTAAATGAAAACATGCTCATTAGATTATCATAATAAGATAAATTTACAAGCATAGAGAAAATTGTACGATTATATTACAAAAGCTTTAATTAATTACATGATAAGTCCTCGGATATTAAAATAAACTATGGTGTACAAACAGCGCACACAACAATAAAATAAAATAACAAAAAAAAACGAGAAATATCAGAAGAAAAAAATGTTAAAAAAATAGTTAAACCACCTCAAAGGAAGAAGTTAAGGAGGCAAAATAATATAAATGAATGTTTTATGTACATATACATTTTTGATAGTTACAAAAAAATAAAAGCTTATTTTAATTGTGACCTCTTTTAGTTAATTTTGCCAAAGAAAAAATTACAATTTTTTCGGAGTGTCATTTTATTGTTTATTATCACCAAACTGAATGTTAATTAAGTTGAACATTATTTTTGTATTTATATAGTATTTTTGATTTAATAATATAGTAAATTTAAATTTATATTTATTGATAATTCAATTTATTGAAAAAAAAAAAGGATTTTGCAATAATAAATATTATATGCCTACTTGTGAGGGATTAGTGTTCTTTTAATTATATAGTTAGAAATAAGATAAAATTCAGTCAAAATAAAATAAATTTAAGAGAAAACTTAAATTTTTATATAATTTTAAAATCAAAGAATAGTTAAGTGCAATAAAATACTAAAGTGTCTTATTATGAAATATGAATTTCAATTAAATTATTCGTTCATTCTACTTTTAGATTTACAAACGAAGATGCCTGAAAACTAATAATTTGATTAATTAATAGAATGAATAATTCGTTTTCAATTGTAATTTTGTATATTTTGTATAATAGATTTATTAATGTGTAAGTTCTAGGCTAGGTTGTATTTGTAACGTAAAAAGGTTCTTTACATAAAAGTAATTTTGAAATTTTATTATTATTATTCTTGAAAGCCTGTAATTTTACACTTATGTAGTTACATGAATATTAAAGATAAAATTCTGTATTAATTAGGTTATGAAATGGAAAAACTTAATTGGAATTATTGGATGAGATTTATGATTTCATAAATTATTAAAATATAGAATTGATTGTAGGGAAAAGTATTTATATTATTAGTGGAAAAGGTTTTTGCTTAATAATTATTCTGTCAATTATATAATGTTAGTAATAAATACGACAACAACTCAAAACATTTATTTAAAAATTTAAATGCTACCACATTGTATGCTTAAACATACTATTTTTTGTTCAATGCGTAAAGTAGACTTGCAAATTTGACAAATTTAAAAGGTGCGCTCTGCATCTTATATCTGCTCTAGCATAAAAGTTTGAGAAGAAAATCGTATGATCAAGAGTAAACTGTAATCGACTAGTAAGAGGTTGTTAATGAACCCTAATTACTGATCCTTTTTTACTTAACAGTTTTGCAGTGTAAGCCATTCGACAAAGCTAATATTTCATACATGAATCCAGATTATCTAATTGCGATTACGAATAACGAATATACATTATAATGTATACATGTAATTATTTGATATAAAGATTTTTATTGTACGTAATCATTTTCTATATTTTTGTTTTTTGTTTAAAAAAAAACAATTCATATTTTTAAGCCTTTTAGTCATTTATTATGTGCGATATTACTGTTTATATTTTAGGTACACAATAATCAACAATAAAACGGCCTAAGGACACGAAAATTATTGTATTATATTATTTTAATTTAAATATAAGGTCACCTCACTAACCATACTAAAACAGTATATACGTATATATGTACAGATATAATATAATGTTTTGTGGTTTTGTCATGAGATGGGAAAACAATTCTCGTTTTAAAACAAAAAAAACTTTCGTATATACCACGAACGGAACAATAACGCAATTTTTAATATTATATTTATTACTAAAGAAATTATGAAAGAAAAACTTAAAGGTTTGCTAATTATCATTTTGAATATTGAAAATTGATTCAAATGCTAATATCACTTGGAATAATATTTTGTTAACTAAACTAAGAAGCTTTAAGAATAATATTTGTTCTAGTAAGACAATCGGAATACTCTAAAAATTCAGTTTACTTATCTATCCCATACATTTTTAATTGATATCAATACTTCAATAAGATTGAAATATTTGAAGAAGTATTAACGCAACGCAAAATAGTAAAAAATTAAACATTTCAACAATACTGAACGGCGCTAACACTTAAATATTATTCAAATTATGCGACAAACAGTCTAAAATAAATTTAAATTTACATAAATACTTTCAAAAAACCTTTTCTATCTGATTGTTTTCATTGCTGTCATTATATATACTTACTGGGTTATACAACAAAAATAAAAGTCCTTGTTAACAAAAATGAATTATGCGTAAGTAAAATCATTTAGGACTTACCTTTTGTTCTATGATTAGAAACTGTGAAAATTTTATTGGTCCTGCTTCAAAAATATAAATGTTTTAATGAATTCTCTTTGATTGTTGTTATTTGATAAGGTTATTTTGTTTACTACCACAAAAACCTAAAAAGGAAAAAAAAAATGTTTATGTTTTAGGAAAAAAAAATCATCAGGCAAATTATTTTCGACCATTACAAAATAAATACTACTAGCATTTCGTGTTTTACTTCTTTCGGTCTGTCTTTTCGGCGTAAAATTTTCAACCAAGCACAATTATAAAGACGTTAAAATATTATTAGGAAATTTCTTTTTTACTTATACATTTTCCAAAATCATTTTTCGAGGGAAAGAAAATTTATAATGAATCCATCAAGCAGTTTATTTGATTTAAAATTGCAATTTAACATATTTAATATTGATTCAATTAATGTGGAACATAAAATCTATACGGCAAATGCAAAGAAAGATATATGTAATAGAATTTTCCTTAAAAATGCCGAATCTGCCCGGTAGAAGTTTTCAATGCAAGAAAATAATATTTATAGACACGGAGATTGAGTACAAAAATATTAATAAAGAAAGCCCATAAATATTAAACTATTACAAAACGTATTAGTTTGTACTGAACGACCAGTTTATTTTATGATCGCATGGTGTGGGTTACTTTGTTATTATTTTAAAAGTCCTTAAAAATGGAAATGAAATACAAACGAAATAATAATATTTTTTAATAACAAGATTAATTTTTTGGATAAAATATTATGTGAACAAACAATAAAACAATTTTTATATATATATATAAATATATGGATGTATATAAATATAATTTATGATACAATAATTATTTTAATTACTTATTCAAATTTATACTATTATAACTTAAATATAAAAAAAAACATGTTAAATGTCAATACAATACAAATGAATAAATTTTATATATACCAAACAGAAAAATAATTTATTTTATTTATATAAATTTAATGTTTCAAGTAATATATATTTAATTTAATAAAATAACACAAAAAAAAAATATAAAAAATATTTTTACTATTTTCATATTATGAATAATAAATTTTAACATAATTTTTGTAATGTAAAAAATAATAAAAATCTTTCAGAACTCAATAAATAAACAATATAATTTAATATATAATTTATATTATTATTAGAATTTGATTTTTTTTTCTTATTAAATTAACTTTTATGATTTTTATAATGTACATATTTGAAAATTTAACATAAATTCAAAATATTTTTTTCTACACAAATTTTTTTGATCAAAAAACGAAACTGTATTTAGCAAAAAAAAAATAAGGAATTAATATTTCATTAGATACAAAAGCATATAAATGGATTTAAGGATCATGCCAAAAATAATAATATCATTTTATGATATTTTTTTTGTTAACTGTTATTTCATAAAACACAAAAAAAAATAATTTGTAGGCTTTTTTCCAGCTTAAAGAGTTAATAAAAAAAAATATTGAATTGAATATAGAAATGATTATCCATAATAGTTTTTATGATCTCTTGGCTCAGAAAACTAAGTTTGTTGGTTTTTTTTCCAAACAATTGATTTATTAAATAAAAATATTTTGGCAATAAACAGAAAATATTTTGATTTTATTACATATTTTTTTTTTTATACTAGCATCAATTTATATACTCGTCGTATACATACAGTTGCTCACAAAAGTTACCAAATAGTTTCCAAATAGTGCGTCATTCGAGAAAAATTGCATTTCCGACTTATGTACTTAATTGTTTGGTTGTCGATTTTTTCTGAAGTATATTTAATTTTAATATTTCTATGGTTGGATTATAAATTATAAGACTAAATAATGTTAAAAAATAATAATTATTTGTTTTCTGATATTTAAAACTTAACGTCTAAGATTAATTCTACTGAATAAAAGAAGTGGCCGGATACTTTTGTGAGCAACTGTATATAAAAATAAAGTAATAAAACATAAAAACTAAAATATTTATTAGCTCAATATAAAAAAAAAAAAATAATTTGAGAAGGAATTATTACTGTATATGAGTTTAATAAAATGTTAAAATTGAAATATTTATTTCGAATGCAATGTTTCAAAAAGGATATTGTTGTCGATTGTTGTATATAGAGTCAATAATGACATGGGCGTCCGTATTCAATTTTGTAATTTATACTTTGAATGATACATAGGGCAGGAAAATTTAATGTTTCGCGGCTTAATGACTGAGGTTTTCCTAGCTCTTATTTTGTCGAAGAAATTAACATTTATACTCACAGGACATTAAGTTATCTTATGAAAATTTATAATTTCTTCAAATAGTGTGAAAATTAATATTTTTTTTTAATTTGTTGGTACGATATTTTCATATTTTCTATTTCGTCCTTAATTGTATATTATTACATTTATTTCTGAAACCTGTTAGAAAAATATAATGAAAATACATTTATAGCAAATATATGCAAATAGTTTTCTAAATCAAAAAGATCTTCTTTGTTTTTCTTTAACAGCATTTTTACATCTCTTTTCTATATTCAAATCTCTAAGTAAACTGATTTTCAAAATTTTAATTTAAGTTCTTTCTATTTAGGGCCTGTCTAAATTGGTTAAAAATAGTTAAAAATTCCAAATTTTGAAAAGCAAATTCGAAATTTTGACATTCAAATTCACCTTTTCCAGGCGCCGAAAATTTAACTTTTATGTCAAAATTTTATGACGGTCTGAGAAGCTATAAACTTTGACAAAAGAGTTAAATTTCATTCTAACCTAAAAAATATTTTAATATCCGCGAAAAGTTAATTGCAATAACAATATTTCAATTAACATAAATTGTTGCATTCCAGGAAATAACTAAATCTGCATTGATTATTTTTAAAATATTCCAATAAAATTGTTATACATATTGGGAAATAATTTTTTACGATTGTACTCATCTTGAATTTAATTTTTAATTCGAATTGGCAAAATTTTAACCAATTTAGACAGTGTAAAAAATATTTACCACGATTAAATATCTTTCACCTCGATAAAAATTATTTCACCTTTTTTTAACTTTTTAAACAATTTAGACAGGCCCTTAAAAGCATTATATTTAATTTATAAGAAAACTAAAACATTTTTCGCAAAACTGTTGCTTAATGTTTAATATGTCCTGCGAAACAAAGTTATGTAAAATTTCCTTATTATAAATTTTCATAATTTTAAAGTTTTCAAACAAAATATTTTTTTAAATAAATTAAATATTCATTGCAGTTTTATCAATTTGAATTATTTTATGAGAAATTTTTAAAACAAAACGAACTCAACATAAAAAATAAATTTATTTACTCATATAACAAAAAAAAAAAACAACATTAAATCGAATCCATACTGTCCTTGTTTTTATGATTTTAAGTATGTATATATTTTGAAAATTTATTTATATATCTCGCTTCAGGATATAATTTTTTTTTATTTGAAAGTGTGCCAAAAAAATCCTTTTCTTATCTTTATAAGAAAAATATAGTAAAAAAAAATTTACAAGATAAATTTCATATGTAAAAAGGCCAAAAATGGTGGTTGTTTTTTTGTTTGTGTTGGGAAATTGTCTTTTCGTTTCTTGCCCCTTATTTTTTACAAAAAACGATTATATGTACTATATACGCTGATGCTATTTGAAATCTTTTGTAGTACATAAGAAAGTTTTATGGCTCAATACCAAAAAAAAACTGAAGTTGCTGCGCTTTGTCAAAGTTTTATATATTTTTATATCCGTTTTTAACCATTTTTTATAGACTATATACATTTATATACATTTTATTATTGTTATTATTATTGGATTCTTTTCTTAGAAATTGCACAATAACCTCCTCTTAGTCTTTTGAAGTGCGTTTTCACCATATACTCGTATACGAGTTATTATATACATACATATGTATAACTTGGCAAAAGAAAAAGGATATGATATAAGTTGACTTTTTATATGGTTCAATGATCTTACCATTTATAATATACTTTTTTTTAAAGAAATTTTCAGTTTTCCAGAGGAAAAAAATTCTATCGTATTTGTTAAAAAAAAAGAGAGGAAAATATTTTCTAAGATTTATTTCATTTTTTTAGGAATCAATAAGAAAAAAAAATTGATTGTAAACCAATAATTTTTATTTCTGTATAGCAAACTAAAACTTTTATATATATGAAATTTAGGAAATGAAAAAGTTTCAATGATTTTCTTTCTTACGATTCATAAAGTAATTTTACGCTTGGAAATTATTAAAGGTAATTCAAAAAATTTGTTAATATTTTTTTTAAAATTTATTATATGTAATTGAAATGATTAAGTGTTGTGGATGCTAACAATATATTTATGTAAAAGCAAAACATTCACGCATAAATGGCAAATAAAATATATAAATAAATTTTTAAGAACAATTAAAAAATATTTAGAAATTTCTGATAAATCTGAATTTAATACCAATTTCTTTTCAGAAATTTTTTTTCTACACCACACCATGGTTGGAATTGTCAAAAATCTGTGGTGTAGGAAAGTGTAAGGTAAGAAAAAAACATACTTTTATTACACCCAGACAAAATTCTTTATAATTTTAAATTGTTATACTTTTTTTCATAATTTGTGATTAAAACATTATTTAATTGACGAATAGTATATATTTCCATCTTCAAAAGTAAAAAAAAAATTACTCACATCTCCACTTTCTACACCTTCAAATTTGAGGGTGTAGAAAAGTGTACACTTTTTCTAGGCGCCGATTTAAAAAAGGTGTAGAAAGTGTAGAAGCTGTAGTCCAAAGAACGCAAAGATTTTCTACACAATGGAGGGTGTAAGAAAGTGTAAGAAAGTGTATCTGAAAAGAAATTGGTATTAGTAATACAAATTTATTTATATGTTTATTTGTCATTTATACGATTAGCATTAGATTTATGGCATTATTAATTCCATAACATATACATACTTGATTCAACTTAAATGAAAAGCAAAAATTATTGTAAGAAAATATCTTTAGCATTAAAACTAATACATTAATTATATATTTTATTTATTCTTATGAAATAGATAATTTTTAAATCAGATTTTCGAAAATAAAAAATTTGTAAAATAATTATTAAATATATAAATTTACACTTTCACTGTGTAAACAGCATGAAAACTTTTATGATTAAAAATAGTATATAAAATCAAAAATGTTATAATACAAAATTTACATTATTATTTCCTTAAATATGAAAGTTTTTCATAATAAAATTAATATGAAAATTTATATTAATTATAAAATTGATTGTATAATTGCTTAAAATATAATTATAAATTTTGAAACAATTTTCTATTACCGCACATTAAACATTTTCACCATAATTTATTTCTGTGGGAGTTTTTTTTGTTGCATTATATACATAAGTATGAAGAACATTTGAAGAGATTTTTGTTTTGTTTGTTTGCGGATTTTATGTATATATAATTGGAGGTATCAGGCCACATATTTAGGCATTAATATACTCTATCTCCCAACTCTAAAATCATTATATTATAAACGAAACTATAATAACATAAAACTGTAAAATTGTAAAAATATGAACGAAAATATTACAATTATTCGTATATACATTTATGTATACATATACGTTTCGTTACAATGAAAAGGATAAAATAATATAAAACAATATCTATTCATTCAGCCACGCACATTAAAAAATAATAAAAAAAAAAATTTTATTATCATGGTCAAAAACATTACCACTAATAACGTAGATAGAATTTTGGTATATTCTAGTAGAGGAAAAACGGTAATTCAAAAATATATATTCAATTTTTTTACATTATTATGTATATAAAAAGACCACAAAACATTGTGTTAGACATCCCTTAATTGTTCATATTATACTTACATACATATATTTATTTACTCAAACTCTCCAACTTTATATCGTATTATACATATATATAGTTACAAAAAATTATTTAGCTTTTTGTGTGTAAAGGATTTTCTTATGTAGGCAAAAACCAAAAATATTTTCATTTTCCACTGCAGTAAAGATTATCTGGGAAACCTTTTTTTTTTTTTATTTTATTTTTGTAATGAAATTTTCTATACACATTATTGCATTGCACAAGTGATACTAATGTTGTAATGAATTCCAAGGGTTTGGGGGGAATGTTCAAATTGACTTCTATATAATACAATGGCATTCACGTGTAATGATTGGAGGAATGATGTTGTAAAATAAACATACTTGTCTCCAACAAAAAAAAAATATTAAAATTCTATATTATAGTATGCAATTAGCAAAATTCAATGGACATCACCGCAAATGTGTTGTCATTTTAGAAAACTTTAAATTAAATATTTCAGTGAAATTATATAATGTAAAATATAAATTTTTTTTTAATCTGAATAGTTTATCGTTTGGTATGCAAAATGCATTCACTATGGTCAATGTAAGAAAAAGGAAATACAATGAATATAATAAATATAAAGTAAAGAATTTATAATACGTATATAAATGAAATCAGATGAATGGTATTTTTATTTCCAATCTAAAAAAAATATATTCTTTAATGGTAATTACCATTAAAATTTTCACTTATTTATAATATATGGAAAATGGGAAGTAGAATATTGTTGATAGAAAAATTTATGATTTTAAATTTATTTCAGAGAATTATTTCATTATTTAAATTTGTATAGATTTTTTTTTATATTTTGAGTGTAGTAAAAATTACAATGAGTTAAACTAAATTTTATTACTAGAGCTGGATCGACGAATTTATAAAATAGAGTAATTAAAAATCCTCATTAGACCAATTTGTTTGAAAAATTATTACACATGAAATTTATAATGTTACTACAAAAATTTATTGGCAGCACTATTAAATTTATTGATGCTGGTATCAATAATTGTTAAATTTATAATCAAATTTTATGTAATAATAACCTTAATGTATTTTTATGCTACAAAAGTACAAAATTGACAATTTTAATTATATATATTAAGATTTTAAATTTGTGCATTATCGAAATGTATAATTATTCCGAAGTTTTGTTCGATGATTGAATGAAATATTTCAATTTATAACTTTCATATATTAACTTATGGTCAAGGTAATTTATCATTTCCATAAATTTTTTATTTTCTAATTATTCTATTTTCATCAAAATATGAAAATATTTTAATTAATTTGAAATATTAAAAAATTATTTTCTATTTCGATGACCTTCAGAACATCATCACCCATAAGCATAACTGCCAATATATTAAAATTTTATTAAAAACAAACATTAATTTGCACTATCATTTTCATTTTTTTGTAATTATATTTAAATTTTGTTTCGAAAAATTGTATAAAATATTATTATAAAAAAAATTGTTATTTTATTAGGTTTTCCCATTAGAATATTAATTACAATTTTGTTCTGACATTCCTGCGGATACTAATATTTTGTGGCATAAACATGTTTCGCCATAATACTAAATTTTTTTTTTTTTTTCAAAGATATTATACGTATCCCAACATTGTGTGTGCATATGATGGTATCAAACATGATGAAATGAACTGAAAAACAAAATGATTGATTGCATTTTTATGTGTTTATGCAAAATATAATACATAAAATAACTGAAAAAAAAAAGAACAGAGTATAAAATAAAATAAAATAAACGAATCTTGATGTATTTTGGAGTACGTACTCTACGCTATTATTATTATTTTTTAAATGGACTACAGGAATGGTTTTTTTTATATATATATTATGTATAAATATAGATAGATATAATGATACTTTCAAGTATAGATTTGTATTTATGGATGCGTATAATGACCATTATACTTATACATATATGTATATCCGAAAAATTTTAAATTATGTAGTCTAATGGGAGCTTTTAAAAAGCATAAACATACCCACGATATGACCATTCGTCAAATTGGTGAGTGGTTTTCTTGTTGTTTCTCTCTATATACATACGTATTTTTTTATATATTTATTATATTAGTTATTATTTTACTTTTTTACATGTAATATCAGGGAAATAAAAACAAAAAATTATTATTTAAAATTATAATTTATATGTGCCTGGACTAAAACTGAAAACTGGTCACCGGTGTACAATTATGTGTCTGGTGTGAACAACATAAAAATAGAATATTTTTATGTATGTAATATAAACGTGCAAAACAAAAAATTTACATTTCAGAGACTAACAAATATTATATTTGTTTTATATAAAACAATGATTCTGGGCCATAAAATTTTGTTTTGTGCAAAGTTTTATACCTCCCAAAGGTATCTTGGTCTGGTGTATAATTGATATTACGATATAAACAAAGTTATTCTTTGTTGTTGTGAGAAACGGATAACATTTAATTATTCGAGATTTTCTAACTAATTCGGGTTTTTTTTTCAAGAATTTTACACTGTTCGTAACTTTACAGAAAGTTACCAGTTAGTCTCTCTCAATATAAATGCAACATATACGTGTACTTATATGATATCAACTTAAGTTCCTTAAATAGACATATGTTTAAAATATGTAAATATGGAAAAGATATAAAATATTTAAATTTTTTTGGGGATTTTAATTCTATAAAGTTAAAAATATTTATTTTTTGGGTTTATTCAAAAAGTTATTTTTGTGAATAAATTTTTGTTAGTGATTACAATTTTATGTTTTATAATTTATATTATGGAAATTGAATGTTTAACTTAAATTACTAGATTATTAGTGTATGTTTATTTATTTATATTGTAATAAATAAAATTTTATTTGAATTTTATTAATTCAATAAATCAAAATATTGAGAAGAAAATTACACCCTAAATTACAAATTTAGTATAATAAAACTATCGGATTTAAAATTCATCGACATTATTCTTTATTCTTTATAATTTTTTATAAAATGTTTCAGATTCTGATTTTTGAATATTTTTTTGTGTTAAATCAAAATACTGACAATAATTGAATGAAGCTAATCGCGGTGGGAAAAGTCAAATGAGCTAAATGTACTAATTAACAATTTTCGAGTATCTGAGGAGACTCGACGGAACAATTATTATCCTAGGAACGATTAGGGCTGTTTGAATATACATATTTATCGTAAATTAGTAGAAAGATAAAATAGGAAATAGAAATGAATTATATACAAAACTTGTTGTTGAAAATTTATGGTGATTGAAGAACCAAACACTGGAATGCGTTCTTTTAACAGAAATCCAGTTTAGCCTCGACCATCTTAGATATACATAGCTTGAACGAAATTCTTCCATTACTTTTTAGATGTCATTTTTATAGTTTTTTTTAAAAAAAATCTTTTATGTCAACGATTTTCTGTCTGTCTATTCGTCAGAAGTATGAAATATTTTAATTAATTTTATTTAATTAATTTTTGTTATACGCACAAATTTATGATTGACCTATTGGTCGGATGTTGCTGCATAGTTTCTCCAAACACATAGTTGGAAATCTAGAATGAAATAATTATTGAGACCAAAACGAAATCGACAAAAAATTTAAAATTTGTCCGTTTAAATTTCAAGTGTGTACTAGTGATTTAGTACAAAGCCCGTTAATATTAAACTACTGTGCAGTACTGCGCGACATATTTTTTATTTATTTATTTTTTACCTTTTTTATTATTCTATTTTCTTCAATTTTATGTAAAATTATTGATTTTCTTCTTCTGTCAATTAAAATGTGCGCATTAAAAAAATATAAAATTAAATTTGCATTAATTTTTTTTTTGTAGAAAAAACGAATAACAATAAAAAACCATTTGGATTTTTTATTCTAAAATTTATTTTTTATCAATTTAAAAAAATCTTGAAGTTTCTATTATTATTATTTTTTTTGTGTGTGTTAATATCTGAACGTTAAGAAACTTCAACATATTTTTTTTCTCTTATTGTCTATGTAGTAAAAAAAAAGTTTTACACCTCATTTTCTTGGATTTTTTTTACAATTTTTATTCACTCTGAAAGTAAATTTATGACAGATAAAAAAAAATTGTGATCTTTTTACAGTTCTATTAAAATAGTCCTTCTGTGTGTCCTTTAAATGTATTTATATATTTTCCATATTATTTTCGTTGTTGTTCTTGTTGTCGTTCAATAAGATGACAATTTTAGATAAAAGATTCCAATCGCCAATTTACAAGAATCAGCGAATAGTCAAGCAATTGAAATTGAATAAAATAAAATTGAGAAGAAATAGGAAAAACTTGACTATATAAAAAATATAAAATTTATGTATATATGGATATATGTATATAGCTAGTATCTTTATTATGTATTCAGAAAAAAAATAGACGATTAAATTATATTGATAAAATTATAAGGGAAGACAATATTTTCCAAAGAATTTGGTGTCCAAAATCATAAAATATTCCAACAAAAATTGTTGACTTTAATAGTAAAATAAAAATTTTTATAAGTAATTTTTTTTTAGTTGTAAAATATTTTTAAATAATTATTAACTTTAAAACACGTTAAAAATGTCGTATTTTTTATAAAGTGTTAAATAAATTTTAATCAGTTTATGCTTAAGAATAAGAATTAAGAAACAAAATAGAAAAATCAACAAGGACTCAAGATGTTAGCGAAAACGACTTAATTACGATGTAACGATTCTTCTTTCGTACATCGCACACAAAAAGGAAGTGTGACCAAACCAGGTGCAGATAAGTGAAAGCGGAAAACGACAATGTTTAGAAAAGTTGGATAGAGTCTCAAACCACTTTCACGCCGTACTTTGAGTAGCTTCTCTCAGTGCTTCGATAATATGAAATTGCACAATTTTGAAATATTTAAATTGCAGTAGAGCTCTAATTAAAAAAATGTTATTAGTAGTTTGGAATTTGCGTTAAATTGATTGCATTATAAATTTATGGATGTATAAGTTAAAAATATATTAACCCTAAGATTTAAAAAGGTAAAACTGCAAAAATAATAAATTTATTTATATTTATGGTAGAATGTAGATCTATTTTAGTTTTTAAATAACATTAGGAACTTTTTCCATTTCACAATCACAGTTATTAATTATTGAATTTCTTAATTGTAAATATTAAACATCATAAATCAAAGTTTTAAATATACAAATCCAATTCACTTTCGAATAATTACAATTTTAAACAAACATGATTTTATTGTAACTTTTATTCTATTGTTCTATATACCTAACTTCCTGACTAGCTTCTATTAATTACTGTTCAGTAACCTCAACTATAGCAAAAATAATAGAAATAAAAATAATATCGAGGAAAAACTTAAGGGATGTTTAACCAAATATATTGAATGGCAGGAAAAAGGGCATTTAAGTGGTATTGAATTGACATGTCTCGACGGGCGATAGACAGATGTTGATGAAAATCTCTATTATACTTTTAATATTGATAAATAATAATAATGGAAAAAAATGGAATCAATAACCACAGACTTTGCTACTCTCAATGTCCTTTTAAAATGCAAATTAATACATTTTCTTTTTTAATAATATGATTTTGTTTTGAATAAAAAGGAAATTTTTTATCCAACATTTTAAATTTCCATACTCTCCTTGTTGTCTGGGATAAAATAGAAATTAATAAATATGCAAATTAATATTTCAGACATTCAACAAAGAAGTGAAAAGAATATTTTTGTTTTTTTTTTTTTCAATATAACCGGAGACGTAATGAATTTAATTTTAATTAAAAAAAAAATTAGAGGAAGATTATAAATTATTTGAAATTATGAAATTTTTAGAAAATATGTTCGCTAATTATAAAATAATGATATACACTGTAGAAAAAAAAAATTAATTTTACTTTTTAAAATGTAGTAAAAATTTACATACTTTAATAGGAAAATTCGGTACTGTAATAGTAATCTCCGTTAAAAATATTTAATATTCAATATTTTAGTAATATTAAACAAATAATATATGTAATATTACTGCTTTTTATATTTATTCAATAATAAACATTTAATATTACTATGTTTCGATATGTATATACACTACAGTTGCATATGCAAATTTGTTACATTCAAACAAGTAATTATTGCATTATCCATCAGTCAGTTCAAATCTTTTCTAGAAAGTTGACGCGAAATAATATTGCCATTTTCAAATCCTTTTTTTACAGAAAATCGCAATTATATAGCGTAATTTGCAATTTTGGGTATATTGTGTATTAGTTTCTTTTACTATAGTAAATAGTTTAAATATTTAAGATAAGTTACAATACATTAAAAACCATTAATATACACTATCGAAATGTTTTTAAAGTATGTATTGTAATTTGTCTTAATTAATTAAATTATTTATTGGTAAAAGAAACTAATACATTTAATTTATGCTGCTATATTTAAATAGTATTTCACTACATTTACAAAGTAGTAACAAATTACTAACTTAGTATGGAATATTACATTGTTTACTTAGTCTACTACATTAATTGAAGTAATATAGAGTACTACATTCAGAATAATAATCAATTACTAATTCGAACGCAATATTACATTTTGATATTTAATCTATATTCAATGTAGGCAATAAAAATGACTTAATTTAAAGTAGTAATTTTTTATTACAGTGTACATATTATCTATGTTTTTTTTTATTAAATGTGTATAGATTCCGATTGTATTTAATAACCATACACGCATAAATTTTAGTATGTAATGTAAATATATAAATTGAACATAAAGTAGAAAATTCGTTGTATACCAATAATATTGAAAAATACTTCTAATTCCAATCTATTCTAATTATTCCAATATATCAGTCTCAAATCAAATTCATATTTTTAGACAACTTCAAATAAATTATTCCATTTTCATATAAAACTAATAATCTCATGTTATAAAATTAAAGAAACGTATTGAAAAATTACGATTTATCGAATTTGACCTGTAATAAAAACATGTAAAAGGATATTTGAATAGATTAATTTTGTTTTTTTTTTTCTTTACAATATCCTTTTTTTTTCTATTGGTCAAAGAATTTAATTTAAAATACAATAAATTCAAATTAGAAATATTTTAATTAAGTGGTTTTTGAAAATTTTAATGAAAATCATAATAATTTTTGTAAAATTAATTCAATTAATTTTATTTTGAGCAGCAATTGAAAAATTATTAAAAATTCTATCAAAGTTTATTATAATTAATAAAAAATAAATAATAATTTGCAGTTGTTTTTAATTTCCACTTATAAAAGAATATTAAATCATATTTAATCTATTGTAATCCAAATACTGGAATAAATTGATTTAAAAGTGGTATGAGATGTTTGAATATTTAATTTAATAATTTTATACAAAGCATATAAATACTTTGCTATCCTTTCATTAATAAATATGGAAAAAAAATAAAGGATTTTATCTATCATGCGCACATTTTGTATTATACTTGGCTTAATTGAAAAGCTTATTAGTACTTGAGAATCTATTTGGAAATTATAATTTATACATAAAAATAGCATAATTTTTTGCCTAACAGTTATATATGTATGTGTATAGTACTTGAAACTTGGGCCTCAAATAATGACAAAACTCTCGATTTAATTTTAATTTTTGAGGGTCAAAGGCTACACGTTATTTTGTTTTGTTTTTTCACAAAAAACTAAAATCACTTCAACAAAATGCAGATAATTATTATTAGTATGATAATTTCGTATATATGTATAAAATATTTTATGAATAACTTCTAAATTACTAAATGTTTAACCAAATAGCACAAATAGAAATGTAGTTTATGGAAACACTACTACAAAAAATAGTCAAATATAATTAGAAAAAATACTTTTTTTTATTAAAATATTTTCCAGATTATGATGATGACTATTCAAAAGTGAGTTTTTGACAGTTTAGCTTAAATGTCCTGAAAATAATTTTCCTTTAGTTTTATATTAAATTATAATTTATTTTGTTTTTTTTTTTAAATTAATATTTCTGATTTTTTTTATACAGAGAAATAGAAGGAAAAATCAACATTATAAATGCTAAATCGAATTAGAAATAAACTTTAATTGTGGCCGACAATTTCAAAATCATAATTTTGCCCTAATTTAGGAAAATCGTATCAAAATGAAATTGAATTAATACTAAAATCCCCTAATTCGCTTTTGAAGAATGAACTGAATTATTGACATTTTGAGATTTTGTGTCTTAATTCCTATATTGTTAATCCACCTAAATTTTTATTGAAGTATGAAATTTTAATTTTAAAAAACAATATTCATAATTTAAGAACTTAATAACTAAAACATAAAATACTAATTTTACTAATAATATTATAAATTTTTATTATGATGAAAATGGCGACATATTCTTACATAGAGTATACATAGAGTTAATGCTTATGTTTTCATTTTTCATATACACTATATATTTTATGCTCGTATTTAAGTATATATTGGAATAATATTTCCCAAAGAAAATTATTTTTTTGATGGCACTTTATAACATATTCACAAGTAATTTGCATTTATTAAGTCAAATAATATTTTGAATGGAACACACTTCAGCAAGAATAATAATAATATTAATCGTATATTCAGTGTCTAATATTACACAGGATAAAGGACATAAAAAATTGTACCTTTAATATTTTGTTATATGATGATAATATAAAAAAAAAAAAATAATATTATTTTTTATTATTAGAGATGGAAAACTTTTCCTATTGAAATGCCAAAATTCGTTATGCCGCTTATAAGTAGTATAATTATATATATACTATATGTATATGTATGTTTATGCTGATGATACCCTTAATTGAATAATATAAAGAGGGTTCATAAAATAATTTGATTCAAATTTTAATGGAAATTATAATTTTATTTTTTAATACCAAATGTTGGGAAGAGTTTACTCTCTACGAAAATATAATAATTTCATATAGTTTTTTTTTAGCGACATTTAAGGCTAATTTTTAATATACCCATATAGAAGATTTATATTATTTAAAAGAGGATAAATTTGATGACAGTTATTAGTGCAGAATAATGATATTTAAATTTGCTGTAATATTATTTTATTGGAAATAAATTTTAGAGGCTAATTAAGTACTTCTATAATATTTGGAAATTTTCTATCAAAATCAACATCTTTAATACATATCTCTTTCATTATTTTAAATTTAGAAAATATACTGAGGTATTCTAATCCTTTATGTATAAAAAAAAATCTATATATTTATTCTAATATTATGTATACAACTGGTTTTAAGTAGTATATTGATTACGTGTTAATGGTCATATCGCATGCAAATGATTGTTTATTTAGTTCGAAACAACAATGGGAAACAGCATAGAAAACATTACAGAAAAAAACCATGTTCTAATTCATGTACATAAAAACTATATACTATTTGTAATAATACTGTAGGTATATTTAATAATTTATCTGAGCACGTTTATGGATATGAAATATATATATATATATATGTACATATGTTGCAATTATTACAAATAGAGTTTATTGGATTAACAAAATTTCATTTACGAGAAACATTAAAAATATATGTATAAAAAAACTAGTTATGGGAAAAGTTGATTTGACGAATTTCATTTTCTAATAATTATGGCTCGTTCGATGAACTTAGTCAAACCAAACGAGAATTAAGTGACACAAACATATATATATATATGTTGTAAATGATAATACAATTTTATAAAAATATCATAAATATTTATAATATTGAAAATAAATTTATTATATTCGATAAATACAGTTTTGTTTAAATTTATTTTACATGATCAAATCCAAATTAAGTAAATTAAAAGTAAAAAATACAATTTTTAACAAAATATTTGTGGGTTTTTTTGGCACAGATTGTGGCAAAGTTTGGACAAAAAGTTCTGGAGAACAACGCACGAATATTGATATGTGCTATCATTTAATTCCATTTAGTAGTAAAGAAGACTCCGTACACTTTTCTTTAAAAATGTAATAGCAAACCGTTTTTTACAGATTATCATACTTAATTTTTGTCTATTTCTACATCAAACTTACGAGTCTACTAAAATTAAAGTGATAAGTGAAAAATTCTTAAAGTATAGAAAATAATTTCGATTTTCCGATACTGATTAATCAAATGATTTTAGTTTTAAATTGTGCTACATTAATATGTGAAACAAATAAATAACATTATTATATAATGTCTGCTAATTTCTGTAATTTCTGAGTATAGAATAAAAAATATCTTATATTAAAAAGATTCATAATATTTAAAATTTATTATATCATAAAATTAATATTTTTCGTTTGAAAATTTATTTTGTATAATTTTAAAGTTTTGAACACAATTTATTGAACATCTATACTTAATTTGAATGATTATTATATATATAATGTATATATACGAAACTTATATCTTAAGTTTATTGCAAAGTTTTCATTTACTCAATTTTATCTTGTTAGCAAATAATTTTTTATTTTTGTTGTTGTTGCTGTTGTTAATCTTCTCGTCTTTTTTTTAAATGCAATAAATTAAAACTATTCCACCATGTACAAAGTTTTTACCCTAAAATTTTCGCTGACACTTAACAAACCGCCAAGTATGCCCTTTTAAAACTTTTATATAACTTTGCTTATATTAACAAATTATAAAACAACCATTTTCGAGTCAATATTTTTTTTTAATTCGTTTTTTTTTTTTTTTTGGGGATTTCGTATATCCTTATAAACTCTCACACCTTTAACAAAAGCAAAAAGGATTTTCTTTTCATTAAACTACTCCAAAAAAAAAATATATATATATCCGTATAATGTTTTTGGATGAAGAATTAAAAAAATATTTCATGAAAAACCAAACACTTACAAAATAGTACATAAATATTAGTAGGTATATAGCATCCTAGTTAAATCCGGAGAATAATATTTTGGCATAAAATTGCAAAAATAAAATAATATAAAATGGAAAATGAGTTAAGACGAAAATTATTTTCAGTTTTTTTATTTTTTTTTTTGTTTTTGTGTTCAAAAGAAAAGTTTATTTTGGAAAATTTGTGAGAAACATTACCACAAATTAGCAAAACTTTAGTTTACCATAAATTATACCTAAAATTTAAAAGGAGAATGAGGAGTAACAATAATACTCCGATTTTATATTGTTTTTTTTTTTGTTTTTTAGACAGATCATTGGAGAGGCCCCGACTTGTATATAGTGTGGCAGTAGCGGTTTACTTTATTTATTACCAGACCAAATTTCATGAAAGTTTTGCCTTTTCTAGTACATATTATGTTTATGTATATATACGTTGTTTATTAAAACTTTTTTTTTAAAAAAAAAAGTATATAGACAAAAGCAAAAGAAACTTAACGTAGACTTTAAGGCGGGAATATTATTGTTTGTTCCATAAGAAAACAAGAGGAAAAAACTTTTAGACATATGTTCTATAAATGCATACCTAATAAATCAAGACAATTGATGAAGGTAACGTAAAACAAAGAGAAAGGAAATTATTATATGTTTTTAATATAATATTTAAAAAGGAAGATTTCCTACTGTTTTGATATAGAAAAAAAATATTTATAGTTAATTAAAAAGTATATATTTTCTATGATGTCCAGCATATTTTCGAACCTTTATTAAAATAAATATTATATTAATAATTTTTTGTTAGCCGGGACGTGTAATATTGTAAGAAAGTTATATGGAAAATAATTACTTTTCCTGCTAAAAAAGGAATACTTTTTTTTTTATAGAAAATATCCTAAGGAGTCCTGGAAAAGGTATATAATTTTGTAGAAAATTAATATATTATGTATTTCATTTTATTGGAAATAATAATTAATTTTTCCGAAATGGAACTTTTCATTTGCTTTAAAAATGATATTATCACTATAAAAATTGAAAAATTTTACATAGCAAAAAAGGATTCGTGAATGAAAATATACAATAATTCACAAATACGAAAATGTGATTAAAAAAAAGATGTTCTACGGTGTAGCTTGTTTCTCTAAAGCTCTTAAACGTAGAAATATATACTGAAATATGCATTAAGGTTTATCATAAATGAAAACATTGTTTCCATTGAACTTACCATTGCAAACAACATGTTTTATGGCCTTGAGTACAGGTGAACGAAACCCCAATGGTTTGCGCAATCGTATCTCAGGCAAAGCATGTTAATTTCTTTAAAGTCGAATTATTTAATTGTTATTTCACATCCAAACTAGATATGAATTGCGCTTTCTATTGCATCAACACCTATATTATTGCATATATAGTTTAACTAAGCGACCACAGATTTTATAATTTGATTAAAGGTTGCAATAACTTCCATCACTAATTTCTCGGACAAGGGACAAGTGTTCCTCGCACGTTACTTACAAACATGAATAATCTGCTCAAAAAATTACGCAATTTACAAAACTTTTTTACTCAAACATTATATACATATGTACATAAAATACACTAAAAACAGCTTTATAATAATTTAATATTTTAGTTTATTACTAACATTAAATAAAATAGCCAAAAAATTTAATATTTTTATAATTTTATTTATTTAGTATCTTTATTTTTTGTGGATATTTTTAAATACTTCTCTTTCAATGTTAATTTTAGAAATTTTAATTAAACTCCAACCAAGTGCAAGTAAATAGCTTCGGATTTATTATTATTATTATTTTCATTGTGATGTATATAGGTTTTTCTCTTAATATGAATTTTCCTGTGAATTTCTGCACTTGCCATAATGTGGAATCTCTTTAGGCAAGTTTTTCAGAATATTATGGGAATTAAATTTATTTAAAAATAAAAATAAAAAATTAAAATTATCATTCAGTTGAATGTTTTTATTTGTAATTACTAATAAATTACATACAATTCAGATTCAGAATCCCAGATCAGAATTATATAATGTTATCAGTCAGCGCAACAATTTGTATTCATATAAGTAATTGTTGGGTTTTATTTTAACGTATATTCGCAAGCATATATTCAAGTAGATCAATTATTTTTCAATTACGAGTATTGGGAGCATTGCAGAATACAATCTGACATATGAAAAAGTTAATATACAATAATACAACAAGCAATTTTTAACTGAATCATCAAATATTCTCGTTCAAACAAAATGAATCATCTTTTTAACTCAATCATCAAATATTCCCGTTCAAACACCTATATAAATTCTGTAAAATTTTCTAACAAATAATATCGGTTTCTGTTCAAAATGCAAGAATACTTCACATCGAAAAATCATACCAATTTTTGAATCTGTTTCAATGGAACAGAACTTTTCCAAAAAATATTTGTACGGATGATTTTGTGATCTGAATTAATAATTTTAATAATAATTTATATAATTTTTATTAATCAACAGTTTTTAATAGCTTTCAACAATGTTTAATTTTACAATCAAGCAAGTTGAAAAATTAAAACACTTTTACAACATTATAAATTTTAAAGCCTTTTTTCCACGCAGAAAAAAAAAGAAACAGAACTTAAACGTATCATATTCATTACACCACAACGTAATCTCTCACTTCTTATCATCAACACCATTTCTCCAATTAATCATCAAGTTTAAAAGCAGACAAGAAAAAAAATACACACAAAACGTGCCAACAATATACCACAAGAATAATTTTTTATGTACCAAAGAGTAAAGACAAAAAAAACCATGTACGTACATAAAGTCAAGAAAAAAAAATTAATTTCACCTCTCTTAAGACAAAATACTAGAGAGATATAAAAACCCTTTTTAAAGGATATACCAACCATCATCAACTCATCTTATTTGTACCCACAGGATTATATAACATCAATTCTTTACCATTATACAAGGACTCTTCTAATGCGGTTTTAGGTAATCAGGGTGGGTTTTGTTAATTATATTTTAAGACGAATATATAAATATTTTAGTTTCCTAAGATACATTTTCGTATTTCACAGACGGGAAATTTGGTACGAATTGTATATAATACTTAAGTATAAACACTGAACAAATATTATGCAAAACCGCTAATATCCAAGCGGCTAGAACACATCTACTGATATATGATGTTCAAGCAGCTGTAAAACTTTGCTTATTGCTTGATTTGAAACTTACATCTTAGTCGTTCATAGGTACTTAATGAAACTGTAATATTCAAAACTCTATGTTTTGTTTAGTCTTCAGAATCTTCTGACTCTCCCTAAACTTGTTTCGTCGTCTGTACTCCCCTAAACTATATTTAGTTCAATCTTGGCACCAAAAAATTTCATAAGTTCTGGCAAATCGTGAACCTGATGGTTATACCCTATGAACAATTTATATGACGAATTTGAATTTATTTAATTTTTATAAAATCATAAGACGATTTTGTTAAAATAAATTAATTTCTTATTTTTATAATTCGAAATACAATTCTCAGTAATTACTGAAACTTTAGAACCTTTCATTGTCACAGAAGTCGCTTTACCAAAGTCCGACTTGAAGTAGTACATGCATAAAAATAATTATAGAACTTATAAAATAAAAAAAAATGATTTTTTTTAAGTAAAACTAAAAAGCTATTTTTTTAGAGATGAAAAGGACTTCATTTTACATTCTTAAAACTAATTTCTTTCTATTTGTTCATAGAATTGCAAACGTACAAGAAAGGACTTAAGAGAAACATAGCACAAAGATAAATAAAGGAAAGTTTCTTTTTACTATTTTCATTTTTCTTCATTTTTTCATAATTATTTTTTTTTTTTTTACTTTATTAGTTGGGTATAAAAGTGAACAAAAGACAACTTAGAAAACAGTATAGTAGTAGATAAAAAATTTGTTAAGGATTTAATTTATTTCAATCATTTAAGTTTATTTTTTTTTTAACACCCTAAAGGCAAAAATGAAGGAAAACAGCGATATAAAATAATATATACACAATAGAGAGTTAAATCATCTTTTTTCAAAAATCTTAAAGAGAATGAATGATAAAAGAAAATACTATAAAAGGATAATGAATGATTTTTGAAAAGATTTTCCTAAAGGTGGAATAAATGAAAAATTGTTTAACTTATATACATAAATATATATTTGTATATATATAAAATATTTAAGTTAATTTTAATTTATTTTCCAATTTTGTAAAAAAGATTTTAAATAGTTTAGAAAATTTTGATACACATCAATATTTATTTATAAAACAATATAAATAGAATAAATTAATTGATTTTCAGAATTTCATTGACGAATGGTTGGTCAATGAAATATTAAAAACAGTAAATTGAGGATGATAGAGATTATAAGAAAATATGACAATATGATGAATCAGTATTGCGGAAGGAAAATTTGATAAACAATATTTTTTCGCTACCTAGCTAGGGCTTTGGAATTCAGGTCAAATATAAAAAATCTCTGAGAATTTGTATACTGAAACTAATTTTATTAATACATTATGGTAATTTCGTTCCAAAAAATGGATTTTAGTAATACGCTTACTTTTGTTAGCAAAGGAAAAGCGACCAATAAATTTTTCAATAAGAGAATGTGTATGACTTGTATTTGTTGTGATTACAAATCGACTAGTCATTAATTATTAAAACATTACATATCGAGGTGAACATACAAGCACGAATTCAAAAAATAGTTCTAACTCCTTAAAAACTGTTAAATTATACATTATTAAACGCAATATGAAAATCTTCAAAAGGGTGGTCAAAATTGACGGTTAATAAGATTTTACAATATCTGGAAAGGATTCGGAGAGTATTAAAATCAACAAAACTGTTTACAAAATCTAATCAGCTATTTTTTTCCCTTTATTTATTCTCCTGTCATCAGTTTATTTTTTTAAATATTGGAATGTGTGTTTAGTATAACAGAAAAACAACCTTTTTCCTCACACTTCAATGTACCCAAAAAGTCCTTTTTTCGCGATTGATAAATGAACCCTTATTAAGTTCTGGCCCATCATCCAATACCACCCACCATTAACGCGAAATGATTTTTGTCCCAAAAAAAATTTATATTTTCTTTTTTTTTTGCTTGTTGTTCCTTGATTTTCCTTCCAATATATAGTTTTCCTTAATCGGAAATTCATTTCAAGATGTTTACAGATGTTAATGCTTTTTAGTTGATATAGTAAAAAAAAAAAGAAAGAATTTTAGGAAAAGATAAAAATTCCGTTGGTATTAAACGTAAATGCAGACATCCCGATGATTTTTTTTTTATATATATATTTGTGATTGATAAAATATCAAAAAAGGATAGATTTTTTGTTTGTTTGTGAAAAATATATTTACGCTTGAATAAATTTACAAGATGATTTTTTTAGGTTGTGAATTATTTTTACCAAATTTTATTTTTACTTAACGAAAAAAAAAATATTCGGTTTAAGTAAATATAAACACAGATAGAATTTATTTAAAAAAAAAAAAAAAATTGAAAAAATCTTTAAAAGAAAAATCATTTTCAAGCCAACAAGAACGACAAAAAAAGGAGTGACAAAAAAAAAGATTTAATTTAATTTTCGAATAAGGTTGAATTTTCCTATGAATTTCCTTGATTATACAATATATATTACTTTTTTCTAAGGACATTTTGGTATGAAAAAAACGTTTTTATTCTCGGGGACTAATTTATTTTTATTGATTTTTCCATTTTTCCTTTTCTTTTTTTTTACATTACAGAAAAACCGTCTAAATTTTTTTTTTTCTCATCTTAAATATTTTGGAAAATTATTTTGGTAAATATTGAAATTGAAATAATTTACTAAAATTAGAATTTAACAAAGTTTTTGATATATAAATACTCGTAATATTAAAATTCTATTATATTTTTTAATTTGTGTAAATAGAAAACTCTTATTTATATTTATATATACGATTAAATTGTTATTTATAACAATAATATGTAATTTTTTTGGTTAATTTGAATTTAATTATGTAAATTGACAAATTGCATGCTTTGAACCGTCTACAAAAAAATACAAATTTATTCTTTTCTTTTATACCAGTCTAGGATTATTTTGTGGAATAAGGACAAACTTGAGTTATTAGAATAGTTTTATTGAGTTAAAATTATTGTTTGGCATGGATAAATAATAACAAAAAAATAAATAATAATAATTTATAGGAAATTATTTTTATAATTCTTAATTGAAATATAATTGATACGAAAAAGAATTTTATTCTGTGGTAATTATTATGATTAAAATATTGAAACTGATATGAAATATATATATGTATACGGGATAATTTATAAATAATATATGTACTGATTAGGGAAAGGACAGTTAATAAAAATAATTGAAGGGAAATCTAAATGTTAGAGTCACCATGAATCATAAACCATAATTCTTGTCTTATGGCTTGTTTCCACCAAGAAAATAAAACTAGTTTTAACCCAATGCCGACATAATCTACCAGAAATAGGTGTGTAGTTTGAACGTTTATCATATTATTTAATATTGTGAAATCATCATGAAATTTATAGAAGCATTATCGTAATTCCATTTAATTCTTGTATTTTTATTTAATTTTTCTATTTTTTGTAATATTATTTATATTAAATAATAATTATTATTGTATTAATTAAAATTTACTTTGTAAGTTTAAATGACAATAATTATTTGACAATTATTTTGAAGCGCTATCAAAATTCATAAAAATAATGACGTTTTTGTCAAAAAGTACCAGTAGTAGTAGTGTCGAAATTTTGATCAAGCTCAACCCTCAAACTAAACTAGTCTTAAAACTTAAAACTATTGTTATTTTAACAGCTTGGTTATATGAGAAAACCTAGAATACAGAACGAAACTAGTTTTAGGGCTAAAATTAGTTTTAACTCTTTGTGGAAACAGGCTGTTAAAAAAAGTTACAATTTTAAGATAGATTTTGAGCAGAACATATTTCCAAAAATGCCTTGAATCAAAAAAAGATGGCCAACTATATGCTGTATTTTATTCAAAAAGCCTGAAATAGCTCTACTAGTCCTAATAGCTCAAATATTGTAATTAAGCAATATTTTACAATATTTTGGAACTATACAAAGGTAAAATATAAAAGTACAAGAAGGCGATTTTAAACATTAAAAAGACAAATTTCAACTTTTAAAAGAGTTTTAGGTACAAATGCTACTCGTATAATGAAAATTTAAACATCAAATCAATTTTCAATAATTTTTCTTAAATTGTTTCTTCAATCTTACCGCTTTTAAATTTCAACTTTTCTTCAGTCCATATCGAGTATTTATATTCTTGCTACTATATATACTACATATATTATTTTTAAAATATAAAAATATGAATATAAAGTAATTTAAGGATATACTCAATAATGTAAAATATAATATGTAATGTATATTTGTATATAGAACCAAACTCAATCCAACATAATAATTTTGTTTGCCATATAAGTTTTCCATTATTTTTACTGCCTGAAAGTAAAATTATAAAATAAAATTATCGTCACGATATCCTTTTTGGTATTTCAAGAATTTTGATATATTATTTATTTTGAATTTAATTTTTCAACTGTATATTTGTTATTTATTATCCTTCAATAAGGACACTGGTAAAAAATATATTATCAACATTTAAATTTGTATTTTTAGAGTCAGATTGATCCAAAATTCTTGCTGCTGCAAATAATAAAAATCATTTTCCAACGAATAAATAAAATTTTTCAATAAATAATTTGACATTAATATTTATTTTACAGTGTACACATTATTTTATCACATGATGACAAATAACTAGAAAAAAAAATCTGATCCTATAATTTGCAGGTATTATAAGCTATATAGATATAATATTGTAGTAGCCGGCGGCGGTAAATTTTTTAAAACCCTAAAGGTATCAGCAAAACAACCCATAAACCTTTCAACATTAAATGTGCTATTTTTATTACTATTTCAACTTAACATAAAATTAACTTAAAGAAAACATTTTTCGTGATGTAGATAAAAAAAATGTACTTATAAATATATTACCGAATTGGCGGCAAAATCCAATATTATTTCATTGAATATATAATTGTTATTTTTCTTTTTTCTACAGTGCATTTCAACTTTCTTAACTCTTATTTATACTTGAAGATATATAAATTTAAGTACTTGACAGATAATAATTTTCAAGAGTATTATACAAGAATATAACTTTTTGAATTCCGATTTATTTTCGCCAATCCTTTCAAACCCTTCAACTACAATGGTAAATAAATAATTTATAATGTATTATACTTGAAATTGAAAAATAGCTATATATAAATATATTTTTTTACAATAATTACCCGTCCCAAACTACAAATTGCTGGACCCGACCTGCCATCTATTAACCAGACATCACGACACCAAACGAAAAGTTTTCTATAAATGCAATTTGTTATTTTTATTCCGCATTATATTTATATATTATTATTAATTCCTAGAATAGCTAAAAAGTTGAGTTAATCGGTTCAGTTTTTTCTACATATTCCAATTCCATGTATGTATTTTACATAAATATATGATTTACAGAGAAAGTATTATTAGTGCTTTTTTTTACCATCATTTTTATATAATACATATAAATATGATTAAAATAATGTACATAATGTATATACAATTTTTGATATTTCCCTGCTTTTATGATAAAATGTTTCGTTCGTTCAAAGCAAAAATAAAATGGCATAATAATATTACTGGGTGAAGAATTACAGGAAAATGAAATTTAATTGTTCATATCAAAGTATAAATTTAATAATTTATTGTATTTTGGCAGCTTTTGAATTAAAAAAACAAAAAAAATTGGAATATACTGCAGAAACTTTGAAGGGAGAATTATTTAAGAACATATTCATTACTTGAAATGATAAAAAATTTAATACAAACAATTTAGGTCAAATACTTTACTGCTGAAGTAAATGTATAAAATTTATATATTATAATTTTGGGCTAATAAATTATTAATCATTTATATTTTATAATGAATGGAGAATATTCTGTCTATGTTAATATATCATTTTCGTATATTACAAAATCACGAAATAATCTACACTCTGCATACTATAAAGCTTTCTATAGAGAAATAGACCAAATATATTATCATTCAACATTTAAGTAATGACCATGTAATTCATATTAATAAAATTCATCTTCTAAATTTTTATGATCCTTCCAGTTGCCTCGGCTTCCCCAAAAACAGCCAAAAAGAAATAAAACACACTTCACTTACGTTGGACCTTATTTCATCACTACACACACATCCTTTCCAAAACACATATTTTTCCTTAAGAAATTTTTTTTTCTTAAAATTTACAATTTTATATTTGAAAAATTGTTCAAAAATTTCAATTTAACTTAGTCGAAACAATATATGCATTCATCCCCCCATTTTTGCATCGTTGACTTATTTCATTTTAACTTTTTTTAAGTAAATATTTATTTTGCTTTAACTTTTGTCTCCCCTTTTAAAAAAAAGAAGTAACTGCCCCTAAAATTTTTATGAAAAAAAAATATTTTTGGATTCAAGCAAAAAGAAAATAATTTTTTTTAAATTTATTTTTATGAATTAAAAGTTAATAAAAAAAACTTGGTTGTACGTTGTTGCAGTAATATCAAAAGTCTAAATAGAAATGATCCCTTCTTTAATAACCCAAAAGAAATTTATATAATTTTTCAAAGTCTTCTAGCTTGGAACAAAATATATATGTAATGATATAGTAAGGGTAGTTGACAAATACCTTATTATAGGGGTTGAGTAATAATACAAAAAAAAAAAATGGAAAAACCCACGCAGTAAAATAAAAGTTTTTTTTAATACACAAGAAATCCATCATATTCTTTCTTATTTTCAGCTTGATGTCATAGTTAATTTATGCCAAAAATTCCAACCCGCCAATTAGATGTGACAAATTTTTTTTTTTAGAGTTGATAAAGATGAAATGTTACTTGCCACAATTTTTATTTTATGAAAAATATTTTATTAATGGGATTTTTATTTACATATTTTTTTTTTTTAATTTTATACTGAAAAAGAAAATTTAAAAAAAAAAATGAAAAGCGCATGAAAACGAAAGCGCGACTAATAATTGTAAATTATTTTGTTTCTTTTATAAGCTATAAAGCTAAAATATTCAAAAAATATTATTGATTACTTCAATTAAATTAAGATAGATTAAAGGTTTCTTCAAAATGGCGCGAATTACTTTCCGGTGTGATATTTATTATTCGCTGTTGAAAATTTTCGTGGAGAATGTTTAGTCTAGTCTAGAGCGCAAACACTTCGAAAAATCGTATATATAGGGAAATAGTTGCAAAATCTGGTGTGGATATGTTCAGCAGAAAAAATGCGCCAGTTTGGTAGGACCTTAATATATTAAATACTGATCTAATTTAAATATTGTTGCTATATCTTCAATCTTAATATACATACATATTGTTATGAGCAGGAAGAAACCCAGTTATACAAGGAACAATCGGTGATTTTCTCTAATTTCGTTGGACATTAATATGATAACAACGATCGACAGTGTAGCTGGTTCTTTATATATTCTTATCAAAATATTGAAAGATATATTTAAATTGGACTTTATGGAAACCCTATATAAAAGTGTTGATAAAATAATAATTGGAACAGCAAATTATGTATAAAAGTTGAATACCTTACATAAGATAAAACTTATCTATAATTTTTTTTATCCAACAAAATATTACTAAGATAAGTTCAATTATCGATTATCTTTTAACTTAACAATATTTTTTGTATATTTTTATGTAATTTTATAAATTTTTTTTTTAAATAACTATAATCGATAATTAATAGTTAATTCATAGAATAGCAATTTGGTAAAGTATAAACAAAATTTTTAATTAGTCTGATTTCTATATCGGAACTTTAAACTATTGTGCATAAATATATGTATGTATATCCACATAATGAATATAAATTTATCTCTTAAAATTTTCAGATCAATTTTAAATTTATTGTTTTTATCAGGAAAACTAAAAAAAAAAAACGAAAATACTATAAATTAAAAAAGTTTGTGCATCGATAAAGTTTCAGCAAACTAAACTGAAAAAAAAAACTATGTATTTCTTGTGCAGCTCACAAATCAATTTAAATTATATTGAAGAAACATCAGAGGGGAACATCTTTCAGATAAATTAAAAAGGGGTTATCTGTTTTTTATGTAGTGGATACTTTACACACTTTTCAACCCCAAAAAAATAATTATCACAGCGCGAAGTCAAAGTTTAAATTAAAGAACTCTGGGTATTTCAACAAGAAGTCTATTATTTATCTGAAGAGACGGTAACTGGGTACTGGTAATTAATCATGATTTTAGATTTGCCTAATTTATTTTAATGCATAGAGAGTATAGAGTAATTTACTTGATTCTTATCAAGTTAATTTTAATATTACATTATTAAATACGTACTTTTGGTTAAACGAAAATGGTTAAAAGAGTTTCTTAATTTAATGGAGTTTTTAATTATAATTAATTGTAATCTTTCCTTAATTTTTTTTTAAAATAAAGGTTTTTCATCCAACTTTACAATTATTGTTAAAAAAAATTGACTTTGATACAAATTACTTTTGATTCTTGTAATCTATTTTTTGACCAGAATATTATGCTAATTTATCAAGGGAATTTAAATATTTGTCTCGAACAGTATTTAATTTGTTGGTTGGTTTAAAAGGAGGGACAATTTGATACGTTAATTACCGGGGCGTCTAACATTAGTTGTGCTATACTTATCAGCAAAAGATTGTCGCTCTTATTCCGTAATAAGAAATAAATCTTTAATTAATCTGTAGCTTACCAGTTTGACGGCCTTTTTAATTAATGAATTTTCACGTTTAATTTCATTATATCTCTAATATTGGTTCTCAAATAAATTTTGTTTGCTAAAAATTGTTTATCAAAAGGTTTTTCCGCAAATTTAAATTAAGCTATAATTAATTAATTAACTAATTTAATTATGGAAATAATAATCGCCATCGTTATGTTCACTGCTTTTTAAAATAATAATCAAACTGATCTTTTCAAACAGCACTAAATTGACATAAGTATTTAAAATGCGATATTATACAATTTATTTAACTATGATAAAATATCTGAATTTATATTCTAATTTATTTAGAATTCAATACCAAAAATTCAAATTCGTTTGATCAAAATGACATAATCTGTCTGATACAGAAAATTTCACTTTTATTGCCATTCTAAAAATCGTTTTAAACATCATAAAACTATAAACAAAATATATAACTACATACATATATGTATATGAATTTAAAAAATTCAATTTAAAATACACACAGAAGCTCTTGAAAATAAATTTTCCTATATTTTCGGTTTCACCTGTCAAAGAATCCTTTCACTTTCTATATTAAAGGTTACAACCGTATATAAATTGTATATGTAAGTATAATAGTTATAGATTTTTATACATACACGGATTTATACGGGCAAAAAACCCTTTTTTTTCAAAATGACATTATTAATATTCGCCCTTAGCTCTTACCATAATAATCTCTCTTAATCATAGCGCTCAGGATGGCAAAAAAAATTATATGTAATGAAAAAAAAAGTCCTTCACTTTTTGCATGTCTGCCAATTGCTTTATATTCTTTCATTGGTTTATAATATTTTATTCCCAACTGCGCTTGATGCTATTAATACCATCACAGTTTAAAATGGTTATAAAGTATTGTTACTCCAAAATTATAAATTTTTAATAAAATTTCAAAATTAGGATTGCTTTCATATAATTGAAAGTCAAATATTTTCATTTTCCAATATATTTCTAAACTTAGCTGTCGGTTTGAAAACAGAACTAATTGAAAAAATGCAAATAAAGTTTCGGCAAATTTGAAGATTGTTCTATTACATAACAGCTCGCATAGTAGAGTATGATAAATTTATATAAATTTAGTTTATATATTCTTATGTATATAAGGTTAGGTAAACGTGGCGGCTGAAGCCTCGCATAGACCACATTAGGTCCTTAACGATACCACTATCCTGTGCCTATGGAGGTTTACATACTCCCCTGAAGGTACAAATTGCGGGGAGTTAGACGAGCTGTCTTCGCGAAGTACAAAGGTTTTTGTGCGTTCCGCGAATTGTATGAGTTTTCTCATGTCGCGTCGTGAGACTTCTTCTAGGTTGTTAAAGAGTGTCTGCCCTAAACAGTGCAGTCTTCTTCTGATTAGTGTCGGACAGTGGCACAGAATATGCACTAGGGATTCGTTCTGTCCTGGTTCTTTGCAGTTTCTACATTCGCTGGTCAGTGATATTTTTAACCTCAATGAGACGGGCCTCTCTGAATTCTTAGTATCACTATAAATAACACACAATATTTTTAGAGATCTCTTTCAATTTAATTTTTTTAAACTGTGCCAAAACAAATATAGTGCAACATATCATAGTAAAAGGTTATATGTTAAAAATATGGAAAATGTAATGATAAAACTTAATCATCCAATAAATGGGAAATGATGGTGGTTGGTTGTCTGCGTTAAGTTCTAGGTGGTGTATAAACATATACATATATACATATGCTTATATCTTTATTCAATGAGCTAAATTTCGTCTAAAGATACTTATAAATAAAGAAAAGCAGGTAAGATTCAGTAAATTCAATAATATTTTTATTGTACTTGTTTTATTTATTGCTCAGTGTAACATATGTAATATGTCTTTATGGTTATTATCATAAAACTAAGTGTTCGCAAGTAATTTTTTTATACAAAACTCAGGAAGACTTCGGGAAAAATATGAATTCTAATTATAAATTTGGTAAAAAAATATTCATATTATTTATAGTTTATAAAATTAGGCGGAGGTTAGCGTTTATTTTATTCAATTATTGAATTATTCAAAATTAGAAATAGCTAATTAAAGCTGTGTTTTTTTCAATCGGGTCAGGATCAAGGTCTCATTTTTTATATAGAAACAACAACAACATAACCCAAACATTTATCTGGATCAGCAAAATGAGACCCAAATAGATTTTTATATGGAAACAAAATTAGAGAAAAAATCTTTTTTTAGTGATTTATTTTTTACTGTTAAAATACTGTTAAAATATAAAATTTTTTTAAAATATATGTTGCTAGATGTTATTAGGCTTTTTTAAAACTATTTTATATCTACATAAAAATAAAATTATGACAAACCGGTCCCACCTGTTCAAATTTATGAAACCCGAATATATGATCCTTATTGTTTTTTTCAAACCTTGACCCTGACCCGTTTGAAAAAAACACAGCTTAAGTCATTTTTCAATTAAATATAAAATTATAGTGAATATTTTAGAAAAAAATATTTTGAGTATGTCTATATAGGCACCACTAAAAACTTTATGTCTCGAGCAGAATCAACGCAGAATACATACGCAGCCAACATAAGAAAACGCAGCCTACATAAGAAAAAAAATTGTCGACCACAATGAAAAGTAGTGTTGCTGCGTTATGTAAATTTCACAGATATTTATTTTGCTTTTTTTTAATGAAATTTTAGAGAAATTTTTGAAAACTCATTATTTTTTTTTTAATTTACACGCTTAATAAATTTCTAACCCGCAATCATCAAAAATAAATTTGAAAGGATAATATTTATGACATTCACCGGCGTTGCCTGCGAAAAAAGTTAAAAGTTGGTTAACTTTTTTTTCGATTCTGCGACGAGGCTGCGTTTGTTATAATCGGTTTCATATGTTTTCATACATTTTAACTTTATTGACATATCTTATGTAGACTGCGTTATGTATTCTGCGTTGATTCTGCTCGGGGTTTTAAAATTAATTTAAATAATTTTATGAATTAGCTATTTAGCTATACTATCTATCGTTCATCGTATTTGTTAATATAAATAAAATTGTTTCATATTTTCTCATTATTGCAGACAATGATTGCAATTTTTGCGATTATTTTCATATTTTACATTTCAAGTTCAGGAGAGATTAATGTACATATTTTATTTTATAATGAGAATGATACATGATTTTGTATAATAGTAATAATTACATATAAAATATATTTTAATCCGAGGGGTAATAGACTTCAATTATTTTGTATAATTACCCCAATTATTATCAAAAATTCACAAAAAAAAACAAAATAACTTACTGTAAATGAAAATATTTATTCATTCAGATTCTGAAAATAGAGATTTCAGTCTCTAATTTCGTATATAGAAAAAAAGTATTAGACAAATATTTCTATATTTTTAACCAACATGAAAAAAGAGTCCTAGTAAAATAAAATATTTTTTTTTTGTTTCTATAACTTGGGCAAATTAAAAGATTTTTCAATTTCCTTTGGTTAATTTTGTTAAGAACTAAAATTAAAATGTCGCGTCAATAGATATCAAATTTGTCTATACTGGAGAGTTACGATTTCTTTACGAATTACGAATTATTTAGGGTAATATATCGACATTCTCCAATATAGGTAAATTTGGTGGCTAAAGGACTGGGAATAAAAATTAACAAACCAATTTCAAATATCTTTTAATTTGCCCAAGTTATAGCAAACTAAACTAGAAAAAAGTCTGAAAATAGGAAGCCACCTTTTAAATGCTTAACAATAATGACTGATAAATAATAAAGACTTAAATTCGGTAAATGAATAATTTATATCAAAATGTATTTAACTGCAAAAATTATTGTTCAGAGGCTAACAGAAATTGTATTATAAATACTATGTATAACAATTCTATATTTGACCGAAAATGTCATACCCCACAATTTACCATAATATCTTCACAAAATACATATAATATGGTATACATTTTTGATGAAAAATGATTTAGAGAATATCAATTATTCTTCCTAAGGACACAAATACATTAAGTTTCCAAAAAGATTACCGGTAATTTAATCAAACATTGTTTGTTTTTGTGCATGATTTTGGAATATTATTGCGGGTTGTTGATTATATCGTATCGTATTAATTACATTAAAACCCTTTCTAATATTGTAATGTTCTTAAATGTAAATATAAGCTACAGCTTTAATGTTTTTTCCTTGCCTTTGCTATTAAATACATAAAATTATAATAATTATTATTATAAATTTATAGTGTTAAGATTTAAGGTAATCTTTTGGAATAATTTGATATTTTTGGAATTAATTTATTTGATTGTGTTTAGGAAAATTGATTAGCATTCTTTGTTGCTAAAAAATTAAATGTTAATTCACAATTTATATTAATGCTTTAATTTTGCAACTTAAATGATATAATATTTTCATTTTGTATTATTTTTAAAAATTTTAAATTTTACATATAGTAAGTACTCCATTCTTTGATTGTATTTATAAATTTAAAGTGTAAATATTTAAAAAAAAAATTTATTAAACATTTTTGTAAAACAAACTTGTCCAATATCCGAAACATTTCTATTTTATCGTATGTATTTATAAATACTATTTATTTCAGAACTATACTGCTCCTCCGTATATGAAGTAAAGTTAAGTCCTTGATGATATTTTTGAATTACTAATGCATATGAAGAAGTGATTTGTAAATAACAAAACTTTTTATAGTAATAATAATTTTTCTTTTCTAACATTATGGAAATCATAATTTCTAATAAAATGTTCACAATGTAATTTCGATTCAATTGACATATGTAATATGTAATTTTTAGCAATTATTATTCATCAAAAACAAATAATCTATGAATTATGCATACATATAATGTAATGTATTCGAAATTTCATTTTGTATTTTTTAAAGGAATTTTAAAAGAATTAAAGATCGATGAATTTTCCTAAAATTATTGAAATCGTTGAAATTTTGCAGTTTTTTTAAAATAAACATTTGCAGTCGGGCAATTTATTACACAGACTGACGATTTATGGTCGAGCAATTAAAAGAATTTAAATTTTACTTTTATATTTGATTTAGTTTTTAACATATTTTAAAATAATTTTCAATAGAAAATTGTTTTCACAAATATGCAATTATAAAAGTTATTAATCCTATTACTTGGTTTTGTTATTTCTATTAAGTAATAAAGTAATTTACACAATCTTTTTTTTTACTTTATTTTGCTTTTGCAGTATAAAAAATTATTGGAATTCGAGCAATAAATAAAATACAATTAAAATAATTCCTTTCTTTTAGAAAATCCTTTACGAATACTAAAATTTTCAAGTCAAGTATGTACGTATGAGAATTGTTTTTTATTTTTCATATAAATCTATTTCGTTTTACTATACATTCGTTTCAGTGTTCTTCTAGGATAAGGTAAAATAAATAGGTAAAAAGATAACTAAAAAATTTACATAAACCTTGAAAAGAGAAATTAAGGGGACTTTTTTGTATATAAAATATCCATAGTTAAATGAATTTATTCAGTTTTTAGTCTAGTTTTTTTTTTTTTTGTCTTTTTTATTCTTATCTAATTTCCTTTACAGCTTTATACTTTCAATTTAAACACTTTGCCATACGTAAAATTCATTTATTTTTCCTATATAGAAGAATTTTATTTTAAAGGCTGTTTACACTATGTCGTGTAAATCAGTTTAAATCATTCGATGCTGGTAAATTCAATATAAGTCATCCGGTAATTATTCAAATGTCCTGTCAGATGTGGTCCTGCCTCATAGAAGACTATATTTGGCATTGGCATTATATTTTAACTGGGAATTTTATATGTACGTAAAAATTCCGCACGTTAAGTAACTAACCTAATGTTCTTGAAATATCTGTATATTTTTCACGGAAATTTCCTTATCCATGGCCAAACTTCGATATTATGGATTATAAGTTTTATAACGAAATTTAATCATAAAATATATTTTTAGCTTATAATTCAGTAATTATTCGAAAGGCCGTTTAATATTCACAGTGTGAATAGATTATTAAGCTTTTTGTAGCACAACTAAATTTTATACAATTCTTTATACGTATACATATTACTTACTGTATATATAACGATACGGATTTGGCAAGATAGTATAATTAATTTTTTTTTTATAATATTTTTTTGTTAAAAAGAAATTATTTTAAATCTCTACGTAATTAAAAACGGATACAATGAATATTTTAATAATTTTAAACAAATAAAATTAATTGTGTATTCTTTTTTCCCAGAAATAGGTTAGTGAAGATAAGTTCAACATTGTAATATTTATTTTGTTCCAATTTAAATTTAATATTTTAATAGAAAAGTAAATTTAAAAGAAATAATATAATTGAGATAACATTTGAAATTTTCTTTTAGAGACGGTCGAATTTAAGTATATTCCTAATGAGGATCGATATCAAATCCTGGATTATCAAAATTCTGTATTTTAAAATATTGTATTTCAGGATCCCGGAATTCAAATACGGGATAAGTTTTGGTCTTAATATTAAAAATTAAAATTTAAATACTTAGTGCAAATCCAGAAGCACGAAACGACTTGTTTGTGATGGGATGGATATTGGTGAGCCCAACACATTTCTACATTCCCAAGCAATGATTTAACATTAAACACTCTGGAATTAATGAAATTGCTTAGTTTTGCATAATAATTAAAATGTGAAACTCGCTGTGTTTATACCCGTTTTGAATTTATTTCAATGAAAAAAAGATTTATTTTTGTCGTATGAGGAAATTTTTTAGTATTCCTTGTATATTGTTTACTCAATATTCCTTATTTACTTTGAACTTATTGTAAAAAGTTCACACCTCTTTGTTTGCTTCTATATTTTAAGTTATGTATATAGACAAAAAAGTATATTATGTAAAACAAAAGCATAATTTCGTACATAATATCTACAGAATTATGATAAGTACTTTTTTTTTAAATCTAACACTGGGGTTACTTTGTTTCCGAAGGACAAATAGATTTGAAGATGTTAAGTAGATCAAGAGGGTCTTAAGTTATGTATAAAATGTCTCAGGAACCTTATGAGTGTGATTGGTATTTTCGTAAAAATTATAATTCAAAAATTATTTTGTATATAAATTTTCTAAACAACAGATTTAATTTTTGCACAATATTCCTTTTTTAAAGTTACTGGCTTGATTGTAAAATAGGGTTCGCAGTTTGCTTAATTTTTTACAGAATTTATTTGAATTTGATCAGACAGATAATTATATTTTTCTACGAATATTCAGTTTTCATTGAATTCGAACAGAAGATTTATTAATTATTTTCGACATTTAAAATATTAACGTTTTTTTTTTTTCAATACCAAAGTGCAATATTAAATATACATTTACTTGTACGTTTCAATTACACCAAAATCAACTTTGTATGTCTATCACTGTTAATAATTTGTGACATGTTAAATCATTTATAATTTCATTCCCTGGCGTATTAACCGAAACTTTCTTTCTACAACTTTTCGAGAAAAAAAAGTAACGTATGTACGTATGTTTTAATGCAACAGGACAGAAAGCAGCAGGGTTAACTTTAATATAATTATTTCGTCAAAGGAAAAAAAAAACAATCTTACAAAGAACTATTTTCAAGTGATATTACCACCAGTCATAAAAGTTTCTAATCTTTTATCGAACTTTTCTGACATCGTAATAATCTTGCTTAACAAAAAAAAAATTATTATGTATACATATTGAAAAAAAAAAATTACAAACTATGTAAGCCATTAAGAAATTATTAGGGTAATAGAATATGGTTTACAAAAAAAATCTTAACCAGTAATACAAAATTCTGTCAATTCTAAAAGTCCAATCAAAATGTATTAATATATAATAAAATAGAGTACATTTTATCAGTATGTACTATAAAAGGGGTTTATTACAAAATTGTATGATCCTTCACAGTAGATGGTTAATTCGCAGCATAGAAAATAGGAATTGCAAGATCTTATTCAATAGTGGAAAAATGCCTGTTGATATTATATGCCACAAAAAACCAACAAATTTTATTACATTAAATTTTTTTTTTTCAGTAAACAGAGGCTTATAGTTTGGAGGGCATTCAAAATTAGCTTAATTTTCATATATACAAGAAATAATATCAATCGATGACTCCTATTTATACATCCGAGTGCAATGAGCTGTAGAAGAAAATATTTCTTTGTGCAATTTTAGATTTCTTTTACAATTATTCTAAAATTTAGAAATTTAATTTATCTGTATGTAATTGCTACGTAACCCTCACTCATATGCCTACGCAGTACTGTACTGAATGAGTACTGTGAGTACTGTGAATGGTCGTCCTCTACACTTTGACTTTGTTTAAGTAAAAGTGTCAAAATCTTAGATTACAAATTCACAGTACACCTTTAACGACAGTTACGAACCCCTTAACTATTTTGTAATACAAAAATAATTTACTTGAAAAATCAATTTTCGCTAAAAAAAATTACCAAAAAAAAAGAAAACAGCGATAGTCTAACTAAGTCTAAGGGATATGCACGACAACATTAATCTTAACAAAGAAATATTGAAATGCATGGATTCTACCGCTGTTAATAATATAGTTAGTTAGATGTCCTTCTATATTTTTATCAGTCTATATACACAATTTAAAGGAAATCAAAATATGTATTCACATGTGTAACCTTTCTGCCAAACATTTGGCTACCATTAATCAATTACATGGCATGATAGTGTGGTCCTTTGAGTAAAAAAATCTAATACGACCTGGTTGGGTGAACATTTACGGTAGTTTCATTTTTTTTTTTTTAGGGTAAGAAACCAACCGAAAACCAGCACGGAAGTTAAGATTTAGCTCATGGGGTTAGGTTTATGTATAACTATAAAATAAATATATATTTTATATTTTGTATGTCTGTTGATTCTTTCGTTTACTCTAACTAAAAGGATTTGCAGTATATAGTCCCTATATAAAAACTACGGTGCGTTTTAGTTCAGTTTATATTTTCCTTATTTTTTTTACTCTTATTTTGATTACAAAAATGAAATTATGGTCTGATGGGTATACGAATTTTTGGCGACATTGCATAACAATTTTATATCTATATATAGAAGAATATTCTTGATTATATTTTTAGGGTGCACAAAATCATATTCAGTGATATATTAATATAAATGTATTTTTACTATAATTCTGGTATAATAGAAAATATGTTGCAAAAATTGAAAGTCTCTGGAGAGTGTCAAAAACATAAAACTAAATTAGGTTATGATTTATGTAAGCCGAAAAAAAAAACTTTTATGAAATTGAAATATAGAAGTAATAGAGTATTATGGAGTTATTAATATTTTTTTTCTATTGGTTTTTCTTATATTTATATTTTAAATAATGAATAAAAAACATAATTACTGTAAAATAATTTAATTTCATTTATTATCTAATTTTTAATATAGCTATTAATGGTCTAATAAACCGAAAAAATAAATATTCTAATTTGAGTACTTTTCTTACAATTATGTAATTTTTGTAAGTATTATGTATATACATAATAAACTTATACAGCAATGTAAATATCAAAGTTGGAAAAATGCTAAAGGTGGATATTCCAATTGTTGACAGCAATTGATTCACATCTCTTTTTATAAATAATTTCTGCACTACGAACAAATCTATGATTCGGACAAACTTATGATTCGGAAAAAAACAATAAAACTCTTTTTGTGTGCCGTATAGGTCTATACTTTTATCGAGCTGCTGAGCCAAGATGAATAAATTAAATTGCTTACAATAATTTTTAGGGTTTCTTCATAACTTACTTAATTAAGCATATCTCTTCTATATTATAGTACAAAACGAAGCAATACGCCACTTCATAAACGTCGAACTAACTAAGTTCTGCGAATGTCGCGTATACATAAACCAAAATTGTCTGCCTGTATATGAAACTGTATATGAAAATGTTTGGGTACTGTTACTGTTGTATGGTTTCTAAAAACTTGTTATTTAAATCCATTTGGTAGCCTTTTTAAATATAAGTTTTTATTTTTATTAAGTTTTCACGATCTAATTCTTTTTTTTTTCAGGCACTGATAAAAGTTTAAAAATTAGACTCGAAAATAAAAGCTTTCTTTTTTCATCCATGCTGATAAATTTTTTTATTGGCTTTTATAAGTTAAATATAAATGCTGACCATACAAAAAATGTTTAAATATAAAAGTATTTTGAATTCATCACTCTGAAAACCTTTTTATCTATTCTAAATTTTAAACATACAAAAACAACATCATTTTTGCATATACATATACATAACATTTTTTTCCACAATTCTTCCTTTTTTTTTTTTGCTATACTTTTTCGATTATTTAAAATAAGCTGGCAGGACATTAAAAAGACATTTTTAAGATTTTTTCTTATGCTAACAATACGGCAAACATAAGTTTCCTTATTATACGAAGCATAGCAAAAAAGAAACAGTATAACATTAAAATATTATAGTTGTTTGGGAGTTTTTAAAATCTAGTCCTGGCACAAGTTCAGCTTTTTTTTCTTTTAGAAAAAAAAATGGAAAAAAAAATGTTTACCATAAAATTCTGCTATCAAGGATAAAATTTTTTTTGTGGATATTATGAAATCCATTTTCCAAATGTATATAAAACAAAAAAAAAATTGTATGACAGTATCATTATAATAATAAGTAAAAGTGATGTTGTGTTGTTAGTATAGTTGTTTAAACTTCTATTTGATTATTTTGTGTCTTTTTTTTTTGTTATATACGAAGGACGAGATGGTACAAATTATGAGTTTTTAAAAAGAGTTTCGATATTTTAGAAAAAATTGTGCAGTTTTTTTATGCATAGAAAAGTTTTTTTAAATATATTTTCAAAAAGTTTGTAAAATATTTTTTAATCGAAAATCTAGGAAAATGCTTGATTGGTGGATGATGTATGGAAAACAGTTGATAATTTTATATGAAAAATATAATTTTTACCAGTATTTTGATCAATTTAATTAAATGCATAATGATCATATAGTTCGCGGCTTTCTTAAATTTTGATAAGGAAATCATAAGGAAATTGAACTTTTGCTTTGAAGGTTTGACCATTTATAAAAATTTTGTAAAAAATATTTCTTATTGTTTTGTATATTAGTTTCCAATTAGTTTACAAACTGTCAAAATTCATATGTACAGAAACAACGATTTAAGGAATAATGTATTATGTCAATTCGTAATTTTTATATGTTAGAACTAAGTTTATATAATTAAGCTCATAGATTTGCTTAAATCCAGTCTAACATATTGCCCCAATGTTAAAAATTAAAATCTTTCAATTAAAATTGTGAAAAATATAATAACATGTCAAAATTATGTTAACCTAACCTAATTAGATCATAAATATTCATTGAAATATAAATAATATCTTAAGCAAATCAATGTACAAATTGAATTAAATTTCACAGAATAAAAATTTAATACTTAAAACAAATTTTTAATAATGTCCTATGTAAATTTTTCCTTTATTTATTTATATTATAAAATTTTTACTTTTCTTTTTTTTTCCATTTCATATAAAACTAAGTCGAAATATACACAAAGTACAAGAAAACTTTTGAATTAATATTCATCTTAACTATGTAATATGTACAATTTTATCTATGTATACTTACATATATATTTATAGTATAGCCTGATTTAAAGGACTCAAAAGTTTAGTGTCAAAGTTATTAGGAATTAATTAGGAAAAGTTTTCTTTTTATATTTCAACATAAACGTAAAAATAAAAGTTTTGTGATGATTTTTTTTTTGTTCTTCTTATTTTTTTTACAGATAATTTTTTTGATAAAATAAGAATTTCCATTTCACATTTTTCTGTCTCTCTGTCTGTCGGTTTATTTTATTTTAATGCGACTTTAAAAAACTGGGAAATTGTATAACGAACCTGTGGGGTAGAAAAATTAATTAAATTATGAATACGTATAGAAGATGCTATAAAATTAGTTGTTGTCAGCTTTTATGGACTTTGTCTTTAAATCGAAATTTAATACATTTCATTACAAATTTTGGATATAATTAGGAAGAAAATTAATCGATCAAAACTATCATGTGATCGATAAATATAATTACTGCATTTTATGAGTAATGAGCGGTCTACAATACCGTATAACTATTATTAATTGAATTCAAGTTTTTGCAATTCAAAATATATTGAATTGCAAATATATTAATTTGGCACCCACAAAATCCAACTAATCCATAATGTAAAAACTGCGCGTCCTTTTCCATATTTTTAAGGATGTACGTACATACACTTATTTGGGTACAATCTCTAAACTGATATAGAGATGCAAAAATTGAATATATAATACTTGGGAAATGCAAAATCTGGTGTTTCAATTAAGAAATTCATGTCCGTTCCTTTTTAAATTTGCCAAGGAAAGTTTTCTCTGTGCTGATTCCTTTTTTTTTTGTGCTTTTGTTGGTTTCAATTAAAAACGAGTATTTTAATTAAATTTATTTCAAAAGTATAATATTTGCTGTTAAGATTTCAGTTTTATCTTCTTCTTTTTTTGTAAATGTGGTTCAAAAGTTTTTATTTAGATATAAAATTTTCCACTATAAATTATTATCACACAAATTTTTTTTAATATAATTTTTCAAATTAGATTATTTAAGTTACAAAATTAAATTTTAAAAATTTTTTTAGAATTATTATAAATACTTTAAAAAAACAAATTTTACAGAGAGAAATAAAAATAATTCTGGGTGAATAAGAATAAGTTTAAATATAATTATAAAATATAGCAAGGATTTGACACAATATTTGCAAATTATTTTATTTTATTTTATTGTAGAAATAAAATAAAAAAAAATTTTTATATAGAACATTTAAATGTTTATGAAATAGATTCATTATCGATTAGATTAATTAACACTATAATATTTTTCTTTGAAAATTCGAAAACTTTGTGTTAATTTGATCAAAAATTATATATACAAGAAAACATGTATGTATTATTGTTCTATGTAGCCTTAAACCCCAAATTATAAAAGTACCCCTAATAATTATCAATATATACAATAATATTTTCATTTTTTTTTCCAATTTCTAATATTATTTTAATTCAATTCAAATAAAAGGCTATAATACACACACGCACATTAATTTATATTAAGTTAATTATTATGCGAAAAACGCAATATTGCGTGTGTGCACTTATATATGTTTTTTTTTTGTTTTCAACCGCAGGACAAATAAAAATGGCGTGTGCCAGTGTGTCATACATAATTTCCAACAATATTAAAAGAAGTAATAAACATACATAATATATAAGTGATGGGCTTTATCGAACATAAACTGGGATTTACTTTGGAAAATTTTATTTATGAGATAGTTTACTGAAAAACGAAAAGTTTGAGATTGTTTATTGAAAAACTGTGAGAAAGAGCAGAACAACATTATGGATTGATATTCCTATTTTCCTATTAAGTATAGTTACTTTGTAACTCAAATATTATTCCAAAATTATAATTATGAATTATGTCCTTGTTCTGATAGGAAAAAGCATACGAAATACTACTTTTGAGCAATGTATCCATACAGAAAATCTAAGTAATTCATTAATATTAAACAATAAATTCAAACAAGTTCTCGATCAATAAGTAAAACACAATATTATGATGATCGATGTAATTGCAAATTCAATTTTTAAGTATACATACATCAATGAAATTGAAAATGAATCAAAGTAAACAATTATTCAATTTATTACATCATGATTTAAGAATGCATTATCTTTGTAAATATAAATGTATACATTATTGAACAACTCTATATATCTTGCTATAGATTTTTTTGATTTATTTATGTATTTTACTTCTAATTTACAATAAGGATATTTACATAATGTACTTAGTAAAGTAAATATTCTTTCCCGAATACTTGAGTTACTACTACATTGAACTAAAGATTGCCATAATTACTTATTACATTAATGTTTGATCAAATACATATAAAGTAATTCAAAAGTACTTACAAGTAGATAATTTTTAACAAAAATTAAACAAACAATATCAATTTTTAATCATATTTAAATATATTTTCAATGCTAAAATTATGACGAAATAATATAATAATAAAAAATATTATTGTAGCTTTCAGACATACAACGTAGACTAAAAATGATGATAAACTGCTGCAGTGAGCCGCCAGAAGGGCGAAAAAAAACAGACTTCAAATTTAGGGGTTGCTTTTATTTCGATTATATAAAAAAATATTGACCTTTTATAGAACATTTATACAAAAATAAACAAATTAAATATTATATTTATTCCAAAGAATTGGAGGGTAAATACAACATAAAAATATTAAGATTTATTCAAAATAATCACATTATATTTCTTTATTTGCTGTCAATGGGTGGCTCTAAATTCGTTGAATAGTTTTTAACTATATGTGAATACCTATGGATATATAGATTGTTAATAAACATTATGCAAGCTCTGTTAATGGGGATATATACATATACGAGTATAAAGTTGAGTAATAAGAAAACAACTGATTATTATATAAGTTTTATTTTTAGATTGTGAAGACGATCTGGAGATGATAAACATAACTACATTTATGTATGCAATAGTTCGAATTTTAGAGCAATAGGAGATAAATAAAATATGTTGTATACATATAAATTATATTTGTACATATTATAATGTCTCGTTCATAGATTGAAAATGGAGGATTTTGGATCAAAATACTATGCTAATAGACTATACTAAACTTTTATCAAAATCTATACTTTTATTCAAATAATTTATAATTTGGAACAAAATTTAAATTAGCCATTAGCTCTTAAACTATAATTGTTATTTATATAAACGACAAAACATATTAATACCAAAAATGAAATTATTCCATTTTAGCTTCACTTATTAACTTATGATAACCACCATAAATAAATTATATGTACGGAAAAAAAAAATTCTATATAATTTTTTTTTTCTTCGGTTTTTCATACTTTTATTAATGTCCGTCTGTCCCTTTCCATATTTCCATTGATTATGTTATTTTTTGACTTGTTCTATTTTTTCTTTATTTTTGTTTTCTCTTGATTTTCTGATTTCTGATAGTGGCAAAAATGGCTCATTTCGCCAAATCCAAGGGGTCATTTCATAATATGATAATATTTTGTGTTTTGTATGTAAACATCAAGGATTGCAAATATTAAAAAGGAAGAAGTAAAAATTTGCTATTTTTATTTTATTTTGGTTCTTTTTGGGTCAGAAAAACTAATGAGTTGTGATGAGATTAATATTTTTTTTTTTTCTTATTTTGCTTTAGGCATTGGCCATAAACGATAAATTACAATAATAGTGATATAGTTTTATGATTTGATTATAATGCTCGTATTTATATATTATTTATATATAATATTATCAATGGGAATGGGATAGATACTATAATGATCAATAATTTTATAAAAAAAAAGTAATATTAGGCATTACGAATCTCTTCATATTAATTGTTGTGGATAGTCTTCACCACTATTTTATATTCGTTTCAAAAAGGACCACATTCCATATTTTCTCTGTAGCAGATAGAAACTAAGCTAAAAGGTACCTTATAAGTATTAAACTTATAATTTGATTATATTTTATAACTGGTTACTCTTATAAAACTGGATCAACTTAGAAGGACATTGATGCCTCGCCGGCAACAGAACAACCTAATTAATGTACATTGCACACCAAGCCAGTGCCGTTCTTTACAACATGTTGGGGGTTTATGGCCTTATTTGAAGTCTTATATCTTCGAAGCCTCGATTTCTATATCATATTATTTTACTATACTTAATTTCACGGTACTAATTTAACATCCACTACCGACACCCTTAAAAATTTTTTTACGTGAAAATCGATTGTTGTTTTCTTAATTATCAATTAATTTCATGAAAACTATAAAAATTGTATTACGGTAATTCATAAATCCATATATTGATCCTTAAAGTATCTTACTGGCGACATATAATTTCGACATTATATAAAAATTGTTATTTAATTTTGTTTGATTTCAAACTTTTGTATAACCCAAAAAAAAAAAAAAAAAAATATTTAATTATATTTTAATAAAATTTTATATAAATAATAAGATAATATTTATTGCTATTTGACAAACATAGATTTTTCTCATCATAAAGTTAATTATTTTTATTTTTGGGTATAAAATATAAAAATCATATTCCAATTATTTCCAATTTCCAATTTCAGGAAATTCGATATGTCAGCGAAAAAGTTTTTAATTGAAATTGTTTTCTATTTAGAATTTTTTTTTTTTCACTAAATTTTATTAAATGTTTTATTAAAAAAAATTTTTTTAGCTTAATGTTTTTTTGTTTTGTTTTGAAAAGCTTATGTCCAAAATTGTTTATTTAATTTTCTATTTTCTTTTTTTTTTGTTAAATAAATAATTTTCTCATTTAAACTATTTGACAATAATTAAAAAAAAAAATGAAAATATGTTTTATTTATTTTTATGCTTTTATTTAAAAGATTATATTATATATTTTTTTATTTTCCTTATTTTTCTTGAAAATGAAAAACAAACATTTTTTTTTTCGAATTACCAATTTATCATTTGCAAGACATGAACCAAAAAAAAAAACAACTTAAAAGTATATATATATAAGATAAATTTTAATATATATATCTAGAAAAGGAAAAAGAACTGAAATAAAACTAGGATAAAATCTAATGTTTACTCTATAAATTGTGTGTGCATAAAGAATTCATGTTTCTTTGTATATATCTTAGAGAAGATACAAATCTATCTTACTCGTCTCTAACGTATCTTTTTTTTTTTTTTACCTGAATATGGGAGAAATGTTAAAATGTCGTATGGAAAAAATAAATAAAAATGATATAAATTTTTTTTTTGTTGTTTTGTCATGGGAGTATATCAAAGATATTATCCTGTTTATCGGTGTAAATCTTAAGCAACATATTTGAATTATCATTAAAAATGAGGGTAAACCTAATTTTTAAATACTACACTATGATTTAGGGGTTAAATTAATGTATACGATTTTATAATAAAAAAAAAATAGCTTAAGAAGATTATTTAATAAAGATAGTATTTTCTATTTTACGTTATTTCTTAAATTCGGTATTTTTTTGTGGAAATTTTGTATTTATCAAAGGTTTCACTGAAATCTGTCAATGAAATAATGCAGTACTTAACCACATAATCATGTTAAACATATATTAAACTGGTTTAATGAATGCATTGACACTAAGCAGAATTTCATCCAACAATTATTTTAATAACATTAAAGGTATGCTGTTTTTCCTTTATTTGCACCATGCTCTGTGTTGCGTTCATTACTGTTGTGTTAGGTCTGCCACTGTTATCAGTCAAATAAATTTTAATTTTCGACAAAAAATTAATAGCAAAGACAATATCTAAATGTAAAATATACTTTCTCTGAAGTTTCCAAGCTAATTGCCATTAAACCAAAATTTTAAATATGATTTGTTGAATTTCGTATCTTTAAAATGTTCATTACCATTTTCAGTAAATATTTATAGTCTTGCTATCCCTTAAAAAGTATTTGATCGATAGTAAAATTCATATTCCTGCAGACAATATAAGCAATTTTTGCATTTAGATATTTTTAATCGTAATATACCATTTATAATTTATTTGTCTTTATTCAAATGATTGACTATATTATAGTATAATTAATTAATAATTATTGATTATATTGTTCAGGGCAAAACTTTGGAAATTAAATATTAAATTTTAATTAATAATTTCAGAAAATGCCAATTTTATCTCCTGTATTATGGTTATTTGGTCAAAAAAGTATTCTTGACTTGCAAATTTAAACTAAAATTACTGTTGAATTTTTATGTTTGTACAAATAGCAAAATAAAATTTAAATATTTTAATATGTTTGAAACTTAATTTTAAGAATATTTTTTGTAATATTGTTATTTAAGAAAACTCAATCATACTATTAATGTTTAATGAGAATTCGTAAAGTCTTGAACATTAAATCAAGTATCTGTATTTGATGAAGCATTAATTTATATTTAATTCAAAATGCAAATTTAATTTTATACTATTAATTAGATTATTATTTTATGTTGCCAAATCCGGCATACACATATAATCTAACAAATATGAAATTTCTCGAATCATATTTATTATTTTTATATCAATTCTTCACATTTTACTTTTTGCAATTACATATATTATAAATGTAGATAATAGTTCAGATTAAGATAGTACTGCTGTATACCAAACAGATATAAAAATTCACAACATATTTGAGTTTGAGTTTGTGTATACCTACCATATAACAATAAACTACCCTAAAGGCCTACTTACACCAATAACACAAATACTAAATGCGAAAATAAAAATACTAAAATTGCATGACTGATACAAATATATATATGAGAAAGTATTTGATCAAGGGTTTTTTGAATGCTTTATAAAATATGAAAAAAAAAATGTTGTTAAAGAGAGTTACGAAAAAAGGGTACACAGTTTACTAGGCATGCGCTGAAATATTCGGCATTATTAATATATATTACAGTGGAGTAGTTGGTTGGGATGTGCCTTAAAATACTGGATTGATGTTAACATACTAACAATATTCTAATTAAATTAAACTAAAAAATACTCTTTGTCGACAAATTGCTCTATCGTTACATACTATATGGATAACATGATTAATGTGGTTAAGAATTTTGAATAGTTTATTAAATAGTTTATCTTTCATATTTCATATTAATCGTCAATTTGTTTTAATACTGTAGTACATTTTCTTGATTAATTTTTAATTAAATTTAAGACATTTTTTAGAATTGTTTAGTAGGATTTAATTAAATTTACAATATTTGGATTAAAAAGTATTGCAAAAACAAATTTATTATAAAAAAAAATGAATTACTCCTTAATAACACAACCCCTGAATATAATCAAATCAACTTAAAATATAGCTATCTCTTTTACGCTAACATTATACACCATTTTTACGCAGGATTATTATTACCTAGAGAGAGTAAAATGATACTAAATCCTCTCCTCAACGTCTCTCACATATCCTTGCAATAAAAACAGTTCTCTACCAGCCAAGTTAGTCCTGATATCGTTTAATAATTTTGCTGTCGTGTATTTTGTTTTTTTTTTGTATAATTGTGAGAAAAATTCGTGAAAAATTCGTGCAAATAATAATTAAAAAACAGAAAAGAAACTAAATTTTCAATTAACCAATAAATTAAAGAATATAACAAATTAAGTGCATTTTTTATTTAGTTTCTTTTCCATTTTTATGTCGATTATAAACGCGAATTATAAATTTAATGAGGTTATAAACTAGGAACCAAAAAAAAAAAAAAAAAATATTGCCAAAAAATTCTACTTCTATTTTATTTCTGTAATTTCCTTGATTTACGGGGTAGAATTGAGTTCTTTTTTTTATTCATAACTCTGTATTAGTGTGAAATGTTCCTGGTGTTTCCTTAATAATAAAATATAAACAACGTAAAAAATGGCACACCGTTTATAAGTATGTGTGTGTAACATTTTTATTGTTCTTTTTTTGAGAATATTTTAACATCAAATACATAAAAAATAATAATAATAATAACAAAAATTTATAATTCAGAAACTTTCTAATCAAAATAATCAGTAATATCTTTAAAACTATGTAATTTAATATCAAATTAAATTGAATTTTATATAGAAAAATGATTTTTTAATTATGTGGCTAATAAATTTTAAGAATCAATAGAAAGAAACTGTCAAATAACGTAAGTGTCTAAAATTTTGAATTATGGTTAATATGTTAATATAAAACATAATTTTACTTTTAATATAAATTTTATAATTTGTAATAAATTATACGATAGATAAATCATCTGTTTTCTCATTGTTATACACAATATATAACAATATAAAATTTCATACCAAACATAACCTAAAATTGATATAATTTTTGTATTCCTTTTTTCCCTTCATGAATATTGATTTAAAGGTGAACGAAAGTTTCGCAGAATTTATTTTTATTATTTTTTTAACTACAAATACACAGGTGCGCATACATAAAAGTATGAGATTTTTTTTAGAATGTGTGTAGTTTAATTTGCAAAAAAAAAAAAAAATATAGTGTGTATCAAAAGTATGTGAACAATTTACTATTATTCCCAGTTTATATTATTTGAAAATCTAATTTTAAAGTATAGGCATAGCTTAAGCAAAATGGATCATGAGACTTGAAATTATAGAATGTAAGTCATCGATAGTGACGTACAACGAACCTTTCATCGTCTAACTACATATAGATATACAGAATTTCCCACCTTGAACCAACCAACCATTGTTTATAAATGGAATATTGTTGCGTTAGTATATTATGATCCGAATCTGGTATAGACATGTATATTACTTTTCTATCTTAAATTGATGTTTAAATTACAGACAGTATAATATATTATAATAATAAAACTTCGACTAGTACTGATAGCTGACTTCACTCTCATACGGTTTGAACGAAGCTGTATATAAAATATTACATATATACGATTTTGGTATGAATCTGCAACTTCTTGCAAAAAATTTAATATTCATCATTACATAGTATAGTTTTTAATATTAGTAGATTATCGATATATAGATTTCACAAATTCATGTACACTTACAGATTTAAGATATAGATTATTAACATAACTTTTTAGATATATATATACCAACGACAACTGCCACAATTTAATTATGTTAATCATGTCAACTCTACATCCAAAAATCAGGTTTGGGATTACAATATATACATCTTACCAACGACAACTGCCACAATTTAATTATGTTAATCATGTCAACTCTACATCCAAAAATCAGGTTTGGGATTACAATATATACAAATGTATATAAACAGTTCCGTATTATAGCAGTTTAGTCATATAACATTGGTATAGCCAATATTTTTGTTCCTATCCCAAATTAGTTTTAAATATTTTTGTTGATTTTTCGTTTAAAATTTGAATTTCATCTTAGTATTTAGGCACTTTTAATTTAGTAACAAAGTTTCATTCTTCAAATATTGATGGCAACAAAAATTAAGAAAATGTTCCTTTAAAATTAGAAATTTTTAATTTAAAATAAATTATTATACAACAATTTTTCCAAGTATAATAATATTTTCGGAATATAGGTATTTGATATTACATAGCTTGATAATTGATATCTTTATTTTATCGACATGATTTAGTTTGACTCTTCACCAAATTTATTAGAACAATTAAACAGAAAAAAGCTATAATGATAAAATTTTAGTTGCCTTATTTGTTGCTATCTCTATTTACTGTTGAGAAAACATCTTTTTCCACAAAAAAGAATTCAATATATTGTTAAGGATCACTACAGATAGCAACATCTTTGTCACTTTAAAATTCTAAAACCATTCACAAAATAACCAAAACATTATAAATTCGGAAAGCATCAGAAATATTGGATACAAAATTGAATTTTGTGTATTTCTCTCTATTAAGTCTAGCTAGAGTTGTAAAATTAGTCCTGTTATGTATATATCCTATCTTTTATTAAGGAAATTCAATTATTTATATATGTATTTATATACATACTTTTATTTGTTTATCTATTGTTGTATATATATCATATAGATATAAAATAAATTCTAAATTTAGATGGCATTAAAGAAAGATATTTTAAATGTCATAAGCAGAATGAAAAAAAAGGAGATCTTATAAAAAAGCACAAAATTAAGTTTTCTTTTGAACAAAAAAAAAAAGGTTAAAGGAAAAAAATTAAAATTCTAGGATTGTATAACGACCTTGGATTTCATTAGTAATTTTTTAGTTAAACAAAAAAAAAAAGCGAAGAAATTTTTCTTAAGAGTTTATAGATAACTTTGGATGAAATAATAACGAATTTCTAAATATATAAAAAAAAAATTAATTTAATACAAAAAACAAAATTACATTGTTGGATGAACATTTTTCAATTAAGTTTAATTTCAATTTGAATCATGTTACATAAATAAACCTTAGACAATGCTGAAGACAGTTTAATAATGAGGGAAATGCAACCGAAATAGAATTACAAGTAATACTAAAATTTACTTTTTTTTTTGTATTTTTGATCCAACATTGTACAAACATATATATTCTTTATTTAATTTCCTTCATCCCTTTCCAATTTTGATAAAATCACGACATTTAATGAATATATAGTAACCGCAATATGTCCTACTAACTAAACTTAGAATACCATTTTGATTTCAAAGCTCTCAAACTAAAAAAACCGAACCATTGAAATTGATTTGAAAAATGATGTAGAAAACCAATTTAAATTATAAACAGAATTATTTATGGCCAGAAAATAGGACCCACATTAGGTTTCCTAGTTAAATTATATTAGTTAAGAATTATTTAATGTTTTACTGGGTCGGCACAATAAAATTTCCATATTATTAATAACATTTTAATCAATATCTGTTTACCTTTATCGCAGATACTATAATATCCTAGTAACTGTAACTGCATTTGTAAGGCCTTCTACAATTCAAGAGATTTATAAAAAAATATAAAAGTATAGTGTCTTCTCCCATTAGTTGATTAGAATTGTTGTTTATCTCATAAGACTGAGAGGGTATTCAATTCTATGATTCAATGAAGAATTTTACATTAAGGATTAAATTTTCTGTATATTGGATTGCCAGTTGCCCCAAATTTTATCTGTAATACTTTTTTCTATACTTTAAATTTCGATACATATATGTATATTGTTTACATATGTATGTATAGATCAGAAACACATTAAATTGAAAATTATTTTTTAATTTTTAAATTTCATTTTATTTTTCCGATATTTTTTTTATATAAATATTTTCGCACAAAATAACATAAAAAAAATATAGTTAAATAAACTATCAACGTTTAACAGACTTACAAAAAAAACCATTGGTCGAAAATGGTGAAATTAAGGAAAAAGGTAAAAAGAAAACGGAAATTAAAGAGAAGAAAAATAAAATCGATTTAATTTGATTGCTTTATAATTTCTACAGTTAATATTATTAAGGGTAATTTAGTTCAACATATTTTTTGTATTTATATATATACGTTGATATAGAAAAATTCATTCCGGGGTATGACGATGTTTACTTCATTGATGATTACATGGAAAACAGAAAATTAGATTAAAAATATAATTTGCAATAAAATTTTTTTAATGGTAATTGGAATATTTATATTGATTAAATATTAATTTTAAATAATGACTTTATTAATAAAGTTATTAAAGATATTTTATTTCAATGGTAAACTTACCATTATGTGCACTTTTACGAAATTTAATAATGACAAGTTTTTTGCTTTAATTTAATGTTTAATTGTTAGAATTACACATTGAAAATGTTCCCAATTTTACATTATGAAGTATTAAAAATATATAACATTAATAATAAATAAGAATAGAATTTATCAAAATTTACCTAAACTTATTTGAAATAGAAGTTGAAATTGAATTTTACGAATTATGGGTTTTAAAAAACTTACCAAATTCTACACTAAAATTTTCTTTCATTCTTTATTTTTATTATTAGAAAAATTAAGTACTTCTTACACGTCTATATTCATTACAAAATCTTCTAGATCCTTATTGCGATAAAAATGTTTAGGCTAAAGACGGATTATTATTTTTTTCTTTTCTTTTATATATATATAGATATTATAGTAAGTCCTTCTTATTATATAAATTATCCTTAGAGGGAGACAAGTTTTTTATACAGATTTTCAATTGAAAATACAAAGTGATATTTAAGGATTTAATAAAGTCCTGTTTGTACTAATATGGTATATTGTATATATTAATATAATTTGTTAGCACGTGTCCTTTTACAATTAATTTTTTCCTCTTTTTTTGTGTCATACGTTTGAAAAACCTAGACGACAGAGAAAAAATAATATCACGTTATTTAGTAAAATTTCGAATTATGTTCACACAAAGGTGTAGTATATACGCACTTTATATATAATTATTATAAAATAAATGTTCCATATTTTTATTAAAATAAAAATCTCTTTGAATATCCTGGACACCAGTTTTTTTAATACAACATATATTCTATATACGTATGTAAAGAGATTAAACAGGAATTATGATTGTAATTTCATATGTATTATAAATAGTATAGAAAATATAAAGGGTTTGTTTGCAATTTAGAGTGGAATACAATTTCAATTTGTTAGCTAAATTTAAATTATAGATTATAGGGCACTAAAAGTATCTAAAACACACTATGATAGAATATAAATATTTAGATTAGTTTTAAAATATATCCGGTTGGAGAATTGCTAATTTTGCAGATGTTCGACAGAAATAATTGAAAACATACTAAAATTTTCTTACACTAAACTTTTAAAATTGAGTATTTTTAGAGTTGCTAAAACGCATTTTAAACATATCAATACATACTTTAAATTTTAAAATATTACATTCTTAATATTAATTTTAGTTGCTAAATATTTATTAGTCTCTCTAAAGTGTTTTGAGTAACGAATTCTTCTTAAACTGTGTCCGCTCCGCACATAGCGAACAAAAGACCAAATGAACAAAAGGACGAACAGAATTTAGTATGTGTGAATGCCGAACGAACGAATAAAGTTATGATTCGAAAATAAAATCAGCTGGGTAACAACAGACTGCGCGACAAATATTATACATATATAATACATTCTATTCAAAAGACAAACTTTTTACTATTAATTCTCCATTATCTGTATTTGGCATTAAGTATTTTATTGTTATTTAGATTGTAAACAATTTAATTATTAATATATTAAATAAAAAAATAATGTACTATATTTTCAATAAAATATATTTACTAAATTTGGTGAAATTTAAATTAAAAAGGATATAAAGTTTTAAAAATTATGTATATATACACAAAAAACATGTGCCCAGGATTATTAATATAAAACTGAATCGTTTTTCATTCTTCTTCTTTTTTTTTTTGAATGAAAGTGATTTGTATTTTTGATTTATATTATAATCCAACTATAATTTCCACATAATATTCCACATGTAGCTTGGTGGGAGATTGGTTTATAATCAAATATTATTGTATGAGTATATGTTTATTCTTAACATATGTTTTTGACATGCTCATATACGTATATATTTTGAAGAGTTTTTATGAATATTATTTAGGTCCCTAATCGGATTTCATTTTGATTGCTTATAAAATATAAACAATTTTTTAAATATAAACTAAGTATATATACATATAGTAACAGAATTTTGTTGTGTAAATAATTTTCCACTTTTACTGACACATTTTCACAAATATAGTTTTTCGTAAAACTTATTATAAGCAAAAAAAAAAAAAAAAAACTTTATATTGCATATTCATTCTCTCGATTAATTTTAAATGCTAAATGTCCTTTTGCTCAGAAAGGAAATTTCCTATAGAGACAGAGAGTGCCTATTATTAAACACCCAACATCCGTTTTTAATTTATATTATAACGTATACATTAATATATTTTTTATTATTAGGCCTTTCAAAGAATTACTTCAACTTGGTTAAATATTTTGAATGTATATTTAATTTATCCTGATTTTAATAATGTAAAACGTTTATATCCTTTTCGGTTATTTTTTTATATGGATATATACATTATGATTTTATATTTTTAATTCCATGATACAACTTTAAAATAATCCCCCTACACACAAAAAAAAAACTTTATTAAATTCATATATAGCTAAACATTATCAATTATAGGATAATAAAAAGCTTAATCTTTATAAGCGCGAAGTTTATGTATATATAGTATAGTATATTAATTCTGAAATTGAGAGTTTTAAAAAGGATTTTTTGTTTAATATGCGAGGATGTGTGAACATATGTGTGGTGATGTCTATAGTATATATATATATTTGACAAGGGTTCGAAATTTTGTTGGTATATTAAACTTATAAAAAAAACTACTTTTTGTTTTATATGTAAAAATCTTTGAATACAGAAAATTTATTAGTTTTCAATAAACTGAATTGTTATTTCAAGGAATCTGTTACATTATGATTAAATAAATGTAAGAAATTAAATATGTATAAGTAATTTTCTACATTAAATCATATCATATAGATATTATGTACTAGATTCTAGGATATTCTAGTATCTAATTTTATAAATGACGAAAAGAATAAGTACATATATCTATATGTACTTTATTTTGGCTAGAAGAGCTTTGTTTTTTTATTTCTCTTGATAGATGAATATATAATGTATAACTATTCTTTCACGATTATTGTATTCAGAATCAAAGTAATCGTACCCTACATAAAATTGTAAAGTAAACATAAATCCACAAATATCACGTGCAGTTTTTAGTTAGTTACTTAACAAATTAATTTTTAAAAAGACTTCAATTCCCAACCGAAGCATCTATATGCCATACTAAGTTGACTCAGCTTTAAATGAGTACCAGTAATAAAATATGCATAGCAATCTAAATTTTAAGACAACCATTTTGCACCCTATGTACTGCTATCATAGCCCAGGATGTGGTCAGAAGGTCCATCTGATTCTCCACCAGACAACGAGCATTACCAGTATAATTATTAAAGAATTTCAAATACAAAACTATATTTATATTACGATATTTTAAAACTTTTTACAATGCAACCTCAAACGTCTACAACACAAACCTTAAAAAATATATTTTTCGTATTTTCTACTTTGTGCTATACGAAAAAAATTATCGCCTTTGACCTGAAAAACCAAAATTATCAAAAACAACAAGAAAAAAAAATTTAATAGTTTTATTGTGGCGAGCTTTGAATTTATAAAATTTTGGACATATTTAATAATAAAAATAAAACATATATTTATTTTATTTTTTTGTTGTATTTATTAGGTGTTGACATTAAAAAAATCTACACCACAAATTTACGTCTTTTATGTTGGGGGAATAGTGGGTGTAGGATATCAGTGTCAAAGTGCCAACATTATGACACATACACGTATTATAAAGAAAATTTTCCACCTTTTGTGTATACAATTTTTAATTAATATCCTTTTTTTGTACCATGGAAAAAAGTTTTTTTTAAAAAAATAAATAAAAATAAAAACAATATATGTATTTGAAAGTAAAGTTTTGACATAATTTTTACATTGAAATGATTTTTTTTAGAATTTTTTTAAAAATTTATAGTATGTTTTTTTGTAATATTTTAAAAATTAATTATATTTATTTAATGAAAAACTTGGATTTATTTATTTTTTCTTTATATCATGCAGAAAATACAAACTTTATAAATTTATTTCAATTTTACTTGTTAATTTCATTCTGTCTTGTCTTAATAATCATCATGCAATAATTTTTACATTACTTTGGAACAAATTTAAATTATCACTAATTATTAAGACAAGAAATTTTTGTATTTTAATTTTCTATTAATGAATATAATTGGCTGTGGTGGGGCGGATTTAGTGGGCACTTATACTTACTTATAATAGAATATAAGTGAAATGGTAATGGTAGTATGTATGGAATATTGAGTGGTTTAGCTCAAAACTAATTTTAAATAAGTATGAACTATGAAAACCAGTAGTAAAATGTAATTTTAAGGAAAAATTGTAGTAACTAACAATAATTAATTGCCTATATTTATTCTCTATTCAGACTGCTTAGCTTATTACTTTCTTACACTAAAATAAAATATTGGATCTATAATATAATGTCGTGTTAATTTGGCAGAATCTATGAAGTGCCATAGACAAATTTCGAGTTGGAGACTATTATTTTGTTACTTTTATTATGGTGCGCAATTTCGACACAACCATCTTCAGCACAATTAGAAAATTGTAAATTGTAGCATATTTTTATTAGCCAATCAATTCTGGCATTTCTACATGTAGATTAATGATTTTTATTATGCAAAATTATGTGACAATATTTATACTGGGTAGTAGATTTTAAAAAAATTCTTATATTTCGGTAATTCCTAAGAGTCTGTCAAGGTATAATCTATTTAATTTATGCTTAAAATAAACTCTCTATTTTCATATTTTCTGATATTTTTGCATCAAAAAAAACTTTTCCTCAAAAATTTCAAATATTAATATTTATATAAGTATATTTTTTTTAAAATTTTGTTAGAAAAACTTTACTTCAGAGCACGCACATTCTATTTAGAGAGTAAAAAAGTTGTTTTTTATTTTTTACTTTTGTGGAAAATATTTTTCAGTAAATAAATGTGCAAATATATACATTTTTTTTTTCCTGGAAAATGTTCAACATTTTATATTTTATATATATTTTTTTAAATAAATATATTTCAAATAATGTATAATATTTAATATATCTTTCATTTACACATCCGAGTTTATAATAATCAAAAACTTTTACTCCGTCTGTTTTAGATGGTTTTATGACATTTTTAATAGAAATTTTTATATATACATACGAGCGAGTATATACGTTACGTACATATATTTTATTGAACTTGGTTTACACAGAGATACATATATATACAATATGAGATGAAAAGAGTATATAACAGAAACAAAATCAAAATTTAAAGTAAAAAGGATATATTATAAAAATTTATATATAAATTATTTGTTGATTGTATGTTTTAATAACATTTTAGCAATTCAAGTCCTGATGTTGCATAAAAATATATTTACGTTTTGTATTTTTTTCCTCATTTAAAAAAGAATTAACTGGTAAAAAAATATTATATTTTTTTCATAACCTTTCTGACATTTTGACATTTAGTTCATTTTAGAAAATGTTTTTCGATGAATTTATAGAGTTTAAAATTAGTATTTTATGTTATATTATGTACATATAGCTTATAGCTATGACTATTTAATGTTATCAAATTAGAATAATATAATAAAAAGTAATGTAAGCTTTTGATTAAAACACTAAACTTTAATGTTTTTTTTGTTATTAAATTTCAAACTTTAATAAAAAAAATATCTGGATGATTTACATTTAAACAAAATTTGGTTTATGTTGCAACTGATTTATGAAAAATGTTATTTACTTACTAAGACTTTTATTACCTAATAAATTTATGTATTTTAATAAAACTAAAATTTATTTATTTATTTAATAACCAAAACAAAGTTTACATAAATGGCTAAACCAAAACTATTTCAGAAATTAGGAAAACTTAAGAATTGTTAGCTCTTGGTGTGGTTAGTCTGTGAAATATTTTTAGATCAATAATTCAAATTATATCACCTTCAAATCTATGGAAAATATGAACATTCTCTCGCAGTTTAATTCAATTTTCACTAAAATAAAATAAAAATAATGGATGTGCTGGTTGTTCTGTTTCAAAATAAACTGACTTTTTCATTTTAGTATAGATTTAGTATGGATGGTAAATTAATTACCAAATCACAAAAATAAATTGGAATTAAATATATATGTACATATACTCAAAATTTCGGCTTTCACAAATAACACCGATGAAAAAATGTTTTTTTAATCATATTTTTTAAATGAAATGCTAAAACCGAAAGGATTTTATCTGGTAAAACGTAAATTCATTTTTTTTTTCAAAAGAATTTGAAATTTAAATGAAATATTTTTCTAGCTACACCTTCTCGCTAACCTTGTTTTTACTTCGTTTTCGTAATTCAAGCTATTTGAGCACTTATTAAAACATTGCATTTTTACGAAAAAAAGTAAAAAATAATGTCCATATTAATTTCAATATGTCTGAGCTTGTACCATAAAATTATATTTCCACATTTATAATTGCTTTACCTATACACAAAGTATATTTCAAGGGTAAATTAGTCCTGGTTTTGTATTAATTGATCCTTTTTGTTGTACCTCCAGTTTTTCACTTAAAAAACTACAAATAGAATTTTTCTGTTTTGAATTTTCCAGATGGAAAATATAAATATAAATAAACCTGATATAAAAAAAAGTGCACCTTGAAATTTACAGCTTTAATTTCTATATTATACAAAATTACGATAGGGGGGGATAATTCTCAAAAAAGAATTGTTATTTGTTCCACCCCTTAAATACTAATCAGTTAGAAATTCTATTGATGTTAAAATTATATTTTTTTTTAGGGGGAAGCACCCTAACAAATGTTTTGGGTGGAGCATGGTAATAAAATAAATGTTCATATTATATACCTGAAGGGAAGAATTTTTGCTTTTTGTTAGGCCATATAAAAATATTTATTGTTTTATGTATTTTTATTTTTGGTCAAATTATATGCATAATTAACAAAATAATTTTTCCATAATAACAAAAAAGGGTGATTATTATTTAGGGCCTTGCTTTAATTTCAATATTATACGGAAAATTATACCTATATGTGCTCTCAATTTATTAATTTTGTATTTTTAATGGATCTATAAAAGTTTTAAGGTGAATTAATGTCAGATTTAATTTCACAAAAACAAAAAATTAAATATAATTTTAGAAATTGTAAAAATTTCTCATTTAATTGCCATCACAGTTAAATATTACGAGTATTATATTTTATACATATTACTTTAAGTTATAGTCGACTGAATACTTTTATGATCTTATATCAATCGATTAATTATACTTATTTAAATCAAACTTAACATTCCTGTACGCTTCTTGCAAGTCAGTCATTAAACTAACCTTTCAGTATTTTAGATGTAGAATATAATAAACATTTCATTGGATTGTTTCAGTTTTCCATTACTTCTATCAATATATTAATTAACTTTTTTTTTTTATATTTCTTCTAGTAGAAATTTTTTCGTATAGAATATCAAATATGTTGCTCAGCTCTGTTTTTTTCGTATTTTTAATATAAGCTGCGGTAAATATAATTAGTTTCTAATCCAGAAAGCTTTTATGATTTTTCCAGATATTTATATTCCACATTTTACCCACATTAATTATTGCTTCATTGTTCCTATTGATATGACAAAAAAGATCATTTAATGCAATATCAGTCTAATATCGTATATTTTACTAACATTAAAATTTTTACTAACATTCTAAGTTGCAGTTAAATGAGAGCAGCAACTTAAATGTATAGTGAATTGACCAATAAACTATTCGCACGGCGAGTATTTAATAACTATATATGAAGAATAATTTCAGATACAATAAAAGTGAGCTCGTTAAGTAAATCACAGTGGCGGTAACAATAATAACCAAATTCAAACTATAAATACATGTGTGCTTTATTTATGATGTCAATAACAATCCTTTTTAACGATTACCCCTAAAGTATACCTTTTTATTTCTTTCCCTTACTATTTACGCATTACTCAAATGAAAACGTATACATACAGATATAAACTATATTCTAAAAATAATTGAAGTTCCTTTAAGAGAAAAGATAAATGTAAATGTATGCCTGTTAGTTGTCCCTTTAAACAAACAAATATAATAATACTTCAAATGAATTTTTTGGTTAAGGTTTGTATATATAAAGGCAATATTAGGGTGGTTAAACAAGGATTTTAATTTAAAATATTTTAATATTTAATTTAATAAATTAGATTTTAAAATATTTGCACATATTTTACAAATGTCATAAAAATATTTGATTGTTTCTATAGGAAATATTATATATAAAGGGTTTTAATGTTTTTGCACGCTTGACTAATACGAAGGAATGAGGGGAATACGATATACGAAAAGATGAATTTTAGAAAATTTAAATTACACGTACGTTCTGTCAAAAGGAGCATATTATTCCAGGCTTATTTTATTTTAAAATTTTAAATTCGACACAATATTTTGCAGTAAAAAAAATTAAAATTTTAAATTGCGTCTGCATGATATCATAAGGATATGACAAAAAGATGATATTTTTTTCGTTCAGGCAATTTTTGTTTTGTGCTATTAGAATTAGTCCACTGTTGATGAGATTCGTCAATTTCTTGCTGGAAATAATAATGTATTCCATAGTAACCACAATATAAAAGTATTTAAATTTTTAAGCTTGCAACCAATTTGCAATTAAACATTTTCCTTTTCCATCTTTCGTAGAAAACATTTTCATAATTTTTTCCAAATATTTCGCGATACATTTATGCATCCATTTGTGTATCCACAGTACACCACTTTGTTTATATTCAGTATTATTTCTATAATCAGTTACCCAATCATATTTTCTTCATAACAACATTCATTAAACCAGCCTGCATCCATTTTATGTATTTTATATCATTCTGCTTTTATATTAATCAGACTCTCCTGTGAAATTGTTTGTTTTCCTCGATAAAACGACCAACATAAATAAAAAATTTTAAATATGTAGATGAAAAATATTTATCTACTATTTTATCTAGTAACAAAACAGTCAAATAAAAAAAAAAACAATGTAAAATCCTTTAACAAAACAAATTTTATATGGCAACAATAACCGAAATGCGAGAAATCAACAACAGAAATATGCAATCAAATTTATAGATATGGTTTATACAGAATATTTTAAATTCTTTGATAATGCTAAAAATATTGAATTTTGTATGTGCAGTCAGAGCATACATCAATTGCAATATGTATAAACATTTAAAAACGATTCTATAAATCCAATATTATAAACTATATGTGTATTTTTGTTACTGGTGATTTTCGATTTGCGTGATGTTAACAGAATTTCGTTGTGGTGTGCATAATCTTGTAAAGGCAACATAGATAGAAGAGATTATAATGAATTTTAGATGAAATAATTATTTTAGAGATTTATTTTTTTTAAAAACAGTTAAATTTAACCAAATAAGCAAATGGTAATTTAAATACAAAATTTATTCATGCAAACATATTGACAGATTTCAGAGCATTGATATTCCAAATGGATACTCTAACTAAAGTCTAAACCTAAAGAGATAGAAAATAAAATGATTTTGAAAAATGGTAAAACTGAAAATATTATTTATACATATAAGATATATTATTTATATTTTTTGGGATTATGATATGACAAATAATACTTCAGCATAGTTATGTATGAAATATTACAGATAATTAAATTATATTTTTGAAATTTAATCTTCTTATCCTATTTTAGTAAAATAGGATAAGAAATATCATAGTTGCTTCCTCAATTATGTTTATGGTTATTGTAGAACGAAAGTGATAATATGTGATAGGCACTATTCGTTTAGTCGGCAATATATTGAGCTGAATGTAAGTTTCAATCAATTCTTCTTGGACGATTCATTTAAGATATTATGGATGCAGCAGATCTCCCCTTATAGCAATTTTCCAGACCACTTCATTTTGATAATTGCGTATTCATTAAAGGAAAATGACAACAATAAAAAAATATTTTAATCTATGTATTTTTATGTGAAACGCAAATTTACATTAAAACTTATTATTTGAAATAATAGAAATAATTTCATTACCATAATAAGTCAACCATAATATTAATTCTCCCCATAACCTGAAGTAATCTTTTATTTAACTGAAAAATTCCTTATGAAACTTTAATTAACATTATGGGGGTGGACATATAAACATTATATCAAATGTGTATATATATAAAATTTGAACCCTAAATCCTTTCATAATCTATCTGTCATTACTATAGTTGTAAAAACTATTTAAATAGAAATATTTCTGGTTAAATTGTATTTAATACAACAATTTTCCAAAAGCTAACATTAAAAAATGTGGAATTTTTTAACCATCATTTTTCTGTTTTATTTCATTTTACCAAGTAAACTAATACACAGTGTTTTTAACTCGTATCCATATATACATAAAAGTGAAAAGTCGACATAGAACTTGACATTCAAAAAGAAAAACACCACTTTAATGTCATAGTTGAGTAAATTTGCGTTATTTTTTCCCTTTTTGAAAATCTGAAAAATTTAACTGCATTTGAAAATTTCATCCTTCTATTGAAGGGATGAAATTTCAAATTTACATACATATATTTTTTCGTTTTATAAAAAAAAAAGTCGGATATTTATATGTCGAGTGTTATTTTGTTTGTATCGTCTACGTTTTGTTTTTTTTTTTTAAGTTACTCTGCTCTGTAGAGAAATGACTAAATTAGTTTTATAATAATGTTTAAAAATTTCGTTATTTAAAATTAATGTGTTTTTTAGTTGGATGTGAAATGAAAATGCGTTTTGGTGTACACAATGTTAGAGAGAATTTGGATGAATCCCAATGGATTTAATGTGTCAAAACATATTAAATGGTTTTTTTTTTCTCGTAATGTTCAGGTTCACCTTAATGTTAGCTGGGTATTGAGAGTTATGTTATTTTGGTTGGTAACTAATGGAAATTGGATTTTATATAATTTTTTATATAATTAATATTATTTTTTTTTTAAATTTTGGTATTTTTTATATATATAATACATTATTAGAATATGAAAATGCTAAGAGTGTTAAATTTTCACAGATGGCGAAATTTTCTCAATTTCGACTAATATTTTATTCAAATAAACCATAATTTCTAAAAAGAATGAAATTATCCTATTTTAAAAAGCAATTTACAAACTCTGGGGATGAGCTGTCATTAGTTCAATTTTTAGACTTAGTAAATATGGATTAGGAATTAGTTATTCGTAAGACAGAAAGTACTAAATATATAGTATGTATAAGTAAAGGGTAGGGTTTTTGTGATTTTGACAGAATATTTAGTGTTGCAACTCAACCATATCTTTGAATTCTAATGAAAATTTATCTTGGAGAAGCGTAATAATATAGATTAGGCAAATCATGCTGCTTACTACTGCTTAGGAACTGCTTTCTACTTTCAAAAAATCTGAGATATTTTGGTACAATTTAATTTTCCTTCTAAAAAGTATTTATATAATATGTATAAAATAATTTAATTCTCACTTTACACATAAATTTTAACAAAATATATGTACATAGATAACTTTTCCACCCTCTTCTATATTTATTCTTATCATATTATTGAATCTACTTGATTTTTGAAATGATTTTCCTTTTAGATTTAAATACGAAAACAGAATGTTTTTTAACTCAATTCTTTGATTTTTGTCTATACTTGGAAATAATATTTACTTAACTGAAAGTAGTGGATTTTTTTTCTTTTTTATTTATTTTACTGTCAAATAATGATTTAAATTTTTTTGGAATTTTCTTAAGAATATTTATCTTCCACTTCGTCAGACTATTTATGCTACCCTCTTCCTATTTTTAGTGTCTAAAATTGTATATATAAAATTTTCTTCGCCATTGCAATTTAATGTAAAAAATAAACTTTCAATTGATTTTCCTTCGTTGTATTTAAATTGTATTTAAAAATTGACGATAAATATAAAGCAGTTTTATTGGGCGGATAGATTCATAGATTCAAATTACTCTACAACTCATTCTAACAGAGAAAAGTCAATATTGCTTATTTTCGTTTCTCTTCTTTTTGTATTAACCATAAATTTCTAACTTTTCGTTAAATTTAATGATTATTGACATTTTAGCAGAGTATTGCGAAAAGATATTATTAATTTTTGGTTGGGGTATGACAAATTTTAATATAAAAAGTTTGAAGGATACTTTATGGATTTTGAAAATCTTTTAACAATTTTCGTAATAAAATTTAACAATTTTATGAAAAAACTTTATATAAAAATAAAATTATGAAAAAAATTAAATTAATATTACATAATATGTATAATAAGAGTAATATTTTACATAGTATTTAAGCGTGAAAATAGGTTTTTCTCCAACAAACATTAGACATTTTAAATTTGAAAATTAAAGACACATTATTTGATGTGTACAAAGAATAATTTCATATTTTCAATTATACTTATTGAGAAATTTATCGCCTTATCAAAACAAATCAAAACATCAGATTCAGATTTTAATCTTAGTAATCGAATTGTGTATCATTTATGAAATACGATATTAATTTCTGATTAAATGGTAGGACTACCATAAAATATATTGATCCGAATTTTACGAAATTTCTAGTAGTATGAGGACAAGATGTACATAAATTTTACTCATGCATAAGTGGACTATATACTATATAGATATAATAGAAATAGACTATTGTGTAATTAATTTTTAATCAGCTGCCACGTACATATTTTATATATTTAGAATACACATTTTTAGATATAACACTAAAATTTGAGTGTTGTTGTTGTCATAGATAACAAAAAAGGAGATATAATCATAATGATATTATATGAATATTCTAAATTTAGGGCATATGAATTGGATTAACCCTGACAAATCAATCTAATTTCCACTCCGATAACTGAAATTTTGCTCTAAATCAATCATTTTTATATTTACTATTACTGAATGCGCAATTAAATTTTCTTATTTTCATGTACGACAATTTTCATGAAATTTAAGCAAACGGCCAAATGTTTTTGCTTATTTTTTCATAATCATTTTTACAAAACACATTTAAGTTGTTGTCTGGGAATGAATTAACACTGGTACACATTTATATAATAATGTAGGTATTATTATATTTATTTACTATACAATAGCATCTTTAAAACCTTTTTAAAAATCCAACAGAGAGCATACAAATCTAAAAAATTCGTTTAACATTTATTTATTTTTGAACATTATCCTTGCAGTACATGGACTTACATTAACTGTAAAAAAAAATTGCTCTTAAAAATTATGCTGAACAAAAAAAAATATGTATACAACCCGAGGGGCTAAAAAATAAAACACTTGTAAAGATTGTTTTACTTCGCAGCATTCAGAATTATCTTTTATATCCTTTTTTTGTCTAAAACAAAATCATCTGCTTTAAGTTTAGTTCTTATAATATTTACTCGTTTTTTTGTATAACTCTTTCCGTTTTATTGTCTTTTCAGGAAGCTGTCAGCTTTTGCAAAAATAACAAAAACAAATCAGAATTTTCTATATATATTTTTGGGTATTCTCATTTAGCTACAGTTTGTTGCAGCATTGCATCCCAAAAATTATAAAGAAAAAAAATCTATTAAATTAAAGGAGAAAAAGTGTTTTGCAAGAATTGCATTTACCACCCAACAGAAAATACTCAATAACAAAAAAAAAAAAAAAGAAATTTCCATTTGTGTTCTCTGACAATTCTAAACGACAACGACAAAAATTACAAATTTATAGGACAATTCTAGAAAAAAAGAGAAGGAAACCAAAGCAATAAAGGATGAAGGAAATTGTTGAGTATAAATATAAAAATTTGTTTCACATTAAGGAAATTACTAACAACAACAATAAAAAAATGGCATTGAATCAAATATTTTTCATTTTAATATTATCATTTGTATCGTCTATTCAAGGAATTACCGAGGAATTGTCACCAGGTAAGTGTCAATAAATAAAAATTTACATTAAAGGATTTTGAACATTGTAGAAAGATTTAAATTATTTAGGTCAACATATATACTTATATAAGTTAAATAGAGTGATGGTATGGCAAGATAAAATAATGAAGAAAAATTGCATTCAGATTTTTGATATTTTCTTATAGAATTTTCTTGGGTGTTTCATTATACAGATAATCGATTTTTGTTGGTGTTTTATTAGTTTAAATATAACAACAAAAAGGACATGGTTTGATTTATAATTAAAAAAAAAACATTATTGGCAAATTATTCCGATAAGGAAAAACTAATTTGATTTTGTTGTCGATGAAATTTCGGAAATAGTAATAGTTTCCGAATTATTTAAAAACTAAAATGATATTTATTCAAATTAGAAACTTTATATTATATTTATTGTAATAGTCAATAAAACTTTCGTTATTATGTAATTTTTTTAAAATATTAACAGGAATGAAATTTTGATTAGTTTACAATTAGATTAAACATTACTTTTCCGAAATGTTTTAATCGGGTTTATGGAAATATCGAGTAGACCGGTTATTATAGTAATATTGAATTAAAATTTAGCTTTTTCAAATGAATCGGCCTTCAAATTACATCTGTAAATCGTGGATTATTAAATTTGAGAAATTGAATTGCAGATTTCCTAGTTACATATAAAAATTTCTGGCGTTAATTTAATTTTAATAAAAATCTATCTACATTTATATAAATTATATATAATATATAATACTAACTTGAAAACCTTTCAATTGATAGAAATTTTCCATTTAATTGTCAATTATTTCTCAGACATACCGAAATATTGTTTTAAAATTTATTGTCAATTTCTAGTTCTAAATTAAAATTCAAACTTTGCACATTTCAATTATGTATCCTTTTTATTTTTATGTTAAAATAAATTTTATCTGCTATTGAATTGACAATTAAAATTCCATATTTGAAAATGAGTTTCAAAAATATAAATTGTTTAAAATTGATTTAAAAAAAATCAAATACATTTATATAAAGTTTTTCGTAATTTTCTATATATATGTGGTAAATACCAAATATAATTCACAAGTTTGATATTATTCTTTGCAATACACTAATTTAAATTTTAATATATACTTCATAATATATGTATATATATAATTATAATTGACAATTTTATATATTATATAGATTATATTAGAATAGAGAAACTATTTTAATTTTAATTGTAAATTTGTTTTAATATTTAATGCTAATATACATTGGAAATATTCTGCTATTATGAAGAATATTCTTAAACAGATGGAAAGCTCAAATTATTGAGAACTTGATGTAATTAATTATTCGCATTTTACCAAAAAATATTTTTCCGAATAAAATTGTAATTTCATATACGTAGTAAAAATCTATGAAAAATGAAGTGTGACTAGTCGTTAGAAATGTAATTACAAGTACAATAGGATGCAGTTTAAAATTTTACAAATTTCTGCAACTACAGGCGCTGAATACCAAAATAATTTAAATTTTCATATCCTTAAATCATTTGTAGCAATGATAAAAAATAAAATTTGCATGATACCAGCAAAGCCATACTTTGATATGATACTACTAGTATGTACATATAATGTAATTAAGAAAAAATGCCATTCTTTTTACAAAGTTTAATTCTTTTATTATAATTACATTACTAACTATTACCAGCAAAATTAAGAATATAATTAAAGTGCTCAGTAGCCTACTGGGTCAAGGCATAGATCTATAAATAACTGAGATGTTATAAATCTCAATAAAATCTCAAACATAAATCTCAACCTTTTAAAAAAGAATTAACAATTTTTTAACTTAAATTAACAGTGGCATATTGGCACACATCACAGTTTCGCCAATGGTTATTTTTTCTCGATTTGAAATTTATAGTATTTATTTATGTTACGTACATATTATAAAATCCAAGTTATTATTATTACCATTATAATTAATTTATTACACAATTTTAATCAGTGTATAAATATTGTTTGAAACTAATAAATTTGTTCAAAGAAACTTCATAAACTTTTTCAGACACATTTGTTATTATATCTATATAACTTAAATATTTTATATATTTTTCTAATCGGAATATGAAATTTCATTAATTAAAAAGTTTTAACTTTTCCCAACCAAAAATTTATAATAAGGAACCATAAATTTTAAAGAGACTATAATAACAATCAGAAAAGGAAACTTTTTTTTTTTGAAAAGTCTTAACTAAAAAGCTAGTCAAACAACTGATACCTTAATTTTCTTGTCGTTATTTAACATAAATAATTTGCTGTTTTTTTTTTTTTTTCAAAAATAAATATGTTGTGCAACACACCCTTAAAATGTCCTTTTTTAATAAATATATATATAAAAAAAAAAATTTACATTAAATTATATAAAACACTTTTTTTTTTGTTGTGTTTCACAAACACCTTAAGCATGATTGAAAGTATAGAAAATTTTAAAACGGAGCAGTGGTAAATATTATATTATTTTAGTAACAGGTGTGGCTTATTATCGTTTTTCCTTTTTCTTATAATATTTTGTTCCTTTTTACATAAAAAAAAAAAAACACAAAACCTCTAAAGTAATTGTTTATGAAAAACCCCTGTCTCTAAGGTACAATATAAAAATATTTTTTGTTGGGGTGCTATCCTGCATAGGCAATAAGGATATATAAATAAATACATATATGTATATAATAATTTTCTTAAAGTACATTTCCTTGGGAAAAATATTCTTGCAACAAGAGTGTCACAAGGACATTTATGGGTTTTTTCAATTCTTCCTTTTCTTCACTTGAAGAAAAAAGTCTATAAATAAAAAAATATTATATCTTTGGACATACTTCGTGTTCACATATAAAGACATTTTCCTGTATTTTAAATTGCTCATCCCTTAAAGTATTTAACTACATATTGACCGGGGGTTTGAATGTATTGCATAAAATATTAAGTACTTTCCTGTTGCTTATTTATAAATGGTATTATATAGGTACAAGAAAAAAATTTCGCAAGACTATATCTCGAATTATGAACTTATGTATCCGAATGTTTAATCTTAAATTTCAAAATAAGCTAAATGACAGCCTGAAGTTTAGTTTTTAATTTAAAATACATATAGCTATGTACTGATAGATTTTTCAATTAGAATTGTGATGCGCATTTAAATGGAACAAACCATGAATATCCTGAAATTTACTGAAAATAAGACTATTAAAATTAGGGTAGAACATTTATTTTCAGATGTGATGTAAAGTTGGTAACGAGATTTATTAAAAGTTGAATATTTCCTTAAAATCTCTTCCATTCTGACCTATTTAATTCCTCTCAATATTTTGTATTTCGCTATAGTGTACATTGTCCTCTTGAATTCATCTGAAATTTATTTTAGCCGTGGATGGTATTTTCTCAATTCATTTTTCTTTTGCTTTTATTTTCTGATTTATCCCCCCAACTACCAACCGCACTATAAAAAAAAGTATGGTAAAATATTCTATTTTATATACACACGAGTAAGGTATAGCCCAACTGTATCTGCAATAAAAATCATAAATATAAAAAATTCATAGGTAAATACATATACATACATATACGATATCAATCTTTTAGAGTGAAGAGAAAAATAAATATGGAGTTAAATAATAATAGTTTTATAGATTGATCGAAGCTATGCCGAACGAGTAAATAATTTACAAAAATATTTAAACAGTTCTTGAGAGTATCAAATTGAGTACATATGACAAAAGGATGGTTGACTAGAATTTATGACTAGAAGAATACCATCCAGTAATTAAAATTAGTTAATTAGTATTTATCAGTAACAAGCAATGCGATAATTCTCAGATTTTGATTCTAAATTAAAAATTATAAAATAATAAAAGTTTCAGTAACTTTTACATATTTGATATTGACATAAAATGTTAAAAGAAAATATGTAATTTTAAATAACACAAATTTTGATGAAAGTGCTGAAAAAATCTCGATTGTTAGTTTTGTTATAAAATTTTTCAATAAAAAAGTGTTTTAAGTGAAATTTATAAATCCAATATCTATAAAAAAAAAAATACAATTCTGCGTAGGTCGATTCACTTTAATATTTACTATATTAAAAAATTTAAAAGAAATTCCATTCAATAAATTCCATAATATTCTGTATTATTTAATATAATATTTGATATGAATGATCATTTTAAGGGATAAAACAAAAAGAAATGAAATTCTAAAAGTATATTTACTAAAGTTTCCAAAACCAGAATTCATTTTAAAATTTACTAAATAAAATTGCAATTTTTATGGCTAAGATATTTTATTGCAACATGTTGTGTATACACAATTCTTAATAGACATTTATATAAAACTTTAACAACCCCTAAATATTATTTTTGACTAATTTTTATATATTTTGGAAAAAAATGCTATAATAAAAAAATATAATCTGTAGATAGAAATACAAAAAAAAAACTGTACAATGTCGGTCCATAAATTAAGACGTTAAAAAGAATTTTCAATTACCTATTCTGAAATTTTTGTCGTAAACATATTTACGCACTTCTTGGGGGAAAGAATATTTAATGCACCCCAGTCCAGTACAGACCTTACGTCAAAATTTGTAAATATTTGTAGTAATTTTTATCCAAGTTTAGAAATTGTACTTATGAATTTATTACTTATCGCTATATTTTATACTATTTGAATATAGTTTGCAGATATCACTATGCATTAGGATTAGCAGTACACATTATACCTCCATATTAAATTCGGTATAACTGGTCACTTAGTATCACTATATTGTCGTATATTCAATGCTGCTGATATTTTATTGCTTAACTAGATTAAGTTCAATTTTTGAAATCATCCTTGTTGCCCATCTAGGCAATCAGAAAGAAATAAACTTCAAACAAACTCCTTAATTTAATTATCTTTAATCTAAAAAAAAACTCAATCAAATCAAGCGTATGGCCGTAATAGTATAAATCAGAATGTCATATATTATATGGTTTATCAGATTTGCAACCTCGACGTTTGAAAATATCTTTAAAATTGATTTTAATTTATTTACCCGGGGAAAACCGGATGCGGATCAAAGCTATTAACAATTTTTTTTTTCATATAAACTTTTACAAAGTGCATAAATGATTAGCTATTAAAAGGTTCAGTTAAATGATTTTAAAAAATTAATTGATAAACAATTTCAATTTTACAATGTCTGGATTTAGGGACATTTGGAAAATTTTAATTTCATTTGCATAAAATTAAATTTTTAAACTACTTATATACATTAAATTGATTTCCATAATTTATTCATGTCATAAAAAACAATTTAAATATTTTGATTAAAAGCTACATATACATACATAAACAAAATATGGTTTTGGTTAATTAAACTTTTCAGCAATTTTATTTGATTTTTTGTGTGGTTTTGATATTTTGAGTTTTACTAAAAAAAAAAAACACAAAATTTAATATAAATTTATATTTAAAATATAGAGAATTTTAAATAAACCAAAATAAAATAAATATAATAAATAACTAAATATTCCAACTCAATCCAAATAAAAATCCTTTAAATTACGGTCAAAATATATGATTTTGAAAATAAATTTAGATCAGGGCCTGAATTCTAAATTAAACTTATATTCTATAATTCAAAAATTAAATTTTTCCCAATTTATTCCTTAAGATTTTTTTTTTTCATTTTTTTCATAAATCCTTCCTCATTGATCACACATATAAAAAAAAAATAAACCCATGTGATTTGCTAGCATTGCGAAAAATTTAAATAAAATAAATTCTGAAAATTCTAGAGAATTTCCTCTTTAGTAGTACTAAATTTTGGCCAGAAGTTCAAATACCGTAAAAAGAAGTATCCTTATTCTTTGTGCAAAAAAGAAACTCCTTAAAAAAATTCAAATATAATCTTCAAAAAAAGTAAATAAGCATAAATAAAATTTAAATATTATTCAAAAACTTAATAAGGACATTGAATCCTCATTGGGGAATGTCTATATGTCGGGGGTGACTAAAATAAAATAAATAAATAATATTTTCAAAATATGACATAATTCCCTTTAATTTTTTATATACTTAATATTATATTTTTTTTCTCTGCTTCGTCTTAATGATAAATTGGCATGTTCATTACTTTGGGTCGCCAAAAAACATTCATCTTATTTTCATTTTGTTGTTTGTTATAATTTTTTTCGACTTGATTGTGGTAAAAGTGATGAAAAAAGGACTTTCTTCAGACATTTAATCGGATACTAAGGATGTATATGGTTTTTTTTCTCTTTTTATCATCATTATTAATTTTTTTTTTTTTTAAATTATTCTGAAAGACACACTTCTTTGTAAATTAGATACACTTTTCGACCTAATATTATACAAAAAAAAAAACCCAACGAAAAAATAAAATGTCTACGTATTAGGAACCTTTTATCCCTCATTTAAAAGGTAAATCATTTTCTGTTTTTTTTATGCAAAGTTCTGTTAAATTTTTAGATAAATTAAGAAAGAAATTTTCCATTTTTTTTCTGGTGTAGCCCATAGTGTTAGAAATATATAGAAAAATAAAATTCGAGAACGGTAATAAAAAAACACCTTTGAATTTTTTTTTTTTATGTAATTTTTGTTGTTTCAGCATTAAATTGTTTATTCAGAAATAATATACTAATTTCTGTATAGTATAAATTTATAATTTAAGGACTTTTTGGAAATAATAATAAATCTTTTAATTTCATGAAGTTATGTCTGTCAGTCAGGAGTAAACTTTTAAAATTTTTGTAATAACTTTCAAATATTAAGACAACAATTCTTCATTAGGTTTTTCAGATTATTGGGCTCCAATTTAATCTAAAAAACAAGGTAAAATCGATATAAAATTTAAAAAAAACCTTTTTTTAATACATATTTAAGTATCTCTCTTTAATTTGATTTATAAAGTTATGATGCTTTTGATTGAAAAATATGAACTGAATTGAACATGACTAGTACTAATTACAGTAATTGTTAAAATTAACTTTAGTAAAAAAATATAGAGTTAGTAATGTACTAATGTCGTCGGACCTGAAAATTGCTCCTGCAGATTATTGGTATGACCAGACTATTTCTGTATTTCAAGTATTTACAATGTTAAATGAAAAATACTTTTAAAAATTCTTTTAAATATCTTCGGCAAAAATTAAATTTATTTTTTGTTTAAAAAGCAATATTCAACGAACCGTGGATGTAAATTGGTAAATTAGTCGAAAAATTTGATATTTTAATGGTGTATCAAGTTAATTTCGAATGATTTATTTTTATTTTCTGAAAAAAAAAAACGTAGCGCCCATTGAGAAATTTATTTATTTATTTTTTGGAAAAAGGAAATTTTTCTTAAATTAAGGATATCATATATGTAAGTGTTGAGTAGCTACGTAAATTGTATATAACTTTGAGTAAATTTAGCCATAAAACCAATTCTAACCAATTTCGTTGCTGGTAGAATTTTCAAAGTCCCAGTAAATTAATTTATATTTAGACTTTTACTACATACAAATATTACTGAATTTAATATTCTAATTTTTCCATTATTTTTCATTCAATATAATATTTATCATAATGTAAATTGATAGGGATTGATTGAAATCATTAATTTATTAGGGCCCAAAAATGCTGATTGTGATCAAGCATGTAATAAATCCTTAAGAACAAGCAATCTTCTTGATTATATGGATCGCTATATGTTCTAACTACGAGTAGATGCAACAATTTGTGATTTAACAAAATTTACCATAAAATTTAGATACATTTCGGGGCATATGTTAACGTTTTTTTTAAATATTATATTATTATAATGTTGCTACTTATACTATCAAGGCAAATGCTGCAACACCAATATACTTTATCATAAAATTTTGTTAGCTTTATCCTCTTCATTCATATAATTAGTAAGCTGTATATGCAATAATTCTAAAAAATATATCGTTAAATTGAAACATTTTCAATATGTTGCATAATAAAATTTGGAATCCTTTTTCATTCATAAATTTTATCCTTGCATCTGTTTTACAAAACTTAAAAACGAAATTAATTTTCACAAAAAAAAAAATATTAAATTTTCTATTATTATTTAATTAGATATACTATCCTGTCCTGTTTTCAAAATTTTCTTCCTTAACTTTGTTATCGTTTGTATTATTTCCCCAAAATTTTACATCATTGCTTTTTTTTTCTTAAATCTAGAAACCACTCAAAATTTGAGGTTTAAAGCTTTTTTGTTGGGTATCTAAAAATATATTAAAAAAATATGTATTTACTATGTAAAATGTAGCCATCCGTTCTGTAAAAAATTCTGAAGAAGAAAAAAGATTGGTAAATTTTTTTTTGTGGTACATATCCTTATAGCTAACTCTGAAAGTTTTCAAAAATAAAACAAAAATTATACACGTGGGTATATGATTTACTGTTGAACAAGTATTTCTACTTTAGTGCGGTATTAGGAATAGACATTGGTTTTATTTTTTGCATAAAATATAAATATACAAAAAATTCTGGGTTCTTTCATATTCATATACCAAACGAAGTACTATATATACTTTTACCTTCAACCAGCTTTTATTTGAGAAAAATTTACGAAAAAGTAGTATATTATCTTTGTAAATAAATCAATACAAAAATTAGATTAACCTTTTTTATTTTTGTATCTTACAATTTGCAATTATATCAATTATTTAATAATTCAAATTAAACTTTTTTAGCTAATTTAGTAAATATTTGTATAACTATAATATTATAAGTTAAACCCATCAAAATTATAAGTGGTATAAATGCTAAAAAAAATCATAAATTCAAAATATTATATATACAAAGTAAAAGTTTATTACGGTCCAATTTATGATTATACTCGTATTTTTTAAATAGAGTAAAAGCTATAAAATTTTATGGTAAATATAATGTTTGAATGTATGAAACTGTTAGATCACATTTATATAAGAAAAATAATATAAAATATTTATATTATTGGGAAATATTTATATATTATTTATTATTTGATTATGTTAAATCATGTTTCATCCATTTAAATTGTAGATATAGCTAAGAAAATTTAAATAATGATATTTATATTATAGATACATTTATACCATAGTATATTGTAGAAGGGAAATGGACTTGTAATTTAATGAGGTTTCTTAGGAAAAGTTATAAAATGATGTGTATCTATGTATATCTAACTGATTTAGAGTTATTTTTGTAGAACGATCTCCAATAAATAATAAATATAAAAGATACAATAAAAATAATTTGCAATAAAGTTAATTTTCTGGTACTAAAATATGTTTCAGGACTTAGTAAAAAAATTTCCCCTTTTTGTCTAATTTTCTTGGATATGCAATAAATTCGTCTAATGTTAATTTTAAAATTTGACTTTAACACAATAACTAACTGTTCACAAAAATTTCTAATTAATAAATGCAAACTCAAAAGATTTAAAATATTACAATATGTGATTATACAAAACTGATGATTAGCTCGAAGCACGTTAATAATCGGGGAAGTTGACCAAATGCTACGACGGCATACTGTTCGTAAAAAAAATATTGGTAATTAAATAACGTAAAATATAATATTATTCACCAGGCCAAAACACCAAAACTAATATACAAGACTGGACCTCAAAAAAATGAACAATCATAAATTATTTTAACTATGCTTTTTATTTAGATATTTTTAAATTATTTAAAAAAAAACAAATTAGAATTGTTTACATTTTGTAACAAAAATATTGTACATTTTATTATATTTATTTTAGAAAAGTCATTTATTATTCCAGAATATTTCATTGACAAGTAATGTAAAGACAAACAATGAAATCTGTTCAAAAAAATATATAACACTTACTTTATCGTATTTTAATTCATCATAAATTTAAAATATTTTCTTATATATATAATAATAATAATGTAATACCATAAAATCAATTTTTTTTTAATATTATAATAGTTCATCATAAAAACATATTTAATATTTTATATTAAAAAAAAATAAATCTAAATAAATAATTCGAAAAAAAAAACAACATTATTTTACTTATAGACTATTTAGACGCTTTTTGGTTCACATAAAATATACCATATCCTTTTAAATATCAATAACCGATAGAAGACTAACGACATCCTTTTAAAATTCATATTATTTTTTTCACGCCAAAACAATAAAAAACAAATTCACAAGGATATGTTGTGTGTTCTGTATATATGTGTATATCCTTCTTCTTCTTATATATTATGTAACTAAAGAAAAATATTTTCTTGTCTTTTTATTATTGTTTTTTATCTTCTGTCGAGGAAATAATTTCACCTAAAACATTTATTTATTTATTTTTTTATAAATATATATTTTTGAACGATTATTATAAATACATATACATATAAATTTTTTTATGCTGCTGTTTTCTATCTTTTTTTTCGTTATTTTGATTATAATCATAAATTCAAATGGTTATATGACAACAAGTGGAACATTTCCTTTTATTGAAAATGTCATGATATTCGAAATATATCAGAAAAATGTAATAAAAATGAAAAGAAAAACGAAGAATTGATGGGAAAAAAATTTCTACACAAAAAAAAAAAAAAAAAAAAAAACAATTTAAAATTATCCTCCTGAAAAAGATCTCAAAAAGACGAAAAATTATTAGTGTAGCGGAAAATTTCAAAAAAAGAACTCTTTTTTTTTTGTTATTATGCAGTTTTTGTGCAATTCAATCAAGTTTTTCTGTACCATAAGCTAAATTAAAAGAAATCCTGTACCACTGAGCATTCGTTTCATATTTATGAGCTTTTGTAATTCATGTGACATTTGTCAGTTCGGCAATATGTACTAAAATGAATGATAAGAAATATTTTTTGTTACAATAGATTTACTATATCTCCCCCACTTGCAGATCAATAATAAAATCATCTATTTGATTTTATCCATTATTACCATTACATTGTGTGTTTGAAATTATAAATAATCTTAAATGAATTTTCATATTTAATTAACAAGCTTAGTTGCTTAGTTGTCCAATGTTAGTGAAGGATTAGATGTATATACTAGGAATGTCCTCCAACTTTTAATATTCTAAATTTTACAATCCACCATCCACGTTCACTAATATTAATAACAAATTGAAAAAAAAGTTTATTGTCGACAGTAACAGACAGTTAGACAGACAAAAAACTATTCATAAAGTATTTCTTTTTGTAAATGACAAAAGGTTTATAATAAGAAAAATGAAATTTTACGAAAATTTCTTGGCATAAAAAAATAGAAATAAATTTTTCACGGTTAGCAATGCCGCCAAGCATACTTTGGTGGGTGGTTGGTGTTGTGTGTCAGACACGTAAATATATAGTAAGCAAAAACAATTTTTTTTTTTTTAGAAAAATCTGACTTCGCATAAATAACTCCTAGGGTTTTCACTTTTGAATGACTTATGCACACCGTATGCACAACAAATGATATTTTTTACTCAGTTACATTTGTCATGGATTATTTTATTTAAATTTTTCTTTTTTGGGTTAAATTCATAAAGGTGATTGTAAACGGTATATACATGAAGAAAAAAGATTAATTGCAAGTCTGATTATGGGGAAAATTCAATTTTGTTATCCATGAAAACTAATTTTATTTCTAAAAAAGATTATATTTTTTTTTTTTTGGATTGACAGACAGTAAATATTTTATGTTCAAGCTTAAAACTCTACTCTGTTTATATCTAGCATTAATATTTTGCTGTATGCATCAGTAAATAAGATAAAGCAATTCTGTAAAGAAATAGAAAATTTACATTCCTTTTTTTTTTTTTTTAATTTTTCATACAATCTGAAAAGAATACCAAAAACAGTGGACTTGATAAAAAAAACCTTTCATCCCCATAATTTATGTGGAGGATAAAATATTTATCAAGTCCTTATAGGATTGTTTTTTTTTTTTTGAACGAAATTTTTGTTGTTGTCGAAAATATATGCAATTCCCAACTACACACAATCATGTAAGACATTTTCAGTATTGTAAATGCAAATATCAGAAAAAAAACATCATTTCAGTATGTCCTTTTGAATAAAATATTATAAATAAACTGCAACACTTCTTTTGAAGATGAATCTATTTTTTTTTTTTTTTTTGAGTTAAGAAGTGTTTAAAAAACTTGAGATTTATAGGAAAAAAAAGGAAATTTTATTCAAAGCAGATGCTAAATAAAAATTGAAATGGCAATCGAAAACAGCATAAAAATGTGTCAATAAAAGTAAAGGACTTCCCTATAGGAATTAGGAAAATATAAAGCAATTTTGAGGATGAATATTGGTTTTTTGAAGCAAAATTTAATTAAATTAAAATCCAAAAGTCGAACCAGAATTTAAACGTAAAAGGTAAAACGATTTAATCAGAAATGTTATATCGTATATTGAAGCAATTATAAAAATTAAATTCTTATTTTCTAATTGATCTGTGATGCATTCTTTATGGATTAGAATTAGATATTGTTAGGCGTCTCAAAAATTAATATTATTAACTAAAAAAATATTATTTAGGTGCCCCGCCCCCCACAATAAGTCAATATGGTTGCGCCAATGGACTGCAAACAAAAATTTGGTTATGTCTGCAGTATTTCACTCCCTCTATGTCTATGACAAACCAATAGCGTAATACATGACCTATAGTTAAGGTTCGTATAGAGCCAAAAGCCGTGGATGTACCATTCCTAAGGGCCATCTATCGTCTACATATACATATGTTGTTGAGATATTCTTCGTCTTCGACATAAAATTATTGCATAAAATCGTTTACAGTGAACTGATAAACTCAAATACCTTTCGTAATTTCCCCGTAATAATATTTTTAGATAGTTTTCTAAATTACTTTAACTTTCACTTTCATTCACCAAACAAAGAAACCGCAATTTAAAAAAAATGTTTTGCCATGTTCAAATCTTCAATTTTTTTTTTCGTCTAATGAAAACATCAAAGTAAAATTAAATTAGTTGACAAAAAGGAAAGAAAACTAAATTATAAATGGGAAAAAAATAACATTATGTTATGAAAATTCCTTTTATGTTTCTTGTGTTATAAGGATAAAGTGTTCACACTTTTCCTTCGTTTCTATTATATTGTATGTGTGTATATTAATAGCAACCAAAATTCAGACTATGCTGCAAAATTACATTAAGCTACAACGCGGGTATAAGGACTTAAGGTATATAATAAAATTATAAAAAATAAAATAATTTACAAAAAAAAAAATTTTACCATAAGGAAATTATAGCTGTAATAACGATTTATATGTCTATAATCTAGAAAAAAAAGGTTTTCAAAGTGAAAATTCAATTTAAATCAAAGAATTTTTCAAGAAAAAGAGAAAATATGTAATGAAATTATAATCTAGTTTTGTTCATCAAAAAAATATTTTCAGAATGAGATTTTATAATTAAAAGTAGATTCGTATAAAATCTTTATTAGGTAGATGAGTAAAAGCTTTATTAGATATTACTTGGTTTGGAAAAAGGAAAAAAATTTAAAAGTTGATTTTAAGATTTTTAATTAATTGATAAATAGAAATATTAAAAAAAGGCTAAGAGCTAAAATCAGAAATTTAATTTTAGTATAGTTTAGAACAAAATATAATATTGCATAGATAATGTTTTATAAATGAGTGGAATTAGAATCCGTGGTTATTTTATAAATTTGTTATGCCTTTTATTTGTCAAATGATCGATTAAAAAGGATTGATTTATATCTCCAATATTATATGCCTGACTAGTGTATACACTGGCAGGACCCACTTTATAGAACTAGAACATTATTTTTGATGTCTTCTTTATTTCAAAACTTATTTGTGCTCTGGTCAACTTCTTACTGAACCCATGATACACGAATTAATCATACGTTATTTTAAATAAACTACAGATTGAAATTACTATAGGAATTGTTGAATTAATTATAATGTTTCCAGTGATCAAATAATGTATCATTTTTCGCCTAACATTACCATCGAAGTTTTTTACAAATCGTCTTTCATAGATTTCATTATTGATAATATGATTTTTTAATTTAGTCTAGAATTGGTTGGACTTTTATGTAGTGAATTACCTACAATTACTTGATAATAATTTAATTACGATATTCATAATATAACTTTTAAATTACAAAATGAATTTTCGTTTAAATTTTATTTTAAACTATAATATTAAAATTGTGCTTTATTTTCTTGTTCTCAGTTTAGTACATTGTAATTTTATTTTTTTTTTTTGTCATTTAAATGGAAAACACAATACGGACTAACTTACTTTAAAGCAAATATAAAAAAAAAAATTTAAAAAGTATAACCCCTCCATTTTATGATATATTTTCATTATAAGGATTAAAATGAAATTTAGAAAAAGATTTAATAATAATGTGATTTTTCAATAAACAATCTTATTTTTTAAGAGAGTTTTTAAGGGATTGAAAATTTAAAGTATACTTTTATTATAAAACGTTTTGTGTTTTGCGATTTTTAAAAGTTAAGAAAAAAAAATTGAATTGGGTCGAGGGGGTTGCAAAACGTCATATGGTATATTGTTTCTTTTTTTTATTTTTCGTTTGGATCTTTTTGATGTAGGAAATTGATGGAAATGGAAAAATTCAATTTAATTTTTTTTTCTCAAAAGCATTAGAAAAAAAAACTTAAACAAAATTGTAAAAATATTAAATGAAAAATTGTTATAAATTATAGACTTTAAAAAAATATACATATATATATTTTTCGTTGTTGGGTAAATTTCTATAATATTAAAAGTTGATTTATACTACATTTAAGGCTTTTTAAGAAATATACATATACATATATATATTTAATTTTTTTTTTATGGATATGCCGTTCCGAAAAAAATATTGAATTATGGATTTTCAAGTAAACTTTATTGCTCATCCTAAATCAAAATGTTTGGCATTTTATATATAGAAGCATTATGTAACACATAATAGAAAAATGCTTTAATATTGTTCAAGTTTAAAATATTCCTCATCATAACGTTTATTAATTAGCCTTTAGTAGTAAATTATTACTTATATAAATTTTTTGCACTGGTGTCCTTGAGTTTGGTTTCGGTACATCGTACAATTTGATATTGGTATAGTCAATTGATTGTCATAATATCAAAACTGTAATCAGATTGTAATTACAAAATAATGTATAAAGTAAATCAAAAACGTTTTTGATTATTAGATTTTTTTTCTTTTCAAGTTTGGGCAGATTTTTGTTAATGTAATTTTTATTTTCATTCCTGATACATTAATTCACTATATATAAATAAGAAAAAGAAAATTGAAAAGGTTTTTTTGTATTGAATATTTTAAATAAATTCTCAGTTAATTATTGTTTGTAATTAAGAATACTGTTCATTAAAGCAAAACACTTTCTGTCACAGCATTCAAAAAGTTTACAATTTAGTTAACACGTTGCTCAATTTAAAATATATGTAATGAAAATATGAAATAATGGTATACCAATTGAATTAAATCATAAATGAAAACATTTTCTTTCTGAAAATTTTAAATTAAGGAACATATATTAACGAAATTGCTATTTATTTTACTTATGTTGTTTTGCGAAAATGTAAAATTGCTTAAAAAAAATCCAATTAAACTGACAAAATGTTTTTCAATTAATTTCGTATTTTTATTAAAATAAATAAAATATTGCACCCATTAAAATAAAATATTGCACCCATGGGGTTGTATACATATTGCACTAGAAATATAAACCAATAAGTATATACAATGTATACACAATTTTTATAAACCTGAGATAATACTGTCCATCAATGCATGGTAATCAAAAATTTTTTGGAAGACTAAATTGTAATATTGATCTTGAATATCAATTTTATAGTATAAAATATAATTTACATTTTCGGTAAAAATGTTGCAATTTTATTTTTCAGTTTTTTTTAACTATTAATTTTTGCAATATTTAAAAATTGTTAGATATGATTTCGTTTAAAATAATTCAATTGCTCTCTACCTGGTATTTTTTAAAATGATTCACGAAATGGCAGGTAAAGCAATAAACAGACACTCTACACGGGCTGGAAATAAATTGATTTAGTACGAGTTTCTCGGAAAATTATCTATAAACTATTGTTGTTTATATTTCTTATCAAAGTTGATAGCATTTGGTAAAGTTATAAATTAAAAAGCAGATCGGAATTTTTTTTTTTCCATTTAGGTTAAACTTAAGCCTTAACGTACTAAACAGACAGCAATTCATGAATTTTTCTCCTATTATTTCATATATAAAGATAAAAAAAAAACTTTACGGATAATAAAATTGAAGAACGTATATTTGTTTTTGGCATTTCAAATAATTATTAATTTTCAATTTTACAATTTTTGTGTACAACAAAACTGATAAAAATTTCCATTTTTATTTAACTTTGAAATTTACATATAAAAGTCTATGTTTTGCAAAACATTAAAAAATATAAACGTAATATTATGTTAAAACAATTATTATTAAATTATTTCAAAACATGACATTTTATTACATTTATCCGAAAATAAAACATCCTACACAAATGTACTGGCACATAAAACACATGTTAGTTTAAAAGAAAGATATTTAATAATGTAGTGGACAATAGAAAATGTTCATTCCACATTTTAATTTATTTGTTGATTTCAATAATATTATTTGTCAATTACTTGAACGATTTAATTTTCCTTTTTTTTCTAGTTTCTTAGCAAGGGAATATTCATTGAAAAAAACTTATTAATACTTGTTTTATGAAAATGAATGAAATTTTTCAATTTCTTTTTTTCATATTTTTCAATACATTTTACTTTGTTATTAAATATTCCATAAATTTGTAGACAATATTTACTAAAATTATATTTTATTCCTTCAGCCTAAAATATGTATAAAAGGAATATTTTCGCATATTTTCTTAAATTGCATTTATGGTATATATATATGTAATAAACCAAATTCTATTGTCCAGACATTAGAATTTTTTGCTCATGAAATTGACCATATATAGAATCATGGATACTAAAAACAACAACAATAATTATTCTTTAAACAAAGTACGGTATATAGGAAATATATTGCACATAATAAAGATTCATATAAAAAGCAATAGAATTTTACTTAGATAAAATTTTCATAATAATTGCATATACTTTCATATATCGTCAGAATACAATAGCGATCAATATTTTTTTTTTTTGAATTTTTATACATACAGACAAAAATATGAAATGAATTTTATCCTTAATTCTTGGGTTACATAAAGGAAATTCTAATTTACATAAATAAGTTTTTTTTTATTAAATAAAGTTAGTAACTTTTTGCTAAAATTGTTAATGACATTTTAAAAAGTATATTGATTTACTGGATCATTATTACATTCTATCTACGATTTGTACATTGATTTAGAAGAGTTATCTCTATAGTAGAAAAAATCGATTTGACTAACGTTTACCAACAATTTAAACGGAAGATTATACCATCCTTTTCACCAGATTGTATATATCTCTTCATTTATAGTATATTTATTGTCCGATGTTTCAAGTAACAAAAAACTTCAGATAGATTGGATTGGTTGTATTTACTAAACGTAACCATTTATATACTTATAGCAAAAGAGACATAATCACACAGGACAGGACATCCTTATGTTTATTTATTATTGCAAAAGTCGAAAAAATATGAATACAAATAATATTTAACCTTTTATGATTCTTGTAATAAAGGTTTGGAAAAGAATTACAAAAAATACGGACTATCAAAATTAACAACATTGTTAATTACCAACAGTGTTAATTCAATACGTATAATTATTATAATTTAATAAAGTATTTATTCTTTGATGATTTGACACTTAACTGTGACATTGATATTGTTAGGAATATAAAAATACCCGTATAACAGCTGCGTACATAATGTATAACTGACAATGTTCATTATAAGAGTCGCATTCGATGTATGATAATATTAACTATCTATGTATCTCTATCGAAATCGAAATACACAAACAATTGCAATTGCAACTGCAAGGATATCGCAAATTTGATAAATAGTTGACGTTTTACAGTAAGATATGGTAAAAACTAATATACAGTATTTTAATTGTATCTTTAATAAAATTATTTAAATAATTTAAATTTGAAATTCTATAATATTTGACATTAATGTCAAATATCAAATAATGACATTAATAGAAACAATCATATATTAGACACCTGGCAACAGACTAAGTCTAAAATGTAAAAGCAGAACATTTTTACCAGACATTTCCCAATATTGTTTGTAAATATCATTAATAGGGATGCGTTTATTAGAAATTTTTGCAAAAGGAATTCAAAGAAAATATTAAAACCTCACATTAAATTTTTTTTGGTTTAAAAAGCCCTATTTTTAATTAATGGAGTTTTTTGCAATAGATAAAAACACCAGAATTTGTAGATGTACACATTCAATAAAGGTAAACCTCATTTTCTTCATACTTCACCCTCATATTATCTACTTTTATACTAAATATCATTTGTTTTCCTTTTTTTATATAAATATATAACATACGAATAGTGTAGTTGCGAGGCAAATAATGATAATGATGATGGGTCGTGTTGGTTTTGTTGGCAAACATTTATTTGGGGTTAAATAGATAAATGCAATGCTTGACCGTACTTAGTGTTTTGTTATTGGGTCGTTAATACACATATCTATCTATTCATCTATCTATACATATACATATAATATAATTGAAAATATGATAAGGATGGTTAACCGGGTTTTTAGATTATTTGTACAGACAGGAACATAAAAAACTGTATTTATTTAATTGTCCCCAAGTATGTTTTTATATATATGTACATAATATATATATGTACGTATATTGTATTTCCTGAAATTTTATGATTTGTGAGTCAATAATATGGATAAGGAAAATGATTTCAAAAAACAAATTATTAATTATAAAATTTTTATAATATATATAATAAATATTATTCTTATAATTTGTAGAATTTTAGCTAAATTACAAATAAATTGTAATAAATATTGCGTATTATATAATCTTATTTTCTCTTTTGACAAATTTATTTTCAGAAATCTTAATCCTAAAAAGCCTTGTCAATTTGTTTTGGTTTTACATTAGAAAGTTCAGTTCATCAATTTCTTGAATTGGAAATACAAATAATTATTGGATGAATAATTTAATAATTTATTACCTTTTCAATTGTTGTATTTAAATTTTATAAGCCATTGTTAAAAAATATTTAAATTGAAATGAAAATTTTTTAAATAATATTTTCTTTAATATGTATTGTAGCTTCTATACAATCCATTTAAATAAGAAAATTTGTAATCGACCGACAGGAAATTAACCAGAAAAACATTATATTCATTCTTATTTCCGATATAAATTGCAAAATATTTTTTATATTAACTTTTTCTCCAGCAAAATAAAAAATTATTATATATATTTTTATATTATAATCTTGAAATTTCCTTAGAGAAATCAAATTTGAAAAAAAATAAAAAATAAAATAAAAAAATATGATTTATGTATATTTTTTTTTTTATTCTTGATGGTTAAGACATTATACAATATCAAATACAAATAATATTGTACTTTCTTTGATTGCATTTGTGCATTTGGAATTAAAAATTGATGCAAATTCTAAACTAGAAAATTGTATTTAAAATTATAAATACAAATTGTAGAAACTTCCATTAATTATATAATAGAAAATATGAAATTCTTTGTATATGAAAGAAAAGAATTTTTTACTTCTTGACCATAATTGATGCATTTTACATTGATCCGTCCAACTCAAACGCTGTCTATTTATCGACACTCTTTAATATATATATATATAGCTTAGTTACTACGTCATGATTTAAAATAAAATATAGGGGACAAAAACTAATGTTGATCACCAAAATGTATTTTTCAAATGCTATCAATTGGAATTTCTGTAAGCTAATTTCAAAATAAAAAATTTCAATATCACTTTGTTGAATTTCTAGCTACACAACATTTGATTTGTATTTGGACAGGTGCAGCAAAACATACTAAGTTCCGGTCAATCAGTAAAATATTAAAATTTGCACATATATATTTTGGAATTACTTTTACTCATCAAACTATAAATCAAACTGTATATACGATTATTAATTTTAATAATCAATTTTTTTATTCAAATTATATTTTAATTTAATATTAATAATAAAATTTAAATTTATAATTATTATTATAAATTCGAATTTTGAACATAACTAGTCTATACATGTATACTCGTTATATAATATAAATATAAATTTTTTTCATAAAAAACAAATGATTTAAATTATCAATGACCTGGAAATTTATAATCATACTGAAAATTAATGGCGAAAAATTTAAATTAAATAAAACAAATATATAAATATAAATTAACCTAAAAATTTATATTCTATCAATTTTTTTAATTATAATCGTTTCTATATATATGAATATACATATATGTAATCTACGTACATAAAAATTATATTATTATGAATAATATTTTTCATGTGTTAATTTTTCCTCGCCTAAAACTTGAATTATTAATATTTCAATTTAATTTTCACAACTTATTTAACCCCACATTGCCCCAAAAACCCATACAACTATATTTATTGGAATAATAGGATTTTACCTTCCAAAAATGAAATTAAATTAAATGGTGCATAATTGGGAGTTTATTTAATGTCGACTTGTTCATTCATTATATCGTAAGGTATATATATACTGGAAAAGTGTTAGTTATTTTATTTATTTTTGAATCTTACTGAGTCTCTTTTTAATCGCTTCAAGAGAGGAATCAATAATTCTTAGATATCTTCAAATTTATACGCACAATATAAATTTGCATACTGACTGCTGCCCTTCCACATTTGTTTGTAATTCGGTCTTCTTGTTGAGTTAGCGACTTCAATTGAAATTCGTAAAAGTTAAATTTAATTTATTCTAAGAATACTTAAAATATTATATGACAGAAAAGATATATTAGTCAATCTGGCATTGATCAAAAATATTCATAAACATAAAACATTAAATTAAACAGATCACCTCTGACTGACGAATATTTCGATAGACAAAAATAACTTTTATAGTCAATTTTTTTTTTTGTTAATATTAATTTTGAAAAAAAGTGCTAAAATTGAATATATTATATTTTTTACACAGGATACAAAAAAATACTCTATTCATACTTCATAGTATATAAAAAAGGATGTGAATTTTATAATATCTACATATAATATTTTAATTTTAGCCCAAAGTACAATTTTCTAAAAAATTATGCATATGAAAATTATATGCTATCTATATTTTACCTGCTGTGTTTTTAACTACTATAGGAGTATATACATAGTTTAAGTTTTTATATAGTTATTTCTAGAGCTACATATATGTATATGCATATTATATATTTTTTAAATTAATATATAAAAAAAAGTTTCAGTCATGCGGTTCAGTTGACCCTATAATATGTAAATCACCCTTTGCCCAATTTGATTCTCTAATTTGAATATTTGATGACTTGCGACGACCGTTAAAATATGATAATTGTGATACCAAAAGGGATATATGTATAAACTGTATAAATTTATAATATTGTAATAGTAAATATGCTTAAAATATCCTTTAGACATCATGTAGAAAAAATATATTCGTTAAGCAAATTAAATTCTTGTGGTAAACTTTATATCTAACTCTTTAGAGGAAAAGGATTTTTGTTTTATAAATTGAGGACATTGTCAAGAATATAAAATTGTTTGGTTTTTGTTTTATAATTTTATTTTAACAGAAAAAAAACTGATTACGAACCTTAAACGTTGAGTATTCTTCATATCATTGTATCAATATTTAAAAATATGATTTTTTCAAATTCTGACTGTTATTTGGTTTATATTATAAAAAAGATATTTTAATAATTAATACTGAATTTCAATGTATTCATATTGCTGATGCATTTACATATATATCCTCGTTATTACCTTTAATGGATGTATAGACTATAATTGTCCAATAATTGTAACATTTTCAGTTCAAATTATGGCCTTAAATTTGTATTTTAAATTATTTTTCTAGACCATTTTCATGAAGAAAAAGGAAAAAGACCAATTTCAGCAGTAAATACTGATAAAAGTATATTTGGTTTTCCCGCTAGATGGCTTATTTAATTTTTACTATTCATTTTCATTCCATATACGAGTTTATGAAGTTAAATTAAAAATGTAATTGTTTTACCTTAAATTATTAATTTGATTTAACAAAAACAAAAAAAATTTTACTTTAGATTTTCAATTCATTTGGAACTACTCCCGAGTAGTTAATTAAATATTTAAAAAAAAAAAATTAAATAAAACACAATTTATATTTTAAAATAGATTCGGTAAAGGACATTTTTTTTATGTTACCCTCCTGTTAAATAAATGTAATTTCATCGTGTACAAAGTATAAATTAATATTTATAACATAAATACGTAATGAAATAGTAGCTAGTTTTTTTTATACTTTGTTATACCATTGTTGGTTATTATTTTTGTGCATTTTTGTGGACAATGCTGTTCCGGTAATCTTTAGCCACAGAAAGTACCACCCATAGCGCAAAATATCAGCCGGATGTTGACATAAAATATTAATTTACAATTTTTCATTTATTATAGTTAGTTAAATTGTATTTTTTTTTTTTACTTTTTAAATTTTTATTTTGGATTTTTCTCTATTTTAATAAAATATTACAGGATAAATAAAATAATTTTATTAGGCCTTTATAGTTTTGTGGATTAAAATTTAATATTATCGAATAATGTTATTATATTAGGAAATCAATGTTAATACAATTACATATATATAAATTTACAATTGTTTGTTTCCAATATGAATTTATATTTTATTTCATTGTTTTCTTTTCAGGTAAGCGATATTTTTTTTTAACGTATTGGATCCGATTTTTGTGAATTTCTATCGAAGTAAGTTTAAGGATAATACTACTAAAAATAATTTCCGTATACTTTATTTTTATGCTGTTTATTTCTTAGAATATTTATTAAGCCCAATATCTGCAATTTTCTATATTTTGGCTCTACTTAAAGTGTTAATAATGTTGATGTAAGATCGCGAAATTCCTAAATCGATTGTCAAAAATATTTCCAAAGAAAGTAGTAACGAGAAAAAAAAAATATTTAATTAAAATGAGATTGCATCTTTGTTTTTTATTCGCTAGCTTAAAGTGGAATAATTAAATATATGTGCACTATTATATAAAAATAACACTGTAAAGTAAACTGAACGCTTACTTTACAGACCATATAGGTATATTTCTGTTACCTTCACCCTACCGCCGCTCTTCGTATATGACGCTACAAGATTAATTCTTTTCATTGAAAACAAATTTGAATTTTTGCTTTATCACACAATCTTTTACCATATTTATCCCCAGTTATCAAAAGCATTTAAATCAAAAAAATTTCATCTACTTATTTTATAAACAGTTTCCCTCACAACCCCCCACAAAAAAAAAAATTAGCATATAACGAAAAACAGTTATCATGATGCGACTGCTTTCATATGCTAATTTTCATTGATATTTATAAGGATCCATAACAACAAAAAAAAGAAGAAATATTTCGATTTTCGAGTGTGAAAATCCTTTTAAGATAATATTTATATATTCGGCAACAATTCCAGTCAATTTTCTATACAAAATAATAAACTATTTAATTTAAATACTTCTTTACTTCTGCCATTAATGATAGCGTCGTATTATATTGTCATCCGGATTCAGAAAGGATATAATATTGTGTATATAGTTTAAGAAGATATTGAAATAAAATTGATTCTAAAATTGTGAACAATCAAAACTTAACTCCTATTTTTTTTTTATTTTTATTTTCTAATTTTGTTTTGCACCATTAATATTCATTTCTTAACCCCTTAAAATAACCTCATAAAGACACACTACATTTCTTTTAACGCCACAATAATATTTATTTTTGTTTTTTTTTTTTTGGGTAAATTTCACGCAAAGCTAAGGATAATCATTTACAGAACTGTAATTTTCACACAAAAATTCAATATCTATGCAAACTACTGTCTGTAGAAAATTTATGTAAAACTTCTACTATGAGTAAAATTGCTACTTTCTGTACTGAAAGCTTTTATTGTTGTTGTGTCTACCAATCCGAAAAATATATTGACTTAAAGAAGAAAATCGGAGATTTGGAATTTAAAAGATTATTGTCGACGTTTGGTTTGGTATTGTGATAGCTTTTTGTTTTTTTTGCTATTAGCTATTATGTATTTTATTTTTTTTAGATAATAGTTTGTTGTCTAGTCATCTGGAAATTCAATTTTTTTTTACCTGGTAGTCGTCGTAGAATCAGACAAAATAAAAATTTCACTTTTATTATCTTTCTGTGTTTTTTTTTCTTAATTTTTTGATGATAATAATCGTAAAAAGGATTTTTTACCATTAAGTAAATAGAAATGTTAAAATTTTGTACAATGTGCAATTTGAAATTAGTTTTGATTGTTAGCATTTTAAAAATCGAAAAAGTTACTATGTTTCTATATATAATAATGTAATCAAATTTATTTCATTTTAATTTAATTAATAAAATTAAATAAATTTGATTAGGTACATAATGTATAATTTTGCAAGAGTCATTACTGTAATAAGGTTAAGTTAATTTTGAGTTTATTTTTGTAGAACCATTATTAATAATTGTTTGCAAAATATAAATATTTCGTATACGTTCTCGTTCGGCACACATATTTAGTTTATTTAGTTTAGTATTTCATAAAATTTATTATAATTCGTAATTTATTAAGCATATTTTATAATTAACTAAAATTACATAACACCTATTACGATTTCAAAGAAATTTATATGTATAGATTATATAAATCATGAGAACAAATGAAATGCATTTTCTAAAAATAAAATCTATAGCATAAAAAAACAAATTTTCCTTCAATTATTATTTCACTTTTTGTTTTCTTTCTTACAAAAGAAGATATTTCTAGTTCAAATATTATTCTTATCTTTTAATCTTTTGCACAAAGAAAGCTACCGAACTACAACAACAAACCTACACCCCCTCTCCCTACCACAAAAGAGAAAAAATGAAAATAATTATTCAAAGTTCTATTGTCTTTCATTCTGATTTTTATTATCAACTTTTCGTTTCTTTTCATTAAAAATTACTTAAATTTTTGTTTTTGTATTTATATGCTTCTTCCGAATTCACTTCATCTTGTCCAATATAATTCCTGGGTAGACAAGTTGAGCCAAAAATCCTTTTTTCAAAAACATAAAACTAGAAATTCATTTAAAATTCAGGTAAATATTTTCACTTGAGTAATTATCAGAACATTCAGAACAGAACTACATTATCAGTCAGAGAACGAAAATTGTCGTTTTTCTATAATCTTTTTTTTTCTTTGTATATAAAAAAAAAACAGTATTATATTTTCAATGATTTTTTTTTCCAAAATCTTAAGGATATTCAGTAATAATGAAAATCATTTTTTGAACAATGAAATTGGAAAATAAAAGAATTTTCTTTTTCGCAAAATTATTATATAAGAACAAAAAAGGGAAAAATGTTTTCATAGTCAAATTAATTTTATATAAACCTTGACCCTGTAAATTTTTACTTTTCTTCAAAGATTGGTTTTTAACGTATAAGAAAAACAGATTTTAATATTCAATTTTATTTAATGATATTTACGGGGGGAAGACTTGGAGCTAAAATGAAAGACAATTCTTCTATATAATCTAAAATAATAGAATTAGGACGAAAAATGTTTATATAAGAATTCTTCTAGTCTAGAGAGCAATTTTTCTTTTTCTATTTTTTTTGCATAATAATTTTTTTTTTTACTATTATAAATAACTCTTAAAAAGCTTATTACTAAAGTATATTTTATAACGAATAGTAAAAAAGCAATCAGAGATATAAACGAAAAAAAAAAAAAACGTATCATCATATTAAAATTGAAATGATTTTCATTTAATAACTAAGGATCTCTTTATCATCCTGTTTGGATTTTGTTGTTGTACATTCACAAAAGAGATTTGTATAAATTTTCATTTTTGTGCAAATAAAAAAAAAAAAAAATTCCAATTTTTTGGGGAAAATTATTTTTAATGGGATGGAAAAACAAAAATGGAATTTGATATAAGAAAAAAGTATCAAAATTACAAGATTTTCTTTTGTTTATTATTGAATATTTTCCAAAAAAAAAAAAAGGTATTTGTATATTTTTTTTTTGAGGAAAAGGTCCTTTTTTTTAATAGGATAATAAAATAAATAATATTTTTGATTCACAAATTTGATATTTAAATTAAAATATCAATTTAATTTTAAAATATGTTTTCACTAAAACTAAAGGAATGTTTTTGACATCGCCTATATTTAAAGTTGCCTATTTATTTACCTCAATTAAATAACTTAGCTAAGAAAGAAACAACCGGGTCAAGGATGAGGGAATTTAAAATATTTACGAAAAATTAAACTTTTATTTTGACTGAAAACAGTTTTTAATATTTTAAGAGATTTTTCAGCTTTATTTTTGTACAAAATTTGGAATGGGAATAATTTTTGCACAAAATTTTCAAACGAAAGTTTACGTGATTAGAAATACCATAAAAAGAAAAATCACAATTTCGTTTAAAATCTGTAAAATGCTTAAGAAAATTCCTACGACAAATAATGCATTCCTTCGGTTATACCCGCGTATATGCACCATCATAATTCGACTACCAGAAAAAAGTCGAAATTTTTAAGATACAGAAAATCGTCGAAAATTACAATTTCGTAAATCCTAAGCAAAAATGATATTATTATAAGTACATATATATTTTATTTTATAATCTTTTATTATGTAGTTGTCCTTTAATTTTTACGCTTAAACTTTTTACAAATTCGTAAATTATATACAAAATTTATCACTAGTTTTTCGTTATACGTTCAATATATTTTTTCAGATTTTCTGAATTTTAATTTATTTTCGATTTTTTTGCATATTTATTTACCTTTAAATCAGTTAAACAATATTTGTAATTATGGCAGAAAAATTAAATAGAACTCCATCCTTTAAGTTATAAGAAAATGAATTAATTTTTCAGATAAGAACAATCTTAAAATATTGTAAAAAAGAAATTGACTTGAGCCAAATGTTTTTAACTACTAATTTCTTATAATCCTGTATACTCGTATATAATAGTTTTTCACATTAATTTTCATAGTTATATTGGAATTACGTTATATATCCTTACTATTATTGTTATTACAATAATTATCCCACACTTTAATTGATGTGACTTTCGGTGCTTTTATGTACATATTTATGTATACCGTACCGTATACGAATATTATCATTAGCAGAACGAAATTCACCATTAGAAGGATATGCCATAAAACTAGATATAAAATTTCTTGCAAAAGGATATGCTACTATAAAACAATATAAAAAATACATGTACATACATATTTATGCTCAGTAAAACAAATACATATCTCTACCTTTATTTTAAATGCTGAAAATGTAAAGTATTTTATATAGATATTACTTTTATATGGGCAAAATTTTGGTTTTGTTTCTATTTTGTAGCTTTCTACCGTCAGTCAGTTCAAAGGCTAATTATGTCTGCATTTGACATGACATGTTAATTTAATCTTATATATTTTTTTCCATTGTTGACATATTGTATACTAAAGGTTTAGAAAATTTATCTAAAATGGTTGATTACTTATTTAAATTTTCAGAATTTTCAGAAAGTATTATAGATTATTTTTTTTTAAACACGTAAATGTATACTTATAATTTATATTTTGGAAAATTTACGAAATATTTCCTATTTATAAAGTTAAAAGGATTATACATTAATTAAATATTTTAATTATATTCTTAAGTAAAATATTACATGTTTTTGTGGTGATGCTTTATTTTTGTGTAAATTTACCTACATTAAAAAATATGTTAATATTTTTGAAAATTGATTTTTATTCAACATAAAGTTAAAAGTAACAAGCATTAAAAACCAAATTTATAAACTTGGTTTTAAGCTAACGAATGCGAATTAATTAAAAGTGAAAACGAAAATTATTTATCACACAGTCCATTGTAGGATGAAAAATCAATTACAAATTGTTCAAAGTATGTAAAACTTAAACCACACACTATGCCAAAAGAGGCAAACTTCAAAATATGTAAAATTAAATTTAATGTAAGAAATATTATGCATCAATGCAGGAATAGTCATTCTAGAAATGCATATTGCTGCCGAAACAAATATTTCCTAAACATACAAATTTTAAATTAAAACCTTTTTGCTAAATTTGGTAATAAATGCGCAGAGACATTTAATTGACAAATTATAAAATTGTACAATAAAATTGAATTGGCAATTTTTAAAATATTTGTAACAAAATGTAAAACTGTAGAAACTAAAATTGTTCTAATATGTGAAAATAATTTACCAAATTTTTACGAATATTGTAAAAATTAAAGAAATTTTATTTTGACTTTTAATACTAACTGATAATCAAATTAGAAAACTATTAGTTGATGGAAACAAAATGAGAAATTTCAAAGCGGATATTGAAAATTAATCGATTAAGTTTAGTAATAAATATAAAAATATGTTTGACAAATTGTATAAAGATATTAGCTCATTATATCAGTTATGGTTCCTTAGATCGTTAACAGTTACTTGGATAACTGTGGTAATTCTAGAGCTAATACATGCAATAATAAACACGGACCTGATGGAACGTGTGCTTTTATTAGGCTAAAACCAAGCGATACATTCGGGAATCGTTATAATGGTTGAACTCTAGATAACTTGCTGATCGTATGGTCTTGTACCGACGGCAGATCTTTCAAATATTGTTATATCAAAATTGGGAAATAAAACTCACTTGTTAAATTATTTATCCGAATGATTTTTCCTTGTTCAAACACCTTTATAAAATTTAATAAATATATTATTTAAACTAAAGAATTCATATTAGACAAGAATTTTTAATTTATTTTAAAAATGTTATTGCAATTTGCAATCATTTATAGTTAGAAATAATTTTATTATCTTTTAGACAGACAAACAAAATATTCACATAAAAAAAATTATTTATATAGACATTATCCTTAAAATATTAATTTTAAAATCTGCTTCTGATGTTCCCAATGCCAAAGTGCAATTAATCCTGACCATATTTAATACTCTAGAAAGCAAAAAAATAAATGAAAATTATATTGAAAAATATATTTTACTACATACATATAACGTATAAAAGTCCGCACACAGATATTTTTATATATATTTCTAAATTAAACAAACTGTAAGATTCTTAGTCAAGAATGTCCTGTTCAATTTTTTTCTGATGAAAAATAGTACAGAACGTTAGTATATACATATGTATATTTCGTACAAAATTTTTTTGCGAAATTAAATAGAAAAATAAAAGGATCTCATTCCATAATTTTTCATCATTTATAAAATATTATTCTATAACTCGATATATATCCATTGCTATAAATTGGATATGGATTAACGTGTTAGCTAGGAGCTACCATCAGCATGTTCCAATATAGATTTTGCTCTGGAATAATTTTTATTTTATATAGAAAATGGCATCAAAATGCCTGAGGGGTCAATAAATTACTAAAGAAAACTAAGAAGAATATATGGTATATGTGTATAATTATTCGTTTATATAGGATTTGATTTCAATATTTTTTTTACCCGCTGGGTTTTTTTTTATAGAAATATATCCCTTAAATATTTCTCTAAAGCAGAACATATCTATATACCGCATACCCATATTCACTCGCATACAAACACCTGAATATGAAAAAATAATCCATAATGGAGGTAAAATTTAATTAACCGACAACGTACAAAAAATAATCAATTAGTAAAATATACTGAAATTTATTTGAAGTAAAAACATGGGTTCAAGGTTTAATATATTTATGTACATATACATATATAAAAACAGGTGCTCTTTTATTTATTTTTATGAATTTTCCTGATAAAGACATTGAAAATAAAATGTAAAGACTTTTTTTTTGTTTTTTTTTTTTGAGAATATATTTTTAATTATTTTCACTTGGTGCACTTGAATTTCGGAAATAATTATTAATTTATGGGATTATAGACGCATGTTGTCATTACTATCAAATAAATTAGCTTCATGCAGAAATTTAATAATATTCTCAGAATTTATCGCTATAGAATTTCAGTTGGGTGTTGGGAGAGATTCATAAACATAACATTACATAAATAAATTTATAATTAATTATTTAAATATAAGTAAAAAAAGTTAACATAAATTGAAAAAATAATTCTTAGAAATTTACGCATATTTATTTTGAAATTTAAATTAATGAGACTTGTGCTATTGGGTTTTTTACTAATTAAAAAAATATTAACATCATTAGTTAAGTAATTTCTCCTTCTGGTGGATCATATATCCTGTTTTTCAATTATTTTTACTTCATAACTTTGAGAAACATGGCTCCCTGAATTTAGGCCGCGTGAATTTAGACCGCGATAAAAACTGACTTTAGACCGCCTTCATTTTGCTCTACGCGGCCAAAAGTTACGCGGCCTAAAGTCTATGCCCCGAGAAACATATATAATTATTCTTTTATGCTTACACAATAAACAATTTCCTTAAGATTTAAAGTTTTTACACAATTTTTCTATACATTTATTCTAATTGCGGTAATAATCTTGATTATCATTGATCACGAATAACAAAACTCAGCTATTATTGTTTATTGGTTGGAGTTTGATAATGGCAAATAATCAATTAGCCTTGATTTTCATAATCTTGTTTAACATCCCACCTTTTTTATGAATATTCACTTAAATATTTATTTAGAAAAACTCATTTGTCATAGCCAGGAATTATGGAAATAATAATCAGAAATTTGAACGTTCTCTGGACAAATAGTGAAAAGGACTGCATATAATGAGAAAAATTAAATAAACTGCAAATAATTGTTAGCGATTGTATGAGTTATTGAAAGAAAATGTTATACGGTATATTCATCTTAATATTTTATCATAAATACGATTACTGTACTTATATGTAGTTATTTATTTATTGAAATTTTGACCACTAAAATACGAAATTTTATTACGAACCCAAATTTAATATTTTAGTTTGTTTGCAAACTTTTAAGTTTCATTATTGTACCTGTGAAATATATTCGGTTTATTTATAGTTTTAAACCATTTTTATAATACTACAACCTTTAATACAAAGATAAAATTGAAAAAAAAAAAGTTGCATTGAACTTTATTATATTTGAGATAGTTTCATATTCTTTAATATCATTTTTTATTTGTAAATTTCAAATTTCATAAAAAAAATTAATACATTTCTCTACCCTACAACAAACAAAAACAAGCATCAGCAATAAAAAAAAATCTATTCACATATCCTCTGGATTAGACAGTTTTTCATATCCTGTGTACCGTTGTTTGGTCCTGTGGTTTTATGGGTAAATTTTTTACTTGTTTTCAAATTCATTTTGTTTTTGTTTTACCTTTTTATAACTATTGCGATATTTTCTGTTTTTAATTACACTTTGTTGTTTTTTTGCACTTTTTATGAAACTTTCGCTCCCCAAAAAAAATATTCACAAATATAATAAACCAAATATTATTGTACAGATACATAATATGATTTATTTTATGAATAGGATAAAGGAGCTTTACTGTGTCCTACCGTGTTTCATACAGGGAATATAGATTTTTAGTCGTTAAAAACAATAAATTTCACTAATAATGTCGCGTATGACGATTCAATGCGAGATCACCAAGCAATCTTCAGTTTTTAGTTATCATAAAATTTTTAATTGGCATTTTTGGTTTAGTTTAGACCAAATTGTACTCATTGGAAAACAACATTTTATATACTAATTTATTTTAGTAATGGGCGTTGAAAATAGTACCTATATTAGCATATCTTAGTCAAAATCATATCCACAAAATCTCCTTAAGTGCCATTCACAGTGATTTCGATTCGAACGGCACGTTCGAATTGAAAAGAACCGTTCGTTTCGAAAAGAAATTATAGTCACAATGTATTCGTTCCGTTTATATAAAAAAAATATGTTTAATCTCTATTTTATGTATTAAAATAAATATTTTCTGCATTTATTATACAATACTAGATGCTTCTTAACATTTTCAATAAACTCCCCCATAATAATTCAAAAAATTTAAATTTCAAATGTATAATTTATAGGTTATGTCATTCGACCCATCCGGCAAAGTTAAAATATTTTTAACTCTTTTCGAATGAATTCGTTTCGACACGTTCATTGTGACTTGCAATCCGGCATAGCAAATAAAATATATGGGGCTGTCAAAATTTCGAATCGAAATCACTGTGACTGGCACTTTACAGTATTATGAGGTAAAACGAAATACCTAAGCAAATGTCCTAAGCTTCAAAAAAATTTTCTGAAACAAAAGAAAATTAAATTGTTTAAATTTATGATTAAAAACTGTGACGGTCCGAAATTTCGCAAAATAATTGTTATAGGATAATAAATTTTAAATAGGAATTTTTAAATTTTATGTACATTGTACTTGTAATAAATAGCATTATCTAATATAGAAAATATTCGCGTTTTAGGAAGCACCTAAAAATATGCACTAGGTATGGGGCAAACGATTTAAAATTTTCGAATATACTATAATATTGATAATTTCTTTAATTTTATTATTAATAGTGAAATTTCAATTTATATTTGAGTATTATTTTTTATGGCACTAAAATGCCTGTTTTTGCAAACTTGTGGGGGGTAGCATGTAATTATTTTTGCAATCTTAATTATATTTTTGGTTTTATTATGAATTTTATTTTAAATATTTTAATATTTTAGATTGATTATTAAATATTCAACTAAGTTTTTTGAAATAAAGTCCTACAAATTATAATTTTAAAGATAATGTTCTCAATGCAATCAAATAGAACTGTAGCATCAATAGCATCAGATAAGATTTCCTTGGATTAAAAATATTCAAAAGTTATAAATGTGAGACGAAACTTTTTATATTAATTTAATCATGTGAATGTGTTGTTGTTGACTAACGTAATTGAAGTTGGCTTCTGGTTTTTTTTCTCAGTTTTCAGTTGGCCTTAATACATCTTTCTTGATTATGCAAATTACTACCAAAGTTTTAAATAATTTTCAATTGCAAAAAACTAGTTGTAATCGTTGTAGTAGTTGGAACTACCATAAATAATAATTATATTAAATAATAGTAAAATTGTTTGGTTGCTGTTATGATATTTTGATATAATGTATTACCAAGAAGCAGTTTGGCTATATAAAGTAAAATTTAATGATATTATTTCAATTTCAATTTAATGCAATTCGTAGGAAAATATGATTGATGACAATTATTCTCTGGCTTAGGTCAGAAATCTGGCTTAAAAACAAACACCTGCAAATTATATATTTTGCATTCGATTTTCATTAACTTTAAAAATTAAATTCATTCAATTAATTGAATTTTATAAAAATAAATTTATATTTAAATATAATTTCTAAATAAAATATTATTTAAACATTTAATAAAATTGATATTATTATTAGCCTATGGATAAATAATTCCATTTCATTCGTCCTTTAAATGTAAAATCGGTTTATTCCCAATGTTAAATTTATATACATGCTAAACATAACCTCAAAAAAATCTCATAATAAATATAATGGAAAATTAAAATCAAACAGCATGGCTGTATACATAGAAGTTTATTTAAAGTGAATTGTCATGTTAGGACGACTGCTATATAAGTAATATAAATATATATAAAATTTATTTTCAATTTTTTTTTTGTACCCATTTTATGCTTAACGGAGTTTTACCAGGTAGAACAACGAAAAAATAAAAATAAATATTAATTTAAAAAGTAAAATTTTACAAATACAACACAACATTAAATATAAATATATACATATGTATGTACACTGATGACCATCAACAATTTTACAACCCGCAGGTAAGTAAAGCTTAAAAACAAAAGGACATCCAAGCAAATATTATACAGACAAACTTTTTTTTTATCCATATACTCCTTTCTCATTGTTATACTCGTATATTGTTACTGTCCGTTGAATGGTTATACCCTTAAGGGTATGGACTGCTGCTAAAGATATACTTAAATATCCTGTGAATTGATTATATATACATAAATGTGGATCTCTTTCATATATATGTATATGTATATATATACAATAAATATTATGACATAAAAGGGTCACATATAGTATAGACCACATGAAGCTTTTCAGAACTTAATATACCTAATATTACTATAGAAAATGAGAAACGGAAAATTCATTTTTTTTATTATTATTTCTACTGTATATATTATATACATATATGTATGTACATTTTACCTATATAATACAGAAATGGTTAGAAGTTATTCCACCATATTCAGGCTTATTCTCCTTATCCATTTTTTTTGTTTATTATTACCTTTTAGGATGATAAAAAATACTTGTTTTTTTTTCAGGGTGAAACAAAAATATAAAAAATATATAAATAACCCTCTAACTTACCTCATATGTGTTCAGATCATAGACCGTATAATGGTTAGAATATATTTTTCACAATATGATGTCCTTTTTTATTTACATTATTATTAGTATGATTTTTTTCTTTTTTTTTTTGTATTTTGTGTTATTTTTTAATAATAATATTGAAAAGGGTGGACCTTGCAAAAGGTGGATGAAAAAAGAATTTATTGTTGTCATAAATATATATATTGCCTATTGTACTAAATTATGGCACCTAACGATATAAATAATCTATAAATCCGTTTTCATAACCTATAAATAAAATTGTATGATGACCAGGTATATAACCAAAAATAGAGGGCAAGAGTGAAAATATATATTGTATGTATATATTTTTGGCATCTTATTTTTGGAATATTTTGAAATGTTTTTGATATATTAAAGAGCCCAGTGGGATTACATAAAAGTTTTTTTTTTTTTTGTAATTTTAATAAATAAATTTTTTTTTGTATGAATGTTAATTTATCAAAAAAAAAAGGCTTACTAAATTATTTATTATTTCGGGAATCACGATACTTCAATTATGGGATTGATTGATCGGTTTATATGGGTAAATTGAATGTTATCCAATTATTAATGAATCGGTAATTTTTGCTAGAATATGTTAACGTTAAGTGATATTTGAATATATCGTTATTAAATCTGTGATGACACTAATAATAGCATATTTTCATCGTAATAAACTCAAGAAGTTTCTTTTCGTGGTGGGTCTCAAACGTACATAAAATTAGTAAATGGTTTGGCAAAATTTCTAACTATTCTGATCGAAAATAATTTCAAATTTATAATTGACTTCCTGTCATACTTGTAATAATTGACCTCTTGTCATTACTAGGATTATCTAAGAAATGTTATCAGTTTTATCTAAATTATAAGCCAAATTATTGATAAGGTCAATTATATTGTCCTCTACAAATTTGAAATGTTTTTGTATAATTAATAACTGAAAGTAGAAAAAGAGGAAAATGATGTATTTTTGTTACTATTTCGTATTTTTTATATTTATACAAGCAATATTTAATGGTACAATTATCAGTGTAGTAACAAATTTCTAGCTTATCCCATAGTTTATCTATTGATGTTCCAATTTCGAAACTTAAAGATTCTAAATAAAATGACATTTTATATTTGTCCTCCCCCTCTAGACGACCTTGGAATAATAAAAATACTCGACTTATTACATTTTTTCTCCTATATCATTTACCCCAATTTGTATTTTTCCCCAATTAAGAAAAATTTTATGTCGAAATTTATATTCTCAAAATTATTATGTTTCATTTGAAAATTTTCTCTTTCTAAAAAATATTGCTCGAATGGCAGGAATTTCGAAAATTCGTTAACACAAACTTTTCCCCATATTTCGATACCATGAAAATATTTTTGTTGTTACCTTTTTTAGGTATCTTTAAATTATTGAAAAATTCTACATTTTTATTATGTCTACAATTTCCGGCGATTTTTTTTTTTATGTATGAATAAGAAATGTTCCTATTGAATTTCATTTCGAATTACCCGAAACAGTTCGATTTTAAGAACGGTTAAGGACATATCGAATTTATAAGTTAAAAATATGAATTGATTATTAAAATGATTTTTTATAAATATATTTCCTCGAATGATTTTCCAAATTTTATAGAATATAACAAATGTAAACAAAGTTTTGATATACATAAATATTTTACAGTGTAATGTGGTTATTTTTAGAATATTTTTTGTAATAATAAAATAAGTTTTTAATATTTTCGATTTAGTAAAAATTTTGGTATAAATATTGTTTAGTTGATTGAAAGTGATGAATGTCCTGTTGCACAGGATTGTGTAGATTTTTTTTGGTGATTGCTCTTAATAATATATAAAAACATTAGTAGGTCCAAAATGAGACTAAATTTCGGGAAAACCTGTAAAAGGTATAGGCCCTGACCCACATCGGGTGTGTTTAGCCACGGTCCAAGGAACGCGAAAATCTATTAATTTAAATTTTTGAAAAAACGTTTCAATGAAAACGTAATATATTTGCAACAAAACAAAGATTTTCCTATTTCCATTAAATTACTTTTTTAAGGATCCAAATTATTACTAAAAAAATTACCAATTTATTATAACCATTTTTATTATTATTTTGAGTACCAATTAAAAAGTATATTCCGAAACCATAGATTTAAATTTCGGCTTGTTTAATCCTTTTTTTTTGTGTGTGTGTTCTGATGATGAACAATTTTTAATCTGAAATGTAAATTTTAGTCTGGGGGTGTAGGAACAATAATTTAATCAAAGTATTTTTCGAATTACTCTATACAAATAAACATGTATACATTTTAAATATTTGTGGTGGATTTTAAATTATATTTATATATGTATATGTAATTTTACAATTTTTGTTATTCTTGTTGTTTGCAATCGTGACTTCATTAGTCCAAAAAAATTCATATAAACACAAAAAAAAATCAAAACAGAAATCAGTTTTTTTATCTGCTGAAAAACCTCCATCCAAACGTAATTTCAATTGAAAATTGTTTGCCCTTCAATTATATCGAATACCAAAATAACGAGTAGATTTAAAAAAAAAAAAAAACAATTTCCATTTTCCGAATTTGAAAGGGATAAATTTATTGGGGGAAGATATAAACTTTCCTACCTGATGAATCCCATATTTGTAAGGTAAATAAAAAATTTTCCAAAAACCAAATAGTGTAGTGCATCATCATCTGAAATTCTTGCGTTCATTTTTTGTTCAATTAAAATTAGTTTTTTTTTTTTCAATAAATTGTACATTTTTCGAATACTCAGACTTTAATATTTTATCTATATTTGAAAATAAACTAATTTTATTGCATAAAATATGTGAAAAAAAGTTGGTAAATTTTTTTTTTTTTTTTTTTTCAGAAACAAATTGAATTAAATTATTTTAGGTATTCGAATTATAAAATTGATGGATACAATTAAATAGAAGTCGGGTCAATTAAATCACAAAATATTTCTTAAAAAGCACTATAAAATATTACATGGTGTATGATTTTTGTAAAAAACTTACAAAAAATGTATGATAAGTTTGAAAGAGGGATATTCAAATTTAGCATAACATATAGAAAAATGTGAAATTCATCTATAAAATCTAAAGCAATCGTGATATAAAAACCACCTTTATAATTTATTATTAAATTCTTCTACGTATATAAAATATATAACTGATATAACATGATGTCTACAAGATTAATTCAATCTGTTAAAATAGTTCTTTTAAAGCAGCAATTTGACTGTTATATCACTGTTGACTGTTATATTATATTAACTACATATATCTAAAATGTGTTATATTAAAAATAATCGATTTTTATTAATAATTATTGAAGACCTTTAAAAAACACTGTTAAATTATGTATAGTTAATTTACGCTATTGGAGCTATATCAAAATACGGATTATATTTTACTTTATAGTATTTGATCTCGTAATTGCATAAAACTTAAGAATAAAGATTGATTTTTAAATGTTTACAAAAATATAAACGGAGTACTGTAGATGATATTGAATAACCATAACAATTATAAAACATTAAAAAATTATAAATGTATTTCTGAAGTTTTCTGTTAATCATTTAATTACTAGATCAATTTGTTCTAAATTATATAAAATAACAAAATTTCAAAAATGTTTAGTTAATTTTTTGTACCAATTAAAAATATTACCTAAAAGTTTTCATTTTAATTGAAATTTATAGCTAGAAAATTAATTTTTTTAATTACAACTAAATTATTTGTATAAGGTTGCCCTACTAAAATAACTTTATACCCTAAAATTTAATGAATTTACATTTCACCTGTTCCTTTGTGCCTGTTAAAATATGAAACAAAAACAAGTTCATTTTTAATCTTCTCCAACTCCCCAAAACTTTTAATAATTCTATTCATTCAAGTTCATACATTGACAAAAACTAGATTTTTTTTTTCTATTTCTATATTCTTTTTATTTATTTGTGATGATAGTCTGTTTACTTTTTTCATTTTTAATCATTTTCCTATTGATTCTCATTCAATTTTAATATCTAAAAAAAATCTATATTATAAAAAATAAACTACATTTTGTGGTGGGCAAAATCAACCCGTTCGTAAATCCATAACAAGAACATTAAATATATATAAAAGGAAAATACTGGGATAATTACTGCAGCAACACGCAAATCGTCCATTAACTTTTACCCAAAAATAAAAATTTGACTTTCTAAAGAAAAATATCATTAAAAAAAATAATGTTTTTCTTTTAAACATGAAAGTTCTGTCCAAAAAAAAGCATAACACAGAGAAAAAACATAGTAAAATATGCAAAAGATATCATTAAATTTTAACTACTTTTATACCCAAAAAAAAAAATTGCTTACAATTTGTTCCCTATACTTTTTAGAAAGAGAAAATTTCAAAAAGTTTCCATTTTATTCAGAGTTTTTTTTTAGAAACCAAGCCATAGAAAAATTCAGAGTCGTATTTATATAATTTGAGAATATCCTTAATTTTAGGTCAGACTAAATTTTAGTTGCATTAAAAAGGGGCATTGTATGCTTCTGTCAGAGTAAATCATCAGGATAAAACTGTTCCTTAAACGAATATAAAAATCGTATTCATTAACTATTCTCCACATCCAGAATTACTTCCACTTGAAAATCAACTTTATAATAAACTAAAAGGTATAAAAAACATAATTTCGCAGTTTTATATTAAACAATTGGTGACCGATCAAGGAAGAATTGCAGTTGTACCTTAGAGTTCCTTGACTTCTAAAGGGTTCGATATTCATGTTATAAATGGATTTAATTGCGTATCAATCTTCACTAATCCAACAAGAGTACTTAAGTCCCTGAATGTCAGGAACACATCTTTGAGACAGGTCACATACCCAAATAGTTTGCCCCTCCACATAATATAATTGGTAAACATAAAAAACATACATATAAATTTAAACTAACAAATAACTTCTATTTAATTTGACAAAGTCGCCCGAATAAATTTGGGCTTTATGCTCCTGAAATGAATACGTCTCTGTGCGCTTGTGTTAATATAACCAAAAAATTATAATAATAAAATAGATAAAATATATAAATACATAGATAAATAAAATTTTAATTAGAAACGAAAAATGGAGGGGATTCTCCAAAAAAAAATAATCAACACGAAAATATTATTAGTATATGTATACAAATTTTGTATGTCCTGTAAGGATATTTATACTTTCTTTTTAAGCCTGAAATCTGATTATAGGTTTTTTTTTTTTTTACTTTATGCCGCATTAAAATCTTTAGCTGTGTCTCAAGATAAAAAAAAAGAATCCAATTTTATGCATAATAAAGAAAGTATAGAAGGGCAGGGATAATTTTAATTTGTTTCTGTTGTATTAATTTATATAAAATTTTAAAGAATTTTCATTTTTTGTTTTTGTGGATAACTTTTTAAACTACTATACAGAAAATAAAAATATTTGTTGTCTTGTTTCTTAAAATGGGGAAAAAAATTAATTTTTAAAAGTTTATAAAAAATTCAAAAGTTTCAAATTAAATGTCATTAAAATTGGTTATTATTTGCACAACGTTACATTATGATACCAAAAATAAGAAATTTTAAATACCAGGAAGTTTGTCTTTATTTCCTTATAAATAATTAAATTCATTTATAATTATATTAATTCTAGAATTCTTTTTAAATTAAAGAAATATGGATAAGACCGAAATGAAAATTTGTCTTCGGTTGAAGATATAGTTTTAAGAATTTATAATTTAAATTCTATAATAATTTAAATTTAATATAAAAGAAAACTGATACAATATGAAAATTAATAAAAATATATGTGTAATATATAAATATAATTTATATTATAGAAAAGGACTCTTTTATTGCAGCCCATAAGAAAGGAATAATCGATCCTTTAAGTTTAAAAAATTAAAATTATTTAAAGGATCAATTATTTCTCTTATGAGCTAAGAGGACTTTTTTTATCCAGTTTCCAATTTATTATCCGATGAAAAACATATTTCGCTTATTCTATTTGTATCTTAATGAATAATTTTAACAATTCCCTGAATCGTGTTTATTCATCAGTTACACACTAATTATTACTCGTATAAATACTTAGTTCAATTTTCTACATTATGACAAGAAAATAGTTTTACGTACTTGGTCATTAAAATTATTAAAAATTCTGTACTAAAAATAAATTTTCGTTATAATTGTAGCCACTTTTTTTTTTGTTGTAAAAGTTGAAATTGTAGAGAAATCATAAATTATCAAATTTTGTTGAAACAACAAAGAAATTTATTGCTATCTTATCAACGTTTATTCTTTCTGTCCATTTAAATCCATTTTTTTAATTAAAAAGTTGTTAAAATATTTTCATCTATTAACAATTCATCATCTGCATAAACAAAAACTCTATATAAATCTTCCTTAAAAAAATAGGTACAAAAAAAAAATTCATAATAAATTAACAGTAAAATATCCTAGAAATATTTCGTTTTTATAGGGAAATTTTTTTAGACACCCTTTTTAGATTTATTCCTTTTATAGTGTATATAATATTTATTATTTCTATATGATTTATTGCACGTCTTTCGCATATGCCGCGTATATTTTTTTTCTATAATACAAAAAAAAGGACCTAAACATAACCAAAATTAAGTCATTTTAACAATTTTCCATATATACAAAAAAAATTTTCTTTTTTTTTTTTTTTACATATTTTTTAACTTAACACCCCCAACCCCAATCTACACATATTATTTTCTTTTCAAAGTTCCATCATATATACATATATAAAATTAAAATTAGTTTTTTATGAACCAAAAATTGAAATGTTTATATTCAAACGGGCAAGGAGCATAAAAATGTCTGTATACACATACATAAAAAAAAAACGAAACGAAACGAAAAAAAATACTACAACAAAAGTAATACAAGCAGCAGCATTTCTGTCAACATAAATATTTATGTAGATTTGCATTGTTTTGGTATCCACAAAACATGTCGACATTATATTTTTTTATGTATACATATGGGGTTGTTTAGCCATTGAACATACCGAAACGTAAAAGTAAAAGAAAAATAATTTCCCATATAAAACCGAAACTTTTATCAGAATTTATATTTTTTATTTTTTTTTTTTTCCTTTTTGTGCCAGGGATATAGATATATGCTAGGTAAGCAAAATTAAAAATTATATTGTTATGCATATACATATGTATAATCCTTTTTTTCGCACCCATAACTTTTCTATTTTGAAAAGCCTACATAATAAATTTTTGTATCCTGGATGAAGTACTGTAACGGTCAGTATCTACTCTGAAGCTATGAAAGTGAAATTATTTATGTAAACTTTGTTATATTTTACAGTAACTATTTGTTGATTTTAATAAAATCTTCCGAATTTTTTTTTTTTTAGTAATTTAGTAATTATTAACAGAAAGTAATAATTTGTAGTAGTTGGAAATCGTTAATTATTTAAGTATTACGTATCACTTCAGTTTAAATCGTCATTATTAGAGGTTATCTCAAAAAGTGGCTTGTATATTCATCTTAATATGTTAAATTAATACCGTATCTCCGAAAATTAATTGATTATATTAATTTTTATTTTGGATCATCCTATACTAAACAAATTTAACACTTAAAAATAAATAGGAAATATATATTAAAAAGCATTACCAATTCAAACATTGTTGAACACTAAAGTACTCTTTTAATAAATTCCTCCATCTCGTAAAAAAATTCAATTTTTAACCACAAATATGATATTTATATTAATATAAACATAAAAAGGATATATGAATTGGTCAGAAACGATAAAATTCCATTTCTATATGATATATCCAAAAGTTTAGAAAGTACAAAAAAAAAAATAATATCCTTTCTAAAAAAAATATATCCTTTCTTTGTCAAGGACTCAGAAAATTATTCAGATACAAAAACTTTTCGTATATATTTTACAATACAAAAAAAATTCTCTTATGATTATACATATACAATTTCATCATTTATGTTTATTCATAAATTCTAGACTGATCTATAGATAAACTAGTACATATTTTAGATAGGAATTTAGTCGATAATATAAACTAACATATACAAATGTATACATAGTAGAAATTTTCTGATTCATAAAAGAAAGCCCATGTAATAACAATAATAACACCAACAAGAACAAAAAAAAAAGTTTTAAGGTTTTATTTTTGACCAACAGTTAAAAAGGATGAAAGCATAATAATAAATTTAATTGTATTTTACATATAATATATTGTTATCCTTAACCCATACGAAAAATTGATGGTCAAAAATGTATATTTTTGTAACAATAGAAGAAAGTTTTTTTTATATTACAGGAATTTGGATTTCGATCAATTGTAAAATAAAAGTTTTTCTCTAAAATTTTAATATTAAACTTGCACAAAGTTTGGAAAATAAGTTTTTATTTTTATTTTTCACCAACAATATTTTATGTTTTGTGAATTCATATTGAAAATTTTGAAAAAAGTTGAATATATAGTTAAATTGTGTTCATTTTTAAATTTTGAGCTTGATATTGTGTAATTTTGGTATAATAATTTTTATACGAACAACAGCGTAAAAAATTATATACAAATTTATGTAAAACTGGAAAAAAATTATGATATGACATACTAGATTACTAACATAATTGAAAACATGTTACATTTATGTATATTTTATGAGATAAATTTTAATAATGCACTTCACTTCAAACCACCAAATAAAGAAACAAAATCTTTGCAACAAAATTTTTTTTTATTTATTTCTAAAAAACTGCTTACAAATTAGTTAAACATTAAAAAATTTGGCCAAGCCGGTACAGATAAATCTTCACCACTACTGGTATTTTATGGTATTTTATAAAATTACAATAAAATAAAATAGGAAATCAATGACATATGAAAGTCAGAGGTGTTATAAGCAGATGTGAGTACTAAAGGAAGACTAGCTAGAATTATTAATTTTTTGTGAAAAACATTACATCAAAGCTTCTTGAATTATTAAAGTGGTGCTGATTTGAATTTACTTCAAAACATTCTTGAAAAAGACTAACTAAATTAATTATAGCTAGACTTATACGATCCTTGCTTCTTATAGTTCCAATCCAATTATAAAATGGAAATACTACTGTTATATTGTCGTCTCTTTATAAAAACCTTTACATTGTCAATAAGTATTTTTTCATCATGTTGTCAAATTGACTCCATCAATAACTGATTTTTACAACATCTCGATAGACATTTTATTTCACTCTATCTTTTGAGATTAAATTGGATGCAAAGATCTAAAACATATAATAGGAAAATGTCGAAATAAAGTTTCTAATAATATAATAAAAACCCAATAAAAATATTATCGAATTATCAAATGTTTAGCAATTTTAAATTTACCATTACAATTTTTAAAAATTTATATACTTTTTATAATGGGAATAAAATTTTCAATATCATAAAAAATACCGGAAGTTAAAGTTTTGCATCATCAATAAATTATATATATAAAAAATTATTTCCATGGTCAAAATAAGAGCAAACGAAAAAAAAATGTTTTTGCTTCTGTTAACTAAAATTAATGCTCGTGTTCGCATTTTTTTTTATATGATAATAAGAATTATTTCAACATTTCCGATATTTAGTAAAAATAAAAATGTTTATCTATTTACTCGCATCCATTAATCTGTAAAAATAGAATAGGAAGGGATAAAGAGTCCTTTCAATTTCGTCAATTGTGAAATAAAAATAAACCATTAATTGCTAAAAATTTTACACGTATTTGAATTGTTTTATTCCCCAGGATGTATGATTGTAAAAAATGTATACTTTTAATGACTCTATTATTATAAATATTCCCTCTACGAATTCTCCATTGAGCTTGTTTAGAGATGCCATTAAATCAGGCAAATAATTTGTTGTTTTTTTTGCTACGTCAATCTAAAATTTTTGCATCATTAACGCAAATTGTTTTTATTTTTTAAATGAAAATTGGAAAGATTGACAATATCGATTAGGATGTTTTTTAATTAGAATAATATACCTATATTTGAAATTATATCTTAAAGGAAGAGACTTTTTTTTTTAATTAGGCAATTTTATGCTTTTGAAAAACAAAAACAAAAGTAAATCTACTTATTTATTGAATCAATATTTCCAAAATGGTTTACATTTACATAGAAACAATTTTTAAATTAACTTTTTATTGAAATGTTTATTTTAAATGATTAAATGTAAAATTTAGAATTTCTATTATAGTGTAGAATTTATATTACAAATTAATTTATCATTTACATAATATATATAACAAATTATTTTACCTGAAACTTTATACTTTACCTGTATACATAGTATGTATACAATATATTTTCTATTTTGTTTTGGTTTAAAGATCTCTTAAGAGTTCTTGGTATTATTGATTACAAATTGATATTAATGTAGTTTTGTAAGTGGTAAAAGATATTGGCAAAATATATATTTTAATGTTCAATTTAGAATATTTTCAAGTTCTATTAATGATTTTTGATAAATCATTAAGGACTTTTGTATTTGTAAGATTTTAATTGAATTTGATATTCTTGTATGTATTTAGCTTATTAAAATATCTTGAATTTAAATTTATGGAAATACTTAATTAATTGAGAATTGAGGATTTTGGTTATTTGTATATTAATTTACTATTCTTTGAATTGATTAAAAGAATCAAATGAAATATGAAAATTTGTAATCTAATATTTAGTAGATGTTATATTTATTTTTTTTTTATATACAATTTTTGGGATAGTACGATAGTATGTCTGTTTCCTGTATTCGTCTTGCTGTTGCTTTCCTAGTAAACACAATGAAATATCCCATAAAAATACATACTCCATATCATATTTTTTTTAAAATAATATAAACAACCTTTAACCCTATATAAATTTTTGCACGTCAGGATAATGGATAAAACTTGGGGCTTGAAAACACTGATAATTGTACGCAAAATAAGGTTGAGACAATATATTTGCAAAGAAACTGAAAATGTTGAAAATAGCGTTCACATGGGATTCCTTTTTTTCTTTTCAAATTAAGATATAAAAATTTGATGGCTCTTTTCTTTTCTAATAATGATATTTTAACTTTTCTTCTACCAAACAAATGGTGTTTATTTTAGAATTAATTATACAATCAAAATGGATTTTTTTTTACTACAAATGGTATACATAATTATTAGTTTGTAAATTTTTTAACTTTTAAATTATATTATTTATGTTTTAATTTTCGGTAGACGGGAAGAAATCTAAAATTTCAGTGTTACGGTTGAAAGAAACAAGAAATGACTTAATTATCACCAAAAGAATATACAGTGTAAAAATTCACACACAACATAAAACCAGAGATCAAAAGATCCATTTTTAATTTCTTAAACTATCAAAAAAAAATAACTTAAGTAAGTTCCACACCACAAAGGAACCTATTTTAAACAATATCTTCCGACTTTGTAAATATAATTTAGATGAAGCAGTAATTTAAAATTTCAAGAAATGTTAAAAAGAAACCAGTTGGCCGCATGCTGCACTAACAAAATAAAAGAAGAGAAAAGGGAATGAGAATTGTTCAATTTTTTGCCACAGCATAAACACACAAAACATACAATGTTGGCTTTTTATACTTTTGATATTAAACCGATGAAAAGAATTGAAATGAAATTTAAATGTATATATGTACACTATTATTATGTATGTATTATGATATAGTAATGATTTGTATTAACCCTGGTAATTTATTTATCTGTTTTGATCAAAAACTAAAATCAATTAGGAAGGATGTCCTATAAAAAAATCTGATTGTGACTTTTCTAATTATTGGTCCAAATTTATCTTACTTGAAATGAAATTCAGTTATACTTTTAAATCGTATAAACTTGGTGAAAAAAGATTGATACTATTTCTATATATATTTAATATAAGCATAAGTCACTACTTCATTTCTTCTAATTTATATACATAATTATGTACATTTTAATTAGAATTTAATATAATTTAGTTGCGATGTTACCAATTTCGACTTTTATTACTTACAAAAAAGTATACGTTTTAAATTATATTCAAAAAAATGTTTCTCCAATTTTTATATATTAATGAAACTTGTATACAATAATTTACGAAAGTCATGCAAGGGTTAATACATTTAAAATTCATTTAGGACTTTGACTTGGGAAGAGAGAAATTATTTTACTTGTATTTTTTTTTAAATACATCTTTAAATCTTTTATTCGATTTACATTAAAGTTACACATTGTAATACCGGTGTAAAATTACTTATTTCATTTATATATTTTTTTTTGTATATTTTTGGAAAGGTAGATAAAAATAAAAATAGTGGGTTTTGTGCCTCTCAAAACTTCTAAAAAACCGGTTTGTTTATTTATTTCCAAAGATATTTTGATTGTTAATTGGTAAAAAGAGCGCACCTTGAGCATTCCAAGGTAATTTACAATAGAAATTACTGAAAGGTCTTTTACGGCAATGAAGAATTGAAATTTATTTTGTCCAAATTTATTTTGGTTGTTTCTTTTTTCTTTGTAGAATTTACAAATTAATAGAATTTAAAATCTGGATTAGTATATATATTCAGAAATTTAAATTTGTATTTTAGATAATTGAAATTCTTCGAAAAGATTTATTATTTTACAAGTTTTTCCAGTGAGCGAGCTGTAATGACTATGTCCCAAAAATAAAGTAATTAAAAACGAATAATTAAGTCTGTTGCTGATTCTGAAATAAACATTTCAATTTTTTCTTCTAGTATACCTACTGGGAAATTTTATGTGTCAAATACAGAGTGATTTATAATTATGCTCTCTTCTATACAGTGCAACATTTTCTTTCAATATTCTTCTCTAATAACTTTCTTCCTCAAGCGAAAGACTGATCAATTCAATCTTACTTTTTCTTTCAGTGCGAAAATACTTGATAGATTTCTACGTTTGGCTCCTAAAATTATGCAATTCGGCAATGTGTACAATTTTATTTATAGTTTATATTTTCATTCGTCTTTTTTCTCTTAGTGTAGTCTAGTATAGTATAAAATATCGCCGAAATTTTATACAAAATATGTAATTAATATTATTTATGGGTCTTTTCCGGTTGAGTTAAAATTGAAGTAAAAATATCAGTTGGTTGTCAAAAACTTTGGCATTATTTTTTTAATATTTTAAACAACTCTGTACAATTTTTTTTATAAATAAAATCTCTTTTGTCTTTTTCATGTAATTATGCTCTCTCATTCATATTCTCCCAAACTGTGCAAAGGCAAACTCATAACAAAATAGATATTTTGATATTCAACAGATCCAAGCAAAAGTTTCGTTGATTCACTCTGACTGATCAGTCCAATTTCTTATATACAAAATAAAAAGAACAACTCAATTGAGAGTTTGTTAGATATATTTGTGAATTTTTAAAGTTAGTGATCCTCGCGATGTTGATATGACTACAGAAATCTTGACGTGTTGTAAAGTTCATTGATTGCGTATTTATTACAAAAATAAAAACAACAAAAATTGATCGCTCAAAAAAGTATTTAATATTTTTTTAATAAATAAGTATTAAAATAAATAAAAAACTTCTTGATAATTAAGTAATTAATCAACAGTGAAGTGAAAATTAAAGAAATTCTCTTTGTTTATTATTTTTTTTAAATAAAAATTATTAATTAATTAATTATTTAAATTTATATAAAATACAATAAAAAAAAATAATGCTATTAATAAAATTTTAAATAAATATTTAATATTCCTTAAGAAAATGTGAAATATTTTTATATAAATTATAAATTATTATTTTATTATTTTATGTTGTGCATACAAAATGGCAATCGTCTGCAGTACTAAGAAATAACCAAACATTTTTATGTTTACTTTTTTGTTTAATCATAAAAATATATATACATAAAGATACCTTCACACAAATAAAAAAACATTTTCGTAATATTTCAGTATTGGTGTCTTTATAGTGGAACGTGGAAGTATAGTCTTTATTTTAGTACATTTGTGAACACATTGAGATAGAAAAATACTGGGAACTGGAATATATATATAAATATATATACAATATATATAGAAAACATAAATAAAATTATCTTTAAGAAAAATCATAAAATAATTTTGTATTTTTTTGTTTATCTGACATTTCTGGCTTAGTATCTAATAATGGGGGTTCTTTTTGTGGGTTATTCAACATTTTGTATTGGGATTTTATAGATTGAAAGAGGAAATAATATTAAGAAAAAATTATATATATTTTTTAATTAATTTAAATTATTGATTCTTTATTAGTGAAGAAATTAAAAATTAAAATTCTTTTTTTTAAGTGTGCAGGCATCATAAATTTATATTAATATTTTATATTTAAACAATTGTTTGAAAGAATTTTCTACAAAATTTTAAAAGGAAATTGTTTTCTATTATTTTATTTCGACAGAAAGTCAAATTTACTTATATTCTTTTTATAGTCCAAATCTCTAAAATCATGAAAATTTGATAATTTGTGAGCCAACTGAAGATAGTAAATCTATTTTTCATTATTGTCGTAAATTTACTATATTGAATGCTAATGCTGGCATTATACTGGTCGTTTGCTGCAACCATATCATGGTCATAAGTGTCCGATACAGAGTGAGCTGTAGTGGAATCACATAAAGTGATTTGTGACTATCAACTGCACATATTATAATATGGCAAATGCAAAATTGTAAGATGTGATAGTTGATAGTTGATAGTCACAAATAATTTTTTGTGATTCCACTACTGATTACAGTTCTCATTATTAACGACCCTGATAACTTATTAAAGAAATGACAAATTTATTGTAGCAATTGAAATATATAATCTAGAATTAATATGTGTTAAATTTCCTGAAAATTATAATTTTAGACGATATTACATATTTCAGATAAGAAATAATTCCAATATTTTTCGAACCACCACAAGAGATTCTGTAGTATATTTTTTTCGAATGTAAGAAATCTGTAGTCAAAGATCAATATTCAAAGTTTTTGATTTTGTATTTGGAATACGATTTTTTTTGCCTTATGGAAATTTAGCAAGTACTCTTAATGTTACTTGATTAGAATTTCATTTTTTTAGAATAAATTTTTTCTTCGAACGCCGAAAAAGTTATGAAAAATATTAAAAAAAATTTTAACCAAAAATATGAAATAATAAATAAAAAATATTTTAAATAATTTTTATATTTCCAATATATTTCATTGTGAATTTTCTGATAAATTTATAATAATAAAATAATATAAAATAAAAAATATAATCCAAGGATTAATATAAAAAATCTATTAATGCGCTTTTAATATATAAAATAAAATTTATAATTTATTACAGATTAAATTTCAATTTCCCAATTTTTTCTCTTAAATTATTGTAGCTACTAAAATATTTTAATTTCATATATGAAAAAAAAGTAAACACATATTTTTTTGTCAAATTCAAAAATAAATATGTTTAAAAAATTAACAGAAAGTTATAATAAAAATATAAATAATATGTTGAATTTTAATTATTTAATAATATTAGTGCTTTTAACTATAATACAAAATAATCATAATGTTAAATGTGATTATGAAAATACATGGAACTTTTATTATGAACAACCATGCTGTGAAGGATCTAGTAATCTTGGTGGTAATATACGTCATATAAAACCACATAAAGGTAAATAAAATATTTTTTTCATAAAATAATTATGTCTTTAAAAAAAACCATTTTTAGGTATTGTTAATTTTGTGGCTAATAAATATGTGGTCAAAGTTGTTTAGTAATATTTACATTTATAGTTAAAATTAAAATACATAATTATACCATATTGTAGGTTATCCGCAAGGATTAACTTTTTATTTAGAATTTTCAGAAATACTTTTTGTAAGACTCTTCTCTTTGAACAGTTTTGAAATAGAATCAAAGAAATTTTGTTAAATAACATAAAAATGATTTCTTTCGCCATTTATATCGTGATTTAGACACGATATTATTTTTATTTTTTAGTCGCAGGGGATCCTCAACCATACTAAATATACCTTCCTGTTAAAATTAAAACTAGTCATAGGACTAACCATTAATTCCTTTTTCTTATCTTAAAACTAATTGATCCTAATCGATATGATAACGAAGAAATAAATAACGAGCTAAGTGGAGCAATGATTAGAGCAACGTGAGTTTGAATCTAGTAAGAAGCATATATTTTTTTTAAACAGTATTCAAATACATACTGGCTTTAGTACCCATTTGTCTTTGGGATAAAATTAATTACACCGGCCTATAGGTGAACTCCGTTCCTTCACATTTAATGCTTCAATATATACATATATGTAAATGCCAGAAATATATGTTCGTTCTATTAATCGAAACTCATTTTCGGAACTTTGACATTTTACACATAATTAAATATCGATAATATTATCATCAATCAATTAGTAAAATTTCCAAGTACATATAACCGAAGTAATAAAATATTTTGTTCATTATAAATATCAACTATCATTCTTGTCAATCCAAGTTCAGTTTATTAGCAATGCTGCATAAATATATCAGACATTTGCGAGGTCACCTATAATATGTATGTAATGTAACGAATTTAAAATATATCCTCTTGTAAACTGTAGTACATATACGCAACAGAAATTTGATTTATTACAGAAGAAGAGTTTTCCAATGTTACTACCTACAATGTCAAGATTCTATTATGATCTAAAAAGGCAACAAAATGATGATTGTAAAATAATTTAGTAAAAAAAAAGATAAGGAGATGACAATGCCGCAAATTAATATGAAAAAATACAACATTCTTCACACATCCTTAGAAATTTATACATATATATGTATATTAATATAATTTTTTGACACTGAATTTCCAATTTAACAATACACCATAACAAAAAAAAAAACACCAAAAATTCTTATTTCTTTTATATTCACGCGCAGTTAATTAAAAAGGAACGACGCATCATGTTAGGAAAACATCTGTCGTAGTTACTCCCCGACTGACATTCATAACTCAATTAAGGATATAAAATACAAAAAAAAATATACATACATATATAATAGAAACAGAAATTCTATCACCTAAAAAGGAATCTTCTTATAAACTAAAATTACTTATATACAAAAAGTCCTCCGTACACATATCTTATCCTATGGTCTGGTCATAAAAAAACACATATACAAACATTTTTGTATCCTACATAAAAAAGTATTTTAACCTTGTTGAAATTAATAAAACAAAATAAATTCCTAGAAATATCCGGATGAGTGAATACTCATGGCTGCATGTTCTGTCAGACAACAAAGTATTTTATATATACATATACATGTACGAGTATAATATTTTGTGGTCCTTTGTTATTTGCGTAGGAGAGAGTCCAGTGATTTAATAATATAAAAAAAAAATCATAAAATATTCTTAGGTTAAATTAACACATAGCATATGTATGTACATATATATGTATTATTATGGTTGCATGTTGAACTAACGATGGTACAAAAAAAAAACTAAATTAAATTAAATTATACAATGATGGATCAGGATCAAGGATATAATGTATCGGCTTGGCAAAATATTAAAAAAATATATCTATATGCATTGTTATATACTTTCAACATATAAAACTATAACTATACTTTATAAATATTATAGTAAGGTTAGAAAAAATTTCAATTAAACTTTTAATAACAAAATTTTTAAAATATGGTGAAGAAATATTTTATTAATTAGTTAGTATATATTTTATATTTTAATATTTTGCAAGTAAATTTAATTAAATTTTTTACAAAAGCTTTAAATAAATATTTTCATAAAACATTAATACATTTATAGATCTATTCCATTTAGAAAAATTATGTTCTCGTTACCTCTATAAGTAACTGTCATAGGCGACTACTATGACATTAACTTTTGCTCGAGCCGTGGCCTTGTAATATGTTCTGTGACTGTGTTATAAATGGAAGATAAACAACAATTTAAATTAACATTTCCTCCGTCAAATTAAATCGACAAATATAGGAACATTTTGTATTTTATAACATAAAAGATAATTTATTTTAATATTCTGTAAAGTAAACCTGCACCTATTGATAATTTTGAATTAAACCTGTTTTAATCTTGAAGAAAAGTGATAATGGGATATGCTACATTAGATACGACAATTCGAAGTGCTGTATGATATTATATTTACAACTTTTACATATAGAAAAATGTCGTATGTCGCACAGCTGAACATAGTCGTACATGTATATATTAAATCTTTCATAATCATTGGGCTTTTTTCATAATTACTAGTAGTATGCAAATCTTATTTCCTCTCATAAATTCTGTGAACATAATGGTGACTGTAATTTTTTACTTGTATCTTACGGCCTTCCAGCGGCAAAGAAACGAATTAATATTTAAGATATTTTGGTACTGATGACGCCTCTATTGAACTGAAGGGCACTGAAGCCTCTAGCGGCAGAAATTTTAAATATTTTTACTGAAATCATATTTTACTCAAATACCTTTACAAAATGCACATAGCGCTGTATATCACACATTTCTTAAATTTCTATCAAATAGGTACATCTGGCTCTCAATAAATCATGCTTTACATATCGGGGGATCTATCATAATTATATTGTGCGTTCATTAACTACATAAAATACCTGGACGGACGGACAGACGGACAGAAGAGTATTTACATATTTTTGTTTAGAAAAAAGACCTAAAAATATATTACAAAGTATTCAAAGTGTTTCAATTGTACACTTCAATTTATAGTTTAAAATCTAACTAAATTTCTTGTCATATCCTTATCACTAATAATTTATTTAATCGAATATTTTTTTTCATTCACACTTTTAAACTAGAAATTGTCACATAAAATTTGTATGTCCTGTTTTCGAAAAGAAAACATGAATATCCTTTTTTTATGCATTATACCAATTTGAAAATTCGACAAAAAAAAAAATCAAAAAAGAATAGATACTGTTTTTCTAGTTAGATATATGCGTGTTTAATGCGGCTGAACACCATAAAATATTCTGTAAAACTGCATGTTTTCTGGGTTCTTCAAATTCAATATTTCTTTAAAAGGAAAAGTCTTTAGAATGGTGCAATTTCAATTTTAAAGAATAATACATATGTATACATAGAACATTTTTTAAACATCGAAAATTATTGAAAATTTTCTACAAAATTAAAGTTGGCATGACTTGATATATCTGTTTACATTGATATAAACTATTCCAGATGCATATCAATGATATTCTGATACACTGCAAAATATTTTGAATTATGGTCGAATCTATAAGTAAAAATACTTTTTCCAAGAAGATAGCCTTTCGATTTTTGATTATCAATCCGTCTGCATATTTTGAAAAAAATGTTATCACAATTGTAATAATTATTGAACAAGGTAGATATAAATTGACTTCATTTTTGATGATAATTCTTGAACAGTTTAGATTGATTTAATTGAAGGTCAACAAATTGATCCTGTATCTCAAAACTTAATTTCCAGCCTCGACAAATACTATTTGAACAGGTATTTTTTAACACAATATTAGTTAGAAGATGCATTATTAAATTTTATTTTATTGCGAAAACTACAATAGTTATGTATATTAGCAATTTTTTATAATTATATTTTTAACAGTGTAAATACGGAAATATAAAACTTCTAGGATTATACAGAACAGTATAACCAGCTTTAAAGGACATCACAAAAATACGTACATACATAATAACATTTTGTTCTTCAAAAATTCTTCTTTATATCTTCTTTTTTTTCTCTTAGAGCTTATATCCCATTAAAGAAAAGGATCCTTTTACCTCTTTTTTATTTTACTGTTTTCTTATTTGTTTGTTTGTGTGTATAAGATCATATACTCAGTCATCCTTTTCCTTTATGTATATACCTAGACCAAAAAATATAGAAAATAAAATAATAATATATATTTTTAGTTTTGATATCATTTTACCAATTTTAAAAATCGTGTCACGTTATACAAAGTGTTATGCTATGTCTGAATTATAAGATGTTGGATATCCTTTACTTTTTTTTCATATCCTTTACTATGTAATTTTTCTGCATACTCCAAATAAAAAAAGGGTATCTCTACTACTATATACATATAAGAAAAAATTCTGCTTGAAATTGCTTTTAAAGAATTTTGTTCGGGGTGGGACAAAAACCCTGAAATTTAAGAGGAAGTTCGTAATTTCATACATATATGAATGATAAAAGAAAAATGCTCTTTTGAACCATAGTTCTTTTTTTTTGCTTCTTTATTTAATTTTAGATGAAAAAAGAAGAAGTATTATTGAAGAAAATATCCTTTTTTTTTGTATATAAATTTTAAGGATATTTTTTTTGGCAAAAGAAATTTTTTTTTTCTTAGCACTTTTGCTTAGAGGTTGTTTATTGAAATATCCTGGCTAGAATCGAGAATTGTTACCTTAAAACTTTATTTTTATTCAATTTCTATTTGTTAAACTTAATGGTTTGTAAATTTTTGATGTGCTTTTTTTTTTCGTAATTTACAACTTGTCGACAATAATATTAAATGTTTGCACGAAAGTATTATAAAACAACAATTATTTTCATAGCAATTCTTCAATTATCTAAATGCAATAGTTTTCTATTTTTCGGTGATTTTTATTGCATAAATTGCATTTTATAAATTTCAGTTCAGACGGAAAATATAAAAGCAACTAATCGTTTTTTATTCAACAGAGAGGACATAAAAATTTATATTTCTAATTTAAACTTTGGAATTTTTTCAATTTTTTGAAAAATATAAAATTAATATTATATAGTGAAAGTCATTGAAGTGTACAAATAATGATAATACTTAAAATTTAGATGAAAATAACTTTAGAGAATTTTCAATTTATATTTTTTTTATATAGAAATTAAATAAATTGAATATATAAAAATCTTTTTGGAATAAAATTTAAGGAACGAAAACATTAAAATGGAAGCAGAAAAACTTTAATTGTAATTGCAATGACATAATTTATTTAATTGTACAATATATAGTTTGTGAAAAATCAATCATGTTTTTGCTTTAATCTTTTTTACTGGTATCAGGAAAAAATTAATTGTTTGGTGCACTTCTCATCAGTAATTTTAATAAATAATTCTGGTCAATATTAGTTATACTTACCAGCTATTTATTTATACTAAATTGCACTGTTAATGGACTTGTTTGGACTACAAAACTGCACTTGTACCAATTTATAATTATAGTTTATAATTATATGATATATATTTGACAAATGGGACACATGAAAAATGTGTGAATTAACTAATAAATAAGTAAAATCCTTTACCTGAGAATGAAAACAAATATTTTTGTTTATATTTCAAATTTAAATTTAATAAAAAGCTTTGTATAAAAATTTATCGAGCCGCTTAATCTTATCAGAAAGACAAAAAATTAAATATCATTGTCAATAAAATCAAGTTTTTTATGTATTATGACACTGCATTCATATTTTTGTATAACCACTTAATATTCATTTTCCATATGCTTACATAAATATAATTTTTTTATTTACTTTTTTATTGTGGAAGGATTATCTTTATTTACTTCTTTTTGAGTTTTATCAGTTTTGTAGTTGACACCATCAAATTTAATGCTGCAGGATGCACAAAAACGCTTTAAGAGTCCTTTAATATTATTAATCTCTCTAGGGTTTTCAAATAACCATCAAAAATTGTTAAGTAATGAAAATTTCAATTTGACATCGACTTTATAAATTACTAGAAAAAAAAAACAAATAATGTAATTAATGACATAAGAATTATAGAAAATATTATTTTAATTGTTATGACTACTTGTTAGATGGCTCAGTGTGTCTCAATAAGATATTAGCTTCTTGTTCTTTAAAATTAATAGAATGTCTTTTGATGCTTTGTGTCATTGCGAAATGATTAACCAGCTACTATATATGTATGTGAATTATAAAGTTATAAAATAATAGTTTTTAATTACTTTTTAACAACTATATAATAAAGAAATGCGGATCTACGGTTCATTAAATTTATTTAATTTCCTTAAAAAAATACAATTTATATTTACATTTTATATACATATATGTAGTACATATACATTAATATTATAAATTATTATGTAATTATATTTTTTACTATATCAAATAACTCACCCACTTTTTTGTATATTAAATATTTTTATCAGTATTGTGGGAAGAGGTCTGTTTCTGTTATAAATATTTTTAGATGAAATTGTTTACAGGAAAGAGCGATAATGACGGATGAATGATTTCTACATAAATTGCAAAAAAAAAAAAATTATATGCCTAAACAATTTCATAACATTTCATAATGAATAAGAAACGATAAAGAATTGAGTTTTAATTCATTGTTGATTAGAAGTAAAAGTTGAATTTCTATATTAAGTAACGTTATTGTAAAAAGATTGATAGAGTGGAACAAACTTTAGGATTATACCATTTTAATATTAAATGGTGGAATAATGTCATTACTTGATAAATTAGGAGTATATAAATTTACATATATTTTAAAACTAAACTAGAATTCTGTGTATAGTTCCTTAAAAATATTTAACGATTTGACATGTTTCTATTTATGGATTTAATATTTCATATATTCAATTTCATATTTGTTACATTACTCAACGTTAAAGAAACATTTTTTATCTCTAGGTCATACATATATACTTCAATTACAATTATCGGACATTTTCACCTCGATAATTTTCAATTACTCTTACTACAAAATTTGTAGCCTTCAAGGTATAGTTAAATTTTTACTTGGTATCATGAAAACATGAACTCGCACTTTCCACAGAACACTTATATTTCTATTATTAAGTGTATCTCTATCGTGTAATAGGATCAGAATAATGATCACTTGCTAAAAAAACACAAATTGTATAATGGTTAAATATCTTGAGGCTAACTAGGCTGAACAGAAAACCTCTCAGTATATATGTTGTCAAACTGATTAGAGGAATTGTCGTATTAAATATATGTACTTATATAATGTTATGTTATCCAAACAGTGCTGACTTCAGTTAAACTTTTGGTTATTTGTGGATACTACACATTGTCCCATTTATTGAAAAACTAATTAAGTTGGTTTTTGATTTGCTTTTACTTCTGAAAGTAATCGGTATTGTAGTTTGCATTCATTGACATGGACGTATATATATATGTGTATCACGCATGGATATGACATTGTAAAAATTTGATTTAACTTATTGCTTACATCTAAGTTACTAGAGAAGTTAATTAAAATTAACTGTAGAATTTGTTTTTTTTTTTAATTAGAACACCTTGTGCATTTAATAATATTTCATTATTCTATTTAGCATTCGATGCAAGAGTCCATATGTCGATAATATCGACAAACTCCTCCTCTTCAATGTTTTTAGCCTTTTTAATATAGCATTGGAGTCATTTGTAACTGTAACAGCCCAACTATTTTTTTTTCTACAATTTAATTTGTTCAATTCTATTTTACTATTATGATAGTGCATTGTATATCGATTAAGGATTACATTACAAAAAGGAAAATAATAAACAATCATATAGTAGTTTTGTGTAAAAGCATTTGAAAATTTTTGTTAGTCCTTTGAGGGTTTTTGATCTTTAATTACATTAAAAGATAGATTAAAAATTTTGCTAATTGATATCGCGCTATTCTTTTTCTTCGTCTATTCTCACCATCATGGAGTGTCGTTTATTATGTTCTATATAGAATTATAAACTTAATCAATTAACAATGTGAAAGGTAATTTTGTGTAGTGAAATATTGATAATTGATAGATTTATTATTGAAGTCCTGTAAAAACTAATAACAATAAATATAAAAATATATTCAGAAATAAATATATATTTTTTTAGTAATTAACTATAAGTTTTGATATTACTACTCTTTCTCATATAAATGTCAAAATGTCAAATTAATAAATGTTAGAATTGTCAAATATTTTAAATTTTTTAAAGGAAGAAGACAACGAATAATGGATAAAAATTGTAACAAAAGAATCATAAAATTACGAGATAATTATTATTTAATTTCCAGATATCCTTAAAAATGGACTTGTTAAGTTGTTAGTCGCCCTCTTTATTGATAATAAGTATATTGTTTTGTTCTTTATGGATCATATGTAATTAAATATTTTTAAGTGTACATAAAAAATTGTTTAGTTTTCAGTCTTTTCTGTGGATAATCTACAATTATATTTAGTTTTATGTTTTAGTCACTTTAGGTCTTAAATTTGTGTATCCCACAGAAATAAAATGTTAATATACTAATTTCAGTACAATATAAAATAAAATAAGTATAAATACTTAATGTACATTTAAGTATACTATATTTTTTAGTTTTTCTTTTAAAATATTTTGCAAAATGCATTAATAAATAAGTTAAAAAATTTATTGGCAGATAAATTTAAATTTTATTGACAGATAATTCGTTCGAAAAATTTTACTATATACTAAAATTGAAAGAATGACAAATTTAATAATCTTTTTAAAATAAAAGTTTATAATAAAAAATTAAAGTTAAATTTTTCATTCAATATTCTTGTAGGAATAAAGAAATATTTCTAAGTATTACAATACAAGCGTAATTTCATTAATAAATCTACATAACTCGAAATATTATTTAAGATGTTAATTACCTCTAAATTATTGACTTCTTAAAATGACATATGATATTTAAATTTCTTGAGTAATTATGGTGCTGGTGTAATAATATACTATAGTCGCCATAATTTTTTGAATTTTTTTTTGTTATTCTCCCTATTTTAAATTTAGTAAGTATCGCATTCAGTGTGACTTCCAGAAAAGTCTTGTTCCATGATTTTATTAATAATATATTATAGTATTCTCAATACCATATCAACTGTCAACACCATTGGACTTAAACGACAATGTTTTTGAATTTCTTCAGTTTCAATCATTTTCCAATTTTGCGATTGATTAGTTAATAATTATAATTTAACAACTTCTTATTATCATCGTACACCCTTCAAACATGTTACTATGGTTCAGTATGAATCTGAATTGTGTTCATTTGATTCCTGGTTATTTGATCTTATATAAATTCTTAATTATCACAAGGTCGGAATAATTTTAATTTTAATTTTACCTTAAATATTTCAAACGTTAAAAATATTTGCAGATTTGCATAAGTATAATAAATTTTAAAATTTCTTAATGAACTAATTACTAACAATTTGATTAGCTTATTAACGTAATATCAAAGCCGTATATATTATGTACGGCTTTGATAATATGTATGCGTAAAGTTTAGCTAAATAAATATATATTCGATTTAATTCATCGGATAATTAGTTTTAAAGGATATAAAACGTAATTTTTTCGTATTGAACAACTATATATTCTATTATAATTATTTAGAAATTTCTTAAGGCTCTTTAAAAACAAAACCAAAATATGTAAAATATTTAAATTTATAATTATGTAATAATGTAAAATATATACGCAGAGTATACCTAAATTTGTTATACATAGCTACTTATTATTAATATTATAATCATGAAATTTCGTTTCTTTTTGTTAATTTTCTACACAAAGTTTCTATATATATATAATATCGTATTTATATACTATGATATTATTCAAAATTACATATAAATAAGCATAAAGATTTTATTAATTTTATATATGTACATATAAAAAGATTCATTAGAAATGAATAAAATTGATGCGTGCTTATGAAGCATTTTGTAACCATTGCACTCAGCAGTTTTATTATGATAAAATAAAATTTTACTAATAAAATATAATACATATTTTCGTTTCATAAATTTTCTATAATAATTAATTGAAAATTAACATAATTTTAATAGTACTTCAAGTATCTAACAAATGTTTTATATACATTTAATATACATATACATATATTTAGAGAACATTTATAAAAATTGAAACATAATTTAAATTTATTTTCAATAAAATGAAATTATGTTTAATTGAGGTATTATTAAATTTTACACCAATCAATCAATTACAAAAAACATTGAAACAAAAAACATTAATATAGAAAATAGATTTTCCCAAAAATAATTAAATTATATGTTATAAACAGATAACTGAATTATTTCCTCTTTCAATATGCATTTCAAAAATATTAAATTTAAATATAATTTTGTAAAATTGAAAATGTCATATAACAATTATTTTTTTTTTCATTTATCAATAATTTTAAGTGATATATATGGAAAATTTGTAATTAGCATTAATAAAAGTTTATCGACATTTTGGATAACTATATAATTTCGTTTTAAATACATTAATAATAAATTTAATAGAATTATGATGAAAAATTAAATTTCAAAAATTTTTATATAAGTATATTAAACTTAAAATAAAATTTTTGTACTCTATTAAATTAAATTCCATTTATTTTTGTTACTTAAAATGTCAATTAAAGTAATATAAATTGAAAATTGGTAACAAATTTAATTTCTTTCACTTGTCATTAACAAAAAAAAAAATCGATAATTAAATTTAATTATTTATTCATTATTTTATTTATCTTATAAAGGATATTTTTAATTGGATACTTTAAAAATTTTGATAGTCTCTCTATGTTATAATTTTTCAAAAATAATATATTAAAAAAAAAAGTCATTTAAAATATAATTTAAAAAGTTTTTTTTTTTAATATTATATTATATACAAAATCTAACGAAAAGAAATGTTCCAGTCAATAAAATTTCTTATTAAAAATTAAAATATATTTAAAGAGTTTATATTAGTTAGATACTAAAAATTAATAATACTTTTGCCTCTTAACAAAAGATTTTCTGCTTCTACAAAGGTCAGAAAGTTTTTTTATGACTTAATAATCTTATTAAAATTATACCAAAATATAAGAAAAATTTCTTGGATTTTTGTTAAATATAATCTTCAAATAAAAATTCTTTGTATAATATTAAAACAAAATCAACCTACAAAATCCAAATCATAATAAAAATCCCTAAAAAAAAATATTATATAATAGTAATAAAAAAATTATGTATATAAATACCTCTCACAGATCCTTTTTAAGGAAACAAAAAAAGTTAAATTATACATATTGTGATTGGTCCCCATAATATTCTCTATATAAAGATTAGACCCTTTCTATAAATATATCCTTTTATTACTCTATATACCTTCCCTGTTTTTTTTTTGTCTCTATATACGTAATAAAATATAAACAACAACGCAATAATAAAATAAAAAAGAAAAATGCCTGGAAAAATATCGCGAAAATATCAAATCAATTTTTAATGTTCAAAGGACAATCAACAAGAAGAAAAAAATTATATATATATTTTTCGTATTAAATCCTCTAAGAAACCTTTACCCTCTTTTAAGATATTTCTAAGCACAAAAAAAATAAATGGGCAAAAATAATAAATATAATAAAATTATATAAACATAAAAATTTATGTATAAATATAAATAATAACGCATCTTTGACAGTAATAAAAATAACAAAAAATGATATTACATAAAAAAGTGATTTTGTGTCCTCAGGTTCTTCTTTTACCATCTTTTTTTGTTGTTGTAAATATAAAGGAACGAACAACAAAATATATTTATGTGTGTATTATTGTTAATATTTGCATTCTGATATAGTCACATATACCACCACCATCTACTGTAACCCATTCTTTAAATTATTGAAACTGTCCTGGTCCATAAAGATTTTATTTTATGACCAAATTCAAATATAAAACAAATAAAAGAAAACAATTTGTACGTTTTATGCTCATAGAAATGTCATCAGTAGAAAAGTTTCATGTTAAAACATTATACATAATGGATAATGGCTGCTCACTAAAGCTTTTTCTTACTGTTTCAACCTTTTCTGATATTTTAATATAAGTATTAGACATATATTAGACAGTGCAAGGCATTTAATATATAAAATTGGAAATTTAGTTAAATACGAATAGTGCTAAGCAGATAACTATGTCGATTGGAAAGATAATGCAATAGTACCAAATTTGGTTGAAATGAAATGGACAGTCGAAAATTTGATCTCATACGGAATAGTTTTGGTTTTCTTTTAAAAGAATGCTAAGCCATCTATTTGCAATGCTGTGCTAGATATTTTGTCCTAGATGGATTATTATAATAATCAAGGATATTCTTACGACGTAATGTTAAATAATTTACCATATGATTAGAAATTTTACTCAAAAACCTTTGCTTATGTTGTACTTCCATGTATTTGTATTTTTGAACAAATAAATAAATGAAATGAAACACTCTTGTACAATCTAAAAATTCTAATATTGAACTTTAACTATAATACAGCTTTTCAATTTTTCAATAGCAACACTGATTTTTTTAGATTTTGCAATCCAACATTTACGTGAATCTTTAAATTACATACATTACATATGTATGTATTTGTTTTTTTTTTGCATTTTTCATAATAAATATTATATTTTTGAGATACATTTTCTATCTATATTTTATTTTACCTAAATAATCTATTTTTACAATAATGTATAAAATATCGGACTATAGAATATTTAATGGAATTGTTTCAGAAAGTTTCATTTTACTTGTTATTTTCTTTATATTAAAATGTATGATGGGAAAATAATGTGATGATGACATATGTGAAAAAAGGATATATGTAGTACACAAAGGACAATACAAAATTATTGAAAAATGAATTCGTTTATATATACGAGTATATGTATACCAAAAATCTACTCAGTCAACATTTAGTAGTTATTTTGATGGAAATCAATCGTTTTGAGATTACACAAATATGATTTTATTTTCCATCCACATGAAAATCCACAACATAAAATATCAATTTTATATATTTTGTACATTATTTTCTAGAAATGTTTCTTCTGTTATTATATTTAAAAAAAAAACAGAAAACTGTACAAGTAAAGAGGATTAAGGATTTATATAAAATTTAAAATACAAAAAATGGATAATTTTTTTTTTTTATATTTATAAAGCAGGACTAAAGGTTTTGTATATTTATAATTTAGAAAATATTTATGAGATGATTTATTTATATTTATATTATTTTTTTTCTGTTAAAAAATAATTTACATTGAAATTATGTTTGGAAAATGATTAAACAATTTGAAAAAGGACATTTTCTTAAATCTGTTTGTACTTTACCAATAAATATTTATCTGTTGTATTTTACCAGCAATATAAAAATTAAAGTAAAATTTCTATAGTAGAAGTTGCAAATTACCTTGTTAGTAAATTTGAATTATAAATTCATATTTTAATTTTACTTAAAAAATATATTCAAATTTCAAATTATATTAAGAAAATTGTCCTTTGTATAATAATCAATTTCGTTCGAATAGTGTAACGATCACTTAATAATGAACCAATCTAGGTATGTATTAGCATTTTTGTGGAAATGTAATTCTCATTATACATTAATGTAATTTGTAATCTTACAAATAAAACCGGAACTTCAATGTGTATGTGGCTCTGCCCAAACGGTGAACTGTATAG